>JAPXFY010000032.1:36067858-36077858 GCA_030674185.1 Monoplex corrugatus | reverse complement strand
GTATGTGCATGCATGCGTGAGTGTGTATGCGTGTGTGTGTGGTGTGTGTGTGTGTGTGTGTGTGTGTGTGTGATATGCGTCTGTATGTGTGCACGTGGCGCGTTTTGTTTGTTTTGTTGCGTATGCGTGTGTATGTGCGTGTATGTGTATGTGTGTGCACGTGCGTGTGTGCGTGCGTGCGTGTGTGTGGTGTGTGTGTGTGTGTCTGTGTGTGTGTGTTAGTATAGTATACGTGTGCACGCGGCGCGTTTGTGTGTCTGTGTGTGTTTGCGTTGTGTGTGTGGTGTGTGTGTGGAATGGAGAGATAAGACGGATACAAAAATATCAAAAAAGGGAGGGTGGAGTAGGGGGGCGGGAAGGGAAGAGGGGGAGAAATGGGAGAGAGGAAGGGGGAGGGGGAGGAGAGAAGGGGGAGGGGAAGGTGGCTGAGGGGGGGGGGGGGAGAGCCAGAAATTCGCACCATGGGAAACTGGAGCAGCCCTCGTTTTAAGCAGAAACCCAAAAAAACATTTTTAAAGTTTAACCGATATTACCGCCAAGCTCTCTCCTCCCTCCCTCCTTTCCTCTCTCCCTCCTCCCTTTTCCCTTCTTTCTCTTTCGCCTCTTTTTTGTGATTTTTTGGTCTGTTCGTGCTGAATTTGACAAAAGGGAAAACCAATATACATCGATCGATGGGTTCCTCTGTGCGTATGTCTAGGTGAGAGCTTGCATAATAACTTGACGTGTGAGTTTTCATCTACAACAACGACGTTGTTTTTGTAGAAATTCATAACTTTTATCCGTGTCACACATAGTAAGAATAGATGACGTCGTCGGGGTCATCATCATCATCATCATCATCGTCGTCGTCGTCGTCGTCATCGTCGTCATCGTCATCATCATCATCATCATCATCATCATCATCATCATGTGCCCTGCCGGATGGCGTTGGTGATCATGGCCCTCCACACGAATCTATCCCTTGCGCTGAAACTACATCTCCCACCCTCTCTGTCCTCAGCCACCCTGCAAGTCCGTCCAATATTTTCTCCCTGGTTCAACCTGGTGCTCTTCTTTCCTCCAGGTTTCTTGTTGTGACCAGGTGCTCTAATTCTCCATTCCTCGTAAAATGTCCTATAAATGTTGCTTGTCTTTTCCTTAACTTCTTTATGAATGATCTTCTTTGTGTCTGCCTTCTTCAAGACTGTCTCGTTTGTTTTCTTTGCTGTCCATGGAACTCTCGACATTCTTCTTAGAAACCACATTTCCGTTCCCTGAATTTTGTTCTGACTTTGCGTGTTGACTGTCGAGGCCTCACAACCGTATAACAATATCGGTTCTATTTACTGCCTTCTCACCAGTCAGACCAACGAGACATTCCACCACTATCATATATACATAAAAACAACAACAACGACAACAACACATCATCATAAACAACAACGACGAGGACAACAAAAACGACACGACAACAACAAGAAGAGAAATTACAACGACCAACAGCAGCAACAACAACAACGACGACAACAACAGCAGCAACAACGACAATAGCAACAACACAACAACAAATACTACAACATCAACAACAATAAGTATTCAACAACAACTACAACAATAACAACGACGACGAACAACAACTACTACTACTACTACTACAGCAACAATAAGAACAACAACAGCAACAACAAAAATGATGAAAACAACAAAAGATGGTTAAGCTTTTCTATCATGTTCCCATTTTACACAAAAATTGTCAGAGAAAAATGTAAAATTTTACGCGTACGACCAAGTATTCTTATTCTTCTTCTTCTTCTTCTTCTTTCTTCTTCTCTTCTTCTTCTTCTTCTTCTTCTTCTTCTTCTTCTTCTCTTCTTTTCTTCTTCTTCTTCTTCTTCTTCTTCTTCTTCTTCTTCTTCTTCTTCTTCTTCTTCTTCTTCTTCTTCTTCTTCTTCTTCTTCTTCTTCTTCTTCTTCTTCTTCTTCTTCTTCTTCTTCTTCTTCTTCTTCTTCTTCTTCTTCTTCTTCTTCTTCTTCTTCTTCTTTTCTTCTTCTTTCTTCTTCTTCTTCTTCTTCTTCTTCTTCTTCTCTTCTTCTTCTTCTTCTTCTTCTTCTTCTTCTTCTTCTTCTTCTTCTTCTTCTTCTTCTTCTCTTCTTCTTCTTCTTCTCTCTTCTTCTTCTTCTTCTTTCTTCTTCTTCTTCTTCGTCTTCGCTTCTTCGTCTTCTTCGTCTTTCGTCTTCTTCTTCTTCTTCTTCTTCTTCTTCTTCTTCTTCTTCTTCTTCTTCTTCTTCTTCTGCTTCTTCTCCTTCTTCTTCTTCTTCTTCTTCTTCTTCTTCTTCTTCTGCTTCTTCTCCTTCTTCTTCTTCTTCTTCTTTTCTTCTCAGTTAACTTTGTGAAGAATCATTGGGACATCGCGCTCAACAAATGTTCACAAGATATTTCCAGCTTTGTCGGTCGCGTGCCAAAGCCTGGTCCTCTGTAAATGGTTTCTCTGTCCGTTCCTCAATGTTGTCAGTCCATCATTTTTTGTGTGTTTTTTTTCCTGTCTTCCCCTGTCTCCTTCCCTCTCCAGTTCCATGGAGGAATGATTTAGCAAGGCCATTGGATCGTGTTATATGGACATACCAATGTAGTTTTCTGTTCTTAACTGAAGTGATGGTCCAGTATGCTGTTTGATGGTTTGACGCACTGTTCATTGGGGATATGGTCAATTTATCTGATACCAAAGAAATAAGAGGAAGCAGGGAGAAATGTTATAATATCAAGCAAAGGACATAACTCTTGAGAGTCACGTAGGAATTATCTCCCATGTTGTTGAACTTCTCAAATCCAACAGAGTTTGCGCTACCCATTCAGCTAGCATAGAGGAGTGTTCTGAGCTTACGGTTTTTGTGCTTTGTATCTGCTTCTATGCTAGCTGAATGGGTAGCGCAAACTGTGTTAGATTTGAGAAGTTCAATAACATGGGAGATAATTCCTACGTGACTCTCAAGAGTTATGTCCTTTCGTTGAATAAATCTGATGTTCAGTCTTTTACATAATGCCCCACTTCCATGGCGTATGTTATTCTTTCTGAGTCCGTTGTGAAGGTCCATGTTTCGCAGTCATACAGGAGGATGGAATGTACCAGTGTACGCAAGAGCCTGATTTTTGTGTTTCATACAATTAAGGATTATTGTGTCCTTACATTCAGGCTTAAAAAACTAAGAATCCTGAAAATTTTGATTTGGCCCATCTGTCTGTCTGTCTGTCTGTCTCGGTCTCTCGGTCTGTCGGTCTTGCTTCTCTCTCTCTCTCTCTCTCTCTCTCTCTCTCTCTCTCTTCTCTCTCTCTCTCTCTCTCTCTTCTCTCCTCTCTCTCTCTCTTCTTTCTTCTTCTTCTCTCCATATGCGTGTGTGTGTATGCGTGTGATTCATACACACACACACACACACACACAAACACACACATACACGCACACACACTCAACACACACACACCACACACACACACACATATATATATATATATATATATATATATATACATACATGTTTTCTACATACACATACACACGAACGCAAACAGACGCACACGCACACACACACACACAACACACACACACACACACACACACACACACACACACACACACACACACACACACACATACATACACACAACCCTCGATCGATATTTAAACAATCTCGTTTTTTTTTCAAAAATCAGATTAAAAACAGAAATCCACCATCACAACAACAACAACAACAACAACAACAACAGCCAGCAAAAAGCGTACCATAGGCAACAGCATCAATAAAGATTGGGTTTTTCGGTTTTTCGTTTTGTTCCCTCCTGTTCTTTCAATTCGTTCTTATTTTCTTTTCTTTTTTTTTATTGTTGTTGCTATTGCTATTGTTTTCTTCTTCATTTTCGTCGTTGTTGTCGTCATCGTCTTTGTTTGTTTGTATGGGGGGGGGGGGGGGGTTCGCCTTTCTTTTTTTTTCTTTTTTGTTTGTTTGTTTGTTTTGTTTTGTTTTGAATCAATTTCACTCAGCTCTTTCTCCATTTCATTGCATTTGTCTTCTTCTTCTTCTTCTTCTTTTTCTTCTTTTCTTCTTCTTCTTCTTTTCTACTACTACTGCTATCACTACTACTACTTCTTCTACTTCTTTTTCTTTTCTTTCTCCTCCTCCTCCTCCTCCTTCTTCTTCTTCTTCTACTTCTTCTACATCTTCTTCTTCTTCTTCTTCCTTCCTTCTACTTCTCTTCTTCTTCTTCTTCTACTTTATCTGTTGTCGTTCTTGTAGTCGTCCTATTTAGCTTCGTACAACATCTAACATACATACATACATATATTCATACACACACACACACACACACACACACACAAAATAATATATATATATATATATACATGTGTGTGTGTTTGTGTGTACGCGTGTGTGTACGTGTGAGTACGTGTATGACTGTGTATTTGTTTGTGTTTGTGTGTCTATGTATGTGTATGTGTGTGTGTGCGAGCGAGCTCCCGCTTGAGCTCGCGCTTTCGCGAGTGCGTGTGTACGTTTGTGTGTCTGAGTGAATGTGCGTGTGTATTCGTGTGTGTTTGTGATGTGCGTGTGATCGTGTGTGTTTGTGTTTGTGTTGTTTTTGTGTATTCGTGTAGTTGTGTTTTGTGTGTGTGGTGTGTGTGTGTGTGTGTGTGTGTGTGGTGTGGTGTGTGTGTGTGTGTGAATGCGCGTGCGTGTGCTGCCGCGTGTGCGAGGGCGTGTGTGTGTTTGTGTATCTGAATGAATGTGCATGTGCTCGTGCGTGCGTGTGTGTGTGTGTGTGTGTGTGTGTGTGTCTGTGTGTGGTGTGTGTGGTGTGTGTGTGTGTGTTGTGTGTGTGTGTGTGTGTGTGGGTGTGTGGTGTGTGTGTGTGTGTGTGCGTGTAGTGTGTTTGATGCAGCTTTCTCTCTTCATTTGTTTTTAAAAAAAACTTCGGTTTTATGTGCAGGTTTGAAATAAAGGCCTTCCTGAGCTTTCTGAGCTTAGGTTTTCACCCATGAAAATTTCAGTCTGTCAATCAGCCAGTCAGTCTGTCAGTTAGTCAATCAATCAATCAACAATTCAAGCAAATGATCATCAATCAACAATCAATCAATCAAAATCAATCAATTAATCAATCAATCACTAAGTCAAGCATACATGCAATCAATCACTAAATCAATCAATCACTTACTCACTCACTCACACTCACTCACTCATTCACTCACTCACTCACTCACTCACTCAATCAATCAATCAAACAATTAATCAGTCAGTCAGCCAATCAATCAATCAATCAATCAATCAATGTTCTCTTCCTCTATCTTCTCATTCTTGTCAGTCCCCTCTCCCTCTCTTTCATCTTTTCTTTGTCCTTCTCACAGAGTTCTCATGGACACAGCACACGACTGAACTTTGTATCTAATTTCGTGTTTATGTCCTTCTTTGGTTTGTTTGTTTGTTTGTTTGTTTGTTTGTTTGTTTGTTTGTTTGTTTGTTTGTTTGTTTGTTTGTTTGTTTGTTTGTTTGTTTGTGAAGACGACCTGTTCCATCATAAAGACTAAATTCTAAAGTGTGACGGCGAACGAGGAGAACAAGAAGAAGAAGACGTTGACGATGACGACGACGACGACGATGATGATGATGATGATGATGATGATGATGATGATGATGATGATGATGATGATGATGAGATGACACGATGATGATGACGATGATGATGCGACGAGACGACGACGACGACGACGATGATGATGATGATGATGATGATGAGAGAGACGACACGAGATGATGATGATGATGATGATGATATGATGATGACGACGACGACGATGATGAAGACGATGATATGACGACGACATGATGATGACATGACGACGACGACGAGACGATGACGATGATGATGAGATGAGAAAATGAGAGACGACAAAAAAAAGAAAAAAGGAGATGGAACGGAGAAAGTGGAGAGAAGAAAAGAGAGAGAAGACATGAAGACATAGACCGACGACGACGACGACGACGAGACGATGATGATGATGATGATAATGATGATGAATGAAAGAAAAGAAGAAGAAGATGATGAAGAAGAAGAAGAGGAAGATGATGATGACGATTATGATGAGAGGAGGAGGAGGAAGAGGAGAGGAAGAGGAAAGAAGAAAAAAAAGAAAGGAAAGAGAGAAGAAGAACCCAAAAAAATAATGATGATGTGATGATGAGATGACGATGATGATGATGATGATGATGATGATGATGATGATGATGATGATGATGATGATGAAAGAAGAAAGAAGAAAGAAGAAGAAGAAAGAAAAAAAGAAAACAAAAAACAGAACATACAACACACTAACAACAACAACTACTACTACTACACTACTACTACTACTACTACTACTTCATGAAATACAAGAAGAAGATGGACCTAAGTCCAGTGTGTCCATGCATCACGCGCTCAGCGCACGTTAAAACCCCACGTCAACAAAGGAGTTGTCCCCGGAAGGAAAAATCCTGTAGCAAATTCCACTTTCAGGATAAACAGATACACACGTAACCATACAAAAAAAAAATGGAAGACGTTCCACTGCTGGTAATGCGCTCTCTTCGGGAACAACAGCCAGAATTTCGTATGGTAAACCGAGTGCGACAAAACAAAGAAACCGAGAAAAAGAAAGCAGAAAGAAAAAGAAAAAAAAGATACGAAAAAGCAAGAAGAAAGAAAACAAAGAAACATGCATACAAAGACAGAATGAAAGAAAGAAAAACACAAGCCAACAAAAATAAACGAAAGAACGAAAGAATGAAAGAACGAAACAAAAAATTCAAGGAAAACCAAGAAACAAACCGAACAAAGAAAACAAAGGAAAGAAACAGACAACAAAATGAAAGAACAAAACCACGACAGAACGAAACAAAGACGAAACGCAGAAACGAAATGTAACCTCCCACCACGAAATCAGTCTTAACTAGCATTTTGGGCATTTTGAGATATACATATCACTGAAAAGCGTATATTTTGCTGATTATTTTGGTACTTGAATAAAGCTTGTACTCAAAAAAATGTACAAGTTATGTATGTTTAAAGTCATTAAATTGTATGACAGCCATTTTGAGAAAACGGCCTCTAAAGTTTTTGTGTGCTCTCCTACACATTTTCCTTAAATTTCTTTATTTGGTGGCTTAGACCCAGTTTGTTTCTAATTTTCGCTGTCATTATCTGAAAGGTGCACCAAAGAGCTTTCCATCTGTATATTACATGTACGGGTACTGTACAGATTACGGTTCATAATAAGAGACAAAAATAGGTACTTTTGGTAAGAAATTGTGTTCTTGCTGCTGCGATCAGTGCTTTAAAATATCGTTTTAAATTGATTAATAATATTTTTTCAAGAAAAAAAAACTTCGGAGGGGGGGGGGGGGGATAGATTATAGTCTACAGAAATCAATTTTGAGAAAAAGTCAAAACACCCCAGATAGACCCTCAGTCACCTTTTCAGCTCCTAGTGCTGTTCGACTGACTGCCAGTTAAGACTGATTTCGTGGTGGGAGGCCACAAATATCGAAACAAAGAAACATACGTAAGAACAAAGAAACAAAGAACAAGCGAACAAGCAAAACAATAATCAAAGTACGACAGAACGAAAGGATGAAAAGAAAACAAGAAACTAAAGGAGAAAACAGTAAAAGAAAGAAACGCAATAGATAGATTCAAGAACAACACTAAATAAGAGAATGAAGGAAAAGACACAAATGGAACTATTTCTGTAGCCCCCACCACCACCACCACTAACAGCCTTTATCATTTCTCTCTCTCTCTTCTCTCTTTCTTTTCTTCTTCTCTCTCTTTCTTTCTCTCTCTCTCTCTTTCTTTCTTCTCTTCTCTTCTTCTCTCTTCTCTCTCTTCTTTCTCTCTCTTCTTTCTCTCTCTCTCTTTCTTTCCTCTTTCTCTCTCTCTCTTTCTCTTTCTCTTTCTCTCTCTCTCTCTCTTTCTCTTCTCCTCTTCTCTTCTCTTTCTCTTTCTCTTCTCTCTTTCTTTCTCTTTCTTTCTCTCTCTCTCTAATATAAACACACGTATTTGGTCTAGTCTAAAACAAAGGTACAAATATACCAATTCAATACTGTTCACTTTGCTAGAAAAGAAGAAGAACAACAACAACAACAAGAATGAGAACAACAACAACAACATCAACATCAAAGAGAACAAGAAGAACAAGAACAAGACGAAGAAAAAGGAGAATGAAGAAGAAGAAGAAGAAGAAGAAGAACAACAACAACAACAACAACAAGTAAACTTTGAATGTATTTCAGGTTTAGTTTACTTTCATTGACCCTCAACTTAATGATAAGTCCAGGCTTAGCAATAGGCGAAACGAAAATCCCATCCTTCCGGCAAAACAATCACAAAATTAGACTTGATCGGCGGGAAGGGTGACGCAGCCAAGATCGAAGAGTAAGCGAAAAGACTTTCGCCGAAACGAGACTGGGATGTTCTCAATGAAGCCATCATTCTGGCGGTGAAAGCTTGGTCTGTCATAGGTCAGTTCTCTCTCTCTCCACCCACCCCCACCCCCCACCCCTTCCAATTTTAAGTTCTTGCAAACGCACAGATTGCCTGATTAATTTGGTTCAGTTTTTACGTCGACACCCACCTCAGGTGATATGGCCGACGGGGATAACCATATCAGGGAAATGGGGGAAAGCGGAACTTCTCTAATACTATACTGACACCACCAGAACAACAATGATGTTAAGATGGGACAGTGAGAAGGACAGTTATAATGTAGATCTAGTAGTAGGGAAAGGAGGACTTATCTAATCCTACACTGACACCACCAGAACAACAATCATGTTAAGATGGGACAGTGAGAAGGCCAGTTTTAATGAAGCGCACCCCAGGATTCGAATCCACAACCACCAGCATGTGAATCCGACGCTCAACCAGCTGAGCTATTGAGGCCCACTAGCGCACAGGGTCTTGCGTTGGCTTAAACAGATGTTGGCAGATTGGGGTGGAGCGCAGATGGAATTGTCCGAATGCGATGAATTCCTCTTCAGCAAACTCCAAATTCTAAACTCCAAACACTCTTAGCAAAATTTCACAGAAAACATCCACTTTCATAAAGTAAAAAATAAATGCACACACGCACACATACAGATAAAAATGGGAGGGGAGAGAGGAGGAGGGGGGGAATCAGGAAAAGAATGGGTGGCGCTACATTGTGGCGACGCGCTCTTTCTACTGGGGTGGGAGCTGCCCGAATTTCACATGGAAAATCATTTATATTCAAAAACAAACAAGCAAAAATAACGGACAGATCAACAACAAAAAGTACACCAAAGTACAAATAAAAACAACTAAACAGAAATACAGGCATACAGAAAATTTTAATGATGTATTTTAATGTGTGGCGCTACGCTGCGGCGACGCATTCTTCCCTGGGAGAGCAGCCCAAACTTTACATCGTACGAGCAGTACAAATTTTATGTCGTAAAACAATTATGACAAATATAATAATAATAAGCAAGTAAATAATAAGCAAGTAAAGAAAGACAGACAGACTGACAGACAGACTGACAGACTGACAGAAAGAAAGAAAGAAAAGACAAATACAGAACGAAAGTAAGAAAGAAATACAAGAAAAGAAAGGACAGAACGAAAGAGAGACGGAAAGAAAAGATAAGAAAGAAAGAAAAGAAAAGAAGCTAAAACGAAAGACAGAAAATCAGAAAGAAAAGAAAAGACAGAAAGACAGCACGAAAGACAAACAGAAAGAAAAGAAAAGAAAGTAAGAAAGAAAGACAGAAAAAAAGAAAGAAAGAAAAGAAAAGATAGAAAAACCGAAAGAAAGACAGAAAGAAAAAAAAGACAGAAAAACAGAAAGAAAGAAAAGAAAAGACAGAAAAACAGAAAGAAAGAAAAGAAAAGACAGAAAAACAGAAAGAAAGAAAAGAAAAGACAGAAAAACAGAAAGAAAGACAGAAAGAAAAGAAAGAAAGAGAGGAAAAAAGACAGAAAG
>JAPXFY010000032.1:36062858-36065358 GCA_030674185.1 Monoplex corrugatus | reverse complement strand
GTGTGTGTGTGTGTGTGTGTGTGTGTGTGTGTTTGTATTGTGTGTGTGTGTGTTGTTTGTGTGTGTTGTTTGTGTGTGGTGTGTGTGTGTGTGTGTATGTGTGTGTGTGTGTGTGTGGTGTTTGTGTGTGCTCGGGCACACGTGTGTGTATTTGTGTGTGTGTGTTTTGTGTATGTATGTGTACTATGTGTGCGTTTGTGTGCTTTGCAAAGTGTGTGTGCTTTGTGTTTGTGTGTGTGTACTGTGTGTGTGTACATGTGTGTGTGTGTGTATGTGTATGTGCTCGCACATGTGTGTGTTTGTGTGTGCATGCGCGCGTGTGTGTATGTGTGTATATGTGTGTGTGTGTGTATGTGTGTGTGTGATGTGTGTGCGTGTGTGTGTGTGTGTGATTGTGTGTGCGCGCGCGCGCGCCTATTTTCATGTGTCTGAATGCGTGTCTCCGGGGCAAACTGCGTTGCAAATGAGCAGCAAAATAAAGAGAAAAAAGAATGGTCAAGCCATACCAGCGGCCTTCATTTAATAATACCGTAACAGGTCTAGTCTCAATAGCTCAAAACAGTTCAGCATCGGGTTCACACAGTAATGGCTGTGGGTACGCTACATTAAAACTGCCCATCTCACTGTCCCATCTTAGCATCATTGTTGTTCTGGTGGTGTCGGTATAGGAATAGATAGGTCCCCATTCCCCCCACTTCCCTGGGATGGTTATCCCCGTTGGCCATATCACCTGATATGGGTGTCGACGTAAAAACTGAACCAACAAACAAAACAGACACACACACACACACACACACACACGCACACACACACTCACACACACACACACACACACAAGCACACACACACACAAGCACACATACACACACACACACAACCACACACACAACCACACACACACAAGCACACACACACACACACACACACACAAGCACACACACAACCACACACACACACACACACACACACACACACACACACACACAACACACACACACACACACGAGTCTATTCAAATACCCACAGAGTATTTTGAGCCAAGATCAAGTGTGCTTATGTCTGTTCAGCGCTGATTA
Source organism: Monoplex corrugatus (assembly GCA_030674185.1). Classification (NCBI taxonomy): domain Eukaryota; kingdom Metazoa; phylum Mollusca; class Gastropoda; order Littorinimorpha; family Ranellidae; genus Monoplex; species Monoplex corrugatus. The sequence goes on along the minus strand of JAPXFY010000032.1, from coordinate 36,064,282 downwards.
TCCAATGGAGATAGAATACTAATTTTCCCCTGGATTATTTTTCGTTGTTTTCTATCTTCTTCTTCTTTTTCTTCTTCTTCTTCTTCTTCTTCTTCTTCTTCTTCTTCTTCTTCTTCTTCTTCTTCTTCTTCTTCTTCTTCTTCTTCTTCTTCTTCTTCTTCTTCTTCTTCTTCTTCTCCTTCTATTCCTCCTCCTCCTCCTTCTCCTTCTTCCTCTTCTTCAGTCTTCTTCTTCCTCCTCCTCCTCCCCCTCTTCTTCTTCTTCTGTTTTTTTCTTGTTCTTGTTCTTGTTTTCCTTTTTTCTTTCTTTCTTTCTTTCTTTCTTTCTTTCTTTCTTTCTTTCTTCTTCTTCTCTTCTTCGCCGCCCCCGTGGTGCTCGCCACGGGGAAAGTTGAGGTCTCTACCACCTCAGTCCCCTACGACCCCAGGGTTATGGAACTATCTAGGTTGGACCTCAGGACCTGGCCAGCTCGTGGATTTATGTACAGGCTTAAAGCTTGTGCCGTGATCATTCTGGATCTTCTCAATCACATGGCACCTGTGATGTTAGTGCATATGGAATTCATTCCGAGCGCGAAGAAGTCATCTTGAGAAATTGAAACCGAGGGACGAAGCAGAAGGGAAGTTTCAATCTTTTTCTCCTAAATTTTTTGTATTTGGTGTTTGTTCATTTGTGATCTTACGTCTACAATTAACAAAGGCCAGTTGGCAGAAAATTAACGCCTGTCTTGTCTGCTTGTACTAAATAAGCCTTCTGATTCTATTTTCGTGTTTTTCTTTTTTTTTCTGTTCCTAGGGATTTCTGCTTATGTTGTGTCTGGTTTTGTTAACAGCTTTTTGAAGCAACACATCTCACAGGTGGTGTATTTTGTGCTTCAGAGAATTGTCGTCCAGGTCCAAGTCTGGCACCAATATGTTAAGGTGAGGATGAAACCTACCAGAAATCTACTAGCAGACGTCAAAAAGAGAAGACTAAAATACACTGGCCATGTGTTACACAACAACAACAAAAACCAGATCTCATGGCAACCATATTTCAAGGAAAAACAGTGGCAAAAAGGAAGAAAATCAGATCTCCAATCTCTTACATCGAGAACATAATCAACATCAGTGGCCTAAATATTCAAGAAGTTGTCCACAAAAGTCCAGACAGAGCGGCCCGGAGGGAGATGGTGGTATCAAAGAGTGCCGTGGTCAACACCGAACCCGATGACGTCAACGGGGTAGACAGGGGAGACCATTTGGCTTGACTCGATACACACACTCAAGCACACACACACACACACACACACACACACACACACACACACACACAAGCACACACACACACACAACGCACACATACACAAGCACACACACACACAAGCAAACACACACACAAGCGCGCACACACACAAGCACACACACACACACAAGCACACACAC
>JAPXFY010000032.1:36055358-36057858 GCA_030674185.1 Monoplex corrugatus | reverse complement strand
AATAATTCTTATTTCACTTTGCTCTTGGCCCAGCCACCACAAAACCATATCATCAGGGCTAATGCCACGTGAAAAAAAAAAAACTCCAAGTTTAATTAAAAACACAACAGTTTATAAAAATGTCTCCACAGCATTAAAATCCATCGGAAACATTAACAGTATTTCTGTTTAAATTCATGATTTTTGATTTACCCCCATGTAATGTATTTATCAATTCATGCTTTATGGCTGTTCATTGTATATATCATTTCATGCTTTATGGCTGTTCATTATACTTTATTCAAGTGTGTATATCTTGTTACAAATATTTACTTCTTTTTGCAGGTATGTGAAATTTCATATTGTACATCGTAACTGTAGTCACACTTTGCTGTTACTGCCATGTATTAAATTCTATGTTTGTCATTGTACTGTGTTGTCAAAAAATGACTTATTAAGGTTTAAAATATATACAAAAGGATTGTGTTATGTTGTGTTATTTGTCTTGTTTTATTTTTTGTTTGTTTGTTTGTTTGTTTCTGTGTATGTGTATGGAGGGGTTTATTCCTTTTTTTTCGTTTATCTATTTATTTATATATTTATTCACACATTTTCTTATTTATTTACCTGTTTATTTACTTACTTACTTTCTTACTTACTTACTTACATACTTACGTACTTACTTACTTACTTACTCACTTACTTACTTACTTGCTTACTTATTATTTATTCATTTATTTGTTTATCTTTTTTTATTCATTTATTCATTCATCACCCATCCATCCATCCATTCATTCATTTATTCATTCAGTCAGTCAGTCAGTCAATCAGTCAGTCATTCGTTCGTTCGTTCAGTCATTTATTCATTCATTTATCTATCTATCTGTCTGTCTATCTAAGTATCTATCTGTCTATTCATCTATCTATCTATCTATCTCTCTATCTATCTATCTATGTATTATGTGTGTATGTATGTATCTATCTCTGTATCTCTCTCTCTATCTCTCTATCTATCTATCTATCTATCTATCTATCTATGTATTATGTGTGTATGTATGTATCTATCTCTGTATCTCTCTCTCTATCTATCTATCTATCTATCTATGTATCTATGTATTATGTGTGTATGTATGTATCTATCTCTCTATCTCTCTCTCTATCTCTCTATCTATCTATCTATGTGTCTATGTATTATGTGTGTATGTATGTATCTATCTCTGTATCTCTCTCTCTATCTATCTATCTATCTATCTATCTATCTATGTATTATGTGTGTATGTATCTATTCTATCTCTTATCTCTCTCTCTAATTATCTATCTATCTATCTTCTCTATGTATTATGTGTGTATGTATGTATCTATCTCTGTACTCTCCTCTCTCTATCTATCTATCTATCTATCTATGTATCTATGTATTATGTGTGTATGTATGTATCTATCTCTGTATCCTCTTCTCTCTATCTCTCTATCTATCTATCTATCTATCTATGTATCTATGTATTATGTGTGTATGTATGTATCTATCTCTGTATCTCTCTCTCTATCTATCTATCTATCTATGTATCTATCTATCTATCTATGTATCTATCTATCTATCTATCTATCTATCTATCTATGTATTATGTGTGTATGTATGTATCTATCTCTGTATCTCTCTCTCTCTCTCTCTCTCTATCTATCTATCTATCTATCTATCTATGTATTATGTGTGTATGTATGTATCTATCTCTGTATCTCTCTCTCTCTCTCTCCTCTCTATCTATCTATCTATCTATCTATCTATGTATTATGTGTGTATGTATGTATCTATCTCTGTATCTTCTCTCTCTCTCTCTCTCTCTCTCTCTCTCTATCTATCTATCTATCTATCTATCTATGTATCTATCTATCTATGTATCTATGTATTATGTGTGTATGTATCTATCTCTGTATCTCTCTCTCTGTCTCTCTATCTCTCTCTCTCTCTCTATCTATCTATCTCATTATCTCTCTATTTCTCTATCTATCTCTCTGTCTATCTATCTATCTATCTATTTATTTATCTGTCTATCTATCTATCTATCTATTTACATTTCTTTCGCTCTTTGTTTGTTTTGTGCTTGTTTGTTGTTGTTGATGTTGTGTTGTTGTTGTTGTTGTTTTGCTGCTCCATCTTCTTGCAGTGCTTCGGAACGAGGATAACGATAACGACGACGACGACGACGATTAAAGGTGATGAAAGGTGTGATGACGATACTGATGACGCACTACGAGGGTTCTGTGCAGCTGGGTAGTGTGTGTCGATGTCATTGACGTCACGATGCTTTTGTTTGTTTGTTTGTTTGTTTGTTGTTTGTTTGTTTGTTTGTTTGTCTGTCTGTCTGTTTATTTGTTTGTTTGTTTGTTTGTTTGTTTGTTTGTTTGTTTGTTCTGTTTGTTCGTTAGTTTGTTCGTTCCTTCGTTCGTTCGTTTGTTCGATCGTTCGTTCATTTGTTTCTTTCTTTCTTTCTTTCTTTCTTTGTCTGATTATTCTATTGTTTTT
>JAPXFY010000032.1:36042858-36047858 GCA_030674185.1 Monoplex corrugatus | reverse complement strand
GTCAAACTTGATGCGTGGCTGCGCAGCTTGGTACTTCTTTTTCAATTTGATCTTCATTGTGAGCAGCACGAGGTCGTGGTCGCTGCCTATATCAGCTCCAGGGTATGTCCTCGTCTTTGCTTTATTAATGCTTGATTTGAAGCGCCGCGGTGTGAGGACAAAGTCGATCTGGTTGTGAGTCTTTCCGTTCGGCGCATGCCAGGTTGTTCTTCTTGACAGTTTGTGGGGGTAGAGGGTGTTGGCAATGGTGAGCCGTTGGGTGCAGGCAAACTCCAGAAGGCGAAGTCCCCTGTCATTAGTTTCCCCTGTGCCAAATTGACCCACTGTTCCAGCCCAGTTTTTGTAGGCATCTGGGCCGACTTTGGCGTTGAAGTCCCCCTGAACTATGATGATGTCTTTCCTGGGGGCTTTTCCGATGGTGTCTTCTATTTTCTCATAGAATTCTTCAACCACCTGGTCTTCATGGCTGGTAGTTGGAGCATACACTTGTATGATGGTGATGTTCTTTGGTTTGGCTGACACCCGAATGCTGATGATTCTGCTGTTGACAGGCGTGCAGCTCATGATGCATCCAATGACTTCTTTGCGTACGATGAAAGCTACGCCATATATATATATAATATGATATGAATCCCTCTTGATCCATTCCCAGATTCGAAAGTTTATTTCTTTTCTTCTTCTTCTTTTTCTTCTTCTTCTTCTTCTTCTTCTTCTTCTTCTTCTTCTTCTTCTTCTTCTTCTTCTTCTTCTCTGTCTCTGTCTCTGTCTCTGTCTCTCTCTGTCTGTCTGTCTGTCTCTCTTTCTCTCTCTTTCTCTCTCTCTCTTTCTCTCTCTCTGTATTTCTTTTTTTTTCTTTTTTTTCTTTTCTTTTGCTTTTTTTGTTTTGTTGATCTTGCTGTTAATTTTCTTCTTTTTTTCTTTTTCTTTTTTTTTTTCTTTTTTTTTTCTTTCTTTTTTTTCTTTTTTCTTTTTTTTTTTTTTTCTCTCTCTTTTCTTTCTTTCTTTCATTATTTAAGCACGAGGAAAGCTTTTCTTTCAGCTAAAATGTTTATTGTAATATGCATCCTTTATAGTGGTCACAAAATGTTGGATAAAGTGTGTGAATGAAAAACAAAGAAAAGGACAATCGCCGAAGCGTTTTTCTCGCCAGAGTTTATGTATGCCATGAAACGTTTTCACGCATCTTTATCCACTTTTATGTCCATTGCACGATTCGGAACAAATCATAAAACTGACATTGAAAAAACACTGATTTTCAGTGCAATAGGATTTTTGTTCTTATTTTTACATGTAATGCTAATTTTATTATTGTATTTTTGCGAGGTGTTATTTATCTATTTATGCATTTATTTATGTATTTGTTTATTTATTTATTTGTTTCTTTGTTTGTTTTATATATTTATTTATTTATGATTTGTTTGTTTGTTTGTTTATTTATTTGTTTATCTATCTATTCATTTATATTGTCATTTATCATTTATTCATTTATCTATCTACCTCTCTATCTATTTAACAAATCATAAAACTGACATTGAAAAACACTGATTTTCAGTCCAATATGATTTTTGTTCTTATTTTCACGTGTGTTGCTAATTTCATTACCGTATTTTAGTGAGGTGTTATTAATCTATACATGCATTTATTTATGTATTTGTTTATTTATTTATCTGTTTCTAATAGTTCTACAATAAGCCTCTGCCCACCAGTCTGACGAGGGTTCGCTGAACCGATCAGGCCTAACAAAAAGTAAGTGAAATTCCTTGATGGATAATATTCGTTTAGGCGTGATATATGTGTAAATTATAATAAGATTGTGCCTATTATAATTTCACAAAACAATGGTCATAAAATTAAGTAACGCCTATATGGCTGAAACAAGAAAACTCTCAGCATTGGTTTATTTGTTTACCTATTTATTCATTTATTTATTTGTTTCTTTATCTATTTATTTGTTCATTTATTCATCTATCTATTCATCTATTTATTATCGTGAATGCAGAAGGAAGCAAAAGAAACACTCATAAGGAAAAACTCATTGGAAATTTGTAAGAAATTCGAGAGGGACTCATCAGTCACCATCGTAAAAGTCCATACGTGCTCCACCGAGATCTGCCAATTACCTATGATCTATAAGACTCCATAAGCCTGCATAAGACACAAAGCATTTTTTTTTTATTTTCATTGTTTGTATTACTTCAATTTTTAATTCTGTTTTTAGTTTAGTTTAGTTTTAGTTTGTTTAGTTTAGTTTTAGTTTAGTTTAGTTTTAGTTTAGTTTAGTTTAGTTTTTTAGTTTAGTTTAGTTTTTAGTTTAGTTTAGTTTAGTTTAAGTTTAGTTTAGTTTTTAGTTTAGTTAGTTTAGTTTAGTTTAGTTTAGTTTAGTTTAGTTTAGTTTTAGTTTAGTTTAGTTTTTAGTTTAGTTTAGTTTAGTTTTTTTAGTTTTAGTTTTAGTTTAGTTTGTTAGTTTTTAGTTTAGTTTAGTTTAGTTTAGTTTAGTTTAGTTTAGTTTAGTTTTAGTTTGTTAGTTAGTTTAGTTTAGTTTAGTTTAGTTTAGTTTAGTTTAGTTTGTAGTTTAGTTTAGTTTGTTTAGTTAGTTTAGTTTAGTTTAGTTTAGTTATTAGTTTAGTTTAGTTTTTAGTTTAGTTTAGTTTAGTTTAGTTTAGTTTAGTTTAGTTTAGTTTAGTTTAGTTTAGTTTAGTTTAGTTTATGTTTAGTTTTTAGTTTTAGTTTAGTTTAGTTTAGTTTTAGTTTTTAGTTTAGTTTAGTTTAGTTTAGTTTAGTTAGTTTAGTTTAGTTTAGTTAGTTAGTTTAGTTTTAGTTAGTTAGTTTAGTTTAGTTTAGTTTAGTTTAGTTTAGTTTAGTTTAGTTTAGTTTAGTTTAGTTTAGTTTAGTTTAGTTTAGTTTTAGTTTAGTTTAGTTTAGTTTAGTTTAGTTTAGTTTTAGTTTTAGTTTAGTTTAGTTTAGTTTAGTTTAGTTTAGTTTAGTTTAGTTTAGTTTAGTTTAGTTTAGTTTAGTTTAGTTTAGTTTAGTTTATTAGTTTAGTTTTAGTTAGTTTAGTTTAGTTTAGTTTAGTTTAGTTTAGTTATTCAGTTTAGTTTAGTTTAGTTTAGTTTAGTCTAGATTAGTCTAGATTAGTCTAGATTAGTCTAGTTTAGTCTATTTTAGTTTAGTCTAGTTTAGTCTGGTTTGGTTTGGTCTGGTTTGGTTTGGTTTGGTTTGGTTTGGTTTGGTTTGGTTTGGTTTGGTTTTGGTTTGGTTTAGTTCAGTTCGTTTGATTTGATTTGATTTGATTTGATTTTATCTTAGCTTAGCTTAGCCTAGCTTTGCTTAGCTTAGCTTACTTTATTTTATCTTATTCTATTTCATTTTATGTGGTTTTATTTCATTTTATTTTGATTTATGTTATCTTCTTTCATTTTATTTTATTTATTTTAGTTTAGTTTATTTTGTTTTATTTTATTTTATTTTCTCTTAATTTATTGTAAATTTTCTTTTGAATTTTCCGTTTATTTTTCTATTTGTTGCTATGCCTTATTCTACACCACACAACTGGTAATAGAATCTGCAACATTTTTTCACAATGCGACGATGATGACGGTGGGATACACAACACAACACAACACAACTTAACACAGCACAGCACAACTCAACACAACATAACATAACACTAGTAAAATACAGTACAAGTACAAATGTATTGGGAAAAAAAAACAGTGACCTATACCAAAGAAATAAGAGAAAAGCAGGGAGAATTTTTATGATATTAATCAAAGAACATAACTCTTGAGAGTCACGTAGGAATTATCTCCCATATTGCAGAACTTCTCAAGTCCAACACAGTTTGCGCTAACCATTCAGCTAGCATATCTGCTTCTATGCATAGAATTTGTTCTAAGAAGCAGATATGCTAGCTGAATGGGTAGCGCAAACTGTGTTGGATTTGAGAAGTTCTGCAATATGGGAGATAATTCCCACGTGACTCTCAACAGTGAGCTATAGTTATTCCACTGAGCTTTAAAAACGGATAATTGAAAGCTTGTTCTGGCATCATACTGCTCGGTTTTGAATCTTAATAGTCTGAAAAATAAGGAACATTCGAAACACATTTGTCAATCTTGCATTCACAGACTAAAAAAAAATAATCATGTTTTAAATCACGTTTTTGAAACACTGAGCGTTACAAATTTACAGTGAAAATGACAGCAATGCCACTGTAAAACCCTGAGTAAAAAAACAACAATAAAAAAAGACCACGAAAAAAAAAAAGACAATGTACGGGAAACACAAAACACACTATTATATCATCATCATCATCATCATCATCACCATCATCATCATCATCACCATCAGGTGCCTTGCCGCATGGCGTTGGCGATCATGGACCTCCATCTGTCTCTCTCTCTCGTTGCCCCTAGCATCTCCCCCACCCTCCTCGTCTTCAGCCACTCCGCAAGTCCGTCTAGCATTTTCTCCCTGGGTCAACCTGGTGCTCTCTTTCCCTCCAGCTTTCCCATTGTGACCAGGTGCTCCAAATCCCCCTTCCTCATAAAATGGCCTTTAAATGTTGCTTGTCTTTTCCTAATCTTCCTTATGAGTGATCTTCTTGTGTCTGCCTCCATCAAGACTGTCTCGTTTGTTTTCTTTGCTGTTCATGGAACTCTCAACATTCTTCTTAGAAACCACATCTCGGCTGCCTCAATCTTGTTCTGGCTTTGCTTGCTGACTGTCCATGCCTCACATCCGTACAACAGTATTGGTTCTATATAACATTCAAAGACTCTCTTCCTGATGTTAATTGATAGGCATTTGTTGGTAAGAATGCTTGTCATCTTCTTGAATGCTGTTTTGGCTTGGCCGATTCTGCCGGCTATTTCCGATGTGCATCTGCCGTCTGATGAAATGAATGTTCGCAGGTATTTAAACTTATTAACCTGTGTCAAGGTTGTGCCATTTGCTGTTATTTTGCATGAGGGGATTTCATGTTTTTTACTGATCACCAT
>JAPXFY010000032.1:36025358-36030358 GCA_030674185.1 Monoplex corrugatus | reverse complement strand
CACACACACACACTCACACACACACACACACACACACATACACACCACACACACACACACAAACACACAACACACACACACAACACACACATACACACACACACACATACACACACACACACATACCACACAACATACACACACCACACAACAACACACACAACACAACACACACATACACACAACACACATACACACACACACAACACACCACACACACTACACACACATCACACACACACACAACCACACACACATACACACACACCTCACACAACACACATACACACACACACTACACACACACAACACACACATACAACACAACACACACACACACACACAACACACATACACACACAAAACCACCACACACACACCACACACAACACACACACAACACACACACACACAACAACACACAACCACACATACACACACACACACACCAACACACACACACACACATACACACAACACACACACACACACAACACTACACACACACACACACACACACACACACACACACACACATACACACATCACACACACACACACACAACACCACACACACACTACATACACACACACACACACTCACACACACACACACATACACACAACAACACACATACACACACACATACACACACTACACACATACACACACACACAACACAAACACACACATCACACATACACTACACACACAACACACACACAAACACACACACCACTACACACACACACAACACACACACACACAGATAACACAAACAGGTCAACTCACGCTGACAAACAATGACACACATGTAAACACGGTAAATCTATCGTGACAAAAAAAAATACAATGTAAACACGGTAAATCTATCGTGACAAAAAAAGAAATCAATTAAACACGGTAAATCTATCGTACAAAAAAAAGAAATCAATGTAAACACGGTAAATCTATCGTGACAAAAAAAGAAATCAATGTAAACACGGTAAATCTATCGTGACAAAAAAAGAAATCAATGTAAACACGGTAAATCTATCGTGACAAAAAAGAAATCAATATAAACACGGTAAATCTATCGTGACAAAAAAAGAAATCAATGTAAACACGGTAAATCTATCGTGACAAAAAAGAAATCAATGTAAACACGGTAAATCTATCGTGACAAAAAAAGAAAAAATGTAAACACGGTAAATCTATCGTGACAAAAAAAGAAATCAATATAAACACGGTAAATCTATCGTGACAAAAAAAAGAAATCAATGTAAACACGGTAAATCTATCGTGACAAAAAAAGAAATAATTAAACACGGTAAATCTATCGTGACAAAAAAAGAAATCAATTAAACACGGTAAATCTATCGTGACAAAAAAAGAAATCAATGTAAACACGGTAAATCTATCGTGACAAAAAAAGAAAAAATTAAACACGGTAAATCTATCGTGACAAAAAAAGAAATAAATGTAAACACGGTAAATCTATCGTGACAAAAAAAGAAATCAATATAAACACGGTAAATCTATCGTGACAAAAAAAAGAAAGAAATGTAAACACGGTAAATCTATCGTGACAAAAAAAGAAATCAATGTAAACACGGTAAATCTATCGTGACAAAAAAAGAAATCAATGTAAACACGGTAAATCTATCGTGACAAAAAAGAAATCAATGTAAACACGGTAAATCTATCGTGACAAAAAAAAAAATCAATGTAAACACAGTAAATCTATCGTGACAATAAAAAAAATCAATGTAAACACGGTCAATCTATCGTGACAAAAAAAATGTAAACACGGTAAATTTATCGTGACCAAAAAAAAAAATGTAAACACGGTAAATTTATCGTGACCAAAAAAAAAAATGTAAACACGGTAAATTTATCGTGACCAAAAAAAAAAATGTAAACACGGTAAATTTATCGTGACCAAAAAAAAAATGTAAACACGGTAAATTTCTCTTGACAAAACATAAATCAATATACGTAGTAAACACGAAATCTAAAACAAGTGTGACTGCCCGCGTTCAAGCAAACAGGAACCAGAAGAAAAAAACACGAAATTAGAATAAGAACGCGTATTTAATACAAGACAAGACAGGCGCAAATTTTCGGCCAGCTGGGCTTTGTCAAGCGTAAGATCACAAACAAACAAACACCAGATACAAAAATTAGGAGAAAAAGGACTGAAAATTCCCTGCTGCTCCATCCAGCGTGAGAAAACGAAATGTAAACACGGTAAATCTATTGTGACAAGACAGTCTTGATGGAGGCAGACACAAGTAGATCACTCATAAGGAAGATCAGGAAAAGACAGGCAACATTTATAGGCCATTTTATGAGGAAGGGGATTTGGAGCACCTGGTCACAATGGGAAATCTGGAGGGAAAGAGAGCACCAGCTAGACCCAAGGAGAGAATGCTGGACGGACTTGCAGAGTGGCTGGGGATGAGGAGGGTGGGGAGATGCTAAGGGCAACGAGAGATAGAGATGGATGGAAGTCCATGATCGCCAACGCCATGCGGCAGGGCACCTGATGATGATGATGATGATGACAAGAAAAGAAAAAGAAAGAAAGAAAAAAGCGTAAACACAAACAATGCCCCTCATCAACCACCACCATTTAAACTTTCCATCTTCCTCCGCTTCTTCCCTCCTCATACATCCCCCCCCCCCAAACACCACCACAATCACCACCAACCATTACCACCATTACCACCATCACCACCACTGCCACCACCACCATTCTCCACCTTTCTCAAACCCCCATTGCAAACAAGGAATTTAAATTTGACCAAAACGCCATCAAGCCACGGCAGCCATTGAAGCTTCGTAGATCTGCAAGCAATTGGTGGAGAGATTAGACGGCTGATCGAAAAGTAGTTAAAACTGTGACAGGGGCATACACACACGCACGCACACACACGCACACGAGTGCGTGCGCGCGCGAACGCGGGCGAGCGGGCACGCGCACGCGCGCACACACACACACACACACATGCATACACATACGCACATATGCACATTGGAAAAGAGCCACACAGAGAGAGGCACACACACACAGGGGGACACAGGGAGAGAGAGAGAGAGACAGACAGACAGACAGACAGGCAGAGAAAGAGAGAGAGAAAGAGAGAGAGAGAGAGAAGTCCACACATAGGCACGCACACACATACACACACACATACACACACTCTCTCTCTCTCTTTCTCTCTCTCTTTCTCTCTCATTGTCTTTCTCTGTCTCTCTGCTCTCTGTCTCTGTCTCTGTCTCTCTCTCTCTCCCTCTTTCTCTCTCTCTCTCTTCCCCCCTCTCTCCATTGTCTTTCTCGGTCTCTCTCTCTCCTTCTCCTTCTCTCTCTCTCTTTCTCTCTCTCTCTTTCCACTCTCTCTCTCTTTCCTTCTCTGTCTCTTTGTCTCTCTGTCTCTGTCTTTCTCTCTCTCTCTCTCTACCTCTCTCTCTCTCCCTCTTTTTCTCGCTCTCTCTTTCTCCCTCTCTTTCTGTCCCTCTTTCTCTCTCTCTCTCCCTTCCTCTTTCTCTCTCTCTCTCTCTCTCTCTCCTCTCTCTCTCTCTCTCTCTCTCTCTCTCTCTCTCTCTCTCGCTAAGAGAAGTTGGACCATGTCAAGATTTAGTGGTTTCTTACATCCTTGCTATACGCCCGTGTTAAGATTTGTTCTTCAAATGTCTACATGTGTAGGGTGTAGGGACTGAGAATGTTTTTAGAACGTTTTCTGTAGCATCCACATTATACCTCCTGTTTGTTTTGAATTGCTCTGTCTTTCTTTCCTTCCCTCCTTGTCCCTGTTTCTGTCTTTGTCTGTCTGTCTGTCTGTCTGTTTCTCTCTCTTTCTTTCTCTGTCTCTCTTTCTCTCTGTCTCTGTCTTTCTCTCTCTCTCTCTCTTTCTTTTTATTTCTCTCGCCCTCCCTCTCTGTCTGTTTGTCTGTCTGTCTGTCTACCTCTCTCTCTCTCCTCTTTCTCTCGCTCTCTCCTCTCTCTCCCTCCCTCTCTCTCTCTTTCCCCACTTTCTCTCTCTCTCTTTCTCTCTCTGTCTCTCTCTCTTTTACTCTCTCTCTCTCCCTGTCTCTCTTCTCTCTCTCTCTCTCTCCCACTTTCTGTCTCTGTTTCTCTCTTTGTCTCTCTCTCTCTCCCTCCCTCTCTCTCTATTTCTCTGTCTCTCTCTGTCTCTGTCTCTTTCTCTCTGTCTCTGTCTCTCTGTCTCTGTCTCTCTGTCTGTCTCTCTGTCTCTGTCTCTCTCTCTCTCTCTCTTTTCTCTCTCTTCTTTCTTTCGTTCTTTCTCTCTCTCTTTCTGTGTCTCTCTATGTCTGTCTCTCTGTCTGTCTATATATCTGTCTGTCTCTGTCTCTGTCTCTCTCTCTGTCTCTTCTCTCTCTCTCTCTGTCTCTCTCTCTGTCTTTTTGTCTGTCTGTCTGTCTGTCTCTGTTCTCTGTCTTTCTGTCTGTCTTTCTGTCTGTCTCTGTCTCTTCTCTTACTCTCTCTCTTTCTCTGTCTGTTTGTCTTTCTGTCTGTCTGTCTCTCTCTCTCTTTCTCTCTCTCTCTCTCTCTCTCTCTCTCTCGCTCTCTCTCTCCCTCTCGCTAAGAGAAATTGGACTGTGTCAAGATATAGCGGTTTCTTACATCCTTGCTATACGCCCGTGTTAAGATTTGTTCTTCAAATGTCTACATCTGTGGGTGTAGGCTGAAATGTTTTTGAAGTTCTGTCTCAAATCTGTTTTATGCTCTTCTTTCTTCCCTCCTTCGTCTCAGTCCTCCTCTGCTGTTCTCTCTGTTTCTCTCGTCCTCCTCTCTTCACTTCCTCTCTTTCTCTCTCTTCTCTACTGTTTGTTGTGTCCTCTTCTTCTCTGTCTCTCTTTTCTTTCTCTCTCTCTGTCTTCTCTCTCTCCTCTCTTCTTTTCTCTCTCTCTGTCCTGTCTTATCTCTGTCTTCTGTCTTCTCGTCTCTGTCTCTCTTCTCTCTGTCTGTCTGTCTCTCTCTCTCTCTCTCATCTCT
>JAPXFY010000032.1:36017858-36022858 GCA_030674185.1 Monoplex corrugatus | reverse complement strand
AAGCAAAAACTTAACCCTTTGACTCCTGCACCCTGTCCACCAGCGTACTGCATTGTCAGCCATGCTAGCAAAGCAAAAACGTAACCCTTTGACTCTCGCACCCTGTCCACCAGCGTACTGCATCGTCAACCATGCTAGCAAAGCAAAAACTTAACCCTTTGACTCCTGCATCCTGTCCACCAGCGTCCTGCATCGTCAACCATGCTAGCAAAGCAAAAACTTAACCCTCTGACTCCCTCACCCTATCCACCCGCTTCCTGCAGGAAGCGGGTGGGTAGGATGAGGGAGTCAGAGGGTTAAGTTTTTTGCAGTTGGTAGATAGGGTGCGGGAGTCAGAGGGTTACGTTTTTTGCAGTTGGTAGATAGGGTGCGGGAGTGAAAGGGTTAATCAGACACGAAACTATTCAAAATGAAATCTGAATCAAAGTGATTTGCTACCATGCAATTGAGCAAAACAAAAACCAGAAATACATAAAGACAGAAGGATAATTCCGTATACAATTGTCAGAACAAGACAAGGCGCAAATTTTCCAGGCTAACTGGCCTTTGTCAGACGTATACAAAGGACAACAAAGAAAACGAGTTCACAAAAACTTAGGGCACAAACAATCAACAATATACATTACTTCCCTGACGTTTCGTCCAGCTCAACTAAAAATCAAAGAAATAGTTTTGTTTTGTTACTGTTTGTGAGTGTTTGTGAATTTATGTCTTTGTTGTCCGTTTCTGTGTGTGCTTGACAAAGGCCATTTTGGTGGAAAATTTGAGTCTGCTTTGTTTTGTTATTTCAAAATAAATTCAATCAGTAGGTGCAAAAATACATGAATAAAGAAAGAAATGAAAATTAATGTGAATACATCATCACCATGATCTTCATCATCATATGCCCTGCTGCATGGCGTTTTGAGATAAATAAGCAGACACTACGGTATCCACACAATGGATTATATTGCACATATGACATTATCCACATACTGGAGATGTATTTCACATATCATTTTATCCAGAATAGTCATTGAATTATCAACACAAGGGATGTATAGCAGACATTAATTTTTCCAGATAGTGGATAGGTAGCAGACGTTAAACTATCCAGACTATGGATGTATGGCAGACATTGAATAATCCAGACTATGGATACATAGCAGACGTTAAATTATCCAGATAATGAATATACAGCAGACTTTATATTATCCAAACACTGGATATGTAATAGACATTATGTTATCCAAACACTGGATTATAGCACACATTAAATTATCCACACTATGGATATATGAGAGACATTAAATTATCCAGAATATATAATTATGTATAGACAGTGAATTATACATATTAATCAAAGGACATAACTCTTGAGAATTATCTCCCATGTTGTATAGAACTTCTCAAATCTAACACAGTTTGCGCTACCCATTCAGCTAGCATAGAAGCAGATACAAAGTACAAAAACAGTAAGCTCAGAACACTCCTCAAAAAAGGAGCGCCCAAGCCTACCATTATACTCTGCAACTACCCTACACACTACTATATGCCTTGGAAGCAACCCTGTATATGTTCTGTCTTGTCTATGTGTGTGTGTTTGGTCAGTTCAAGAATAAAAGACTATGTCAATCTTGAACATAAGACCAATATATTGTATGTATTTCTCTCCTCTCTCATAGTTGTGTGTAGGGTAGTTGCAGATATAAAGGTAGGCTTGGGCGCTCCTTTTTTGAGGAATGTTCTGAGCTTACTGTTTTTGTACTTTGTATCTGTTTCTATGTAGCTGAATGGGTAGCGCAAACTGTGTTAGATTTGAGAAGTTCTATACAACATGGGAGATAATTCTCAAGAGTTATGTCCTTTGATTAATATTATAAAAATTCTCCCTGCTTCCCTCTTATTTCTTTGGTATTGAATTATACAGACGATGGGTATATAGCAGACAATATATTATTCGACTATGATACATAGACATTAAATTACCCAGACCAAATATATATAGCAGACATTACATTACCCAACTTTGGATATCATCATCATCATCATCAGGTGCCCTGCTGCATGGTGTTGGCGACCATGGACTTCCATCCATCTCTATCTCTCGTTGCCCCTAGCATCTCCCCCACCCTCCTCATCCCCAGCCACTCTGCAAGTCCGTCCAGCATTCTCTTCCTGGGTTTACCTGGTGCTCTCTTTCCCTCCAGCTTTCCCGTTGTGACCAGGTGCTCCAAATCCTCCTTCCTCATAAAATGGCCTATAAATGTTGCCTGTCTTCTCCTAATCTTCCTTATGAGTGATCTACTTGTGTCTGCCTCCATCAAACTGTTTCGTTTGTTTTCTTTGCTGTCCATGGTACTCTCAATATTCTTCTTAGAGACCACATCTCGGCTAAACTTTCGATATACAGACATTAAATTATCCAGACTATGAGGAGTGTTCTGAGCTTACGGTTTTTGTGCTTTGTATCTGCTTCTATGCTAGCTGAATGGGCAGCGCAAACTGTGTTAGATTTGAGAAGTTCTACAACATGGGAGATAACTCCTACGTGACTTCAAGAGTGATTTCTTTGATTAATATTCCAGACTATGAATATATAAACATCAAATTATCCAAACAATGAACATATATACATTAAGCTATCCAGACAATGGATATATAGACATTAAGTTATCCAAACAATGGATATATACCAGACAATATATCATCTAGAAGCTTCATAGGTTGGACTTTGTTCCCGTAGGATTCATCGCACTCAGACAATTCCAGATGCGCTCCGTCCAATTTGCCAGTAATTATATGGCGGACTCCCTGTTCCTGCGCAATATCCCTCGCGCTTGGCCAGGTCTTGAAATGGAAAGTGGGAGAGAGAGCGAGCGACCTATGAAACACCAAGCTGACATCATCAGAATGATGGCAACATTAACGGGGGCAGAGAGAAAGAGAGAGAAGAGACAGACAGACAAAGAGACAGACAGACAGACAGAATGACAGGGAGAGAAAGTTAAGAGAGAAGAGAGAGAGAGAGAGAGAGAGAGAGAGAGAAAACATAAAGACAGAATGATGGAGAGAGAGAGAGAGACAGAGAGAGGGAGGGACAGAGACAGAGACAGATAACAGACAGACAGACAGACAGTCAGATATACAGACAGAGAGGGAGAAAGAAACCTAGAGATAGACAGATTGATAGACAGAATGACAGAAAGAGAGACAGACAGACAGACTCACAGAATTACAGAATGACGAAGAGAAAGTGACACAGAGAGAGGCAGACAGACAGACAGACAGAGACAGACAGAGAGAAACATAGAGACTGACAGAATGACAGAAGGAGACAGACAGACAGACAACAGACAGGACAGAGAAAGATAAAAAGAGACAGACAACCAGAGACAGAGAGAGAGACAAAGAGCGAGAGAGAAAGAAAGAGAGAGACAGAGAGAGGGGACAGAGTCAGACAGACAGACAGACAGACAAAGGGACAGAGAAAGAGAAAGACAGACAGACAACCAGAGACAGAGAGAGAGAGAGACAAAGAGGGAGAGAGAGAGAGAGAAAGAGAGAGATATATATAGAGATAGAGACAGAGACAGACAGACAGACAGAGACAGAAAAAGAAAGAGAGACATAGATCGAGAGAGAAAGAAAGAGAGACAGACAGACAGAGACAGACAGACAGACAGCCAGAGGCAGAGAAAGAGAGAGACAAAGAGAGAGAGAGGAACGAAAGAGAGAGAAAGAGAGACAGAGATAGAGACAGAGACAGAGACAGACAGACAGACAGCAGAACAAAGAGACAGTTTTTAATGTTACCGAATGGGAAATGAACTCGAGGTATCAGATTTCGACGAAAAATCTCTACTGAGAAAACAAAAAAAACAACAACAAAACCGCTTTGAAAATTCAAACAAAAGCAAAACAAAACAAAACCAAAAATTACCTACCTGAGAGTTGAACTCACAACCCTCGCGTTATGTAACAACAAGCTGTCTGGTCACTCCCAACCCTCCCGCCTCTTTACATCCTAAAAACACATATGACTGTCGGAGGATGGAACCTTCAACCGCCAAGTTACCAGCAAAGCGCTTTAACAATACAAACAATACAATACAATACAATACAATACAATACAATAAAAAATACAATACAATATTTTATTTATATAGCGCAAAATCTTGATAAAATCAAATCTAAGCGCTAAAACAGACACACACGCACGCACGCACACACACGCACGCACGCACACACACACATACACGCGCGCACGCACACGGCTATAAATGGGGAGAAAGAATAAAAGCAATGGAAAATTATAGAGAGCATATTACAACTTAGCCATCATCATCATCATCATCATCATCATCATCATCATCATCATCATCATCATCATCATGTGCCCTGCCGCATAGCGTGGGATCATGGCGCTCCACACGAATCTACCCTTGTCGCTGCAAGTACATTTCCCACCCTCTCTGTCCTCAGCCACCCTGCAAGTCCGTCCAATATATCATCGCACAGAATACGAATGTGTGGCAGACATCATATGTATAATAATTTTTCTGTAGAGAAAAAACAAATGCGTTTGCGCGTTCATTCTGTAATAAATTTATCAGTATTGTTTTCTTTCATAAAAGACCAAAATAAATAGATATTCATCTTTCTTTCATAAAAGACAAAGTAATAAGTATTTATTCGCTTTCATAAAAATACGAAATAATAAATAATTATATTTTTTTGCTGTCCTGTTGTCTGTGATGTCCGACGTGAACTCGTTTCTCCCAAATTTATGAATGTCTGATGTGGGTTCGGGTTTTGTTCTGGTTATTTATTTATTTATTTATTTATTTATTTATTTATTTATTTATTTACTTATTATTTACATATTTATCATTTATTATTCATTACTTCATTTATTTAATATTTATTCATTTATTATTTATTCATTTATCCATGTATTTATCTATCTATTTATCTATTTATTTCATTTACTTATCTATCTATTTATCTGTTTATGTATT
>JAPXFY010000032.1:36012858-36015358 GCA_030674185.1 Monoplex corrugatus | reverse complement strand
GTTGCCGAATGTTAACCCTTTTTACTCCGCACCCTGTCCACCAGCGTCCAGCATTACCAACCATGCTAGCAGAGTAAACACTTAACCCTTTGATTCTCTCACCCTAGCTGACAGCTTCCTGCAAGAAGCTGGTGGATGGGGTGAAGGAGTCCAAAGGTAATATTTTTGTAGTTTGGCAGGTAGGGTGCAGGAGTCAAAGAGTTGAACGAGTGTTATCGAGTGTTGCCGAATGTTAGCGAGTGTTATCGAGAATTGCCGAACTGTTACCGAGAGTTTACAAAATATTTATACATTTCTGATTGTTGCTGCGTTTTGCCGAGCGAGTGTTGTTGAGAAGAACAGAGAAGGCGTATGAGAGGACGACTACTTGATGTAGCATGTAGCATCTGTATTATGAATAATGGAGGCTGTTTTGTATAAGTGCCACTGTTCTTAGTTTGGCATGGTACAGTGTTTGCCTGTGAGAACGCTTGGCTGTTGTGGTTTGAGTTTCTGGGAGGTTGATGAGAATTAGCATCTCCCATTAGTAGTCAAGCATTGGTGGTTGACCAGTCAGTGTACACATACATCCATGAGTCACAAGCATTGGTGGTTGACCAGTCAGTGTACACATACATCCATGAGTCACAAGCATTGGTGGTTGACCAGTCAGTGAATACATACATCCATGAGTCACAAGCATTGGTGGTTGACCAGTCAGTGTATACATACATACATCCATGAGTCACAAGCATTGGTGGTTGACCAGTCATGTATACATACATACATCCATGAATCCTGTGGATAAAAGCTCTTCCATCATGGCCAATGTGAGATCTCTATGTCCTGAGTCGTATGGCACTGCAATTCTGATTCAAACATGAAAGCGATGAGCGCGTTGCGAACGAGATCAACACCTCGGTGGGCCTGTAGGAACTGTTTGATTTACCGCATTGACTCCCTCACCCTATCCATCAACTGCAAAAACTTCAAACCCTTTGACTCCCGCACTCTATCCACCAACTGCAAAGATTTAACCCTTTGACTCCCTCATCCTAACCATCCACTGCAAAAACTTAACCTTTGACTCCCTCACCCTATCCACCAGTTTTCTGCCGGAAGCTGGTGGATAGGGTGAGGGAATCAAAGGGTTAACTTTTTGCTTGCATGAAGCTGGTGGATAGGGTGAGGGAATCAAATGGTTAAGTTTTTGCTTTGCTGGCATGGTTGACAGTGCAGGATGCTGGCGGACAGGGTGCAGGAATCAAAGAGTTTAACTTGATCGACTGACATATATACATATATATGTTATATATATATATGTATATATATAAATATGTATATATAATGTATATATATATATATATATTTTGTATGTGTGTATGTATGCATTTATGTATTTATGTATGTATGCATGTATGGAAATTGATAGTTAATTTGACGTGTTTTTTTTCGTAACTTCTTTGGCGTGGCATATGTTATAGTTAATCTATTTTCATCATTGTGTAAGTTGATATGTCCTCCCCCCCCCCTCTACCCCCTTCCCTTGCCTGTTCTAAATGATTGATTGATTTGGTTCAGGTTTTACATCGGCATCCACCTCAGGTGATATGGCTGATGCGGATAACCATTGTAGGGAAGTGGGGGCAGGGAGACTTATTTAATCCTATACTGACACCACACAACAATGATGCAGGACCGTTGACATCAGATCTGTGTTTGGTGTTTCTGATCGCATGGCCTACGTATTTCAGCTTTCTTTTGTTGATCTCTGTCAGCAGCTGGGCCTGACATTCAGTTCCTTTAACATGCTATCGTTTGTTCTTCTGTCTGTCCATTTGACTCTGAGAAGTCAACTATAGATCCACATTTCTGCTGCATTGATTTTATTTTCTTCGTCTTATCTTAGTGTCCAGGCTTAACAACCATACCAAAACACGTGTGACTGCCCGCGTTCAAGCAAACAGGAACCAGAAAAAAACGAGAAAAAAAAAAGAAATAAGAACGCGTATTTAATACAACCAGACAAGACAGGCGGAAATTTTCTCACTTCCACTCTGACATCATAATTATTTACTCAAAAAAACACATTATGATGTTATTTTAGTCAATTTATTCCTGTTCTCACACTGGACGGAGCAGCAGGGAAGTGTCAGTGGTTTTTCTCCTAATTTTTGTATCTGGTGTTTGTTTGTTTGTTTGTTTGTTTGTTTGTTTGTTTTTTTTCTTTCTTTCTTTCTTTCTTCTTTATTTGTTTGTTTGTTTGTTTGTGATCCTACGCTTGACCTTGGCCGAAAATTTGCACCTGTCTTGTCTGATTGTACTAAATACGCGTTCTTATTCTTTTTACGTGTTTTTTTGTGTTTTCATTCTTCTCGTTCCTGCTTATAACCATACATCAACACAGGCCAATTCAAAATTTTCAGGATTCTTAATTTTTAAATCTTTGGAGAAGCCCTCTGTCTTTCCATATTTGTTGAACTAGACCTTTCTTTTTTTCCACCATGCCAATTTTAGTTCT
>JAPXFY010000032.1:35982858-35990358 GCA_030674185.1 Monoplex corrugatus | reverse complement strand
GGTGTCTGGATCTCTCTCGGGCCTGGAATAGACTTCCGCTTTGCCTTCGCCTAACGCCTGCCCTTTCTGCTTTTAAATCCAATTCAAAAACCCGTCTCTTTTCCCAATAATGAATTTTACAACAACTTCTTTCCCTCAGTCTGTGTGTTAAATATTGTGAGGTGGTCTGTGTCGATTGTATGCGTATGCAAGATTTGGCACTGTATAACTATTATTATCATCATCATCATCATCATCATCATCATCATCATCATCATCATCGTCATCATTATTATTATTATTATTGTTATTGTTATTATTATTATTATCGTTATTGTTATTATTATACACACATACACACACGCATACACACACACAAACACACACACACACACACACACACACACACACACACACACACACACAAAATACGTCAATTACAAACACAATCGAAGGAAGGGAAGAAACACAAGTAAAGTGAAATATTACAAAGAAACAAAGGGGGAGATGGACGGACACAGACAGAAAGACAGACAGACAGACATATAGACAGACAGACAGATATGTAGACAGACAGGCAGACAGACAAACAGAGCCAGCCAACAGACAGAGATACAGAGATAGATACAGAGACAGGAGAGAGTGAGGTTTGGATAGAGAACTGTGAAAGAGGAGAGAGACAGAGACACAGAGAGAGGAGACAGTGTGAGAAGAGGAGAGACAGACAGACAGACAGAGACAGACACGGACACAGAAAGACACACACACAGAGACAGAGAGAGGGGGACAGAGAGACAGAGACACAGAGAGAGGAGACAGTGTGAGGAGAGGAGAGACAGACAGACAGACAGAGACAGACACGGACACAGAAAGACACACACACAGAGACAGAGAGAGGGGGGACAGAGACACAGAGACACAGAGAGAGGAGACAGTGTGAGGAGAGGAGAGACAGACAGACAGACAGAGACAGACACGGACACAGAAAGACACACACACAGAGACAGAGAGAGGGGGGACAGAGAGACAGAGACACAGAGAGAGGAGACAGTGTGAGGAGAGGAGAGACAGACAGACAGACAGAGACAGACACGGACACAGAAAGACACACACACAGAGACAGAGAGAGGGGGGACAGAGAGACAGAGACACAGAGAGAGGAGACAGTGTGAGGAGAGGAGAGACAGACAGACAGACAGAGACAGACACGGACACAGAAAGACACACACACAGAGACAGAGAGAGGGGGACAGAGAGACAGAGACACAGAGAGAGAGACATGTGAGGAGAGGAGAGACAGACAGACAGACAGAGACAGACACGGACACAGAAAGACACACAACAGAGACAGAGAGAGGGGAGACAGAGAGACAGAGACACAGAGAGAGAGACAGTGTGAGGAGAGGAGAGACAGACAGACAGACAGAGACAGACACGGACACAGAAAGACACACACAAGAGACAGAGAGAGGGGGACAGAGAGACAGAGACAAAGAGAGAGAGACAGTGGAGGAGAGGAGAGACAGACAGACAGACAGAGACAGACAGGAACAGAAAGACACACAAGAGACAGAGAGAGGAGAGGACAGAAGAAGAGACACAGAGAGAGAGAGACAGTGAGAGGAGAGGAGAGACAGACAGCAACAGAAAGAAGGAGAGAAGAAAGACAAAAGACAAGAAGAAGAAGAAGAAGAAGAAGGAAGAGAAGAAGAAGAAGAGAGAAGAAGAAGAAAAGAAGAAGAAGAAGAGAAGAAGAAGAGAAGAAGAAGGAGAAGAAAGAAAGAAGAAGAAGAGAAGAGAAGAAGAGAGAAGAAGAAGAAGAAGAGAAGAAGAAGAAGAGAAGAAGAAGAGAAGAAAGAAGAAGAAGAAGAATAGAGAGGAAGAAAGAAGAGAAGAAGAAGAAGAAGAAGAAGAAGAAGAAGAAGAAGAAGAAGAAGAAGAAGAAAAGAAGAGAAGAAGAGAAGAAGAGAAGAAGAAGAAGAAGAAAAGAAGAAGAAGAAAAGAAGAAGAAGAAGAAGAAGAAGAAGAAGAGAAAAGAAAGAAGGAAGAAGGAGAACGAGAAAGAAGAAGAAAAGAAGAAGAAGAGACAGAATAGAAGGAACAGAAGAAGAAGAAGAAGAAGAAGAAGAAGAAGAAATGAAAGAAGACAGAAGAAGAAGAAGAAGAATGAAGAGAAGAAGAGAAGAAAAGAAGAGAAGAGAAGAAGAAGAGAAGAAGAAGAAGAGAGAAGAAGAAGAAAGAACAGAGTAGAGAGAAGAAGACAAGAAAAAGAACAGAAAGGGAGCAGAGAGACGGAGAAAAGAAGAAGAAGAAGAAGAAGAGAAGAAGTAAAACAAAACAAGAAGAAGATAAAAGAAAGAAACAAGAAGAAAGAACAGGGATCATAAGTAAGAAGAAAATAAATGAGATAGCAAGAGAAAAATTGAGAGATTGAGAGAGTAGAGATAAGCAGACAGAAGAAGAGACAGACAGTATAGAGAGGAGAGAAGATTGTAAGGTCCTCTGACCAGTACTCCCACACCCCTCTTTCATAACGCCATGAAGGTTTCTACTTTGGCTGGGAATCTGAACTAAAATATGATTCGTTCTGTTGTAATACTTCAACGTAATCCAGTCTTTTCACCACTACTCTTCTCTCTCTTCTCTCTTCTCTCTCTCTCTCTCTCTCTCTCTCTCTCTCTCTCCTCTCTCTCTCTCTCTCTCTTCTTTTTTTTTTTCTGTCTCTCTCTCTCTCCTCTCCCCCTCTCTCTTCATCTTCATCTCTTGTCCCGTCTGTCTCTGTTCTGTCTTGTCTTCTCTTCTCTTCTCTCTCCTCTCCTCTCTCTCTATCTCTGTCTTGTCTTCTCTCTGTCTCTCTCTTCTCTTCTCTGTTACTACCGCACATTGCTCTCATCTTCACTCTTTTTCCATCCTCTGTCGCTCTCTTCTCATACCTTATCTCGCATCCTTCTGCTGTAGCTTCTGACTCCAATCGCTACAAACATCCTATCCCACCTATGAAACAAGCACACGTATACACGAGACAACAATTATAGAACGAAGCCACGCACCGAAGGACAGAGACAAGAAGAGAGAACAGAAGAAGACAGATTGACATTACAGACGAGAGAGACAAAACAGAAGAGACAGTAGAGACAGAAATTGCATTTAGTTTCGAGGAGCTGCAATCGATGTGGTGGTGGTGTGTGTGTGGGTGGTGGGGGGGGGTGGGCTTGTGTGGGTGATGTGTGTGTGTGTGTGTGTCGGCGTGCTGCGTGCGTGTATGCGTGTGTGTGTGTGTGTGTGTGTGTGGGATGTGTGTGTTGTTTGGTGTGTGTTGTGTGTGTGTGTGGTGGTGTGTATGCGTGAGCGTGTGTGTGTGTGTGTGTGTTATTATGTTAGTTTTATATCTGAGAAGGGGAGAGGGATTTACATCCAACCCTCCACCATTAAAAAATGCCTACACTGATACAACTATACTATAACACCCACACATTCTATGTTAATACAAATGCATAAAGACATAAAGTCGTCATAAATGATGCAAAACTGGAATATCACTTGTATGGAGAAAGGAAAGACAGAGACAGACAAGAGACAGACAAGAAACAGACAGACAAACAGACAGACATAGAGCAAAATGTCGAAATATTTAAAAAATTTAAAAATTTAAAAAAATAAAACACAACACACACAACACACACACACACATCATCATCATCATCATCTTCATCATCATCGGTGCTATCTGCATAAATTCTCGTGTTCGTACAAAGATAACTTTCAGGAAATACTGATATAACCAAAGAGTTATCTTCCTGTACACAAAAGATAACTGTGAAGACATTGGTCATTCTATAGTACACAGAGAGAGAGAGAGGGAGGGAGGAAGAGACAGACAGACAGACACAGAGAGAAAGAGAGGGAGGGAGGGAGGAAGAGACAGACAGAGAGAAAGAGAGAGAGGGAGGGAGGAAGAGACAGACAGACAGACAGAGAGAAAGAGAGAGAGGGAGGGAGGAAGAGACAGACAGACAGAGAGAAAGAGAGAGAGAGAGGGAGGAAGAGACAGACAGACAGACAGAGAGAGAGAGGAGGGAGGAAGAGACAGACAGACAGACAGAGAGAAAGAGAGGGAGGGGAGAAGGTGACAGAGAGAGGAAAAAAGTAGACAGAAGAGAGAGAGAAAGGGAGGGGACAGAGAGACAGAGACAGACAGACAGAGAGAGGGAGGGGAGAGTAGGTGACAGAGAGAGGAAAGTAGACCGAGAGAGAGGAGAGTCAAGAGAGAGGAGACAGACAGAGACAGAGAGACAGACAGAGAGACAGACAGACGGAGACAGACAGACAGAGACAGAGAGACAGACAGAGACAGAGAGACAGACAGACAGAGACAGACAGAGACAGAGAGCCAGAGACAGACAGAGACAAAGACACAGACAGAGACAGACAGAGACAGAGAGCCAGAGACAGACAGAGACAAAGACACAGACAGAGACAGAGACAGACAGACAGAGACAGACAGACAGAGACAGAGAGGCAGACAGAGAAAGACAAAGAGACAGACAGAGACAGACAGACAGACACGGAGAGACAGGGACAGACAGAGACAGACAGACAGAGAGACAGACAGAGACAGAAAGACAGACAGAGACAGAGAAGGTGACAGAGAGAGGAAAGAAGTAGACTGATAGATGGAGAGGAATCAGAGAAAGACAGAGAGAGACACAGAGAGAGACAGACAGAGAGAGAGGTGTAAAGAGAGCCGAAGCATTATATCTTTCACAACCCGTACAGGGCCTCACAGACCAGACGCCGGACCGGCAGTGGGGTCACTGGAGGTCACTCAGGTCCAGTCGCGCGGCCTCAAGGTCTTCACCTGGCATCCACCCCTTGACCCCGGCTTAAGGTCACGCGCGCCAAGAGCGCGCGCTTGCGCCCGAGCGCTGGAGGGAGGCACACACAGACACACACACATACATACGCCACACACGCACACACAAAGAAGAGAACCAGGCGGTGTACGATGCTAGATGTGTTCCCCTGCTGGTAAGTATATCTCTGGCTTTTTTTGCTTTTCTCACACTGGACGGAGGTTACAGTCTTTTTCTCCTAATTTTTGTATCTGGTGTTTGTTTGTTTGTGATCTTACGCTTGACAAAGGCCAGTTGACCGAAAATTTGTGCCTGTCTTGTTTTGCATTAGATATGCGTTCTTATTCTTTTTTCGTGTTTTTTTTTCAGTTATTCAAAGATCTGGGTTCGATTCTTTCTGGTATTGCTTGCCTTGTGGGTGAAGAAGTGGAAGGTTTCCCCTCTGATCTTCCAATCTTTGAATGTGTGTGGCAGAGCTGCTAGCTTCTATCCCCTCCTCCCCTCTCTCTCTCTCTCGTTCTTTCCCTTTCTCTCTCTCTCTCTCTCCCTCTTTCTTTCTCTCTCTCTCTCTCTCTCTCTCTCCTTCTCTCTCTCTCTCTATCAAACTGATGAAGTACTTTTTTCCTCTCTCTCTCGCTCTCTCTCTCTCTCTCTCTCTCTCTCTCTCTCTCACACACACACACACACACCTCTCTCTCTCTCTCTCTCTCTCTCTCTCTCTCTCTCTCTCTCTCTCTCCTTAATCTTAACATCTATCAATCATATGTCCTATTTGTCTTTCTCATTTTCTTAGCCACTTCGGCGATCACAGTGTCTGATAATTTTTTTCATAGCTGTCGTGTTGCTGTGGAATTCCATTTAGGATTTAGACTACGTGACAGGGATGTCATGACATATCCTGCTGTCAACCAGGTCCAAGAGATACAGACACCCTGCAGCGTTGGTCAGAAACTATAAGCACCTTCCTCAATAATGCATCGGTAAAGCGGATGAAACTAAACTGTGTATGGCCCATTTTGCCCAATAAACCCATAGCAACACTCAACTCTGGGTACGAAAATCCCACACTGATTTTTTAACAAGACTGAAGGGATTTGAACCTACAATCTGCCAGTAGTAAGTCCGCTGTGCCTATCAATGAAACGTGTTGAAACCAAAGTAACTAAAAATATCCAAGACAAGAGCGAATGCCCGCATTCAAGCAAACAAGAACCAGAAGAAGAAGAAAAAACAGGAGAACAGAATCAGAACACGTATTTAATACAGCCAGACAAGACAGGCAACTGGCCTTTATCACAGGAAATAAGAGGGAAGCAGGGAGAATTTTTAGTATTAACCAAAGAACATAACTCTTGAGAGTCACGTAGGAATTATCTCCCATGTTGTAGAACTTCTCAAATCTAACACAGTTTGAGTTGCCCATTCAGCTAGCATAGAAGCAGCTACAAAGCACAAAAAACGTAAGCTCAGAAATGTTCCGGGTAGCGCAAACTGTGATGGATTTGAGAAGTTCTACAACATGGAAGGTAATTCTTACATGACTCTCAAGAGTTATGTTCTTTGGTCAACTGGCCTTTGTTAAACGTAAACGTAAACGTAAACGTAAGATCACAAACGAACAAACACCAAATACAAAAAAAAAGTCGATGAAAAAGACTGAAACTTCCCTGCTGCTTCGTCCAGTGGGAGAAAAGGCCAGTTGGCCGAAAATTTGCGCCTGTCTTGTCTGGTTGTATTAAATACGCGTTCTCATTCTAATTTCGTGTTTGTTTGGTTTTTTTGTTTGTTTTGTTTTGTTTTTTCTGATTCCTAACTCACAAAAGCAAAGACAGAAAGAAAGAAAAAAAGAAAGAAAGAAAGAAAAGAAAGAAAAAAAGAAAGAAAAAAAGAAAAAAGAAAGAAAAGAAAGAAGGAAAGAAAAAGAACGAAATAAAAAAAATAACCGCCGGAAGGTCAGTTTATTACGGGGTATCTTCAGTCGCATAGCACCGTGTACTTGGCGGGCGAGCGAGCGTATCGGAAGAGGAACAGACCATGCGGACGGCGGCTGTTCAACGTGTTTCTGGTTGGCTGCACACCGACACTGCCTGCTCTGTGTGTGTGTGTGTGTGTGTGTGTGTGTGTGTGTGTGTGTACGTATATGTATGTATGTATGTATGCATGTCTGCAGTGACCACTGCCTTGCTTGTGGTCGCCTGTGCTTGGAAGCTGTGTTCTGATCAAAATGTTCGTGGAATATTAGAGGGGTGTTAGCTTACTGATAAGAAAGAGTACTTGAAAATCACTGACATCTTTCATCCAGATCATCAGATGACCATTTAAGATGCAATCATGTTCGAACGTAAAAGAAAAATAATAAATAAGTAAATAACTGGTCATCATCGTCGTCACCATCGTCGTCGTTGTCGTCATCACCACCACCATCATCACCATCAATACCACCACCATCAACACCATCATCTTCATAATCATCACCATCACCATCATCGTCGTCACCATCACCGCCACCATCATCACCGCCACCATCATTATCATCGTCGTCGTTGTCACCACCACCATCACCACCATCATCATCACCATCATCATCATCATCGTTGTCGTCGTCACCACCCCCATCACCACCACCACCATCATCATCATCATCATTATCATCGTCGTCGTCAATATT
>JAPXFY010000032.1:35965358-35967858 GCA_030674185.1 Monoplex corrugatus | reverse complement strand
ATATCCACATATCTATATCTATATATATCCATATATCTATATCTACATCTATAGCCATATATCTATATCTATATATATCCATATATCTATATCTACATCTATATCCACATATCTATATCTATATATATCCATATATCTATATCTACATCTATAGCCATATATCTATATCTACATCTATATCCACATATCTATATCTATATCCATATATCTATATCTATTTCTATGTCTGTAAAGTCAATAATATTTATACAGAGAGAGAGAGACAGACAGACAGACAGACAGACAGACAGACAGGTTATAGATTTTTTTTTCTGATTCTTTTGCTGTCTCAGCACCGTCAGCTGGAATAGACTTCCAATCTTCCTTCGCCTAACACCTACCCTTTCTGCTTTGAAATCCAATTTAAAAGATCCATAATATCTTTTCCGATAATGAAATCTACAACTACCTCTTTCCATAAGTTTGTGTATGTATTTCTTGTATATTGTACGGTAGTCTATGTTGATTGTAATCGTATGTCTAGCGCGTGAGTGCGCTTTGATTTGAATTGTCAAGATTTGGCGCCATATGAATACTGTAATTGATATCATTATTGTAGCTATTGTTTCAAGAGAATTATGACTGTTTGAAAAAAGAAAAGAAAACGAGATACAATTTGTGTTTTTCAAAGCTTGTAGTGCCTTTTAGAAACCATACATTCGGTGGGAGGTTTGTTCCAAATTAACCCTTTGATTCCCACACCCTGTCTACCAACTGCAAAAAAAACTTAACCCTTTGACTCCCTCACTCTATCCACTAGCTTCCTGTAGGAGGAAGCTGGTGGATATAGTGAGGGAGTCAAAGGGTTAAATTTTTGCTTTGCTAACATGGTTGACGAGGGAGTCAAAGGGTTAAGTTTTTCGCTTTGCTAGCATGGTTGACAAAGCAGGTTGCTGGTGGACAGGGTGAGGGAGTCAAAGGGTTAAGTTTTTGCTTTGCTGACATGGTTAGACAAAGCAGGATGCTGGTGGACAGGGTGAGGGAGTCAAAGGGTTAAATTTTTGCTTTGCTAGCATGGTTAGAAAAACAGGATGCTGGTGGACAGGGTGCAGAGTCAAAGCGTTAAAACAGACTGGAATTGTACAAATCGATACTAGGAACATTAATCAAAGAACGTAACTCTTGAGAGTCACGTAGGAATTATCTCCCATGTTGTAGAACTTCTCAAATCTAACACAGTTTTTGCGTTACCCATTCAGCTAGCATAGAAGCAGATACAAAGCTTTTTTGTTGTTGTTGTTGTTGTTGTTTTTTTGTTTTGTTTGTTTGTTTGTTTGTTGTTGTTGTTGTAGTTGTTTTTTTGTTTGTTTTTTGTTTGTTTTTGTTTTTTGTTTTTATTGGGGGGGGGGGGATGTCTATGGCTGGGATGAAACTTCGACAAAAAAAAATTGGCAGGGGCAAAACCCTAACTCTCTTTTTTGCATTAATATTCCTGTGTTGACAACAAATGTCTCTTTTAGTGGTAAGACATCAAGATTTGGTGCAATCGTGTTTGTCAAGACTTGGCGTTTTCAAAAATAAAACTGCTTTGACATCGTATTTATGACAAGACAGGGAGGGAGAGACGGAGGGAGAGACAGGGAAAAAGAGGACAGAGAGACGTGAGGAGACAGACAACAGACAGAGACAGACAGACAGAGACAGTCGAGGAAGACAGAGGACAGGAGAGGCAGACAGAGAGAGGACAGACAGACGGATGGAAGACAGAGGAGGTAGACAGGAGGAAGGGACATAATGGAGACAGAAGACAGGAGAGACAGACAGACGATAGACAGAACAAGAACAGGAAGAGAAGAAGAAGGGACAGAGATAGACAGACAGACAGAAGACAGAGACAGAGAGAGAGAGAAACAGACAAAACAGAGAGAAGAGGAAGAGGGAGAGACGAGAAGGGACAGGACAGAGAGATGGAGGTGAGACAGAAAAGAGAGAGACAGACAGACAGACAGAGAAGACAGACGAGAAGAGAGAGACAGACAACAGACAGACAGAGACAGACAGATAGAGAAGAAGAGAGAGAGAGAGAGAAGAAGAAGAGAAGAGAGAGAGAGAGAGAGAAGAGAAGAGAGAGAAGAAGAGAGACAGACAGTAAAGAAGAGACGAAGACAAGAAGGAGGAGACAGACAGAGATAGCAGATAGACATGGAAGACAGAAGAGAGACAGAGGAAACAGAGGGAGCCAATGAGATAGACAGAGATAGAGGTAGACAATGGAGAGAAGAGAGAGAGACAGATGGAGACAGAGGAGAGAGACAGGGATAGGTGGACAGGGAGAAGAGGGAGAAGAGGTAGAATGGGGACAGAGGAGAAGAGAGATGAGGGAGACAGAGACAGAAGAGGGAGAAGAAGAGAACAATGAAACAAAAGAGAGACAGAGAGAACAGAGGGAGACAAGAGAGACAGAGAAGATAAGAGGAGAAGAGAGAGACAGAGAGAAACAGAGACAACGGACACAGAGGGA
>JAPXFY010000032.1:35952858-35957858 GCA_030674185.1 Monoplex corrugatus | reverse complement strand
AAGTAAGTAAGTTGGTAGTCAGGTAGATAGATAGTTAGTTAAGTAAGTTGGTAGTCAGGAAGGTAGATAGGTAGTTAAGTAAGTTGGTAGTCAGGAAGGTAGATAGTTAGTTAAGTAAGTTGGTAGTCAGGTAGGTAGATAGGTAGTTAAGTAAGTTGGTAGTCAGATAGGTAGATAGGTAGTTAAGTAACTAAGTTGGTAGTCAAGTAGGTAGATAGGTAGTTAAGTAAGTTGGTAGTCATGTAGTAGATAGGTAGTTAAGTAAGTTGGTAGTCAGGTAGGTATATAGCTAGTTAAGTAAGTAAGTTGGTAGTCAGGAAGGTAGATAGGTAGTTAAGTAAGTAAGTTGGTAGTCAGGTAGGTAGATAGGTAGTTAAGTCAGTAAGTTGGTAGTCAGGTAGATAGATAGTTAGTTAAGTAAGTTGGTAGTCAGGTAGATAGATAGTTAGTTAAGTAAGTTGGTAGTCAGGTAGATAGATAGTTAGTTAAGTAAGTAGGTAGTCAGGAAGGTAGATAGGTAGTTAAGTAAGTTGGTAGTCAGGTAGATAGATAGTTAGTTAAGTAAGTTGGTAGTCAGGTAGATAGATAGTTAGTTAAGTAAGTTGGTAGTCAGGAAGGTAGATAGGTAGTTAAGTAAGTTGGAAGTCAAGTAGGTAGATAGGTAGTTAAGTAAGTTGGTAGTCATGTAGGTAGATAGGTAGTTAAGTAAGTTGGTAGTCAGGTAGGTATATAGGTAGTTAAGTAAGTAAGTAAGTTGGTTATCAAGTAGAAAGATAGGTAGTTAAGTAAGTAAGTTGGTAATCAAGTAGATAGATAGGTAGTTAAGTAAGTAAGTAAGTTGATAGTCAGGTAGATAGGTAGTTAAGTAAGTAAGTATGTTGGTAGTCAGGTAGATAGATAGTTAAGTAAGTAAGTAAGTTGGTAGTCAGGTAGGTAGATAGGTAGTTAAGTAAGTTGGTAGTCAGGTAGGTATATAGGTAGTTAAGTAAGTAAGTAAGTTGGTTATCAAGTAGAAAGATAGGTAGTTAAGTAAGTAAGTTGGTAATCAAGTAGATAGATAGGTAAAGTAAGTAAGTAAGTTGATAGTCAGGTAGATAGGTAGTTAAGTAAGTAAGTATGTTGGTAGTCAGGTAGATAGATAGTTAAGTAAGTAAGTAAGTTGGTAGTCATGTAGGTAGATAGGTAGTTAAGTAAGTTGGTAGTCAGGTAGGTATATAGGTAGTTAAGTAAGTAAGTAAGTTGGTTATCAAGTAGAAAGATAGGTAGTTAAGTAAGTAAGTTGGTAATCAAGTAGATAGATAGGTAGTTAAGTAAGTAAGTAAGTTGATAGTCAGGTAGATAGGTAGTTAAGTAAGTAAGTATGTTGGTAGTCAGGTAGATAGGTAGTTAAGTAAGCAAGTAAGTTGGTAGTCAGGTAGGTAGATAGGTAGTTAAGTAAGTAAGTTGGTAGTCAGGTAGTTAGATAGGCAGTTAAAAAAGTAAGTTGGTAGTCAGGTAGGTAGTTAAATAAGTAAGTTGGTAGTCAGTAGGTAGATAGGTAGTTAAGTAAGTGAGTTGGTAGTCAGGTAGATAGATAGGTAAAGTAAGTAAGTAAGTTGGTAGTCAGGTAGGTAGATAGGTAGTTCAGCAAGTATGTTGGTAGTCAGGTAGGTAGATAGGTGGTTAAAAAAAAGTTAAGTAAGTTGTAGTCAGGTAGATAGGCAGTTAAGAAAGTAAGTTGGTAGTCAGGTAGGTAGTTAAGTAAGTTGGTAGTCACGTAGGTAGATAGGTAGTTAAAAAAAATTAAGTAAGTAAGTTGGTAGTCAGGTAGATAGGCAGTTAAGAAAGTAAGTTGGTAGTCAGGTAGGTAGTTAAGTAAGTTGGTAGTCAGGTAGGTAGATAGGTAGTTAAAAAAAAGTTAAGTAAGTAAGTTGGTAGTCAGTAGATAGGTAGGTAGTTAAGTCAGTAAGTAAGTTGGTAGTTAGGTAGGTAGGTAGATAGGTAAAGTAAGTAAGTTGGTAATCAAGTAGATAGATAGGTAGTTAAGTAAGTAAATAAGTTGGTAGTCAGGTAGGTAAATAGGAAGGAAGGAAAGTAGGTATAGGAGGGGGAAGGGATGAGAGACAGACAGAGAGAGAGATAGAGAGAGAGAGAGAAGGGGTGGAGGGAAGGTGCTAGGCTAATGTCTGTTTTGGCTGCAGAGAATGTGCGAGCGTGCATAATGGCGATGATGGTTACCCTCTGGCTCTGGCCGAAGTGCATTTTGCCCCCTGTGCTGGCTGTACTAGTAGTGGTATATATATCCAGCCTTGTGGGTTCTGGCATGGATGGAACCATGACCTCGCTTGACCCTTCCTTGGCACCCTGACAGCCAAGGTCACTGCAAGGGCCAGCAGCGTGAGAGAGAGAGAGAGTGGGAGAGAGAGAGAGAGAGAGAGGGTGGGAGAGAGAGACAGAGAGAGGAAAACGACGGGAAAGGGGAAAGAAAGAAAAGACAGAAAGACAGAGAAAGAGACAGAGAGAGAGTGAGAGAGAGAGAGAGAGAGAGTGAGTGAGTCAGACAAACAGAGACAGAGGCAAGGAGAGAGAGAAAGACAGAGAGACACACAAAGAGAGAGAGAGAAACAAAGACAGAGAGAGAGAGACAAAAACAGAGACACAGAGACAGACAGACAGAGTCAGACAGAGACAGATGGAGATAGAGAGGCAGAAAGAGTGGCTGGTTGATTGATTGAGTGTGTGAGTGAGTGAGTAGTTGGTTGGTTGGTTGGTTGGTTGGTTGGTTGATTGATTGATTGATTGACTGATGATTGATTGATTGATTGATTGATTGATTGATTGATTGATCTTAATTTTCCAAAGCTTAAAGACATAGACAGAATACAACAGTAGAGAATGTTCTGATCTCCCAGGTCAGACCTGTGTGCAGACGTGCCAGTGCCTAAACTCCTTTCCTGTCTACACGTAGGTCTATGTGACCTGCCAGCACGAAATCAGTCTTAACTAGCATTTTGGGTATTTTGAGATATACATATCACTGGAAAGTGTACATTCTGCTGATTATTTTGGTTTTGAATAAAGCTTGTACTCAAAAGAAAAAATGTAGAAGTTATGTATGTTTAAAGTCATTAAATTATATGACGGCCATTTTGAGAAAGCGGCCTTTTTTATGTACTCTCCTACAATTTTCCTTAAATTTCTTTATTTGGTGGCTTTGACCTCAGTTTGTTTTTTATTTTAGCTGTTATTATCTGAAAGGTGCACCAAACAGCTTTCTGTCAGTATGTTACATGTGGGGGTACTGTACAGGTTACAGTTCATAATAAGAGACAAAAATAGGACTTTTTGGTAGGAAATTGCGTTCTTTCTGCTGCAATCAGTGTATTAAAATACCATTTTAACTTGATTAATAATATTTTTTCAAGAAAAAAAAATTCTGTGGGGGATAGATTATAGTCTACAGAAATCAATTTTGGGAAAGGTCAAAAACACCCCAGATAGACCCTCGGTCACTTTTTCAGCTCCTAGTGCTGTTCGACTGACTGCGAGTTAAGACTGAATTGGTGGTGGGAGGTCACATATACAGAATATCAACTATGCACGTTAAAAGATCCCTGTAAGTCATGTCAGTGTCCGGAGGCTTATGATACATAAAAAAAAAAAAACAATCAGTATGCACAGTCCACAAAGAAGCGAACTATGCAACAACGTAGAAGACTTGTTGACAGCTCGCTTGAACAACTTTGTATTCTCTGTATTCCACTAAAATAAACTTCTTACAAAGTGTAATGCGCATTTAGTCCAAATGAAAGAACGATTTTTTACAATGGGAGGGAGGGAGACAAAGACAGACAGAGAGAAATATACAAGAGGACAACAGACAGACAGAAAGCAGAAAAAGGGGAAAAAAAGAGAGAAAGACAGACACAGAAAGCGAAAGACAGAGAACTTAGAATTCCTAAAGTTTAATGTAATCGGCCTTGGGCCACAATGAAAACAATGGGGGGTGGTGTGAGAGCGGGAGAGGAGAGAGCAGACAGAGAAGACAGAGACAGAGACAGAGACAAAGAACAGAGAGAGAGAGACAGAGAAGAGACAAGAGAAAGAGAGGACAGACAGAGACAGAGAGACAGACAGAAGTGAGAGACAGAGGAGAGAAGAAGTCAGATACAGAGAAGAGACAAGACAAAAGAACAGAGATGAGAGACAACAGAGACAGAGAGAGAACAAGAGGGAGAAGAAAGAGAGAGAGAGAGAGAGACAGAAAGAAATACAGAGACAGACAGACAGACAGAGACAAAGACAGAAAGTAATGAGAGACAGAGAGACAGAGAAGAACAAGAGAGAGAGAGAGAGAAGAAAGAAATACAGAGACAGACAGACAGACAAAGACAGAAAGAATAAGACAGAGAAGAATCAAGAGACAGAGAGAACGAGAGAAAGTAATACACACAGAGAGTGAGAGAGAGACAGACGACAGAGACAGAGAGAACAAAGAGACAGAGAAAGAGACAGAACGAGAGAGGAGACAGGGAGAATGAAGAGAGAAAGAGAGAGTGAGACAGAGACAGAGATGACAGAGACAGAGAGACAGAGACAGACACGAGAGAACGAGAGACAGAGAGAAAGAGACAAAGAGAGACAGAGAGATAGAAAGACTGAGACAGACACGAAAAACACAGACAGAGAAACAGAGAAAGAGAATGGGGATGTGGGAGAGGAGGGGTTAGTGGGATAGGGGGAGGGAGGGTCAGAGAGGGAACACCAGATCAAGGGAGGAGTCAGATACGTCAGATAGTGTCGACAAGTTCTGCTTCCTACTGGTTCCCAGGAATGTCTGTGGACGTCTGATGGTGAAGAAAACCTTCTACACCACTGTCTTCCTGTGAAATGGATGTCTGGTTGTGTGTTCGTTCGTTCCTTGATTTAACGTCTTTTCAGTATAAGTGATATTAGACGGGTAAAAATGGCATGGAGGATGATTTTTTTTTGGGGGGGGGGGAGGGGAGGGGACAGAGGGG
>JAPXFY010000032.1:35937858-35942858 GCA_030674185.1 Monoplex corrugatus | reverse complement strand
CACACACACACACACACACACACACACACACATATCATACACTCACCTTTTCCACAAATGTTCAGGACGAGAATTCCAGGCGGAGGGACACAGCTCGTTCAGATACATCCTCCACAGCTCTCCCCAGCACTGCTAGCACCTCCACCTTCACCTTCACCTTGATCTTCACCTTCACCTCCACCTCTCTGTCTCCCTCTTCCCTCTCTCTCTCTCTGTCTGTCAATCCTCACGATCGTCTGTCAATGCCACTGTCTCTTGCATATGGAGCTGTTGAGAAAACAGAAAGAGAAACAGATACACGATGATAAAAGTACTGTGTGGCATTTATCAGAGGAAATCAGGTAGTTACGTTTATTGCAGTAAATAAGGTAACTACAGGGGAACTGGAGCACCTGGTCGCAACAGGAAAGCTGGAGGGAAAGAGAACGCCAAATAGACCCAGGGAGAAGATATTGGACGGACTTGCAGAGTGGTTGAAGACAGAAAAGGGTGGAAGATGTGCTTGAGGCAACAAGGGATAGAAACAGATGGAAGGCCATGATCGCCAACGCCATGTGGCAAGGCACTTAATGATGATGATGAAGGTAACTAACCGATGACTGGGTCCGAATGGGTCATGCAGCGCATGGCAAGGACAGCCCCTCTTTGCTTAACCCTTTGACTTCTCACCTTTTCCACCAGCAACCTACATTGTCAAATGATGCTCACAAAGCAAAAGTTAACCCTTTGATCTCCCCTACACCCTATCCACCAGCTTCCTGCCGATGAGGGAAAACCATTTCAAAACATACACAATAATTTAACAGGAAAAAAGAAAAGGAAAATTAAAATAGACATATCAAGTGCATTCGCACACATAATCTAAGGACATGCCCCTGGCGTTGACCATTCCGTCCAATTTATCACACAGGGGATTTAAAAAAACATACCTGAATACAAGTTTTCTATGCTAGCTGAATGGGTAGCGCAAACTGTGTTAGATTTGAGAAGTTCTACAACATGGGAGATAATTCCTACGTGACTCTCAAAAAGTTATGTTCTTTGATTAATATTATAAAAATTCTCCCTGCTTCCCTCTTATTTCTTTGGTCTTACCTATATGCCTTGGAAGCAACCCTGTATATGTTCTGTCTTGTCTATGTGTGTGTGTTTTTGGGCAGTTCAAGAATAAAAGACTATGTCAATCTTGAACATAAGACCAATTTATTGTATGTATTTCTCTCCTCTCTCAAAGTTGTGTGTAGGGTAGTTGCAGAGTATAAGGTAGGCTTGGGCACTCCTTTTTTTGAGGAGTGTTCTGAGCTTACTGTTTTTGTGCTTTGTATCTGCTTCTATGCTAGCTGAATGGGTAGCGCAAACTGTGTTAGATTTGAGAAGTTCTACAACATGGGAGATAATTCCTACGTGACTGTCAAGAGTTATGTTCTTTGATTAATATATCTGAATACAAATTTAAACACAAATAAGGGCACTAAAATATATATAGAAAACGGGCCTAAATTACCTTAAATTGCTTCCGGATATCTCATTACTCTGGAGGCAACACATGTACCAAATTATCAATCCTAAGAAAAAGTATGTAAGACTTTATCGAAAACATACAGGTGAATGGACCAGCACGGCAGAAAATGATAGGAAGAAAAGCAACAAGGCAGAAACAAAGAGAGTGACAGAAAAGAGGAAATTTCTAGGACAGACTTTCCAGAAGCAGGGGATACTATTTATACTGAAAGGGCATCCCCACAGGGGGAATTTGCCAGATAGTCGCTGGCAGATTTTGGTGGAGCACTTATGGAATTATCCAAGTGCAATGCTTCCAAACTCCACTGTCTTTAAACCGACATTTATGTTTTGTACATGTAATGTTTGTCTCGCTAACCAACATGTACTGCATGCACAATATGTCATGTTTACTTTTTAAATGTTATCACTTCAGTACGGAACAGAGTATACACCAACATTAATTAAACCATGTCGTATTCGCAATCTCTCTCTCTCTCTCTCTCTCTCTCTCTCTCTCTCTCTCTCTCTCTCTCTCTCTCTCTCTCTCTCTCTCTCTCTCTCTCCCTCTCCCCCCTCTCTCTCTCTCTCTCTCTGTCTGTCTGTCTGTCTCTCTCTCTCACTCTCTCTCTCTCACTTTCTCTCACTCCCTCTCTCTGTCTGCACGTCTGTCTGTCCGTCTGTCTGTCTCTCTCTCTCTTTCTCTCTCTCTCTCTCCCTCTCTCTCTCTCCCTCCCTCTCTCTCTCTCTCTCTCTCTGTCCGTCTGTCTGTCCGTCTGTCTGTCTGTCTCTATCTCTCTATCTCTATCTCTATCTCTCTCTCTCTCTCTCTCTCTCTCTCTCTCTCTCTATCTATCTATCTATCCATCTATTTCTCTCTCTCTATTCATATATATATATATATATATATATATATACATATCATACACACAACACAACACACACACACACACACACACACAACACATACACACACACACACACACCACACACACACACACACACACACCACACACACACACACACACACACACACACACACACACACACACACACACACACAACACACACACACACACACAACACACACACACACACACACACACACACACACACACACACACACACACACACACAACACACACACACACACACACACACACACACACACACACACACACACACACACACACACATCGCTAAAAACGCGAAGAAGCGATTTTCGATGCAGGTGCACAAATATTAAAAAAAAAAAAAAAAGAAATAGTATTGTTCTGAGTGTCTACGTGACATAATTCTAATATGCATATCGATATGCAGCCTTAGTAATACGCTTATTTATGAGCTATAAACAGCCTGTAACTCCTCGAGAAAACGCCTTGTTTTATGCATAGCGCCGTCATTTTGCATAAAAAGAAATAGGAAACGTTTGCCTCATACCTGACGGTTAACTCTTTGACTCCCGTACCCTATTCACCAAATAAAGGGGGGTGCAAAAATAGGTATACAGTAAGTATCGCATCATTATTATAATGCTTAATTCATTAAAATTATTAGCACATTAAGTTAGTTTGCCTGATCTAACCCCTATGGACCTTTTTTTTTTTTTTTTGGGGGGGGGGGGGGGGGATATGTAAAGGAAAGGGTTTTCGCACGTAAGCCACGCACTGTTAATGACATGATTCAGTTCATCTTGCAGGCTTGTCAAGAAATTGATGCTGATAAAGATCTTTGTGCTAGAGTGTGCATGAGTGTCGGCTCTCGATTAGAGGAGTGTGTGAATACCGACGGCAAGCAGTTTGAGTATCTGAGGGATTAAGGCTGTGCTTGCTTGTTATTACATGTATATATATGCAATATTCATTTGTTTGTATAATAAATGCAATGAGTATTGTACGTGTTTTCGTTTTTCATAACTGTATACCTACTTTTGCACCCCCCTGTATAAAAACTGTTCAACCAAAGGACATAACTCTTGAAAGTCACGTAGGAATTATCTCATTGTGGAACTTCTCAAATCTGTTTTTTTTAATCAAAACTTTTTTCTTTTTTTTTTACCGCAATCAGGAAGATTACCTTTGTGCTCAACTTTTTTTTCTTTTCTTTTCTTTTTTTTTTTTTTTTTTTTGGTCCCATATTCCACGCCACCTTAATGGCCGCAGTTTTTACAATTTTTTACAATGCCATGATGATGATGATGTCGATGAGGATGACAATCATGATGCGCTACAGAGTTCTGTCTAGGATTGAGACTGTGATACAGGGCTGTACTCTACTCTTAGTATCGTAACATATCCTGGCGTCAACCAGGCCCAAGAGGTACAGACACCTGCGATGCTGGTAACAAGATTTGAGCAACACCCTCAATGACGCATACGTGAAGTGGATGAGACTCGACTGTGTGGTTCCAGTCTTCTCAATGAGCCCATAGCACACCCAACTGTGGGTAGGAGCCGGTAAGAGCCGAAAAATCACACAACGATTTTTGAACGGACAGATGGGGATTCGAACCCACAACCTAGTAGTCCGTTGTGCTAACCGATACACTACGGTGACTGGTTCAAAATACAAAAACTGAACCCTTTAACTCCCTCATCCTACCCACCAGCTTCCTACCTACAGGAAGCTGGTGGATAGGATGAGGGAGTCAAAAGGGTTAAGTTTTTGCTTTGCTAGTGCTAGCATGGCTGACAATGCAGGATGCCGGTAGACAGGTTGCAATAGTCAAAGGGTTAAAATGACAAAACATCAATGGAACAAAGTACACGCACACTTGGAAAAAGGGAGAGAACAGGAGCAAAGAGGTGGGCACGTACAGTGTGTTTGTGTGTTTTTTTTGGGGGGAGTACAAAAAATTACCGCTGTCCCAAAATTAGACCTTAAGTAGGTCAGTGCATAATGTATACTCGGAGAATCTAACGGTAGCATTGGTATCTCACAATGCAACCAACATGTTTTTAGGCTTCTTTGGGCAACATTCTTATAGCTTATATCAAAGAAATAAGAGGGAAGCAGGGAGAATTTCATAATATTAATCAAAGAACATAACTCTTGAGAGTCACGTAGGAACTGTAACTCTTGAGAGTCACGTAGGAATTGTCTCCATATTGTAGAACTTCTCAAATCTATCACAGTTTGCGCTAGCATAGAAGCAGATACAAAGCTCTGAGCTTACGGTTTTTGTGCTTTGTATCTGCTTCTATGCTAGCTGAATGGGTAGCGCAAACTGTGTTAGATTTGAGAAGTTCTACAACATGGGAGATAATTCCTACGTGACTCTCAAGAGTTATGTTCTTTGATTAATGTTTATAGCTAATCCTCAATTACTCTGAGAGTGGTAGGACTTTAAAAACTCAACAGAACAGAACAGAAGAGACAGTGCATGTGACCGCCGAAGGGAGAGGATGAGGACTCCCGTTCTAATTCATCTGTACGGGCCATCCATGTCATCATCCCCATCGTAACATTGTGGAAAAATTTTGTCCTATTTTTTTTTTTGT
>JAPXFY010000032.1:35927858-35932858 GCA_030674185.1 Monoplex corrugatus | reverse complement strand
TTGCCTACTTGTGGGTGTCCCTGCCTGTCTACCTGCCCATCTGCTTGCCTGTCTGTTCGTTTGTCTGCCTGTCTTTTTTCCTGCCTGCCTGCCTGCCTGTCTGCCTTCCTGTTTGTCTCTCTGCCTGCCTGCCTGCCTGCCTGCCTGCCTGCCTGCCTGCCTGCCTGCCTGTCTCTCTGCCTGCCTTCCTGCCTGTCTTTCTGCCTGCCTGCCTGCCTGCCTGCCTGCCTGCTTGCCTGCCTGTCTGTCTGTCTGTCTGTCTGTCTGTCTGCCTGCCTGCCTGTCTGCCTGCTTGCCTGCCCGTCTACCTGCCAGCCTGACTGCCCGCCTGCCTGCCTGCCTGTCTGTCTGTCTGCCTGCCTGCCTGCCTGCCTGTCTGTCTGCCTGCCTGCCTGCCTGCCTGACTGCTGCCTGACTGCTGCCTGCCTGCCTGTCTGTCTGTCTGCATGTCAGTGCTTTACCCATATAAAAATTTTCTTACACTCTCCATTTTTGGTATTGATGAAATTTCATGCATACAGGCAGATTCTTGGATGAAGATGTAATGTAATACATATATGTTGAATTTGAAGTCTTTTTATGTGGTTGACTTTCCTTTGCTAACAGTGTGTGTCTGTGTATTTTGCTAAAGAAATTAGTAAAAAAAACAAAACTCTAAAGAAATCGCTACATTTCAATATGATAATAAGAATAAAAACATTGAACATTACTGCAGAAGGCATGATTAGTTGATCAAGAACAACCAAAGATGATGATGATAACGAGAAGAAGGAGAAGGAGGAGGAGGAGGAGGGGGAGGAGGGGGAGGAGGAGGAGAAGAAGAAGTGGAGGAAGAAGAAGAAGGAGAAGAATATAACGTTAATAATCATGATACAAACACGCACATGCACCACACACACACACACACACACACACACACACACACACACACACACACACACACACACACACACACACACACACGCACGCACACAAATGCACACAACACAAGTGCACACATTCACCCTCACAAGCAAACACACACACACACACACACACACACACACACACACACACACACACACACACTACACACACAAGAACACACGCACACATTCACACTCACATGCAAACACACACACAAAAGTACACACATGGGCGCGCGCAAAAACACACACACACAAACATACACACACATGCGCACGCGCGCGCGCGCACGCACACACACACACACACACACACACATACTCGCACACATACATACACACACAATGAGAAAAAGAGGAGACGGGAGAGAGAGAGAGAGAGATAAATAGAGAGACAGAGATGAAAGAGATAGAGACAGACAGAGAGAGACAGAGAGAGAGGGAGTAGTTCGCAACATGAAATAGACCAGTACAAACTGTAAGAATTGTAGTTTCAACTTTCAAATATTTCATTTTTAAGTTACCCAGCACCCATGTAAATGATTCAAGATGATGTTTAAATAGTTTCAATGATATTTTGACTTTAGATAATCTTCGGCAGATGGTTCTAACAACTTGTCCCAAAGTGTGCCAAGCTAGATGCCTCGAATTACGAATACACTTGGCACCAAAGTGGTTTATGGCGTAACGTCCTGCGAACTGAATGATCATGGGTTCGAATCCTCATAAGTCAACGAAAAATTATTGTGTGATTTTTCGATAGAGAGACAGGCGGACACAGGCAGACAGATAGCAGACGGGCAGACAGGCAGACACAGAAACAGACAGAAAGATGAGACAAATTCTCAGACAGAGAGATAGACAGACAGACACATAGATAGACAGAGAGACGAGGCAGAAAAGGGAATGAGACAGGCAGATAGGCCGACAAACAGGCAGAAAAACAAAACAGGCAGACATACAGATCGGCAGACGGACAGACAGACAAGTTGTGAAACAAACATACATGGAAAACAGGTATACAGACAGGCAGGCAGACAGGCATGCGCACAGACAGACAGACAGACAGACAGAGAGACAAAGACACAAACAGGCAGACAGACAACAGGCAAGCAGTGAGACAGATAGGCAGGCAGACGATCAGACTGACCGACCGACAGACAGACAGGCAGACAGAAAATTCGGAAGGCAGGCAAACAGACAGACAGGAAGGCAGACAGCCAGCCAGACAGGCAGGTAATACAGACAGACAGATAAGCAAGCAGGCAGACAGGCAGACAGATAAACAGATAGACATACAGGCCGACATACACACAGACAGACAAACAGACAGGTAAATAGATTAGCACACAGACAGGCAGACAGACAGGTAAATAGATTAGTACACAGACAGGCAGACAGCCAGATAATACAGACAGAGAGACAGGTAAATAGATTAGCACACAGACAGGCAGACAGCCAGATAATACAGACAGACATATAAGCAAACAGGCAGACGGATTAATAGATCGATACAGGCCAACATACATAAAGACAGACAGGTTGATACATTGGCACACAGACAGACAGACAGACAGACAGCCAGACAGACAGACAGACGAGTAATACAGACAGACAGATAAGCAGACAGGCAGACAGATAAAGAGAGAGACAGATACAGGCCGGCACACAGGCAGACAAACAGACAGACAGATAGATTAGCACACAGGCAGGCAGACAGCCAGACAGATAATACGGACAGACATATAATAATAATAATTAATAATAATAATTACAATATTTATATAGCGCAAAATCTCGACAAAATCAAATCTAAGCGCTGAAACAGACACACACGCACGCACGCACGCACGCACGCACACACACGCACACACACACACACACACACACACAACACGCATGACTATAAATGGGGAGAAAGAATAAAAGCAATAAAAGCAAGAATAAAAGCAATGGAAAATTATAGAGAGCATATCATATACAATTATATATTAAAACAAAGTGATTCCCCTCCGAGCGGAGACAGGCTGCAGAGGGGGGTTGAGTAAGGTTAGGATTTTATGCAGAGGAGAAAAGGTGAGTTTTGAGAGCGGACTTGAAGGAGACAAAAGTAGGTTGCTGACGGACTGAGAGAGGAAGTTTGTTCCAGGAGAGCGGACCAGAAACAGAGAAGGCTCGTGGACCATAGGTATTGAGCTTAGTGCGTGGAAAGCGAAAAGTCAGAGGATCGGA
The DNA here is from genome assembly GCA_030674185.1 of Monoplex corrugatus. Taxonomy (NCBI): domain Eukaryota; kingdom Metazoa; phylum Mollusca; class Gastropoda; order Littorinimorpha; family Ranellidae; genus Monoplex; species Monoplex corrugatus. The sequence continues at coordinate 35,929,721 of JAPXFY010000032.1, read as the reverse complement.
GGCAGAGCGGAGGGTACGTGAGGGAACATAGATCTCAAGTTGGCTTGACAGGTAATCGGGGGCTTCGTTATTGAGGCTTTTGTAGCACATGGTGTCTAGTTTGTACTGTATGCGCTTTGATACAGGGAGCCAGTGAATTGTGCCAGGAGAGGAGATATGTGGTCAGCTTTTTTCTTTTTGAGTACAAGGCGTACAGCATTGTTTTGAATGCGCTGTAGGATGTGAATGGTGGAGGCAGGAAGACCAGACAGGAGTGAATTGCAATAGTCAATGCGAGACATTATGAAGGAGAGAACGAGTTTTGCAGTTGTTTCGACAGAGAGATACTTCCTGATAAGGCTTATACGATGGAGATGATAGTAGCAAGATCTGGCAGTTTGAGAAACAAAGTTGTTCATGGAGAGGGTAGAGTCAATGCAGACACCAAGGTTTTTAGCTGAATCAGAAATTGGGACTGATGTGTTACATAATGGGAGAGAAAGAGGAGGCAGCTGAGAAAGTTTCTGACGGGTGCCAGTGAGGATAGCTTCTGTCTTGTCGTCATTAAGTTGAAGTTTGTTGAACGTCATCCAGTTCTTAATGTCCGAGTAACACTCAGTGGTGCGAGTCAACAGGCGCTGTATATTATCAGGTGAGTCACTGTCTTGAAGTTGGGTGTCATCAGCATAGAAGTGGTGTTTTATAGAGTGGGAGTTGATGATGGTGGACAGGGGGGAGGTATAAAGAGTGAAAAGAACAGGGCCAAGGACAGATCCTTGTGGAACACCATAGGTCATGTATGCAGGTTGAGAGTAAGTGCCATTGATGAGAACAGTTTGTTTTCTGTTTGATAAATACGAAGTGAAAAAGGAGAGAGCAATGTCAGAGATGCCAAAAGTATGATGAAGTCTAGAAAGGAGAATACCATGGTCAATGGTATCGAAGGCTGCAGACAGATCAAGGAGTGTGAGGAGAGAGACTTTGCCAGTATCAGTTGCAAGGAGGAGATTGTTGAGAATGTGTAGTAGGGCAGTTTCAGTGCTATGGCACTGGCGGTAGGCTGACTGGAAAGGATTGAGGAGATTGTTGGCAGACAGGTGAGAGTTCAGCTGGTTGAGGACGACTTTTTCAAGGAGTTTTGACAAGAAAGAGAGATTAGAGATAGGCCGGTAATTTTTCAGTTCATTTGGGTCTAAATTGTGTTTCTTGAGGAGAGGGTGAACAATAGCAGACTTGAAAGAATCTGGGACAGTTCCAGTTTGAAAAGAAGTGTTGATGATGTCAGTGATGAATGGGAGGAGAGTAGGGAGACAGTCGGAGTAGAGAGAACCTGGAAGAGGATCTAGTTCGCAGATTTTGAACGACATGGATCTGATTGTGTTGAAAATTTCTTCTTGTGAGACTGGGGTAAAAGTAGTAAGAGGTGTGCCAGAGAAGGAAGGGTCAGGTGGGCATGGTTGACAGGGTGTCCTGTCAAGCCTGTCACGAAGAGTTTGTATTTTGGTGGTGAAATACTTGGAGAATACAGATGGGAGTTCTTCAATTGTATGTTTTGTTGGGAGAGGTAAATCTTTTCGTGTGCCAAGGAGATGATTCATGGTTGTAAAGAGTTCTTTTGAAGAAGAGGCGTTCAGGATTTTGGTTTGGAAATAGCTTGTTTTTGCAGATGCAATGAGGGTGGATACTTTTGTTTTAGAGGCTTGGAAAAGTTGCCTGTGTACAGTGAGTTTGGATTTGCGCCAGCGGCGCTCTGCTCTGCGGCGGGCACGTTTTGCACAGACAATCTCATGAGTGAGCCAGGGGGTAGGAGGGCGGTCAGGTAAAAGACGAGTTGTTGCTGGAGCATGAGTGTCCAGAAGATGGTGGAGAGTAGTATAGAATTCA
>JAPXFY010000032.1:35912858-35922858 GCA_030674185.1 Monoplex corrugatus | reverse complement strand
TGAGAAGTGACGTGAAGACAGAACAATGGAAGACTAACCATTTTGAGAAGTGACGTGAAGACAGAACAATGGAAGACTAACCATTTTGAGAAGTGACGTGAAGACAGAACAATGGAAGACCATTTTGAGAAGTGACGTGAAGACAGAACAATGGAAGACTAACTATTTTGAGAAGTGACGTGAAGAGAGAACAATGGAAGACTAACTATTTTGAGAAGTGACGTGAAGACAGAACAATGGAAGACTAACTATTTTGAGAAGTGACGTTAAGAGAGAACAATGAAAGACTATTTTGAGAAGTGACGTTAAGACAGAACAATAGAAGACTATTTTGAGAAGTGACGTTAAGACAGAACAATAGAAGACTATTTTGAGAAGTGACGTTAAGAGAGAACAATGAAAGACTTTTGAGAAGTGACGTGAAGACAAAACAATGGAAGACTAACTATATTGAGAAGTGACGTTAAGACAGAACAATAGAAGACTATTTTGAGAAGTGATATTAAGACAGAACAATAGAAGACTATTTTGAGAAGTGACGTTAGAGAGAGAACAATGAAAGACTTTTAAGAAGTGACGTGAAGACAGAACAATGGAAGACTAACTATTTTGAGAAGTGATCTGAACACTGAACAATGAAAGACTATTTTGAGAAGTGACGTGAAGACAGAGCAATGGAAGATTAACTATTTTGAGAAGTGATGTGAACACTGAACAATGAAAGACTATTTTGAGAAGTGACGTGAAGACAGAACAATGGAAGACTAACATTTTGAGAAGTGATGTGAACACTGAACAATGAAAGACTATTTTGAGAAGTGATGTGAACACTGAACAATAAAAGACTATTTTGAGAAGTGACGAGAAGACAAAACAGTAGAAGACTAACTATTTTGGGAAATGACGTGATGACAGAACAATGGAAGAGTATTTTAGAAGTGACGAGAAGACAAAACAATGGAAGAGTATTTTTAGAAGTGACGAGAAGATAGAACAATGGAAGACTATTTTGAAAAGTGACGTGAAGACAGAACAATGGACGACTATTTTGAGAAGTGACGTAAAGAGACAATAATGGAAAATTATTTTTGAACAATGGAATACTAACTATTTTGAGAAGTGACGTAAAGACAGAACAATGTAAGACGAACTATTTTTAGAAGTTCCTGAGAAATGTGCTGTTTACAGCATTCCTTTGAAAAAAATGCTGATTTTAGGCTTTTGTTTCCGTTAGTGTGACCTTGACCTTGGTGTTGTAACTTTTAATCTTAATTTTGGCGACTCCTCAACGTTCCCCACCCGTGAGCCAAATCTGGTAAAGATTATCTGGAAACAGCAGAGACAAGCTTGCTATTTTCATCTCTTTCTGTCTCTCTGTCTGTCTGTCTGTCTTTGTCTCTGTCTCTGTCTCTCTCTGTCTCTCTCTCTCTCTCTCTCTCTCTCTCTCTCTTCTCTGTTTCTGTCTAGCTGTCTCTGTCTCTCTGTGTCTGTGTCTGTGTCGTGTCTGTGTCTGTCTCTCTCTGTCTCTGTCTTTGTCTCTGTCTCTGTCTCTGTCTGTCTGTCTCTCTCTCTCTCTCTCTCTTATGTCTCTGTCTCTGTCTGTCTATCTCTGTCTCTCTCTTTCTCTGTCTCTGTCTGTCTCTCTCTCTCTCTCTCTGTCTCTCTCTCTGTCTCTTCTCTGTCTCTATCTGTCTGTGTCTGTGTCTGTGTCTGTCTGTTTGTCTCTGTCTCTGTCTCTGTCTCTCTGTCTCTCTCTCTCTCTCTTTCTCATTCCCGTTCTCACCTCTGTCTCATCGATGTGAACTAATCCCCCTTTAAACAAAACAAAGCAAACGAACAAGATCGAGGTTCAGACGACGAAGAAGATGATGGACATTGGGTTTTGACAGACGGCAACTTGATAAATCGAAGAAGAAATGATGATGCATATGAGATTGAGACGAGATGATGATGATGATGATGGTATGACGACGACGGCCATGATATGACGATGAGATGATATGATGATGGATGATGATGATGATGATGATGAGATGATGAATGATGATGACACACGCTGATTGATGATGATGATGATGATGATGATGATGATGATGATGATGATGATGATGATGATGATGATGATGATGATGATGATGATGATGATGATGATGATGATGATGATGATGATGATAGATGATGATTGATACGACGACGACGACGACGAAATGACTATGGTGGTGACGATGACGATGTTGACAATGAAGATGACGATGATGACGACGACGATGATCATGACGACTACGATGACGATGAAGATGAGAACGACGGTGATGATGACAATGACATGACGACGACAGTGACAATGATGACTATGATGATGATGATGGAGGAAGAGAAAAAAGCAAAGAAGTGGACGATCGTGACGATGAACCAGAAAAGGATGAAATAAACAAAAGCAAAAGAAGAAGAAGAAGAAGACAAAGAACAAGAACAAGAACAACAAGAAAACAAGAACAAGAAGAAGAAGTAGAAGAACAAGAACAAGAACAAGAAGAACAAGAACGAGAAAAAACAACAAACAACAAGAACAAGAAGAAGCAGAACAAAAAGAACGAGAAGAACAAAAAGAAGTAGAAGTATAAGAAGAAAAATAAGAAGAACAAGAAGAAGAACAACAACAAGAACAAGAACAAGAACATGAACTTGAAGAAGAAGAGGAAGAAGAAGAACTAGAAGAGACACAAGAAGAAGAACAACAAGAAGAAGAACAACAACAAGAACAAGAAGAAGAACAACAAGAAGAAGAACAACAAACAACAAGAAGAAGAACAACAAGAAGAAGAAGAACAACAACAACAACAACAACAACAAAGAAGAACAACAACAACAACAAGAACAACAACACAAGAAGAACAACAACAAGAAGAAGACAACAACAACAAGAACAAGAAGAAGAACAACAAGAAGAAGAACAACAACAAGAACAAGAAGAACAACAAGAAGAAGAACAACAACAAGAAGAACAACAACAACAAGAAGAACAACAACAAGAAGAAGAACAACAACAACAAGAACAACAACAAGAACAAGAACAACAACAAAAACAAGAAGAGCAAGGACAAGAAGAAGAAGAAGAAGAGAAGAAGAAGAACAACAAGAAGAAGAACAAGAACAAGAAGAAGAAGAACAAGAAGAAGAAGAACAAGAAGAAGAAGAACAAGAAGAAGAACAAGAACAAGAAGAACAAGAAGAAACAAGAACAAGAAGAACAAGAACAAGAAGAACAAGAACAAGAACAAGAAAGAACAAAGAACAAGAACAAGAACAAGAAGAACAAGAACAAGAACAAGAAGAACAAGAAGAACAAGAAGAACAAGAAGAAGAAGAAAAAGAAGAAAAGAAGAAGAAGAAGAACTTGAAGAAGAAGACGAACATCAACAACAACAACAAGAAGAAACCCACACGCATGAAGACACGGTTCCAGAAGCCAGGAAAGCCAATCGCTTCCTCATCCATCACAGGCACAAAAGCGAAACTGAAGACAATGAACAGCTCTGATGATGGTTCCACACTCAAAACTCTCTGGGATTTTCCAGGCTGTCTGGAGGGCTTGGGTTTCATGATAAAACGCAAAACCCTCATAGACAAAACAATGCATGTATGCCACATTCTGTGGCGAAGTGGTTACTACTGTAACAGAGCAATGAATGGGAAATCGTGGGTTCGAAGGCCTTGGGTTCCTCCTCATACAAAACACACACACACACACACACTCACACACACACACACACACACACACACACACACACACATACACGCACTCACACATACACACATACACGCCTCACATACACACATACACCACTCACACACACACACACACACAACACACACACAACATACATACATACATACATACATACATACATACACACATAAAAGTGTTAGTTGGTTGGTTGGTTGGTTGGTTGGTTGGTTGGTTGGTTGGTTGGTTGGTTGGTTGGTTGGTTGATTGGTTGACTGGTTGGTTGGTTGGTTGGTTGGTTGATGGTTGGTTGGTTGATTGGTTAGTGATTGGTTGATTGATTGATTGATGATTGATTGATTGGTTGATTGGTTGATTGGTTGATTGATTGATTGATTGATCGATCGATCGATCGATCAACTGAGCAAATGAAGGAACGATCAAAAGAGCAAGAAACAATAAGTGAATGAATAAATGAATGAACGAATGAATGAATAAATGAATGAATGAACAAACCAACAAATGAATGAATGAATGAATGAATGAACGAATGAATGAACGAACGAACGAACGAACGAACAAACGAACGAATGAAAGAACGAACGAACGAACAACGAACGAACGAACGAACGAACGAATCCTTCACTTCTGACATAACTACCAACCTGCTGGCTTGTGTTCCTGACTGCTGGATTCTGGAAGAATAAAAATCCGTGAAGAATTCAGTGCCACTGGATTCACTGAGTGACCGTCACAGGCCGGTCACCCATTCCAACATTGGCTTGTGAAGACAGTACACAGAAATTTTTGTCCGTTCAGCTGTGTTTATAGATGGCCAAAATCCACGTTGTTCACACACACACAATACGATGACAGAAGAGAATGAAGTCTTGCTTTTTCCAGTACGTCCTCAATGCAGGTACACAATTTTTTGCGGTTCACATTATTACTGCTAAAAAAAAATGTAAAAGAAATGTGTAAAACCAGGGTGTTTATATAGCGCTATAATCCTCGTTGTTTATGCTTTCAATCGTGAATATAGCACAATCATCCTTGCTGTTTATGCTTTGAATTGTGAATATAGCAAATAATCCTTGTTGTTTATTACTTTCAACCGTGAATAAAAGCACAATAATCCTTGCTGTTTATACTTTCAACCGTGAATAAATCACAATAATCCTTGCTGTTTTAAAACTTTCAACCGTGAATAAATCACAATAATCCTTGCTGTTTATACTTTCAAACGTGAATAAATCACAATAATCCTTGCTGTTTATACTTTCAACCGTGAATAAATCACAATAATCCTTGCTATTTATACTTTCAACCTCCTTGTACCACTAATTCCAGAACACGTAGAATCCAAAGTACGTTGCTCAACGATGCGTTGGCATCAAAGAGAAACCTGTCCAAGAATCAATGCGTAAATACCAATTGAAGATTATTTTCGTTTGTTTACTTATTCAGTGAGGCTGTGGTGGGACTTGGACCACTTATGAGATGGTCACCAGGCTTTCCTTCTCGTGAACGAGGCATCTGGGTTTACTTGTAAAAGTTTCCCAATCGTTCCCCCCTCATGAACCGGGACCTGGGTTTACTTGCAAAAGTGTTCCTACCCTGGTGGTGACTGTGGTTGTCGCGTACTGGTGATCAACACGAAGTTGTTTATTGAATACTGTTGACGATTATTGGTGCGTATTGATAGCCATCTGCTGTTGACTGCTGATGACTTAATCCCTCGCCAGGACGAAGCCTAACAAGGTCAGGTTCTTATTCCAGTGATGATGGCAGTTTCTACAGCACCAGGTGATGGCTGACGGTGCTCCCTCCCTACCTCTGGAATTCCAGGTGCCAGAACGGAGAGAAAGTGATTCTGACACTGGTCAAGGAACAAGAAGGAACACTTTCACTTCAAGCACAGATTTCTCCGGCCGTTGGTGTGTTCTTGTTGTTGTTGTTGTTGTTGTTGTTCTGTTTTGTATTGTTTTTGTATTGTTTTGTTTTCTTTGTTTTGGGTTTTGTTTGTTTGTGGTGTTTGTTGTTGCTGTTATTGTTTTGTTTTGTTTTGTTTTTTTGGCGGTGTGGTTGGGTGTTGTGTTGTTGTTGTGTTGTTGTTGTTGTTTGTTGTTGTTGTTGTTGTTTGTTTGTTGTTGTTTGTTGTTGTTGTTGTTTTGTTGTTTCGTCGTCGTTGTTGCTGCTGTTGCTGTTGTTGTGGTGGTTGTTGTTTAACAATCGTGCTGATCCAAAGTAATGATTCACAAAATCGATTCTCTTTACACGATTCGCTTTGTTTCGAACACAAATTTCACCAGAAGTTTTAATCAAAGCATCTATGGACGTTCGCTTCCTTGTAGATATTAGTTTTGCTTTTTTTTATTGATTACATTTACAAACGATTTCATTTATACATTTCACTTTGTATCAGACACAAATCCTCACAGAAGCTGAGGACGCTCATTTTCTTGAAGATTGGTTTCTGTGGAATAAATAATTTGTACGTTGATGATTCCATCGAGTACAGATCTCTGCAAATTTGTACTATGAAAAAAAAAATAACACTAAAATTTCACTACATCAGTTTGTAGAAAATTTCTAGGGTATGAACTTTGTGCAAATTTATAATACCTTATACAAAGTGTTGACTATTGCATGAATCTCCACACGGTGTCTTAATTAGCTGGGAGATAATCCTAGGTATTAGCCGTACAGTCAATTTTTTAACCTGCATACGTATGAACTTTCCTTCAGTAATAATCTGCACTGTTCAAATGTAAACTTTCCTTCAATAATATTTTTATCTGCTGAAGTATGAATGTTTTATTAACTGTCCATCAATGATATTCTGTATATGTTTAAGAATGAACTTTATTGTCAATGGTATGCTGCCTCTACTTAAGAATGAACTTTATTGTCAATGGTATGCTGCCTCTACTTAAGAATGAACTTTTCATGTACGCAATAAATGATTTATGTCAATGTATCTGTTAATTAAATGAACTTTATTGTCAATGGTGCTGCTCTACTTAGAATGACTTATATTGTCTTAAATGTATGGATCTGCCTCTACTTAAGAATGAACTTTATTGTCAATGGTATGCTGCCTCTACTTAAGAATGAACTTATTGTCAATGTATGCTGCCTCTACTTAAGAATGAACTTTATGTCAATGTATGCATGCCTACTTAAGAATGAACTTTATGTCAATGTATGCTGCCTCTACTTAAGAATGAACTTTATTGTCAATGGTATCTGCCTCTACTTAGAATGAACTTTATTGTCAATGGTAATGCTGCCTCTACTTAAGAATGAACTTTATTGTCAATGTATGCTGCCTCTACTTAGATGAACTTTATTGTCAATGGTAGGGCTGCCTCTACTTAGAATGAACTTTATTGTCAATGGTTATGCATGCTGTCTACTTAAGAATGAACTTTATTGCCCAATGGTATGTGCCTCTACTTAAGAATAAACTTCACTGTCAGCAATGTTCTATATCTCGTAAGTATGAACATTTTTTCATAATATCATCTAATGCTTAAATAGATCTTTCTTCAGTCATATTCTGAATTTACTTAAACACGAACTTTCCTTCAGTAACATTTGTATATGCTTAAGTATGAACTTTTCTTCAGTAATATTCTGCATTTGCTTAAGCATGAACTTTCCTTCAGTAACATTCTGTATTTACTAAATTTTAAACTTTCCTGATAGTGATATTGTCTACCTGGGTGGGGTGGGGGTGAGTCATTGCTGCTGATGCTATGTTACACTGTGCCAAATGCCCATCTTAGCGTCGCCAGAATGAACTTTTCTTCGATAATATTTCTATTTCTCATATATGAATTTTCCTTCAGTAGTATTTTTGTATCTTTTAACATGAACTTTCCTTCAGGAATGTTTTGCATTTGCTTAATTATGAACTTTCCTTCAGGAATATTCTGCATTTGCTTAATTATGAATTTTCCTTCAGTAATAATCTGCATTTGTTTAATTATGAATTTTCCTTCAGTAATAATCTGCATTTGCTGAATTATGAATTTTCCTTCAGTAATATTCTGTATTTGCATAATTATGAATTTTCCTTCAGTAATATTCTGTATCTGTTTAAGCATGAAATTTCCTTCAGCAATATTCTGCATTTGCTTAAGTATGAACTTTACTTCAGTTATTTTCTGTGTATGCTTGAGTATAAACTTTCCTTCAATGATATTCTATACCTCCTTAAGCGTAAACTTTACCTCAATAATATTATGTGTATGCTTAAGCATGAACTTTCCTTCAGTAATGTTCTGTATCTGCATAAGCATAAACTTTACCTCAGTAATGTTCTGTACCTGCTTAAGTACGAACTATCTTGATAGTAGTAATATTGTCTACCTGGCGGGGGGGGTGGGGGTGGGGATGGGGGTTGGTGAGTCACTTTTGCTGACCGCTATGTCACACTGTGCCAAATGTCCATCTTAGCATCGCCAGTCTCCTGGTAATCAGTCGATCTCTGCATGATCCTTTGCTGAAAACAGAAAGACACAAAACACATAGTCTGTAATTGTTCCATTACTATCGATACGCAGATGACATCGTGCTAATTGCAGAAAGTGAAAGGGACCTACAAAACCTTGTGAATATACTAGAAATAGAAAGCAAAGGTAAGGGGTTGGAACTAAACAGCAAGAAGACTGAAGTCATGGTGATCAGTAAAAAACATGAAATCCCCTCATGCAGAATAACAGCCAACGGCACAACCTTGACACAGGTTGATAAATTTAAATACCTGGGAAAAATCATTTCACCAGATGGCAGATGCACATCAGAAATAGCCAGCAGAATTGGCCAAGCCAAAACAACATTCAAGAAGATGACAAGCATTCTTACCAACAAATGCCTATCAATTAACATCAGGAAGAGAGTTCTTGAATGTTATATAGAACCAGTACTGTTGTACGGTTGTGAGGCGTGGACAGTCAACAAACAAAGCCAGAACAAGATTGAGGCAGCAGATATGTGGTTTTCAAGAAGAATGTTGAGAGTTCCGTGGACAACAAAGAAAACAAACGAGACAGTCTTGATGGAGGCAGACACAGGTAGATCATTCATAAGGAAGATTAGGAAAAGATAGGTAACATTTATATGCCATTTTATGAGGAAAGGGGAATTCGAGCACCTGGTCATAACAGGAAAGCTGGAGGGAAAGAGAGAACCGGGTAGACCCAGGGAAAAAACATTGGACGGACTTGCAGGGTGGCTGAGGACAGAGAGTGGAAGATGTGCTTGCAGCAACAAGGAATAGAAACATAGGGAGGTCCATGATCGCCAACGCCATGTGGCGAGGCATTTGATGATGATGATGATAATGACTATTACCATAGTCTTTAATTGTTCCATTATCATCATAGTCTTTAATTGTCCCATTACTATCACAGTCTTTGAATGTTCCATTATATATAGTACAAAACTCAACAACACCAGATGCTAACAATCTCATTTACCATACAAAAATTAACTCAGAAAATCCACATTTTACGCATTTGTGCTCTTTTTATACAAACAGTCTGACAAAGAACATCCAGATTTCACATTTAAGAAAATTCACACGGTCAACATCGCTTTCCACACACAGCACAAAATTATTATGAAAGTGTAAGTTTTGCACTTCTCAAGGTTACTGTGACCTTGGAAAAAGACTGACATCAGACAAAACTTGACGCCCTGCGAGAACAATGGAAGATTTTCAGAACTGTGAAAAACAGAGTGTCAGAAAAAGAGCTGTTCATACGTTTTCAGCAAGAAAAAAAAAAGCTGTAATTTTAGGCTCGGTTTTTTGGTTTGTGTGATCTTGACTTTGGATCCCCGACTTTTAAACATATGTATTCGTTACTCAAGATACAAGATACAAGATTTTTATTTAGCCCAGAACATCACAATGGGAAATTGCTTTGGCATTCGCATTAAAATACATACAGGAACAAGAACGCATAAACAAATGTACACACATGCTCTTACTCTCTCTCACTCTCTCTTTCACCCCTCTCTCACCCTCTCCCTCCCCTCATCTCTCTCCCCCTCCCTCTTTGTCGAACACAATATCAAAGATTATGACTAATTCTTAAAATGTACGGTTAAAAAAGCACATCATAAGAGTCAGATGTCCTTGGTTAGGACTTTTAACCATGGACAAAAAGGGCAATACTCATTGAAAACAACATTGGTAGTATAGAAACATTTGATTACAGATGCAATGCGATATGCACATTAAAATCAAAATGAGTTAAATAC
>JAPXFY010000032.1:35900358-35905358 GCA_030674185.1 Monoplex corrugatus | reverse complement strand
ACAAGCGTGACTGCCCGCGTTGAAGCAAACAGGAACCAGAAAAAAACACGAAAGAAGAATACGAACGCGTATTTAATACAAGACAAGACAGGCGCAAATTTTTCAGCCAACTGGCCTTAGTCAAGCGTAAGATTACAAACAAACGCACACCAAATACAAAATATTTTTTTGAGAAAAAGACTAAACTTCCCTTGCTGCTTGTCCTATGTGAGAAAAGGAATCATTGTATACAGCAGCAGGGAAGTTTCAGTCTTTTTCTCATAATTTTTGTATCTGGTGTTTGTTTGTTTGTTTGTGATCTTACGCTTGACAAAGGCCAGTTGGCTGAAAATTTGCGCCTGTCTTGTCTGGTTGTATTAAATACGCTTCGTATTCTTCTTTCGTGGTTTTTCTAATACCTGGATGGATGACGCAACCGTAAAGTGGACGAAACTAAACCGTGTGGTCCCACAGTCTTCCCACTGAGCCCACAGCACATTTCAACGTTGGGTAGAAACCGGTCGGGGCCGAAAAATACCACAATGAATTGTGAACAACACTGATTGGGGATTCGAACCCACAACCATCCAGTCGACAATCCGTTGCACGTCGCTAACCATCGCACTACGGTTTTTCAGTTTCAATTTCTCAAGATGACGTCTCCGCGGTCGGAATGAATTCCATATGCACTAACGTCACAGGTACCATGTGACGGAGAAGATCCAGAATGATCACGGCACAAGCCTTAAGCCTGCACATAAACCCATGAGCTGGCCAGGTCCTGAGGTCTTACCTAGATAGTTCCATAACCCTGGGGTCGTGGGGGAGTGAGGTGGCACAGACCTCAATTTTTTCTCGGGGCCAGCACCAAGATGGCGGCGCCCATGTCCTCTCCCTCGCTTGAAATTGAATTCATATTCACTTTGATTTTTACCAAGACTTCAGAAAGGAAACAAGGCTAATTGGTCTTCAAGGAGTGGGGCCTGGGAAATCAACCTATCTCTCCAGTGTTTTATACCAAGGCAACCGGGCAATGCCCTGCTCTTCACGATTTTCAACTGCCATGGGGGTGGGAGTTCGGCCCTAACTGGCTCCTACCCAGAGTTGAGTGTGCTATTGTGAAGACTGGGACTACACAGTCCGGTCTCATCCACTTCATTGAAGGTATTGTCAAATCTCCTGACCAGCACCGCAGGTGTCTGTATCTCTCGAGTCTGGTTGACGCCAGGATATACTATGCCAGTAAGCGTAGAGTTCAACCCTGTCATGCAGTCTCAATCCTAGATGGAACTCCGAACATCATGATTATCATCCTCATGACATCATCATCATCATCGCATTGTAAAACAAGAACTTTTCCGACTTCTGTGGCCATTGAGGTGGCGTAGAAAATGGGACGCAAAAAGGAAAAAAAGGTGAACACAAATAAAATTGCTTACTTGCAATAATCCCCGACAAAACATAAAAGTTCACAACTGTCATTTTTGTTATACGTGACCTCAAATTCGGATAGTAAGCACAGCGTGACATCAGACATAAACATGTATTTAAAAAAATAAAAAATAATAAAAAGGTCACTCCACAATTCTAATGCGGAAGTTACGTGGACGACCGTCGGATTTCCAATAGAAAGTTCCTGGGTTACCAGTCGCCGTGGTGGGTGGTTAAAGCAACGGATATCGACTGGAAGGTTGTGGGTTCAAATCCCCGTCAGTCCCTTCAAAAAAAATCATTGTGGGATTTTTCGGCTCTAACGGGATCCTACCCAGAGTTGGACGTGCTATGGGCTCATTGGGAAGACTGGGATCACACACAGTCGAGTCTCATCCACTTCACGGATGCGTCATTGAGGTGTTGCCCAAATTTTCTGACCAACACCCAGGTGTCTGTATTCTCTCGGGTCTGGTTGACCGCTCAGGACAATTATATGATAGTAAGCGTAGAGTACAGCCCTGGCACGCAGTCTCAATCGTAGATGGAACTCCATAGCATCATGATTATCACCTTCATCATCACATCAACATCGCATTGTAAAAAAAACTGTCAAAGTTTCTGTGGTTATTACAAACGTCAAATGAGAACCCACCCCACCCCCAAAACAAAAGGTGAACACAAAAAAACTCTTAACACAATAAAACGAAGACGATATCAAACAGATGCTGGAAACATTGTTAAACGAACTTACCGGAAGTGATGAAACCATAACTAAGAAAAAACTGGCAACAGGAAAGGAAGTGATAATATCAACGAACTGAGAGCATGTTCTAGGACGTTTATAGTTAACTTTTCAAAAAATCTCGAGAAGACAAAATTACAACTGCTGTTTGCTATCATGTGTCCTCAAAATTCGGACAGTGACAGAGCGTGACATCAACATCAAAAATGTGAGAAAAAAAGGGGTCACATCAAATTCTAACTCGCGGTAATCAGTCAGGTGGACAACCGTTGGATTTCCAGTAGGAATGTGTTGGTTCAATCCAGCCTGACATTTTCGCCTGGTGGTAAAAGTGGAGAATTTTCCCATCTTCTAACTCAACGTGTGTGTAGATCTATCAGTGCCTACACCCTCTATCGACTGTTAGATCAACTTTCTTACAAACAAAATAATCTGTATCTCTAATAGGTTTATCTTGGGTCTCTATGGCAAACAAGTAGTAGTTCATATGAACACGAACTATACACATGCATAATATCAAATATGCATGTTAACGAGCCTGTTACCTACTTACTTACTTCTTATTCACTTACTTACTTGCTTGTTTATTGCTTATTTACTATTTATTTATCTATATACTTATACTACTTACTTACTTACTTACTTACTGCTTGCTACTCACTTACTTATTTACTTACTTACTTACTTACTTACTCACTCACTGACTATGACTGACTGACTGATTGACTGACTGACTTACATCTACTTATTACTTACTTACTTACTTACTGACTGCTGGCTGACTGACTGACTGACTTACTTACTTACTTACCTACTTACTTACTTACTTACTTACTCCTACTGACTGATGACTGACTACTTACATACTACTTACTTCTACTTACTTACTTACATACCTACTTACTTTCTTACTTACCTTACTTACTTACTTACTTACTTACTACTTACTTACTAACTTTCTACTTACTACATACATACTGTCAGTGATTAAGAAAATATTGTCTTCACCTAGTTGATAGACAGCTGAGCATTTAGGCATTGACTGAAGGGGGTGGGGGGTTCTGTCATGCGAGACGAGTTTATATAGGATAGCTAGTTGTGTTGTGATTCAGACCTTTAATTATTTATTTATTTACTTTATTTTTACGTTCCTTTTTTGAAGGTAAGATACCACAGACACATGTCACTTACATGTAACCAAGATCATTCCAGTGGTAGGCTGATAAAATACCAGTATTAAATATAGCAGGTAAAACATAGTCTAGGTAGGGCTCAGAACCTGGCCAGCTCATGGTTTAATGTGCAGGCTTTAAAGCTTGTGCCATGATCACCATACACGTGGGACCTGTGACGTTTATGCATATGGAATTCGTTCCGAGTGCAGAGACGTCATCTTGAGAAACTGAAACTAAACTGATCCGTAAGTCAGGTCAAAGGCTGCCTTGTGTCCAAGCAACGGTGAGTATGAACAAAAATTGGCATTTTAGCTGATAACTTCCACTGTAGGAAAATAAAGAGATTTGCAAACAACACCCCCCCCCCCCCCAAAAAAAAAAAAAAATAAAAAATAAAAAGGGCAACAAACTTGATTATGCCTCCCAGTTCCTCGGCCTGTTTGGAAAATGAAGAAGTATTATTTGATTATCATGATTATTATCTAACTGTATCAAAATGTTCCTGATTTTTTTTTTTTTTTAGTTCCACGATCTGATTAAAGACAAATTAAAACACTTTGAATTAGCGTGACACTTTCTAATAACACAAAAACGTGGACAATAACATAGCTTCTGAATTAACCTTTTGATTCCTGCAGCCTGTCCCCCGACACCCCGCATTGTCAAACATGGTAGCAAAGCAAAAACTCAACCCTTTGACTGCCTCACCCTCACACCATGTAGGACAAGCGCTGAATACGTGAGGCAGCTCAAGGCGTGTTTCTTCTGCATTGGATAGTGGTGGAATAGGGTGAGACGCAGTTCTATAGGAGGGTCGTGAGTTTTTGCAGTTGGTGGATAGGGTGCGAGAGTCAAAGGGTTAAGTTTTTGCAGCTGGTGGACAGGGTGCGGGAGTCAGAGTCAGGAATATTAGGACAAGAAATCTTGTATTTCAGTAGAGTAGACTTTCAACACGTTTGATATATGTAAAAACTGTAAACAAATTAAGACAAAAAGTTATAAGCTAACTTCACAGTTACACATACACACAAACACACAAACACACACATGAATACACCCACACATAGAGATACACACATACAAACACATACAGAAACACACACAAACACACGCGCACACAAACACATACACATACACAAACATACAAAACAACACAAAAACGTACACAAACACACACACACAAAGACAAGCATACACAAACACACGGGCACATTTACACACACACACACATACACACACACATACACACACACACATACACACACTAACACACACACACACAACAAACACACACACACACACAACACACAAACACACAAACACACACACACACACACAACACACACTACACACACACACACACACACCACAAACACACACACACACCACACACACACACACACACACACACACACACACACACACACACACACACACACACAAAAATCAATACTTGTTACAATCATCGACTGTTAGATCAACTTCTACAAACAAAACAAATCTGTATCTCTCCAAGCCTTATCTTAGGTCTCTATGGCAAACGTGTAATTCACATTAACCCCAACATGAACTTATAAAAAGGCACAACTCTTTCAGAATAAAAGAAAGAAAAAAAGAAAGAAAAACAAGAAGGAAAGAAAGAAAGAAAGAGAAAAACAAGAAGGAAAGAA
>JAPXFY010000032.1:35892858-35895358 GCA_030674185.1 Monoplex corrugatus | reverse complement strand
GAGGGGAAGGAAGAAAGAAATCCCTACCCGAATAGAGAATCAAAGCCGGAATTTCTCGTGTCCTCCTCGACTGTTAAGCTGAATTGGTAAGGATTCCATACTGAAAACACATGAGTCGTGGGTTCGACCCTGAGACAGGCTACAGTTTGTTGGTTTGGTTGGTTTTGGTTTGGTTTGGCTTTGGTTTGGTGTTGGTTGTTGGTTTGTTTGGTTTGGTTGGTTGGTTTGTGGTTTGGTTTGTTTGGTTTGTTGGTTTTGGTTTGGTTGTTTGTTTGGTTGGGTTGGTTTGTTTGGTTTGGGTTTGGTTTGGTTGGGTTGGTTTGGTTTTGGTTTGATTTTGTTGGTTAGTTGTTTGTTTGTTTTGGTTTGTTGGGTTGGTTTGTTTGTTTGGTTTTTGTTTTTTGGGTTGGTTTTTGTTTGATTGGCGGGTTTTGTTTTTGGTTTGTTTGGTTGTTTGTTTGATTTGGTTTGGTTTGGTTGTTTGGTTTGATTTGGTTTGGTTGTTGTTTGGTTTGATTTGGTTGATTTGGTTTTGTTGGTTTGGTTTGATTTGATTGTTTGGTTTGATTTGGTTTGATTTGGTTTGGTTTGGTTTGGTTTGGTTTGGTTTGGTTTGGTTTGGTTTGATTTGGTTTGATTTGGTTTGGTTTGGTTTGGGTTGGTTTGGTTTGGTTTGGTTTGGTTTGATTTGGTTTGGTTTAGTTTGGGTTGGTTTGGTTTGATTTGGTTTGGTTTGTTTTGGGTTGGTTTGGTTTGGTTTGGGTTGGTTTGGTTTGGTTTGGTTTGATTTGGTTTGGTTTGGTTTGATTTGATTTGATTTGGTTTGGTTTGGTTTGGTTTGGTTTGGTTTGGTTTGGTTTGGTTTGGTTTGGTTTGGTTTGGTTTGGATTGGATTTTTTATTTTGTTTGTTTTGTTTTTGCTTTTGTTTGATTGGGGTTTTTTCGTCTTTTTGAGGGGGTTGGTTTGGTTTGATTTGGTTTGGTTTGGTTTGGTTTGGTTTGGTTTGGTTTGGTTTGGTTTGGTTTGGTTTGGTTTGGTTTGGTTTGGTTTGGTTTGGTTTCGGGTTTTTTTGCTTTTGTTTTTGTTGTTTGTTTGTTTGTTTGTTTGTTTGTTTGTTTGTTTGTTTGTTTGTTTGTTTGTTGGTGGTTCCTTTTGTTTTTTGCTTTGCTTTGCTTTGCTTTAGTCAAGTTGGTTTGGTTTGGTTTGGTTTGGTTTGGTTTGGTTTGGTTTGGTTTGGTTTGGTTTAGTTTGGTTTGGTTTGGATTTTTTATTTTGTTTTGTTTTTGCTTTTGTTTAATTGGGTTTTTTCCCTCTTTTTTGAGGGGGTTGGTTTGGTTTGACTTGGTTTGGTCTCGGATGGTTTGGTTTGGTTTGCGTTGGGTTGGGTTTTTTGTTTTAGTTTTGTTTGTTTTTCTTTTTGTGTGTGTTTGGTTTGGTTTGGTTTAGTCAAGTTGGTTTGGTTTGGTTGGATTTTTTATTTTGTTTTGTTTTTGCTTTTGTTTGATTGTTTTGGGGGGTTTTTTCGTCTTTTTTGAGGGGATTGGTTTGGTTTGATCTAGTTTGGTTTGGTTTGGTTTGGTTTGGTTTGGTTTGGTTTGGTTTGGTTTGGGTTGGGTTGGTTTGGTTTGCTTTGATTTGTTTTGCTTTGCTTTGCTTTGCTTTGCTTTGGTTTGTTTTCAGGTTTTTTGCTTTTGTTGTTTGCTTTGCTTTGCTTTGTTTTGCTTTGCTTTGCATTGCTTTGGTTTTACCCAGCTCATCGGGTTTTCAACAGGCTCAAAGAATCTGCCAGATGATTGCTGGCAGATTTGGGTGGAGCGCATATGAAAAGTCCGAGTGCAATGAGTCCACCTGGAATGGGTTCCACACGTGACAAGAGGAAGAAAAAGAAAAGAAGAAAAAGAAGAAGAACAAAAAGAAGAACAAGAAGAACAAAAACAAGAAGAAGTAATTTGGGATTTCATGCTTTCCTTAAAAGTAAGTGTTGATTTCAGGCTTCTCCCACCTCACCTCTCCCCTCCCCCCACCCCCCACACCCGTTTGGATATATTCTGCATCGTAGACTACAATGGGACATCACTGATAGAAAAAAAAACAATTTAAAAAACAAAGCAATAAAAACAGATTTCAAATATTGTCAGAATTTCCAGGGAAAGTGCTGTTGACACACTTTCCTTAAAAGCAATTTGGGATTTCAGGTTTCCACCACCACCCCCACCCGCCTCTCCCCCCCCCCCCACACCCGTTTAGAGATATCCTACATCGTAGAGTACAATGGGCATGACTGATAAAAAACAAAACAATTTTTTTTTTAAAAACAGTAAAGACAGAACTCATATTGCCAAAATTTCCAGAGAAATTGTTGTTGACACACTTGCCTTAAAAGTAATTCGGAATTTCAGACTCCCCCACCTCGCCTCTCCCTTCCCCACCCCACCCTCCACCCCACACCCGTTAAGAGATATCCTATACCGTAGAGTACGATGGGACATGACTGATAGA
>JAPXFY010000032.1:35880358-35885358 GCA_030674185.1 Monoplex corrugatus | reverse complement strand
GAGGGACAATTACATCAAGAGGGAAAGTCATAAGCGAGAGGCATGAGAGGAAGGAGAAAATGATGATGCGAATAATTAGAAGCTTGTGTAGAAGGGTGTATTCTTAGAAAGCTTTTGTGTATATGTGTGTGTGTGTGTGTGTGTGTGTGTGTGTGTGTGTGTGTATGTGTGTGTGTGCGTGTGTGTTTGTGTGTGTGTGTGTTTGTGTGTGTGTGTGTGTGGTGTTTGTGTGCGTGTGTGTTTGTGTGTGTGTGTGTGTGTGTGTTTTGTGTGTGTGTCTGTTTGTGTATGTGTGTCTGTATGTGTGTGTGTGTGAGTGAGTGTGTATGTATGTATGTATGTATGTACATGTATGTGTGTGTGTGTGTCTGTATGTGTGTGTGTCTGTGTCTATGTGTGACAGACAAACAGCCATACAGAGAGACAAAGAGAAGGACAGGGAGAAAGACAGAGAGAGACAAAGAGAGAAACATGACTGAATAAATCAAAGAGAAAGAAAGAGAGGAGAGGGAGAGAGAGAGAGAAAGAGAGAGAGACAGGGAGGAGAGAGAGAGAAAACTCGGAATTTTGAACTCGGAAACTCGGGTGGGGGGGGGGGGAGACAGAAAGAGAGACAGACAGACAGAGAGATAGAGACAGACAGACAGACAGACAGAGACAGACAGAGTCGACAAATGAAAAGGGCCTGGCATGGATTGCTGACGTCAGTCCAGGTAGGGTGGGAGAGAAGGTGGTTGTGGAGAAGGTGGTGGCTGAGTGTTGGGGTGGGTGAAAAAGCGATGAGTGGTAGTGGGGGGTGGAGGGGTGGGGGTGTTGGAGGGTAGGTGTGTGTATGTGTGTGGCAAAAAAATAAGGGGGTGGGGGTGGATGGGAGTGGAAGGTAAGGTTAGGAAGGGGGTGGGGGTTGGGTGGGTGTTGTCAAAAGATGGCAGCTGAGTGCAAAAGTCGAAACATGCTTTTGTTATTGTGTGGGTTGGGGAAAGTAAAATGTCAAGCATTTGTGGGATTCTTTTTTTATAAAACGTTTTTATGGCTCTTGTTCATGCTCACTTACACACACGCATACACACACAGACACTACTCACTCACGCACAACACACACACACACACATTCACTCACTCACGCACATGAACGCACACACGCACATACACATACAAACATACAAACACACACACAGAGACAACACAAAAACATAGAAACACCCACTCACTCACATACACACACTGACAAACACACTCATGCATACACACACTAACATACACAGACATACACACACACTCATACACAGACACACACATACACACACTGTGAGACACACACACACATTCACTCACACACACAAACACACACTTATACATACTCACACATTCCCTCTCACTCAGACACACACACACAAACACACAAGCACACAACACACACACAACACACACATAAACACACACACACATACAAACGCACACACTCATACACATCAAACACACACACACATATCCACACACATACATCACACACTCATACACACACACACATAAATATTCTCCCAACTATTCAAAACACAAACACAGATCAATCATAATGAAACTATACGCCATGTTCTGTTCATTAATTGTATCATCATCATCATGTGCCCCTGCCACATGGCGTTGGCGATCATGGCCCTCCATATGAATTGATCAATAAACACAGTCATGATGAGTATAGGTATCAGAAACTCATTGCACAGTGATGTGTTTTCTTTCTTGCAACGTGTAATTACACTCTGAAAAGTGTGACAAATTACAGAGCAATGGTTTTAGCATGATACGAAATGTAGAAATCAAGTTGTGTTTATCCAGGACTTTGTCAAAATTTCTTGAGTATCTTTTTTAATCTCCCACGAGATTTGTTGTCCTTGTTGTTGCTGTTGTTGTGTTGTTGTTGTTGTTGTTGTTGTTGTTGTTGTTGTTGTTGTTGTTGTTGTTGTTGTTGTTGTTGTTTTCGTTTCGTTTTGCTTTGTTTTGTTTTTTAGTTTGAGTTGTTTGTTTGTTTTCGAAATAAAACTTTATATATGCGGTGCTTAGTTTCTTTGATAAGATTGTTTGTAGGTGAATACGATGACTGTAATGCATGTATCGTTTCAGTGTCTTAATAGAACAGAAACCTACCTTTGTAAATATTACCTTTGGCAGGGTCCTTTTAATGATTGCAAATGAGAGAGAGAGAGAGAGGAGAGAGAGGAGAGAGAGAGAGATTGTGTGTGTCATGTGTGTGTGTGTGTGTGTGAGAGAGGAGAGAGGAGAGAGAAGACAGACAGACAGACAAACAGCCATACAGAGAGACTGAGACAGAGAGAAGAAGAGAAAGAAGAGAGAGAGAGAGAGAAGAGAAAAGAAGAAGAAGGAAGAGAGAGAGAGAGAGAGAAGAGAAGAGAGAGAGAGAGGAGAGAGAGAGAAAGAGAGAGAGAGAGAGAAAAGAGACAGAGACAGGGAGAGAGAAAGAAAGGAAAGAGAAAGAGACAGAGACAGGGAGAGAGAGAAAGAGAGAGAGAGGAAAGAGACACAGAGAGAGAGAGAAAACTCGGAATTTTGAACTCGGAAACTCGGTGGGTGGGGGTGGGGGTGGGGGTGAGAGAGAGAGAGAGAGACAGACAGACAGACAGACAGACAGACAGACAGACAGAGACAGACAGCAGACAGAGACAGACAGAGTCGACAAATGAAAAGGGCCTGGTATGGATTGCTGACGTCAGTCCAGGTAGGGTGGGAGAGAAGGTGGTTGTGGAGAAGGTGGTGGCTGAGTGTTGGGGTGGGTGAAAAAGCGATGAGTGGTAGTGGGGGGTGGAGGGGTGGGGGGTGTTGGAGGGTAGGTGTGTGTATGTGTGTGGCAAAAAAAATAAGGGGGTGGGGGTGGGGGGGATGGGAGTGGAAGGTAAGGTTAAGAAGGGGGGTGGGGGTTGGGGTTGGAGGTGTTGTCAAAAGATGGCAGCTGAGTGCAAAAGTTGAAACATGTTTTTGTTATTGTGTGGGTTGGGGAAAGTAAAATGTCAAGCATTTGTGGGATTCTTTTTTTATAAAACGTTTTTATGGCTCTTGTTCATGCTCACTTACACACACACATACACACACAGACACTCTCACTCACGCACACACACACACACAAACACACACACATACACACATACAAATACACACATACACACACAAATATACACACACATACACATACACTCTCATACACAGACACACACATATATACACACACTCACACAAACACAAAACACACACACACACACACACACACACACACACACACACCACACACACACAACCAACACACACATACATTACATACTACAAACTCACTCACACATACACACATTCACACATTCACACACTGTGAGACACACACACAAACACACACACACATACAAACGTACACACTCATACATTACACACACACACACATCACAATTCACACACATACATTACACACAACACTAAATTCTCCAACTATTCAAAACACAACACAGATCAATCATAATGAAACAATACGCCATGTTCTTTTCATGATGAATATCGTCTCATCATCATTGTGCCCTGCTGCATGGCGTTGGCGATCATGGCCCTCCATATGAACTGATCAATAGATAACAGTCATGATGAGTATAGGTATAAGAAATTCATTGTACAGACATGTATTTTCTTTCTTGCAACGTGTAATTATACTCTGAAAAGCGTGACAAATTCTTGAGTTGAAAGAAAATTAGAGACCAATGGTTTTAGCATAATATGAAATATAGAAATCAAGCTGTGTTTATCCACGGACTTTGTCAAAATTTCTTGAGTTTTTTTCTATCTCCCATGAGATTTGTTGTCCTTCTTGTTGCTGCTGTTGTTGTTGTGTTGTTTTCGTTTTGTTTCGTTTCATTTTGTTTCGTTTTTTTTCGTTTTGTTTTGTTTTTGTATGTTTTGTTTTGTTTTGTTTTTTTAGTTTGAGTCGTTTGTTTGTTTTCGAAATAGAACTTTATATATGCGGTGCTTAGTTTCTTTGATAAGATTGTTTGTAGGTGAATACGATGACTGTAATGCATGTATCGTTTCAGTGTCTTAATAGAACAGAAGACTACCTTTGTAAATATTACCTTTGGCAGGGTCCTTTTAATGACTGCAAATGAGAGTGAGAGAGGAGGGGAGGGAGAGAGAGAGAGGAGAGAGAGGAGAGAGAGAGAGATTGTGTGTGTGTGATTGTGTGTGTGTGATTGTGTGTGAGTGTGTGTGTGACAGACAAACAGACAAACAGACAAACAGCCATACAGAGAGACAGAGACAGAGAGAAATGAAAGAGAAAGAGAGAGAGAGAGAGAGAAAAGAAGAAGAAGACAGGAAGAGAGAGAGAGAGAGAGAAAGAGAGAGAGAAAAAAGAGAGAAAAAAGAGACAGAGACAGGGAGAGAGAAAGAGAGGAAAGAGAAAGAGACAGAGACAGGGAGAGAGAGAGAGAGGAAAGAGAGAGAGACAGGGAGAGAGAGAGAGAGAGAGAGAAAACTCGGAATTTTGAACTCGGAAACTCGGGGTAGGGGGGGGGGGGGGGAGAGACAGAAAGAGAGACAGACAGACAGAGAGATAGAGACAGACAGACAGACAGACAGACAGAGACAGACAGAGTCGACAAATGAAAAGGGCCTGGCATGGATTGCTGACGTCAGTCCAGGTAGGGTGGGAGAGAAGGTGGTTGTGGAGAAGGTGGTGGCTGAGTGTTGGGGTGGGTGAAAAAGCGATGAGTGGTAGTGGGGGGTGAGGGGGGGTGTTGGAGGGTAGGTGTGTGTATGTGTGTGGCACAAAAAAAAGAGGAGGTGGGTGGGTGGGTGTGGAAGGTAAGGTAAGGAAGGGGGGGGGTGGGGGTTGGGGCTGGAGGTGTTGTCAAAAGATTGCAGCTGAGTGCAAAAGTCGAAACATGCTTTTGTTATTGTGTGGGTTGGGGGAAGTAAAATGTCAAGCATTTGTGGGATTTTTTAAAAAACGC
>JAPXFY010000032.1:35870358-35875358 GCA_030674185.1 Monoplex corrugatus | reverse complement strand
GTGAGGCGTGGACAGTCAACAACCAAAGCCAGAGCAAGATTGAGGCAGCTGAGATGTGGTTTCTAAGAAGAATGTTGAGAGTTCCATGGACAACAAAGAAAACAAACGAGACAGTCTTGATGGAGGCAGACACAAGTAGATCACTCATAAGGAAGATTAGGAAAAGACAGGCAACATTTATAGGCCATTTTATGAGGAAGGGGGATTTGGAGCACCTGGTCACAACGGGAAAGCTGGAGGGAAAGAGAGCACCTGGTAGACCCAGGGAGAGAATGCTGGACGGACTTGCAAGTGGCTGGGGACGAGGGGGGTGGGAGAGATGCTAGGGGCAACGAGATAGAGACAGGTGGAAGTCCATGATCGCCAACGCCATGCGGCAGGGCACCTGATGATGATGACTGGTCTGTTGGCTGTCCACCATAATGTTTTCGTCATTGTGAGTGATGTAAGCTTGGTGTTTCATGGGTCCACTTCTGTGGGACATGTTCGTCATTGAGTGATTAAGGGCACCTGTGCCCAGTGCTTTGATGGTCAGTGTGTTGGCACACCAGGTCATTGCAGTGGTCAGGCATGGCTGGGCGACATCGATTGTGAGTGGTGTAGCGCATGCTGGGGCACTAGTTGAGTGAGTGGTGTCGCTGAGTATGGCATGAGTGGTCCCCGTCATTGTGATGCACATGGTCATGGTTGGCTGTCCACATAATGTTTCGTCATTGTGAGTGGTGTCAGCTTGATGTTTCATGGGTCCCTGTACTCCCTGTTTCAACACCTTGCCAGTGCTCAGTGTTTCACACAGGCTCAGGCAGTCTGGCAGATTTGGGTGAAGCACTGTGGAATTGCCTGAGAGCGACGGTCCCTCTTGAACAAACTCCAACCTCCATCGTCACTATGTTACTTCTGATGATGATGATGATTGATTGATGATATGATGATTGATTATGTTTGATTGATTGATTGATTGATGATGATGATGATCATGATGATTGATTGATTGATTGATTGATTGATGATGATGATTTGTTGAGATGATCGATGATGACGATGCTTATGACGATGATTGAAGATGAATATGACGACGATGACGACAACGACGATGATGATGATGATGGTGGTGATGATGATGATGATGATGAAATGAGGAGGACGAGGTGGATAATGATTTGAAGTAGCAGTAGTAGTGGTAGGATTAGTAGTAGTAGTAATAGTGGTATGTAGTATAATAGTGGTAGTATATAATAGTGGTAGTAGTAGTAGTAATAGTGGTAGAGAAGCAACAGCAGCATTAGTATCAATATTGGTATTAGTATTGGTATTGATATTAGTATTTGTATTAATATCATTTGAATGAAAATAATGACAGCAATGATATTATAGTGCAAACACAAACACTACTAAAGAAATAAGAGGGAAGCAGGGAGAATTTTTATAATATCAACCAAAGGACATAACTCTTGAGAGTCACATAGGAATTATCTCCCATGTTGTGGAACTTCTCAGATGTAACATAGTTTGCGCTACCCATTCAGCTAACATAGAAGCAGCTACAAAGCACAAAAACGTAAGCTCAGAACACTCCTCAATAAAGGAATGCCCAAGCCTACCTATATACTCTGCAACTACCCTACACACAACTATGAGAGAGGAGAGAAATACATACAATATATTGGTCTTATGTTCAAGATTGACATAGTCTTTTATTCTTGAACTGACCAAACACACACACATAGACAAGACAGAACGTATACAGGGTTGCTTCAAGGCATACAGGTAATACCAAAGAAATAAGAGGGAAGCAGGGAGAATTTTTATAATATCAACCAAAGGACATAACTCTACAAACACTACTACTAATGATAATGATGATGATATGAGGATAATAATAATAATTTGGTCGTTTCAACAGGCTCAGGGAGTCAGCCAGATTATCGCTGACATATTTGGGTGAAGCACATATGGAATTGCTGAGAGCGGAGAATCCTTTTTGAAAAACTCCAAACCTCCATCGTCACTATGTTAAACCTTTCACTTCCTCGCAGAAATGGCAGACAGCAAGGGAGAGAAGATATGTGTTAAATGAGGTTTGTGCCCCTTTGTGTGTTGAGGACTTTGTGTGTGTGTGGGTCATACGTATATAGTTACAAGCAGGCAGCACCCGCACACAGACAGAGAAGCTGTAGCGTGCACATAACACAGACACACAAACACACGCATACACACACACGTGCACACACACACACGCATATACATACATGTATGCACGCACACACACACAAACACATGCAACACACATGCATGCAAGACACACACACACATACACACACACATACCACACATAGAACCACACACACACACACACACACAAACACACACACATACAACACACATTGCATCACATACACACAGAATAACACACATCAAACACACGCACACACACACACACACACACACACACAACACACACATAGACAACAAACGCAAACACAGCATACTAACATGCATGCACAGACACACACACACATATAACACACACAAACATCATACACACACATGCATGCACAGACACAGACACACACACACACAAACACATGCATAACACATACATGCACAGACACACACACACACGCACGCACGAACACACACTGCAACACATACACACGCATACCACACACATATCATGCACAGACACACAAACACACGACACACACACGCATACACACATGCATGCACATTCATACACACACACATATATGCATACGTACTCACACACACATCCACACATGTGCATGCACATTCACACACACACACACACACACGCACACACACACACACACCACACGCACACACTAACACACCACTCACACACACACATACACACACACACACACACACACACACGCACGCATGCATGCACACATACACACATATACACACACAACACACACACTCACACATACACACACACGCACACATGCATGCACACATACACACACAACACACACACACATACACACACACACACACACACACACACACGCATACACACACACACACATCTGCACATATTCATACACAAATACACACGCCACCTCCCAACCATCACCGCCACAATAACAACAACAATAACAACAAATACACAAGCAAACAAACACAGACACACCTACATGCACAGACACACACTCACAATATAACATAGGCAATCGAGAGAAAGAAATAATAAATCTTCGCTACTGTACCTATACATACACAAGAGAAGCGCACACAGACTGATAATGGTGTGGGTCTTTATGTGGGAGAGTAGATGTACTATTAAGCCTTTGTCACTTACATCATCATCATCATCAGGCGCCCTGCCGCATGGCGTTGGCGATCATAGACTTCCATCTGTCTATCTCTCGTTGCCCCTAGCATCTCTCCCACCCCCCTCGTCCCCAGCCACTCTGCAAATCCGTCCAGCATTTTCTCCCTGGGTCTACCCGGTGCTCTCTTTCCCTCCAGCTTTCCCGTTGTGACCAAGTGCTCCAAATCCCCTTTCCTCTTAAAATGGCCTATAAATGTTGCCTGTCTTTTCCTTATGAGTGATCTACTTGTGTCTGCCTCCATCAAGACTGTCTCATTTGTTTTTTTTGCTGTCCAAGGAACTCACTTACATAGACCAGGTAAAACGTAGTCTAGGTAGGGCCTCAGGACCTGGCCAGCTCATAGGTTTATGTGCAGGCTTAGGGCTTGAGCCATGGTCACCATACACATGGCACCTGTGACGTGTGTCCATATGGAATTTGTTCCGAGCGCGGAGACGTAGTCTTGAGAAACGGAAACTGAAGAGGAGTGTTCTGAGTGTTCTGAGTGTTCTGAGCGTACGGTTTTTGTGCTTTGTGTCTGCTTCTATGCTAGCTGAATGGGTAGCGCAAACTGTGTTGGATTTGAGAAGTTCTGCAATATGGGAGATAATTCCTACGTGACTCTCAAGAGTTATGTTCTTTGATTAAATTAACATCACTTCATATGGATCGTTATGCGGGATAATAGGTATACTAAACCTTTATCACTTGGTATGGGTCTTCATGTGGGATAGTAGGCATACTGGTCTTGTATAAGCTGGTATGAGTCTTCTGTGGGATAGTGGGCATACTGGTCTTGTATAAACTGGTATGGGTCTTTATGTGGGATAGTAGGCATACTGGTCTTGTATAAACTAGTATGGGTCTTCATGTGGGATAGTAGGCACACTGGTCTTTTATCACTTGGTATGGGTCTTCATGTGGGATAGTAGGCATACTGGTCTTGTATAAACTGGTATGGGTCTTCATGTGGGATAGTAGGCATACTGGTCTTTTATCACTTGGTATGGGTCTTTATGTGGGATAGTAGGCATACTGGTCCTATATCACTTGGTATGGGTCTTTATGTGGGATAGTAGGCATACTGGCCCTTTATCGCCTGGTATGGGTCTTTATGTGGGGTAGTAGGCATACTGGTCTTTTATCACTTGGTATGGGTCTTTATGTGGGATAGTAGGCATACTGGTCCTATATCACTTGGTATGGGTCTTTATGTGGGATAGTAGGCATACTGGCCCTTTATCGCCTGGTATGGGTCTTTATGTGGGGTAGTAGGCATACTGGTCCTTTATCACTTGGTATGGGTCTTTATGTGGGATAGTAGGCATACTGGCCCTTTATCACTTGGTATGGGTCTTTATGTGAGATAGTAGGCATACTGGTCCTTTATCACTTGGTATGGGTCTTTATGTGAGATAGTAGGCATACTGGCCCTTTATCACTTGGTATGGGTCTTTATGTGGGATAGTAGGCATACTGGTCCTTTATCACTTGGTGTGGGTCTTTATGTGGGATAGTAGACATACTGGTCCTATATCACCTGGTATGGGTCTTTATGTGAGATAGTAGGCATGCTGGTCCTATATCGCCTGGTGTGGGTCTTTATGTGAGATAGTAGGCACACTGGTCATTTATCGCCTGGTGTGGGTCTTTATGTGGGAT
>JAPXFY010000032.1:35857858-35860358 GCA_030674185.1 Monoplex corrugatus | reverse complement strand
TCTTGTGGATAACTGATTCTATTGTTTTCGTCCTAAATCTTGTGAATTTTGTTCCATTTTGTGGATAATGAGTCGGTGTTTTCATCCTAACTCTTGTGATTTTGTTCCTTTTTTCTGGATAACTGATTCTATTGTTTGCGTCCTAAATCTTTGAATTTTGTTTCTTTCTTGTGGATAACTGATTCTATTGCTTTCGTCCTAAATCTTGTGAATGCTGTTTCTTTCTTGTGAACAAATGGTTCAGTGTTTCCATCCTAAATCTTGTGAATTTTGTTCCTTTCTTCTGGATAACTGATTCTATTGTTTTCGTCCTAATCTTGTGAATATTGTTTCTTTCTTGTGGATAATTGATTCTATTGCTTTCGTCCTAAATCTTGTGAATATTGTTCCTTTCTTGTGGATAACTGATTCATCGTTTTGTTCTAAATCTTGTGAATGGTGTTTCTTTCTTGTGGATAACTAATTCATGATTTTCGTCCTAAATCTTGTGAATTTTGTTTCTTTCTTGTGGATAACTAATTCATGATTTTCGTCCTAAATCTTGTGAATTTCGTTTCTTTCTTCTGGATAACTCATTCTATTGTTTTCGTCCTAAATCTGATGATTTCTATTTTTCTTCTGGATAACTGATTCTATTGTTTTCGTCCTAAATCTTGTGAATTTTGTTTCTTTCTTGTCTTTGGTGAACATCTGACAAAGACCAAATGGCCCCAAAAATTTGCACCTGTTTTGTTTTGTTGATTAAACATGGGTTTTCATTCTGTTTTCGTGGGTTTCTTATACAACCTAAGTTCTCTTTTTGTTTTGTTTAGCTTTCTGTTTTTGCTTTCTGTTTTTGCTGTTAGTCAAAGTATTTGCTGCAATGACTGCAGACAACGTAGCATCAATGACAACTGCAAACAAGACAGTAATAGTCATAATAATACAAAAAGTAATAATAATAATAATAATAATCGTAATTATAATACCAACAACAATAATACCACCAACAAAGTAATAATAACAATCACCATCATCATAACAATTATAATACCAACAACAACAATAATAATTAGAAAATAATAACAACAACAATAATAACAATAACAAACACAATAATAACAGTCCTGTTCATATTGTATTTCAACAGTGGGTCCTGTAAGATTTCGAGGCGTTCAACGCACAGAACTAAATGGATCTGTCATCTATTGTCTTTCTTTTCATATGAAACCAGACCTTAAGGGTGGGTGACTATAAACTGTACCATTACTTTTCTTTTACATATTTTTCCCTTTTCCATTTTCTACATCACTTCAGTGACCACTGAGACACTTTTTCATAATGCCATGATGATGCATAATGATAATCATTATTCCACGGAGCTCCACTCCGGATTGAGACTGCGTGACAGGGCTGTATTTTTCACTTCCTTTCATAATATATCCTGGCATCAACCAGGCCTGAGACATACAGATACCTGATGTGTTGGTCAGGAAATCTGGACAACACCCTCAATGATGCATGTATGAAATGGACAAGAGGCTGTATTTTTCACTTCTTTTTGTAATATCTCCTGGCATCAACCAGGCCTGAGGGATACAGTGACCTGATGTGTTGGTCAGGAAATCTGGACAATACCCTCAATGAAGTGGACGAGACTCGAATGTGTGGTCCCAGTCTTCCCAACAGCACGTTCAGCTTTGGGTAGAAGCCAGCAGAGGCTCCAAAAATCCCACAATGATTTTGACAGAACTGAGGAGATTTGAACCCACAATTTTCCGGTGGTTGGTCCGATGTATTAACTACTACACCACGGCAAAGGATCCTTTCTCATAAGATTATTTCACATTCTGTTCTGGTTTCCATGTAAAAAAAAAATTTCAAACTTCTACTCTGCGAAATGTAATTTCAACATTCCACAATGTACAGTTACATGGATGTCACTCTAAAAAAAAAAAAATAAATAAAAAAAAAAAAAACCACTAAGTTTACCGCACGAAACATCTCAGGGAAAACATACACAAAACAAAACAAAACAAAACAAAAACATCAATTATGTGGGGGTCCAGGACTGACCCAAACCCCTGGTGGGATGTCACAAACCATGCCTGCCCCTACAGTACCAAAAGTACCAAGTAAAGTGCTAAAGACATATCACCTTGGGAGAAAATTATGCACGAACAAACTAAAGCGATATACACCACATGACTTGCTCCACTGAAAAAAACAAACAATAAAAACATACACTTCAAGAACTTGTGGATCTCGCTTTCCAAATTTCTTGTTTTAAGTGACACTTAAGCATGGTAACTGTACATTTCATTTTAATTCGCGAGCCTGTCCATCATAAACAAAACACAAGATGAAACCTTATACTTTAACCCTTCCTCATTCCCTCACCCTAACCACCAGATTCCTACAGAATGCTGGTGGACAGGGTGAAAAGTCGACAGAGTTGATCTGAAAAACTTTGAATCTTAACTCCTTAACTCCCGCACCCTATCCACCAACTGCAAAAACT
>JAPXFY010000032.1:35812858-35852858 GCA_030674185.1 Monoplex corrugatus | reverse complement strand
GGTTTTGTTTTGTTTTGTTTTGTTTTGTTTTGTTTTGTATTTTCAGTAACCCATTAGCTTAGTTGTTAAGACCGCCATGCTCACAAAGCATGGATGGTATAGCATATACTATCGACGAAAATGACAAGATTTACTGAGTGTTAAAATATCGTATTAACTCAATGGAAAAAAAAAACAAAAAACAATCAAGGTTGTAACGTCCAAACCCACATCCTTCTGTATAGTTTCAGTTCCAGTTTGTAAAAAAGGCGCTCTACGCTCAGAATAAATTCCACACGCACGGATGCCATAGATACCATATGATGGAAAAGATCCGACAGGACTCTCTAATCAGTTTATCCATTTACATAGATCTCTTTCTCACATAGTCAATCTCTGCCAATCAAACTCCCCGATCACAGTCAAGAACCAACCTTGTCATCAAAATCTCTCTCTCTCTCTCTCTCTCTCACCACACACACACACACACACACACACACACACACACACACACACACACACACACACACACACACACACACACACACACACACACACAGATTGCTGAATCAAACACGGAATCACTATAAAAAAAAATATAAAAAAACGTTGCACGCAAACAACAAAATCTGTGATTCAACCTCCCTTAGTCGTACGTCGATGCCATTAACGATATAATCTCTTGGCTTTTTTGCACACAAAAAGTTGTTTTTCCCCAACAAAGACACCAAAATTCTCTAACACAGACTGTATGTGCCACAACACCATCTTTTTTTTTCTCTCAAAAAGTTGTCATAATCGCCTTTGATTTGGTATTAACAAAAACACGTAGTTTAATAATTTACAGTCACAGATAGGTTGTCGAAATGATAAAACATGTATTGGATGAATATCGACATGTAGTTTCATATGTAGTTGCTTTCTTCTTCGCCCAAATGCTAACTTTTTTTTTCAACACACATATCAATTGAACAAACGTAAACAGCATTTCGGGGACAATAACTACATAACACTGGTTTTGTTTTCTAGAGTAGAGGTTGGGGTTGGGGATGGGGGGGGGGGGGGGGGGGTTGCTTGTTTTGTAATTTTGTTTGTTTTCTATTTTGAGATGTGTGTGTGTGTGTGTGTGTGTGTGTGTGTGTGTGTGTGTGTGTGTGTGTGTGTGTGTGTGTGTGTGTGTGTGTGTGTGTGTAATTTCCATTCTCAAAATATCTTCAAGAACTTTCCGTCTTACTTTCCCTCATTTCTATTCTTCTTCACACATTTTTGGTTATGTCTAATCACATAGCACCACACACTCAACTTCAGTTTCAAGATCCGAGACATAATCGCCAAGTTCACCCTACTGATTAACATTTCTATACAATTTTTTTTTATATACATTTTGTACAATGACCTACAAAATGGCTGCCTCACACAAACACACACATACGAAAGCGAATCAACAACAGCTGTGATAAGAATAAAAATAATGAACAGAATGTAAAATGAACAAATATATATACACAATAAATAAATGAATACATAAACAGATTAACAAACAAAATAGAATGCATCAATACGCTGGAATTCACGTTTTCAAAAATGACGTGGGGCTAAACCTCCACCCAATGAGAAGAAATGAAAACTATGTGCATGCAAACATTTAACATTACATAAAAATAAAAATGGAGGGAGAGAGAGGGGGGGGGGTGGGATGGGGGTTCTGAACGTAAGGATAAATGCACGCTCTGTACTTAAGATGAAGACCTGCAGCTGAACACACATACCGATTAAATAATACAATGTTACTGAATCTACACACTTTGGACTTGGAGTTGTTATTAATACAGTGCTGGCCCCGATGTGTCTGGGCTATAAACATCATGAACTAAGCGGAAATGAACCAATACACTAATACAATAATCATGTATTAATAAGCATATGTCAGGGCTTAAAACAGGAGGAGGAAAAAACCCACTGAAACTAGGGGTCCGGGGGCAAATCAGGGGCCATAACTTCAGTGTTGTTGCTATGAATGCTTGCAAGCCGATCACGGATGCCTTGCTCCTTTGGGTTTTTTTGTTGTTGTTTTTTTTGACAAACCAAAATCGCGGAATTCCGCCCAGACGCGGAACGTTTTAAGCCCTGATATGTGTTCCACAATACATGTGAAATCGGCAATACTGTCAATCTACAAAAGTTGTTACTTATCTATTATACAACATTCATTCATTTATGTATCTATCCATTTATTTAGTCATTCATTCGTTCATTCGTTTCATCATTCATTCATTCATTCATTCATTCATTCATCCATTCATTCATCCATTCATTCATCCATTCATTCATTCATTTATGTATTTATCCATTTATTTATTCATTCATTCATTCATTCGTTTCATCATTCATTTATTCATATATCTACTAATTATCAGGATTATATTTACCTACACAAGTTCTCATTACATGTATTATTCATTCATTCATTCTTGTGTTTATGTATTTATTTATGTTTATTTATTCATTCATCTATTTATCTGTTTGTTTGTTTATCTATTAGTCTAATCATGTATTTGTTCTATTTATTTATTTATCCGTATGATCCGCATTACCATCAACCAACACAAATTCCCATTTATCTAATTATAATTTATTCATTCATGATTTATTGATACAACTTTTAGTTCTTTATTTACTTATTCATCTCATTCATTCATTCGTTCATTCATTCATTTTATCATATATTTATCTAATATCAGCATTACCATAACTCTATACAAAAACTCATTTTGTCATATTTTGATATCACAACTTTTATGTTTGTTTGTTGTTGTTTCAAAATACCACAATAACTAACCTACTGACAATAAACTGATCTACCACCAACACATAAGAATATTCTGTATAATCATGACGTAGAAACAACTACACCAACACATAAGATATTCTGTACTAATCACTGACGTAGAAACAACTACCACAACACATTAGAATATTCTGTATGATCACTGATGTAGGAACACACAAAAAAACATATACACTGACTAAAATTTGATTTATTGACACATTCTTGATTCTGCATTGATCTACAATATAGGCAACAAGGTAGTAACTAATAAAGGGAAGAAACACCGATCTACTAGTATCATCAACATAAAAACTGACCTAACAATAATATCAACACAATGAAGGGAATAACGACTAATCTATCGTAACTGTCGTTTTTCAAGCCCTGCGTGAAGCTATATCAGGGTTATAACCGCTTCAAAACGTACAAAACTTCAACAGGAAAACAAAAAAAAGAAAAAGAAAAAAAAATCAAGTGCACATATCAATGCATTCACACACATAATCTAAGGAAATGCCAATCGGCGTTGACCACTCCATCCAATTTATCGCACAGGGGATTTAAAAAAACATACCTGAATACAAATTAGGTAGCAGCTAATGAATGGAATAATAACTGATCTACTAGTATCATCGACATAAAAACTGACCTACTAGTAACATCAACATAATGAAGGGAATAATAACTGATCTACTAGTATCATCGACATAACAACTGACCTACTAGTAACATCAACTAATGAATGGAATAATAACTGATCTACTAGTATCATCGACATAACAACTGACTACTAGTAACATCAACTAATGAATGGAATAACAGCTGATCTACTAGTACCATCGACATAACAACTGACCTACTAGTATCATCAACATAATGAAGGGAAGAACAACTGATCTACTAGTATCATCCACATAAAAAATGACCTACTAGTAACATCAACATAATGAAGGGAATAACAATGATCTCTAGTATCATCCACATAAAAAATGACGTACTAGTAATATCAACACATTATTCATTCTGTATCGATGTAGACAAAAACAAAACCCAAGAGCTCTAAACTCTAAAAGACATCAATGCAATGAATCGTAACCACTGTCTTTTTTTGTCTTTTTTTGCTGATAAATTTTTTTTTTTTTTTTTTTTGCTGATAACTTCTAACTCGGATGACTTAGTTATGTGTTTTCTTACTTTTTGTTGATAACTTCTAACTCGGATGACTTAGTTATATGTTCTCTTACTTTCTGTTGATAACTTCTAACTCAGATGACTTAGTTATATGTTCTCTTACTTTCTTGTCGATAACTTCTAACTCGCATGACTTAGTTATATGTTTTCTTACTTTCTGTTGATAACTACTAACTCAGATGACTTAGTTATATGTTCTCTTACTTTCTTGTCGATAACTTCTAACTTGGATGACTTAGTTATATGTTCTCTTACTCTCTTGTCGATAACTTCTAACTTGGATGATTAGTTATATGTTCTCTTGCTTTCTGTTGATAACTATTAACTCAGATGACTTAGTTATATGTTCTCTTACTTTCTGTTGATAACTACTAATCAGATGACTTAGTTATATGTTCTCTTACTTTTTTTTTTTTATTGATAACTTCTAACTCAGATGACTTAGTTATATGTTCTCTTACTTTTTTTTTATTGATAACTTCTAACTCAGATGACTTAGTTATATGTTCTGACACTTGCTCTACCACCATGTCCACAAACCCTAGTCTTCATCTACAGTCACGTTGGTTCTACACAGCAGTGTACGTATCATTATTTTCCAACTATAAAGCACACACACACAAAAAGTACAATTAATTCAGATAGCTTTGTCATAATTTACTCTCTCACTTGCTCTATCATCAAATCTAAAAGCCCCACTCTCCAGTTTCCATCTACTATCACTTTCATTCTACACAGGAGTGCACACATCATCAGCTTCCAAAATGAAATTTTAAACAAGCACAAAAAAGTGTCTACTATTAATTCAGATAATTCAGTCATAGATTCTCTCCCTTACTCTATCACCAAATCTAAACGCCCACATCCTATTTTCCACCTACTACCACATTGGTTCCACACAACAGTGTACGTATTCTCATCTTCCAAACGAACGGCACACAAAAAATTAATCAATTTAGATAACAATAAATCAATAAACAAATAAATAAATAAATAAACAAACAAATAATATCATCAAAGCCAGATAACTCAGTCATATGTTCTCTCCCCTGTTCTGTCACCAAATCTTAAAAACCCACACCCTAGACTCCATCTACCACTTTGGTTCCACATAGCAGCGTTCATGTCCTAATCTTCCAAGTAAAAAAAAACAAACAAACAAACAAAAATGTATTCAGATAAGTTAATCACATCTTCTCTCATTTCCTCTGTCAAAATATCTCTAAGCAACACTCTGATCTTCATCTACAATCATGTTCTATCATTTCCTCTGTCAAAAATACCTAAAAGCAACACTCTAATCTCCACAGATCTACAATCACTATGTTCTCTCATTTCCTCTGTCAAAAATACCAAAAAGCGACAATCTAATCTTCATCTACAATCATTATGTTTTCTCATTTCCTCTGTCAAAATACCTAAAGCAACACTCTAATCTCCATAGATCTACAATCACTATGTTCTTCATTTCCTCTGTCAAAAATACCAAAAAGCAACAATCTAATCTTCGTCTACAATCACTATGTTTTCTCATTTCCTCTGTCAACATATCTCTAAGCAACACTCTGATCTTCATAGTATGATTTATAAATCTACTGGTATAATTTCTGTAGTTGCTGTTATCACTATTTTCATTATTGTTGCCGTTTCATCAGTATATTAACCATTGACTCCTGCAGCCTGTCCACCAGCATTCTGCATTGCTAAACATGCTAGCATAGCAAAAACATAACCTTTGACTCTATCACCCCATCCACCAGCTTTCTGTAGGAAGCTGGTGGATAGGGTGAGAGTCAAAGGGTTAAGGTTTTGCACTTGTCGGATAGGGTGCAGGAGTCAAAGGGTTAAAATGTTACTCATTTGTTGAAAGGGGCCAAAGTCGCTGGTGTCAAGCCAAGCACTGAAGCAACAGCTCAGCCATGTAAAGGGAGAACTTAACCCTTACATTTCCAAAACCTATCCACTAGCTCCCACCAGCTACACAGAATTAACCCTTTCATTCCCAAAGCCTATCCACAAGCTTCCATTTTCTTTCTGCTGGAAGCATGTGGAAACTCACAGATAGACTGAGGGACATCACGGGGTTAAAACATGAACAAAAAGCTGCTTTCATGGATCACACAGGAGGGGTCTGTAACTCTGCACCATTCTGCACTATTCATTACAGAAGAGATCTAAAACAGAGAGCATAATGCCATCATAAAAAACTGCAAGCAAATACAAAAAAAGGGGAAAAAAACTTAAATAGTTCTTCCAAAATACCTCTCATCAAAAAAAAATTTTTTAAAAACATATATGATGCATCTCGAGTTTTGACCTTTCAGTAAAAAAAATAAAGAAAATAACAACAAAAACACACAGACCTGTTGGTGAAATAGTATACATCTGTATTTGACCACATCAACAAACCTATTCAAAATTAAAGGAAAAAAACAAAGAAGGGGAGTGGGGTGGGAGTGGGGTCGGGGGTGGAGAGGAAACAATTTTCTGATCACATCTTCTATAATTTTCTACAGAAAAAAAAAAATCAAACTTTCTATTCATACAGTAACATACATCTGTTTCTGTCCACATCAACATAAAACAAAAATTCAAAATAAAAAAAAAAGAAACAAACAAAACATAATGTAATTATTATATATACAGAGCTTACTACCATCGTCTATGGAAACAACAACAACAACAACAACAACAACAAAAGCTCAAGTCATTTTCTGTGCTGTCCAACAAACGAATAAGAAAATTATCCTCGTAAAAAACACGGAACATCCACACACAGAAATATGGCAGAAAGGAAAGACAAGAGGTGTAGAAAATAAGCAATCTAGGCCTCCAGACATATACACAGCAGGGGAGAAAACACCTTTCCCCCACATCAAAATGTTTCTTAATGCTCTAATTCCACTCTGCATTTACATCAACTGCAATCGATATAATGTACACGTGTGTTATATATGTACAAAAATGCAATTTACATTAAAAAAAAAACAGTAAAATAAACAACAACAGCAACATCTTTTACCTGCACAGGCAGGACAGAACCCAAACCTTCCCAAATGGAAGTTCAGTCTCTTGCCCACTTGATAATCGCACCCATCTCTGTACTGTTTGTTTCTATTACAAAAATGATGACGCTTCATCATCTACAAATCATATAAAGCACACTATACTCGATTAATGTTTTCTGTAATATCATCCTGTCTCATGCAATTTTCATCCTGTCTCTTTCAATCTTCAAAACATCTTGTGAAACTTTAACGTTAAATCATGCAATTTTCAAAACATCTCGCGAAATTTTTATCTTAAATCATGCAATTTTCAAAACATCTTGCAAATTTGTAACCTTAAATCTGACCTGACTCAGCTACAATACACCTGTATTGTTAATGCTTCTCATTCAGCCAATTATTTGAAATTTGGTTATAATACTTAACAAAGTTTTTAACATGAAATAAACAGCTAACATACAGTTCAGAAATTATTCAACATTTCTGTATTTCCCATCCCTTTGACTTGGATAATGTCATTTTGTTCCAACTTCAAGGTGCCAGTAGTTTGTACGTTTTATGCTATACCAAAATGAATGGTACTGAAAATTTTCCCATCATGACATATTTTTACCCATCACCGGCCCAAAGCTTTCTGCAGAACTGTGTGAGTGACTACCAAGTACCACAATGCTGGCCAATGTCACATGAATGTGAAGAGAATGTTTGTTTAGATGTTGAACTGATCTGAACAGTACCACGACTGTGAAGAACTTTTAGCCCATGAAGTGGCCACGTGTATTTTGACGGAAGGATCGTGATATGTCTCTGCTTTCCTTTCACCATGAAGTCACAGACTTACACTTACAACATGACACATTATAAGAACCTTACTGATTCAGTGGAAAGTAGCATTCATAAGTCCTCTTCATATCAATTACATTTCTCAAGATCTTCATCTCTATCGTGTGCCCATTTAGATGTAGCTATCATCAACTCCCAAGTTCCCCTCTTGGCACGTTATCGCAGGATTTGGCATCTGAACTTAATACTCCCACCCACCCCACTCCTCTCTCTCTCTCCCTCTGAATATAAAATACCCATCACAAAATGGACGGCCTTGGTGACTTTCCATCAAGCTTTTTTTTTTTCCTGTAAAATCATGAGAATTTTCTGTTTTCAGAACCTATTAACATCATACATTCCTGATAAAGATCTGCACTTACACAGCTGAGAAATTTTTGATGATACATTTCTCTTCGTGCCTACGACTACCATAGAAGCAAAGTATATAATCTCAACTCAATCTGAATCAACTACTCTTTCTTTGTGCCTACGACTACCACAGAAGCAAAGATATGTCTCAACTCAATCTGAATCAACTACTCTTTCTTTGTGCCTATGACTACCATAGTAGCAAAGTATATATATGTCTCAACTCAATCTGAATCAACTACTCTTTCTTTGTGCCTACGACTACCATAGTAGCAAAGTATATGTCTCAACTCAATCTGAATCAACTACTCTTTCTTTGTGCCTACGACTACCATAGAAGCAAAGTATATGTCCCAACTCAATCTGAATCAACTACTCTTATCCCAAGACCACAATTCATAATGGGGGTGGGGGTGGGGGGAACGGGGTTTACGGAAAAGACACTGAAAAAGCGTGAACATGGACAGTCCTGTGTATTACAAGAAGCGAGAAGGAAGGGAGGGGAATGGGGAATGGGGGGGGGGGGGGTTAATATGGAAATGTCAGAAAAGACAGAACCAGAAAGCCATAAAACACAGCTTTATACTACAATCCAGGGCATCGTTAACAAAATATTATCGCATACAATTCATTGTTTCAAAGGCCAAGTTTCAAGGGCACGACATCAAAAACATTCAAGATATGGCGCATGCTGGACTGGACCGATACACAGACAGCTCAAAGATTGTACACAAAAAGATACATATTCCACATGTTTTTAAAAAATCTAAAACGTGAAAAGAAAAAAAAAAAGACAAAGATCAGCTCACATCAATGTAAAACATGATCATTACCAAGGGCTTAATACAACTTCCAATACTTAATTAAAATGAAGCTGGTGAGTGTCACACACACACACACATATCACACACACACA
The DNA here is from genome assembly GCA_030674185.1 of Monoplex corrugatus. Classification (NCBI taxonomy): domain Eukaryota; kingdom Metazoa; phylum Mollusca; class Gastropoda; order Littorinimorpha; family Ranellidae; genus Monoplex; species Monoplex corrugatus. Next base: position 35,843,740 of record JAPXFY010000032.1, on the reverse strand, counting down.
CACACACACACATGATACACACACACACACGATACACACACACACACACACACATGATACACACACACACTTACACTTACACACACAGGCACACCAATAAATCATTATGCAAAAATCTGCAACACCATAACATTCAAACCTCTTTGAATACAACTTGTAAATTGTGTTATAATACCACATATCCCAACTAAGCCTACAGCATATCAAATTCTTGGCAAGAGCCAGTCAAGGCCTGAAAAGTTCCACACAAATATGTATTTAACCCTTTGACTTCTGCACCCTATCCACCAACTGCAGAAACTTAACCCTTTGATTCCCTCACCCTATCCACCAGCTTCCTGCAGGAAGCTGGTAAATAGGGAGAGGAAGTCAAAGGATTTAAATTTTCATTTTGTTGGCATGATCGACAATGCAAGATGCTGGTGAAGAGAGTGTGGGAATCAAAGGGTTAAACCAACAAAGTCAAAGGGTTAAAAAAAATTTCATTTAGTTGGCATGGTTGACAATGCAAAACGCTGGTACAGAGAGTGCGGAAATCAAAAGCTTAAAATATAAACCAACAAATTCAAAATATGAACCCACAATTTTCCAGCTAATGAACCAATACACTATACCATGAGGACAGAATTATTCTCAGTTCCCAAGAAGATGGTACTATTTCTAATAATTCAATTTTCTGGATGTCAATGGATCACACCTAACCTTACATTATTCACTCTCATTGCTTCTTTTAACACTGTACTTTCACAGTTCATCTGTTTTCATCATAGCTGTAGATCATGACATGTATGTACGTCTTACATGTGGCTGCATTTTGTCTCTCATGCTTCTGTGAAACTCTTAGGGTTCTTGTAAGATGAGGTGCTGTACCAGTAGTCATTATCATTAATACTATTAATAGTATTATAATTCATTAATTCAATGGAAACCCCAACTGGACAACTGGACCTGCGATTCTTATCACTATGTTATACAATGTCCAGCTGGTAATAACTCGAAACTAGTGCTGTGGTGCTACCTAGTAATACAAGCAATTCTGGATCAAAGAGAAAAAAGAAAAAAAAAATTTTTAAATCTTAAAAACAAAAAAAACAAAAAAAAAAGAATTAGAACTAGAATCTTTTCAAGAGAAACTCATTGTACTCAGACAATTCCATATGCACTCCACCCAAATCTGCTAATAATTGTCTAGCAGACACCTTGATCCTGTGCAAAACGCTGTGCACTAGCAAGGTCTTGGAATAGTATGGAGAAGGGAGAACCTTTGAAATACTAAACTGACAACACCAGTATGATTACAGCATTCGGATATCAGACATTACACTGATTTCAATGTTGCTGGGATTGAACTTGAGACTTCAGGCTGTATCGACTGGGCCCACGAATTCACTCAAAGATACGCACACTCAAGACGTCAGACTATATCGACTTAGCCGGCCGACTCGCTCAAAATCAGAACCATGCACACACATTTGGGGAGGGAAAAAGGGACAACTATCACCAAACAGTGTTCCTTTAATAAGACAGTTCCTTTAATAAGACATTTTACTACACGATACCAGACAGAAGAATATATGCAAACCCTAGGTGGAACATGTACGGTTTTAGAGAAAAATAGCTGTTATATTTATCCCTAGTTTCAGATGAAGTTTGACGTGATTCTTGTTTGTTCACGACATACATGTGGTACATATTTTCTCTTCGATCTACCAGTGTTATTTTTATACAATTATCTACCTTGCACATTGTTGACAGTGACTATGCTGACGCTTTGAACAAAATGTGGAAGTTCTTCTGTACGAGATTTGAACTTTAAATCATTGATACAAATTATTCTGCTTTGATAACTTTAAATCATTGATACAAATTATTCTGCTTTGATAATTATATTTTCTTTATATATATCTAAAAATGAATTAAAGGAAATTTGAAAAAAAAGGGAGCAATGTCTGAATCAAAGGAAGGTACCTAAGCATACTTCTTGTTCATTCTGAAATTCCTCAGTCAGAAAACTATCATTTCTCACCACACAATACTGCTACATTTACTTCCCCTGGACCAAGTAATTTTCATTTGGAGTCAACACTATAGGTAGCAACATACTGCATCTTCTTACATGCTAGTTTCTGAACAGACTAGCTTAAAACTTTGTTAAATTGTTAATAAATTACAGCATGATATAACACACAACTGATAAATCATGCATGATATATTTTACAACTGTCTATTGCAAAACAAAATATCTGAATATTCGATTTGACCATGTCTATGTACAGGGTCCTACTCACATCATGAATGTTTTTGAATGTCGTTTCTTACAGTGTTCAAAATCATTAACGATCATCATCACCACCAGTTGACACATCATTGTCACTACTTTCAAAAATGTTTTGTTGGAATCGTACTAAAAATCACAGTCAGAACCATTGCTCAAATCTTCATCATTCGCATGCAAAGTTCATCAATGAAAATTTTAGTCCTCTTCTCCCACTGGACGAAGCAGCAAGAAAGTTTCAGTTTTTTCCTCTTTATTTTGTATTTGGTGTTTGTTTGTTTGTGATCTTACATTCACACTTGACTAAGGCCAGTTGGCCGAAAATTTGTGCCCGTCTTGTCTTGTTGTATCAAATACACGTTCTGATTCTATTTTCATGTTTTTCTGGTTCAGTGAAAATTTAATTGAGCACATGTCGAGTGATGTAAAACACTTCACTTTGCCATGATTTCAAACAAATATAACAATATTCATCTAGAGGATGTTCAGGGAGTAGTTTTACCCTGAAATTCTTACATGGCAAAGTCCTAATTTCTTACGTTGTCTTAGAAACAGCAAAAACCAAAACTAGTCATACATATACCAACTGGCAATTTGTGGGTTCTGGTCCACAGGTGGAATTTCATGCGATCGACAAATTGTTGGTTGCAGTCGGAAATGTGTTAATGTGCACTAATGTGCATGTACATCAGAGTGACTAGGAGATTATGTATTCATGAGACTACAAACTCAATACAAATTTCAAAAACAGTGGAAAACAAGCGTCCAAGAACAAAATCTGCTCAGAGAAAGTGGACAGGGGGGGGGGGGGGGGGGGGTGTTAGGAGAATATTCTTGTACATACCTGCCAGTAAGTCATAATTTATATTCTCTGTATGAAAACAAAGAAAAGAAAACAGCTTTTTCCAGCACAACAACTGTAAAGAAAAAACAAGAAAAAATACTAAGAACATAAAGAAAACAACAATAATAAATTACTTATAATACAAACAAGAAATAGACGATCAAAGAGATCAATGGTTATACCACTCTGAATTGGCAATGAAAACTCAGAATCACCTTAACAATGTACAATAAACAAATCCAAGTTCAAAATACATAATTCCAAATATACTTTTTGTAAATTTGTTAATTCTTATCATCACACTATATACTTCACAATTCACAGTTTACCTGCTAGAGGAGTGTATCTGCATTCTTTATTCCTTTTGCGATACTCCATTCTGGCAGACAACTTTGGAACTATATTACTTTTGCCTGTACTCATTATACAATTGTAACTGTATAAATCATGAATATGTAATCCTTTTAATAAAAGCAACTTATCAAAATTGAAGATGTATGCACAAAGTACAACTTCTGTTTATATTCAATTCATTCTCCATAAGAACTATCAATTCATGAATAAAGTGCGCGCACACGCACGCACGCACGCGCGCGCGCGCGCACACACACACACACACACACACACACACACACACACACACACACACACACACACACACACACACACACACACACACACACACACACACACACACACACACACACACACACGCACACACACACCCCACATTCAACACCACAGAGCGTACAACATTGCAGAACATCCACTATCGTTTCACGCACGCACGGGAGCTCACAGGAGCCCATGGACACGACTGACAGAGAAAAAGATCACCACCTTTGGGCAAAGCAAAGCCTAAACCCCCTTCAAGTATACACACACGCAGAATATTAAATATCCGTTAAGTCATGTCGGTGGCTCGCTTACGAAAACACAAAAACAGTCAGCATGCAACCACACAATCAATCAGTTCAGAAAGTGGCTTTCAGCTGACACTAAGCAGTAACAGCATCTACTGTTGAAAAGGAAATATCACTGTCATCGTCTCCAAAAAATCTCTAAACCTATCGACGATGACAGAGGCCATCGTAAGAGCAGGACTTAACTCTTTCTGTACGTTAAGGGTTTTCAGACTGGACGCAGGGTTCATCTGCGACCTATTTTGGAACAGGGGGGTAAGGTCAGTAAAACGCTTGCAGATATGTTTGTGTTCAACATAGAACAAAAAGGTTGGTATTGGGTCGTGCAGAATCGAATTCTAAACAAAATACAGGTAATAACATTATGATAATTTTCATTATGGTGTAAAATAAACAGAACGGGAGAAGCGTGGTCTCTTTGCAGAACAAGAAGGCTCTTCACGATTGTCAACACTGGCTTCTTCTGACTCTGCACTCTCAACAAAGCTATCATCACTGTCACTGGCAGCTATTTCATCATCACTTTTGTCAAAAATTTCTGAAAAAGTGCGACAGTCTGAGCAGCAGTGAGCCTAACAGGACGACGACTGCCTGACGCTATGGCAACTCAACTTACGAAACTAAAACCATATCAACAAACGAGGCGTACACACACAAAAAAACACATGGAAAAACGGCTGAAAAGGAAAAGAAAGTATCCGACTTTGTTATCTGCTGTCATGCAGTTGTATGTAGTTAAATGGGGAAGAACGGAAAGTAGAAAGTGACGAACGTGCCCAGCCGCTGTGATCGGCTCGGCAGCCATTTTGAAAGTCAGCCAAGCCGATCAAGGCGGCTCATTGAACAGGAAGAGTTAAAGGGCCACAGACTCAGGGACAACATTACACAAAGCTATTACGATGTAACAATGTGTGGAGGACACTACTGACGTCTACTGCGGACTGATACTGTGTGACAGGGCTGTGCCTCCACTAGCAGCAGATAGGACTCTACGTTTCCCTCAAACGAAAAACAAAAATATAGTATGATGTATTTGAAAATACTTAGCGGGCTCCTACCCAGAGTTGGGTGTGCTATGGGCTCATTGGGAAGACTGGGACCACACAGTCGAGTCTTCCTTCCACTTCACAGATGCGTCACTCAGAGTGTTGTTCAAATCTTCTGACCAGCACTGCAGGAGTTTGTATCTCTCAGGCCTGGTTGACGCCAGGGATATATTGTGATAGTAAGCGTAGAGTACAGCCCTGCCGCGCAGTCCATAGCATCATGATTATCATCCTCATCTACATCATCATCATCGCATTGTTAAAGAGAAAAAAAAAATGTGCCAGTTTCTGTGGCCATTAAGATGGCGTAGAAAATGGGACAAAAAAAAGTGAGCACAAAGGTAATCCCCATGAGTGCGAAGATCCTAAAAAAAATAAACTTTTTGAAAAAGAAGAAAATACTTCGCTGATTTCTCTGTTTTAACTGTACTCTTCCATTAAGCAACGTCTAGTCTATTTTATAAGTTCCTTTGTCTTCCTTAAATGTCATTTCAAATCAGTTTTTTCAGTGCAATTACTGACTTAGTAAATATAATTTTTAGTATACCTTAATATTTTTAAGTCAAATCCCATCTTCAAAATATTTACAGTAACAAGCAATGTCATTTTTTTTTTAAAGAATAAATAGTTTACTTATTTATTTCTTTAAAAGCAGTTAGTTTGTTTTGAAGCAGTCGGCCATATTCTCTTTTCTCGTTTTCTAGCTTTTTGGTATTACTTGTGTGTGTGTGTGTGTGTGTGTGTGTGTGTGTGGTGTGTGTGTGTGTGTGTGTGTGTGTGTGTGTGTGTGTGAGTGTGTGTGTGTAGTGAGTGGAGTGTGAGTGTGTGTGTGTGTGTGTGTGTGTGTGTGTGTGTGTGTGTGTGTGTGTGCGTGTGCGGTGGACATGTGTGTGTGCGTACATGTGCATGCGTGTGTGTGTGTGTGTGTGTGTGTGAGTGTGTTCTGAGGATGGCAAAAGCTTATTACTTTCAGGTGTATGTATGACGTATTCAAACACAATTCACACAAGCTGTGTAATTTACCCTGTAGCAAAGGGACTAGCTCATCGCCTTTACACATCCGACTCGCAAAAATCAGCACACATGCCCACACGACCACAGGCTTGCCTCAACCCCCACCCCACCCACCCACCACACACACACACACACACACACATATATACACACATATACACATATCCAAACTTTTCTTCCACCAACAAGACATTCACGAGATCATGCATCTGATACGTCAGTCCAATCTGCACATGGATAAAACTAAAAACCCCACACGTCTTGATCCACAGTCTGAATCACGTGACACCTCTGAAACAACAAGCTTGTCCACATCATGCGTCCTTATTTTACAACGACAAGACATTCTGCCTTCCACTGTCTGCTCAAAATTGCAAGCAAGCTGCGTCTCGTGACCAACGGTTCATCTGTACACGTGTCCAACAGAAAAAAATACACACGTTGTTCTGATCCTTAGGAGCAGAAATAACGTTCTCTCTGCACACAAAAAGCCACGGTGTTTATCAGAAAAATATGCACACACAACTGTGTTAATAGCAGTACGATGAATTTGTGTACATGGTGCCAAACGCTAGGCTATGAAAGCAGTGAACAACACTAGAAATATAACTCGCGGAAAATTTGACATTCGTACACAGAATGTACCGTCCATGAACATGAAACATCTGCAACAGAAACAAGTTTCTGCCGCCACAGAAGAAACTCCAAACTAACAGTCTATGTCACTGACGATCGATGAAGTGATTCCTGTGTGTGTGTATGTGTGTGTACTTCTGTATTCAACACAGACACACACACACACACAGATACTGGTGTAAGTACGTGACTCTCTTCACTCACAACACACTGACCACCAGAATGCCACTGGTCTTGAAGTCTCTCTTCCCACAAGCATGGAGATCACTAAACAAAACACCAAATACAAAAGACGGGCAGAGTTTCTGTTTTAAAGTGCATGCATGCGCATATGCAAGCATGGTCTGGCCGGAACTTAATCAAAATTAGAAAAGTACAATGATTTACAATCACTGCATTTTTCTTGCCCCCTTTTTGGTTGAGGGAGCTGGGAGAGGGGGAGGGGGGGTGTAAAAAGATGTCTGCTGATGCTGTTGTGAAGCTGGTGGATATTTTGTTGTTGTTGTTGTTGCCATTTGTCTGTCTGTATGACTGGTTGTTTGCTGGCGTTTAAGGCTGAAATGACACCTACGCGCCTCAGCCACTCTGGTGGTCCTTCAGTCAGTTTCAAGGCCTCTGACACAAGCTGAGCTCAGCATTACGTCAGAGGCAGGTCAAGTGTTGCCGTGGGGACCGGATGGTAAGGTGATGTGGGAGCTGGTAGCGGTGGAAGGGGCGGAGGAGATCTGAGAGCCATAGGACATAGGCAGGTCGGCCATGCTGCGTGGCGGGGCCAGGAAGCGGGCATGATGGGACAGCATACCCAGGGGTGGCCCCGTGTGGGCGAAGTACTGGTCGGGTACAGGGGGAAGGGTGATGGGGGTCATCTGACTACGTAGGTGAGCGTCCATGATCTGGGAGTAAGGCTTGTGGGGGACGTAGCTGGACCCGCCGATCCCCATCATGTCCAGAGGGGTCAGGGGCTGTAACTGGGGCTGGGGGCTGGACGTGGCCGCGCGGGTTGACGTGTTCTCACCGCTGGTGCTGCTCCCGTTGGTCTTGGGGGTCACCTGGGAGTGCGCGGGCTGAGGGTGGGATGGGGTGTTGTTCTGACTGCTGGTGCTTGTCGTGGTGCTGTTGTTGTTGTTGTTGTTGTTGTTGTTATTGTGATTCAACGCTATGCCGCTCTGCAGGAGCTGGCTTGACACGGCTGCGGCGGCGGCAGCCGCGGCCCGTTCGATAACTTCAGGGGGCTGAGCCGACATCAACACGGGGTCAATCCCAGGCAATCCCATCAAGCACCCTAGGTTGGCAGCGGAGCGGGCAGAGTCCATCCCTCTCCCGTTAGACCCTGCCTGCTGACCTCCCAGCTGGTTGGAACTGGAGATATTTCCGTCCTGCAGCTTTCGTCCGCCCATCCCGCCTGACAGGGTGCGTTCATAATGGTTCAGCGTCTCCACCAGGGAGCGAGGGATCCCGCTGAGCCCGGATGGAAAATCCTGCTGCCTCTTCTCCCCGATGATGATGAGGTCGTCATCGGAGGAGGAATCGGACATGATCTTCTTGCCGATGCTCTGGCCGTGAGAAGGGACAGGCACCATGGTGGGGGCGTTGTACAGCTTGTGTTTCTTCTTGCGCTTCTTCACCACCAGCTGCCCGTCCATGTTCAGCCCTTCCAGTGGCTGCTTGATGTGGATGTGCATCTGCACAAAGAAAAAATACCAATGATTCTTCCTTCTCGTTTAACATTAGTTTGTCCTTCTCTCACTTATTCGTTTATTCCTTCTCACACTTATTTGTTTCTTCCTTCTCACACTTATTCATTTATTCCTTCTCACACTTATTCATTTCTTCCTTCTCACACTTATTTGTTTCTTCCTTCTCACACTTATTCATTTCTTCCTTCTCACACTTATTTGTTTCTTCCTTCTCTCACTTATTTGTTATCTTCCTTCTCCACTTATTCGTTTCTTCCTTCTCTCACTTATTTGTTTCTTCCTTCTCACACTTATTGTTCTTCCTTCTCTCACTTATTCGTTTCTTCCTTCTCACACTTATTGTATCTTCCTTCTCTCACTTATTCATTTCTTCCTTCTCACACTTATTTGTATCTTCCTTCTCTCACTTATTCATTTCTTCCTTCTCACACTTATTTGTTTCTTCCTTCTCACACTTATTTCTTTCTTCCTTCTCTCACTTATTTGTTTCTTCCTTCTCACACTTATTTGTTTCTTCCTTCTGACACTTATTCATTTCTTCCTTCTCACACTTATTTGTTTCTTCTTTCTCACACTTATTTGTTTCTTCCTTCTCACACTTATTTGTTTCTTCCTTCTCACACTTATTCGTTTCTTCCTTCTCATACTTATTCATTTATTCCTTCTCACACTTATTTGTTTCTTCCTTCTCACACTTATTCCTATCTTCCTTCTCTCACTTATTCGTTTCTTCTTTCTCACACTTATTTGTTTCTTCCTTCTCACACTTATTCATTTCTTCCTTCTCACACTTATTTGTTTCTTCCTTCTCTCACTTATTCATTTCTTCCTTCTCACACTTATTCATTTCTTCCTTCTCACAATTATTCGTTTCTTCCTTCTCTCACTTATTCATTTCTTCCTTCTCTCACTTATTCATTTCTTCCTTCTCTCACTTATTTGTTTCTTCCTTCTCTCACTTATTCATTTCTTCCTTCTCACACTTATTTGTTTCTTCCTTCTCACACTTATTTGTTTCTTCCTTCTCACACTTATGCACTTCTTCCTTCTCACACTTATTTGTTTCTTCCTTCTCACACTTATTTGTTTCTTCCTTCTCACACTTATTCATTTCTTCCTTCTCACACTTATTTGTTTCTTCCTTCTCACACTTATTTGTTTCTTCCTTCTCACACTTATGCACTTCTTCCTTCTCACACTTATTCATTTATTCCTTCTCTCACTTATTTGTTTCTTCCTTCTCACACTTATTCGTTTCTTCCTTCTCAAACTTATTCATTTATTCCTTCTCTCACTTATTTGTTTCTTCCTTCTCACACTTATTCACTTCTTCCTTCTCTCACACTTATTCGTTTCTTCCTTCTCACACTTATTTGTTTCTTCCTTCTCTCACTTATTCATTTCTTCCTTCTCTCATTTATTTGTTTCTTCCTTCTCACACTTATTTGTTTCTTCCTTCTCACACTTATTTGTTTCTTCCTTCTCTCACTTATTTGTATCTTCCTTCTCTCACTTATTCACTTCTTCCTTCTCACACTTATTTGTTTCTTCCTTCTCACACTTATTCATTTATTCCTTCTCACACTTATTCGTTTCTTCCTTCTCACTTAACCCTTTGACTCCCACAACCTGTCACCAGCATTTTGTTTCTTCCTTCTCATTTAATGCTTGTTTCTTCCTTCTCATTTAACCATTTATCTCCCACACTCTGTCCACCAGCATCCTGCAGGAAGAAGATGGATAGGGTGAGGGAGTCAAAGGGTTACGTTTTTGCAGTTGACTGATAGAGTGTGGGAGTCCTTTTCATTCACTTCTTTCTTCCTTCTCACACTTGTTCATTTCTTCCTTCTCATTTAACATTTGTTTCTTCCTTCTCACATTTATTCATTTCTTCCTTCTATCCTTCTCACACTTATTCATTTCTCCCTTCTCATTTAATGTTTGTCTCTTCCTTCTTGTTTAATGTTTGTCTCTTCCTTCTCGTTTAATGTTTGTCTCTCCCTTCTCATTTAATGTTTGTCTCTCCCTTCTCATTCAATGTTTGTCTCTCCCTTCTCGTTTAATGTTTGTCTCTCCCTTCTTGTTTAATGTTTGTCTCTCCCTTCTCATTTAATGTTTGTCTCTCCCTTCTCATTTAATGTTTGTCTCTTCCTTCTTGTTTAATGTTTGTCTCTTCCTTCTCGTTTAATGTTTGTCTCTCCCTTCTCATTCAATGTTTGTCTCTCCCTTCTCATTTAATGTCTGTCTCTCCCTTCTCATTTAATGTTTGTCTCTCCCTTCTCATTTAATGTTTGTCTCTCCCTTCTCATTTAATGTTTGTCTCTCCCTTCTCATTTAATGTCTGTCTCTCCCTTCTCGTTTAATGTTTGTCTCTTTCCTTCTCGTTTAATATTTGTCTCTTCCTTCTCATTTAAAGTTTGTCTCTCCCTTCTCGTTTAATGTTTGTCTCTCCCTTCTCATTTAATGTTTGTCTCTCCCTTCTCATTTAATGTTTGTCTCTCCCTTCTCATTTAATGTTTGTCTCTCCCTTCTCATTTAATGTCTGTTTCTTCCTTCTCATTTAAAGTTTGTCTCTCCCTTCTCATTTAATGTTTGTCTCTCCCTTCTCATTTAATGTTTGTCTCTCCCTTCTCATTTAATGTTTGTCTCTCCCTTCTCATTTAATGTTGTCTCTTCCTTCTCATTTAATGTCTGTTTCTTCCTTCTCATTTAAAGTTTGTCTCTCCCTTCTCATTTAATGTTTGTCTCTCCCTTCTCGTTTAATGTCTGTTTCTTCCTTCTCATTTAAAGTTCATTTCTTCCTTCTCGTTTTATGTCTTTTCACTGTTACTTATTATCCTTATTAGTGATTAACCCTTTGACTCCAGCACCCTATCTACCAACTACAAAAACTTAACCCTTTGATTCCCTCACCCTATCCACCAGCTTCCTGCAGGAAGCTGGTGGATAGGGTGAGGGAATCAAAGGGTTAAGTTTTTGCTTTGCTAACATGGTTGGCAATGCAGGATGCTGGTGACTGGAGTGCGGGAGGGAAAGGGTTAAAGCCCAGCCAACTGCTCAAAGCCAAATTAGGGCAATAACCATCTCAAACAAAACATACATCTAAATACATCATTGACCCTGGAAAGAAAAGGAAATCTGAAAAACAAAATAAGTGTACATATCACTGCATCCATGCACGTAATCTCAGGATATGCCCTTGGCAAATAACCATTCTCTCCAATCCAATTTATCACCAGGAAGGGTAAAGAAAAAAAAAAAGCAAATCTGAGGACAAAGGCACAAACATAAATAAGTACACAGAAACACACATTAAAACTCACCTTCAGTACCTAAAATTGCCACTAAGCAGTTGTTATTGTTGCTTAAAGCCCAGCTGAATCGTACAGCCATATCAGAGCCATCATCATCATCATCAGGTGCCCTGCTGCAAGGCGTTGGCGATCATGGACTTCCATCTGTCTCTATCTCTCGTTGCCCCTATCATCTCCCCCACCCTCCTCATCCCCAGCCACTCTGCCAGTCCATCCAGCATTTTCTCCCTGGGTCTACCTGGTGCTCACTTTCCCTCCAGCTTTCCCGTTGTGCCCAGGTGCTCCAAATCCCCTTTCCTCATAAAATGGCCCATAAATGTTGCCTGTCTTTTCCTAATCTTCCTTATGAGTGATCTACTTGTGTTTGCCTCCATCAAGACTCTCTTTTGTTTTCTTTGCTGTCCATGAAACTCTCAACATTCTTCTTAGAAACCACATCTCAGCTGCCTTAATCTTGTTCTGGCTTTGCTTGTTGACTGTCCACACCTCACATCCGTACAACAGTACTGGTTCTATATAACATTCAAGAACTCTCTTCCACTTCAAAACATACAAACCTTCAACAGGGGGGAAAAAAAAGGAAAAGAAAATTAAGTATTCATATCAATGCATTCACGCACATAATCTAAGGACATGCCCCTACCGTTGACCACTCCACCCAATTTATCGCACAAGGGATTTAAAAAACACACCTGAATACAAATTAAAACATCAGTAAGGACACAAAAACATTTATAAAAACGGGCATAAATTACCTAAAATTGCTTCTACATATCTCACTTCACTAGAGCCAAAAATGAAATTAAATAAATACACATACCAAATTATCAATCCTAAGAAAAAGTATGTACGACTTTATCGAACACACACAGGTGAATGGACCAGCAAGGCAGAAAATGACAGGAAGAAATGACAGAAAGCAAAGGAGGAAAAAAGAAACAAAGAGAGTGACAGAAAAGAGGAATTTCTAGCACAGAATTTCCAGAAGGTGGGGATACTATTTATACTGAAAGAGCCCCCGACATCCCCACGGGTGATCTGAAGAAATTGAGACAGGGTGGGGGGGAGGAATCTACAATAATCAATGGAAATAAGAGGGAAGCAGGGAGAATTTTAAATATCAACTAAGTAACATAACTCTTGAGAGTCACGGAGTTATCTCCCATGTAGAATTTCTCAAACCCAACACAGTTTGCGCTACCCATTCAATTCAAAAGTTAAGTTATTTATTTGATATATACAATAACCAATGCTTCTCACCTTCAGTGTGTGAGCACGAAGGCTGCTTTCGTTGGTGTAGGAGCGATGGCAGACGAGACACTTGTGTACGCGGGAAGCCTGCTTCTTCACCTGTTCCTCGTGGTTACGGATATGATGCTGCAAGTTAGACATTTGCACAAAGGCCCGTTCGCAACCTTCAAATGTACATATGTAAGGCTTCTCCCCTGAAACATAAAGCACATCAAATATGTGGCATTAGTTTCCTTTTCTTTTCTTTTTAAAATATGTTGGTTCAGTTTGTTTTGGTTTTTTTTGGGGGGTGGGGGTTGTTTGTTTGTTTTGTTTTGTTTTGTTCTGTATGTTTTTGTTGCTATTTTCATTATTGTTATTGTTTTCTCTTGATCCACCAGCAATCATATTCACCCTTTGACTCCCGCACCCTGTCCACCAGCATCCTGCATTGTCAATCATGCTAGCAAAACAAAAACATGACCCTCCAACTCCTTCACTCTATCCTAAAGGAAGCTGATGGATAGGATTAGACAGTCAAATGGGTTAAGGTTTTGCAGTTGGTGGATAGTGCGCGGAAGTCAAAGGGTTAACCAATAAATATCACTAAAATACCATTTTCAAAACCAGAATATTTTTCAACTGCAGGTCCCAATGACTGGTGTTATTTTGTTGGGACTGGTACAACGTTTGTGGGCCCCCACCCCACCCACCCCCAGCCAAAAAAAACAAACAAACAAACTCTTTTTTCCCCAGGAACCAGCATCACACAGCAACCTGTACTGGTTCTTTTGTTACTCATATGATCAATCTCTGTCATAACAAACACTCGTGTAACATTGTAAACATTTAATAGGCACGATATACTGAGTGTATGCAGATTTTCAGTGTATTTGCAAAAAAATGCTGTCACTGATTTTTCTGAAGTTGAGGACCTGTTCTGATACTGTTATGTGACAGGGAGGGGAAAAGGGGGAGGGATTAATGATGGGACTGGTTTCAAAAATTCCAAATGTGACCACTGTCCACAAGACACATAAACAATCATAATTCATACAGCCTTCACAAGTTAAAGAAATCAGAAAAACATGAAAATAGAATCAGAGCACATATTTAATACAACAAGACAAGACAGGTGCAAATTTTCGGCCAACTGGCCTTTGTCAAGCGTGAATGTATGATCACAAACAAAATTAATTTACTCACAAACACAGTTCGATTTCATTTAATCCCTTTCCACCACTGGACGAAGCAGCAGGGAAGTTTCAGACTTTTTCTCATAATTTTGTATTTGGTGTTTGTTTGTGATCGTACATTCACGCTTGACAAAGGCCAGTTGGCCGAAAATTTGCGCCTGTCTTTGTCTTGTTGTATTAAATACGCCGTTCTGATTCTATTTTCGTGTTTTTCTGGTTCCTGTTTGCTTGAGCGCAGGCAGTCACACTTGTTTTGGACTTCACAAGTTAAGCTTCTATCCTGAAACGTGAAGACACATACAATTCATTTTCTTTTTTCATTTCTATCCACAGTACAAACATAAACAACCATAACTCACACAACCTTCACACATACACAGGCATTATCATTATTACTATTATTATTAGTGTTTGAAACCCAACCAACTGGTCAGTCATGTCAGGGCTGTAACCATCTCAAACACAATGCACATATAAACACAATGATGACCCCGGTCAAAACAAAAACCTGCAAAAGAAAATGAAGTACGCATACCATTGCATTCACGCAAACAGTCTAAGGATATGCCCCTGGCATAGCCCATTCCGCCCAATCTATCACCAGGGGCCGGGGGGTTAAAAAAAAACCACAAAAAACCCTGAGTACAAATGCATTAACATAACCAAATCCACAAAAACATTCATAACCTGACCTACAGTACTTGAAAGTGCCCCAAAGCTGAACATTTCCTTAGAGATAAAATGCAATTAATATACAAGCACCCAAAAATCAATCTTAATAGACAGAAAGTATTTGCACGGCTTTATGGAAAATATACTGATGAATGGACCAGCAAGGCAGAAAATGAGAATGGAGATGATGACAGAAATCAAAGGAGCAAGGTAGAAACAGAGACAGTGACAGAAAAGAGTAAACTTCTAGCATACAATTTCCAGATGGTGAGTATACTGTTTACACTGAAAGATGGTTGGGATACTTTTTATATTGCAAGATGGTGGAGATACCATTTATACTGACAGATGATGGAGATACTATTTATACTGCAAGATGGTGGAGATACCATTTATACTGACAGATGATGGGGATACTATTTATACTAAAGATGGTGGAGATACCATTTATACTGACAGATGATGGGGATACTATTTATACTGCAAGATGGTGGAGATACCATTTATACTGAGATGATGGGGATACTATTTATACTGCAAGATGGTGGAGATACCATTTATACTGACAGATGGTTGGGATACTATTTATACTGACAGATGGTGGAGATACCATTTATACTAAAAGATGGTGGAGATACCATTTATACTGACAGATGTGGAGATACCATTTATACTGACAGATGATGGAGATACCATTTATACTGACAGATGATGGAGATACCATTTTATACTGAGATGATGGGATACTATTTATACTGACAGATGATGGAGATACCATTTATACTGACAGATGATGGAGATACCATTTATACTGACAGATGATGGAGATACCATTTATACTGACAGATGATGGAGATACCATTTATACTGACAGATGATGGAGATACCATTTATACTGACAGATGGTGGAGATACCATTTATACTGACAGATGGTGGAGATACCATTTATACTGACAGATGATGGAGATACCATTTATACTGACAGATGATGGAGATACTATTTATACTGCAAGATGGTGGAGATACCATTTATACTGACAGATGATGGAGATACCATTTATACTGACAGATGATGGAGATAATTTATACTGCAAGATGGTGGAGATACATTTATACTGACAGATGATGGAGATACCATTTATACTGACAGATGATGGAGATACTATTTATACTGCAAGATGGTGGAGATACCATTTATACTGACAGATGATGGAGATACTATTTATACTGCAAGATGATGGAGATACATTTATATGACAGATGATGGGGATACTATTTATACTAAAAGATGGTGGAGATACTATTTATACTGACAGATGATGGGGATACTATTTATACTGACAGATGATGGGGTATATTTATACTGTCAGATGATGGGATACTATTTATACTGACAGATGGTGGAGATACTATTTATACTGACAGATGATGGGGATACTATTTATACTGCAAGATGGTGGAGATACCATTTATACTGACAGATGGTTGGGATACTATTTATACTGCAAGATGGTGTAGATACCATTTATACTGACAGATGGTTGGGATACTTTTATACTGCAAGATGGTGGAGATACTATTTATACTGACAGATGATGGGGATACTATTTATACTGAAAGATGGTGGGGATACTATTTATACTAATAGATAGTGGGGATACTATTCATACTGGAAGATGCTGGGGATACTATTCATACTAAAAGATAGTGGGGATACTATTCATACTGGAAGATGCTGGGGATACTATTTGTACTAAAAGATGGTGGGTATACTATTCATACTAAAAGATAGTGGGGATATTATTTATACTAAAAGATAGTGGGGATACTATTTATACTGGAAGATGCTGGGGATACTATTTATAATGAAAGATGGTGGGGATACCATTGATAATGAAAGATGGAGGGGATACTACTGATAACGAAAAATGGTGGGGATACTATTTGCACTGGAAGAGCCCCCCAGCGTCCCTGGAGATCCCTGCTGGAGGACATACATGTACACAGGTAAAGCTTCTCTTCTGAAAGAGATCCTGGATAAAGCTTTTCATCTAAAACATTAAAATACATAAACTACAATAGCTCCATTACTTCCCCTCTCTCTCTCTCTCTCTGTGTCTTATATACATATATGTACAATACATACTTTTCTTTTTTTTTTCTTTTTCTTTAGGACATACAGAAATATTCATTATAATATACACAACTATAACTAGACATGGGGAAGCCCTTCTCTTCTTAAACATAGATGCAAATAAAATACACCAGAAAACGTAAAAACGCATAAAATACAATGACTCAGTTCCATATCTTTTATCTTTATATTCACTCACTAAGGCATAAGTAAATGATCATCATGATATACAGAGTCTTCAAATGTACATGGGCAAGCCTTCTCTTTGGAAACAAACACAAACACACTGGCTGAGCTTCCTGCTTCTTTATTTATTATTTTACTACTTCCCCCCTAATTCTTCTATGACAATTATAAATATGAACGGTTTTAAGCCAGAACGGTATAATAACACCACCACCACCACCAACAAAAACAATAATAATAATAATAACAACAACAATAAATAATAATAACAATGATGATAACAACAATAATAACAATAATAATAATAATAAATCTATCAGAACAATAACAATAGCAATAATAACTAAATAAAAATCTATCAGAATTCAACAAATGAAATGCTATTTCATTCAAAATTAATAACAGTAGTAGGCAATATACACATTTAGATTGTTAGCACAAGAATTTACGGAGCATATAATATCAGATTCCTGGTAACTGTTTCTGCTGCTGTACAATACTTTTCTTGTGTGGCAGTGACGCAGAAAGCGCAAGGTGTTTTTCTTTGTCAAATACATTTTTCAGAATAAAATGTGCGGATGAATGGCAAGGTCGCAGGGAGGGCGAATCTTTTCATTTGGCGGTGCATGTAATAGGCTGGCTGTTTGAATATGCAAATGCTACATGTCCCCAACACTTCTGTGAGCCATTCTCTGTTGTAATTCTAAATAAAAAGGATAACTTTAAAAAATAACATTATTATGTGATTCTAATAAAAACCATAACTTTAAAAAATGACATCATCTCATCATCATCATCACAACAGTCATCATCGTCATCATCATTATTGTTATCATCTTCATTGTTATTATCTTCTTTTTTTTTTATTTCTGATGACGATGATGATGATGATGATGACTGTTGTGGCGATGGTGATGATGATGATGATGGTGATGCTGATGATGATGTCATTTTTTCACTTATGGTTTTTAAAAAATGTCCTTATCATGATCATCATCACAACAGTCATCATCATCATCATTATTATTGTCATCATCTTCACTGTTACTATTCATTTTTTTCATTTCAGATGACGATGATGGTCACTGTTGTGATGATGATGATGATGACATAATGTCATTTTTTTTTAAGTTACAGTTTTTATTTAGAATTACAACAGAGAATGGCGCTCACAGAAGTAGACTAGTGCTGGAACATGCAGCGTCTGCATATTCAAACAGCCAGCCTTTTATATGCATCACCCAATGAAAAGATTCACCCTCCCTGCGACCTTGCCATTCATCCGCACATATTATTCTGAAAAATGTATTTGACAAAGAAAAACACCTTGCGCTTTCTGCGTCACTGCCACACAAGAAAAGCATTGTACACCAGCAGAAACAGTTACCAGGAATCCGATATTATATGCTCCATACATTCTTGCGCTAACAACTCAAATCATCATCATTATTATTGATATCATCTTCACTGTTATTATTTATTTTTTAATTTATTTCTGATGACAATGATGATAATGATGATTCTCTCCTGAGAAAATTTAAACAAACATTTACTGAGGTGCTATACAAGTAGTCGTTATTATAATTATTATGATAACAGCAATTATAATAATAATCATCATCATCATTATTACTGTTATTGTCATCATTGTTATTGTTTTTATTTTTTATTTTTGATGACATCATCATCATCATCATTACTGTTATTGTCATCGTTGTTATTGTTTTTATTTTTGATGACATCATCATCATCATCATCATTACTGTTATTGTCATCATTGTTATTGTTTTTATTTTTGATGACATCATCATCATCATCATTACTGTTATTGTCATCATTGTTATTGTTTTTATTTTTGATGACATCATCATCATCATCATTATTACTGTTATTGTCATCATTGTTGTTTTTATTTTTTAATTTTGATGACATCATCATCATCATCATTACTGTTATTGTCATCGTTGTTATGTTTTTATTTTTGATGACATCATCATCATCATCATCATTACTGTTATTGTCATCATTGTTATTGTTTTTAGTTTTTAATTTTGATGACATCATCATCATCATCATTAATGTTATTGTCATCATTGTTATTGTTTTTATTTTTGATGACATCATCATCATCATCATTATTATTGTTATTGTCATCATTGTTATTGTTTTTATTTTGATGACATCATCATCATCATCATTATTATTGTTATTGTCATCATTGTTATTGTTTTTATTTTTGATGACATCATCATCATCATCATTATTATTGTTATTGTCATCATTGTTATTGTTTTTATTTTTGATGACATCATCATCATTATTATTGTTATTGTCATCATGTTATTGTTTTATTTTTGATGAATATCATCATCATCATTATTACTGTTATTGTCATCATTGTTATTGTTTTGGGTTTTTTTTTTTAATTTCTGATGAAAATGATGATGATGTCATCAGAAATAAAAAAATAAATACAAACAATCACAGTAATGACAATAACAGTGATGATGATGATGATGATGACTGTTATCGTCGTCATTCTTGTTATTTCTGATCACGATGATGATGATGAGGATGGACTAATGTTATATGATCATTGTTATTGTTTTATTTTTTCATTTCAGATGATGATGATGATGATGATGATGATGGTGATGGTGATGATGATGATGACAATGTAATAATGACTACTTGTATAGCATTCAGTAAATGTTTGCTTAAATTTTCTCAAGAGAGACGCAGAGAGATTGGGTGGGGGGGGGGAGGGGGTATCAAGAAGAAAGGAAGGGATAGCTCTGCATGAGAAATAAAAAGGAAGAGGGAAGGAGCTGGACGAGCGAGAAAAAAAGAGACGAGTTGAAATCTGATTAACCCTTTTGACTCCCGCACCCTGTCCACCAGCATCCAGCATGCCAACCACGCTAGCATAGCAAAAACTTAACCCTTTGATTCCCTCAACCTATTCACCTTCCCGATACTGTTTATACTGAAACAGCCCCCGGGATCCCCATGGGGGGGGATCATTCATATGAGATCACATACAATAATGTGACAATGAATAATTATCCATAAAGTTTTCAGGCAGTATGTTTTGATACACTATATATAACCACATGAGGCGCGGACAGTCAACAAGCAAAGCCAGAACAAAATTGAGGCAGCCGAGATGTGGTTTCTAAGAAGAATGTCGAGAGTTCCATGGACAGCAAAGAAAACAAACGAGACAGTCTTGATGGAGGCAGACACAGGTAGATCATTCATAAGGAAGATTAGGAAAAGATAGGTAACATTTATAGGCCATTTTATGAGGAAGGGGGATTTGGAGCACCTGGTCACAATGAAAAGCAGGAGGGAAAGACAGCACCAGGTAGACCCAGGGAGAAAATACTAGACGGACTTGCAGAGTGGCTGAAGACAAAGAGGGTGGAAGAGATGCTTGAGGCAACAAGAGATAGAGACAGATGGAAGTCCATGATCGCCAACGCCATGCGGCAGGGCACCTGATGATGATGATGATATAGGTCTATAACCACAAAGATTTCATTGCTTCATCCCCATCAGTATCAATGATCACAATCTGTCAACCTACACAATACATCCAAGGGCAGATAATCATATTCTTGTGTTCTCACAAGTATGGTCACTGTTGTCTCTATTGAACTACAGACATGGTGACAGATTGTGAACTTGTACTATTTGTGACCTCCCACCACGAAATCAGTCTTAACTAGCATTTTGGGCATTTTGAGATATTCATATCACTGGAAAGTGTACATTCTGCTGATATTTTGGTACTTGAATAAAGCTTGTACTCAAAAAAGGTAGAAGTTATGTATGTTTAAAGTCATTAAGTTGTATGACGGCCATTTTGAGAACACGGTCTCTATAAAGTTTTTGTGTGCTCTACTAGACTTTTTCCTTAAATTTCTTTATTTGGTGGCTTTGACCCAGTTTGTTTCTAATTTTCGCTGTCATTATCTGAAAGGTGTACCAAAGAGCTGTCCGTCAGTATATTGCATGTGCAGGCACTGCACAGGTTACGGTTTATAATAAGAGACAAAAATAGGTACTTTTATTAGGAAATTGCGTTCTTTCTGCTGAGATCAGTGCATTAAAATACCATTTTAAATTGATTAATAGTATTTTTTCAAGAAAAAAATTTCTGTGGGGTATAGGTTATATAGTCTACGGAAATCAATTTTGAGAAAAAGTCAAAACAGCCCAGACAGACCCGCAGTCACCTTTTCAGCTCCTACTCCTAGTACTGTTCGACTGACTGTGAGTTAAGACTGATTTCGTGGTGGGAGGTCACATTTTGCTTTCTAATATCATAGAGATGCAGGTTTAAAGCGAGAGGCAGACTAAGGAAGACTTGGTGTGAAGGGCACTTTGACATCACGGAGCATTTCTCTTCTTCAGGCCTTATTGCTCACTGTTGACCATCTGTTCCATCTCCCCACGCCAATACAAGTGGACAGATTAGAAAGAATTCATTTATTTTAAAAAATTAAATAACAACACAGCAGATGTAATATACATAAAATATTTTCTTTTGTTTTTCTTTTTCTTTAATGAAAATATCATTTTGCATTTTCTTTATTGTTATTCTCCTGCCCCCCACCCCCCTCCCCCTTTCCCTCCCTCCCCTTTTTCTAAAAAATAAATAAATAAATTACTACCAGCTGTTGCTTGGGTTTATGTTGTTGAGTATTTTTTTTCTGAATAGTTTTTTGTTTTGTTTTGCTTCATTTCATCTCTCTCTCTCTCTCTCTCTCTCTCTCTCTCTCTCTCTCTCTCTCTCTCTCTCTCTCTCTCTCTCTCTTGTGTGTGTGTGTGTGTGTGTGTGTGTGTGTGTGTGTGTTTCTACAATGGTTCAGCGCTGTTGGGGAAGATCCTAACTGGAAAAACCTCCATCCTTTTGCCTAACTGGAAAAATCTCACACCCTTTATCTAATTGGAAAACTCTCTGCTCTTTACCAACAGGATAAACCGCCACTCTTTGTCTTACTGGAAAAATCACCCTTAACTGGAAAAATCTCCATCCCCAACTGGAAATATCTCTACTCTTTATCCAACAGGAAAAACCGCCACTCTTTATCTTACTGGAAAAATCACCCTTAACTGGAAAAATCTCCATCCCCAACTGGAAACATCTCTACTCTTTATCCAACAGGAAAAAAATCCACCATTTACCTAACTGGAAAAATCTCACACCCTTTATCTAACTGGAAAAATCTCACACCCTTCATCTAACTGCAAAAATCTCTGCTCCTTACCCAACTGGATAAACCTCCACTCTTTATCTAACTGGAAAAACCTCCACCCTTAACTGAAAACATCTCTACCCTTCATTCAACTGGAAAAACCTCCACCATTTATCTAATGGAAAAAATCTCCACTCTTTACCTAACTGGAAAAAATCTCCACCTTCTAATTAACTGGAAAAATCTCCTTTCTTTACCTAACTGGAAAAATGTTCACCCTTTCCCTAACTGGAAAAATCTCCACCCTTTCCCTAACCGGAAAAATCTCAACCCTTTCCCTAACTGGAAAAATCTCCACCCTTTCCCTAACTGGAAAAATCTCCACCCTTTCCATAACTGGAAAAATCTCCACCCTTTCCCTAATCGGAAAAATCTCAACCCTTTCCCTGACCGGAAAAATCTCAACCCTTTCCCTTAACCGGAAAAATCTCACACCCTTTACCTAACTGGAAAAAATCTCCATGTAACACCTTGCTGACCCTGAAAAATAAAAACTAGAAAAGAAAACTGAGTACACTCAGCAATGCATTCACACACCGTTCTGTCCAATTTATCATCAGAGGGTTAAAAAAAAACCACACACAAATCTGAATAAAACTGTATAAATATAATTTCAATAAAACAATTTATTAAACCTGGCCTGAATTACCTGAAATTGCTTTAGCACATCACACTTCCTTAACAGCCCAAAATGCAGTTAATGTAAGTGCCCAATTATCAATACAAAAAAAAAAGTATGCAAGGCTTTAATAAAACACATACACGAGAACAGATCAGTGAGCCACAAAATAATAGGAAGAGACAACAGATGGCAAAGGAGCAAGGCAGAAACAGTGACAGAGAAGATGAAACTTCCAGCAAACAATTCCCAGAAGGTATTACAAAATCAAACAGTACAGTAAATAATACTAACAATGAACAACGAAATAAAGGTTAACACTAAGCAACAAAATAAATTACGCATTACAATGAAGCCATTTCCCATATTGTATGTAAATGCTTTAAGCAGAAACAAACCAGGATTCTTAGTACAACCAAAATGTGTTGAATCTAACAACAAACACTGTCTAAACAAATTTGGGGGTCTGAAATACTTTTGAGGGATATATATACACCTTCACCGAATATCATCAAAAGCTAGACAGCACAGGATAAATGAAGCTCCACTTTTTTTAGCTTGCATGCAGAGGAACACAGAGAAAGAGAGACAGAGATAGAGAAAAGGAGACAAAGAGAAAGAGTGAGAGACAGAGACAGACAGAGAAAAGAAAGAACGAAAGAGAAAGAGGATACGAGAGAAGAAAAGGATGGTTGGAAAATCCACAAAGATTGAGCGAGGTGTGCTACGAGAGGTTAAAAAATTAATAATGACACACACACACACACACACACACACACACACACACACACCCCACACACACACACACACAACACAACACACACACTAAAACATGACACACACAAATACACCCTCCAAACATAAACACACACAAAACACCCTCCAAACAACACACACACACACCAAACAACCACCACGCACGCACGCACGCACGCACGCACGCACGCAACACACACACACACACACACGTGTGTGTGTGTGCGTGTGTGAGTGCATGCGCATGCGCCCATCACCTTCCTTAACACAACACACACAACAAAACCAATAATTCTACCTCCCCTCACCCCACTCTTCCAGCCACTGTGGAAACAGCTCAACAGAGAGAGACGAAACGAAGCAAAACAAAACTATTCAATATAGCAATACACAACATAACAACACAGACTCAAGCAACAGCTGGCAGCGGCTTAAACATACTAAATACAAAAACGAAGAACAACAATAAAGACAATGCCAAAATAATAATCATATTTTTTAAGAAGAAAAAGGAAACGAAAACAAAAGAAAATATTTTTCGAAATAATGACAAGGCAGGAAAATAAAAATAAAATGATAATAACAGTGAAGGAAAACAAAACAAAACAAAACAAAAATCTAAAACAGAAAAAGAAATCAATATCACATTTCATTTCTGGGACAGCATTCAAAACAAGAGGGAGCCAGCAGACGAGGTGGTGGTGGTGGAGGCAGGAAGGGGAGGGGGGAGAGAGAGAAGAAGGGAAGGGATAAACAAAGAGAGAGACAGACAGACAGGCAGACAGATACAAAGAGAGAGAAGAGAGAGAAACAGAAAGACAAGAGACAGAGAAAGAGATAGAAACAGAGGGAGAGACAGAAAGTGAGACAGAGACACAGACAGAACGAGAGACAGACAGAGACAGTAAGCAGAAAGAGGGGGGGGGGGGGTATGTCAAACTGAAAAAGAGGGGAGGTGAGAGAGAGAGAGAGAGAGAGAGAGAGAGAGAGAGAGAGAAACAGACAGACAAGAGACAGAGAGAGATATAGAGACAGAGAGTGAGACAGAGACAGAGAGAGACAGAGAGTGAGGCAGAGACAGAGAGTGAGACAGAGACACAGAGAGAGACAGAGACAGAGAGTAGGGGGTATGTCAGAATGAAAAAGAGGGGAGGTGGGCGGAAGAGAAAGATAGTAAGAGGTAGATAGACAGTGGCAGAGAATGAGACCAAAAAACAAAAACAAAACAAAAAACACATACACAACAACAACAAACGAACAGGGAGGGAAGGAGGGGGGCAGAAACCATTACCAATACATTATTAAAGTATTACACATACAAATCATCATCATCAATGGTCCTGCCGCATGGCGTTGGCGATCATGGCCCTCCATACAAATCTATCCTTGTCGCTGCAAGTACGTCTCCCACCCTCTCTGTCCTCAGCCACTCTGCAAGTCTGTCCAGTATTTTCTCCCTGGGCCTACCTGGTGCTCTTTTTCCTTCCAGCTTTCCTGTTGTGACTAGGTGCTCTAATTTTTCTTGCCTCATAAACTGTTCTATAAATGTTGCTTGTCTTTTCCTAAATGTTCTTCTTGTATCTGCCTCTTTCAAAACTGTCTCATTTGTTCTCTTTGCTGTCCATGGAACTCTAAAACATTCTTCTTAGAAATCATAATTTCAGTTGCCTCAATCTTGTTCTGACTTTGTGAGTTAACTGTCCACGCTTCACATCTGTAGAACATTATTGGTTCTTCATAACACATACAAATACTGGATTACAAAAAAAAAAAAAAAAAAAAGGAAAAGCAAGCTAAGTGGTTATGAACGGTGAAATCACCAGTAGCTTGGGGTTTTGGTTGGTTGGTTGGCTTTTTGTTTGTTTGTTGTTTTTGTTTGTTGTTTTGTTTTGTTTTCTTGTGTTTTTCCTAGCATTCTGACTTTACTCAGATGTGTGTATGCACGCTGTTTTGCCCACACTCTGCAGGCAGTATGCTGCTGCACAGTCTGCGCAATTCGTCTTTTGATGGACGTGCATGCTGGGTGTTTCATGTTTCCGCTACACCACCGGACACTGACACAACTTACAGCATCTTTAACCAGTACACTTGATTTTCTGCATATATATATACAGACGATAAAGTTTAGCCACCAATAGTAACACATCTGCACATATGTTAACCTGGAAGATACAGACATCAGGGCTCCCACTGAGGAAAAGCAAAAATCCTGAAAATCAGGGGGGGTCTGGAAAATTTTGAAAATTTACGTTTAAAATGGCGCAATCTGACACATATCTGAGCTTAATTTATAGTATGGTAAAGATTTTTTTCGTGGAAAAAATTTTTTTTCGCGGATTTTCACTCTCGGTTTTCGCGGAAATCCGCGGAGGTTTAGCCACTAACAGTAACACCTCTGCACACATCTTAACCTGGGAGATCAGAACATCAGAAAAAAACATCTCCACACTTTATCTACCAGGCAGGAGGTACCCAGGCAGGATCAAACTCCGGACCTTCTGATTGCAAGTCTGATGTCTTGCCCATCTGACTACCGTGCCCAAGGTAGGGCCTCAGGACCTGGCCAGCTCATGGGTTTATGTGCAGGCTTAAGGCAAGTGCCATGATCACCTATACACATGGCACCTGTGACGTTAGTGCATATGGAATTCGTTCTGAGCACGGAGACGTCATCCTGAGAAACTGAAACTGTGTTGCCATCAGCTGCCCATATAATTGTGTGACGCAAACCCATGCAAAGAAACAGGCTCGTATATCGGGATACATACAGGCATGTATGTGCACCAGATGGGGCAATGAAAACATGAAAATGATGATTCATGGACATTCTGAATTTGGGGAGAGGTCATAAAGGTAGAGAGAGAGAGAGAGAAGAGAGAGAGAGAGAGGAGGAGGAGAGAGGGAGAGTGACAAAGCGAGAGACTAAGACAGACAGACAGACAGAGAGAGAGGGGGGAGAGAGAGAACACACAAGAGAGAGGGGGGATATAGAGACAGAGTGAGAGAGAGGGGGAGGAGGGAGAGGACGAGAGAGAGAGAGAGAGAGAGAGGAATGTACATCGAAAAAGCCAGTAAGAAGAGACAGACAAAGACAGAAAAAGAGAACAAGAAAGAAAATCTATGTGTACCATTGGCTGCCCATCTTGATGTTTCCATCGTTCTGTGGTGTCAGTGTAGTGTTTTACAAGTTTTATAGGCCCCTCTCCCCCTCCCTCTTTACCATTTTTAAGACCGTGTCAGTCTAACCTGCTCTCTCTCTCTCTCTCTCTCTCTCCTCTGATAGATATAGCAAGTTAGAAACTGGGACAGAAAAAGCAAGCGAGAAAGAAAATGTATGAAATGAAAGACAGATAGATAAAAACCAAACCAAGTGTGACTGCCCTCGTTCAAGCAAACAGGAACCAAAAAAAAACACGAAAGAAGAATACGAACGCGTATTTAATACAACAAGACAAGACAGGTGCAAATTTTTGACCAACTGGCCTTTGTCAAGCATAAGATTACAAACAAACAAACACCAGATACAAAAATTTTGAGAAAAAGACTGAAACTTCCCTGCTGCTGTGTCCAATGTGAGAAAAGGAATAATTTCTAATAATTTTTGTATCTGGTGTTTGTTTGTTTGTAATCTTACGCTTGACAAAGGCCAGTTGGCAGAAAATGTGCGCCTGTCTTGTCTTGTTGTGTTAAATACGCGTTCGCATTCTTCTTTCCTGTTTTTTCTGGTTCCTGTTTACAGATAGACAAGACAGGATTTAGAATTTTGGAGTATGTTCAGGCGGTATCCATTGCACACACTGTATGTGAAATGAGAGACAGAATTTGGAGTCTGTTCAAGGGGGAATCAATGCGCTGGAGAATTCCATAATTCATGTTCCACCCAAATCTGCCAACAATTATCTGGCAGACTCTGGCACCATGCGCAAAGCCATATGCGCTGACACAGCATGAAGTGGTAAGGGGGGACAGGGGCCTATGAAACACTACGGCTGACAACCACCAAAATGATGGAAACATTAACCCTTTGACTCTCACACCCTATCCACCAACTGCAAAAACTTAACCCTTTGTATCCCTAGAGGAAGCAGGTGGATAGGGTGAAAGAATCAAAAAGGGTTAAGTTTTTGCTTTGCTAGCATGGTTGACAATGCAGGAAGCTGGTGGACAGAAAGTGGGAGTCAAAGAGTTAAGTTTTTGCTTTGCTAGCATGGTTGATAATGCAGGAAGCTGGTGGACAGAGTGTGGGAGTCAAAGGGTTAAGATGGGCAGTGAACAGGACTAAACTTGAGAAAGAAAAGTCATGTATATATAACGAAAGACAACATACAAAAAAGTGGCCTAAATTACCTAAAATTTCTTCTGCACATCACATTTCCCAAGAGCCAAAACCCAGTAAATAATATATGTACCCAATTATCAATCCAATAACAAAGTATACAAGGCTTTCTCAATCCTATAAAAAAAATATACAAGGCTTTATAGAACACATGTATACACTTGTACAGGTGAACAGAGCAGCGAGGCAGAAAACGATAAGCAGAGATAACAGAAACCACAGGAGTAAAGCAGAAACAAAACGACACTGACAAATGAAAAAAGCACATTAACAGAATGTCCAGAAAGTGGGGATACTATTTCTACTGAGTTTTTTTTTTCAGTTTTCAGTTTCTCAAGAGGACGTCTCCGCATTCGAAATGAATTCCATATGTGACCCGCTCTGACTAAAGGTACAATTAGTCGGGCGAGGCCTTCTGCTGCTGTGGGCTGAAAACTCTGAAAAGGGACAATTTTGTCAATTTTGAGTTTTCTGCATTTTCATGCTCTATAACCACTTTTACACCATGTCCTAACACAATAAAGTCAAATTTATCGATAAGTATAAATTTTTTTGCGTTTTAATATGTGGTATGTGCTATTATCTGGCCGCTGAAAGCTGCCCGATCGCCCAATTTTGGTAAATAAAGTACGCTTTTCTTAAATTTATTTTTCCTTTTGTTGTTTTGGATGGATGGACAATTAAGTAAACAAAGGAAGTATGGAATTTCAGCTGACTTTTTTGTTTTTGTAGCCTGAAACTCAGCTTTAGTACCATTTGAAAGCTGAGATTCTAAACTTTATAGTAATACCAAAACCTGAAAATGCCTAAACTGAGACTTATTGTGCCTTTTGTGAGAATGGGTCCATATGCACTAACGTCACAGGTGCCATGTGAAAGAACCCCTACCTCTCCCCGCCTCCCCTTCTTAGCATCCTTCGGGGGAAGGGGGGGAAGGGTACTGAGCTAATACATAGGAAGGAAGTGAGAAATAGACAAGTGGGGGAGGGAGGGGGGGCAGAGTACAACGACAGAAACTCAAAACTCAAAATGCTTCAACTGAACAGCCACGGAGTGGCCTATACAAATGGCTGAATATCAGTCGATACGGATCCGTGAGGAAAGAAACAGTTCCACAATAAAGCACGAGATAATTCAACCAATTATGCTGAAGAGTTGAGAGACAATGGGAGACAAAGGCAGACAGAAGGTGGCTGAACTGGGCGATGGGCTGAAATGTACAGAGAATACAACAGCAAGAGACTAAGAACCAAAGAGACAGAAACTGAGAAAGCAATAGCAGGTGAGGATATGAGTGAGAGAGAGAGAGGCAGGCAGACAGACAGAGAGAGAGGCAGACAGACAGAGAGAGGCACAGAGAGAGAGAGGCAGGCAGACAGAGGCAGACAGAGACAGGCAGACAAGAGAGAGAGGCAGACAGACAGACATAGAGAAAGAGAGGCAGAGAGACAGAGAGAGGGGGAGACACAGAAAGAGGGTGAGACAGTGAGAGGCAGGCAGACAGACAGAGAGAGGCAGAGAGAGAGAGAGAGGCAGACAAAGAGAGAGAGACATAGATAAAGGCAGAGAGACAAAGACAGGCAGACAGACAGCAAAGAGCGAGAGACAAACAGACAGAGACAGACAGAGTTTAAACTTGAGATGATTAATGGGTCGGTATTCATTTAGGCCATTGCCCCTTATGAAGGAATGTGTAAGACTAAAGACACTTTTCAATTGTACGTTTGGAAGAGAGAGCTCTAGAGAGGGAGCTCGAGAGAGAGAGGGAGCTCGAGAGAGAGACTGAGAGGGAGCTCAAGAGAGAGAGAGAGAGAGAGAGACAGACAGACAGAGACATAGACAGACAGACAGACAGACAGACAGAGCGCCACACACACACACACCACACACACACACACACACACACACACACACACACCCCACAGCGTGAGAGAGGAGAGAGAACACACACACCACACACACAACGAGAGAGAGAACAGAGAGAGACAGAGACAGAGACAGAGACAGAGAGACACGAGAGAGGAGAGAGGAGCACACACACACACACACATACACACACACACACACACACACACACACACACACACACACACACACACACACACACACACACACACACACACAAAATCCAATGAATTAATGTTCTCTCAAAGCATTCAGCTCCGTCAAGCCAAAGGGGGTTGATTTCAAAATAAACAACAACATGGAAAATAACAAAATTCAGTTACAGACACGTCAACCAAGGGAGAGAATGAAGGGGAGGAGGAGAGACAGAGAGAGAGAGAGAGAGAGAGAGAGAGAGAGAGAGAGAGAGAGAGAGAGAGAGAGAGAGAGAAAGGAGGAGAGAGAGGAGAGAGAGAGAGAGAGAGAAGAGAGAGAGAGAGAGAGAGAGAGAGAGAGAGAGAAGAAGAGAAGAGAAAGAGAAGAGAAAAAGAGAGAGAGAGAGAGAAAGAAGAGAGAGAGAGAGAGAGAGAAGACAGAGAGAGACAGAGGAGAGAGAGAGAAGAGAGAGGAGAAGAGAAGAAAGAGAGAGAGAAAGGAGAGTGACAGAAGAGAGAGACAGAGAAGACAGAGACGAGAAGACGAAAGTAGAGAAGGAGAGAGGAAGCAAGAGAGAGAGACAGAGACAGAGAAGAGAAACAGAGAGAGAGAAAGAGAGAAGAGGGAGATGAAGAGAAGAAGAGAGAGAGAGAAAGAGAGAGAGAGAGAAGAGGGGGGGGGGGGAGCGAGAAAAGCAAA
>JAPXFY010000032.1:35797858-35802858 GCA_030674185.1 Monoplex corrugatus | reverse complement strand
TGTTTTAACTAGTCTTCATAATGTAATTTTACTTTATCTGTCTCGCCTGTTTTTCTCGCCGTGTATAAAACAAAATATTAGAGCAACTGAATACATTCCTCAGATTTTAACATACAAACAAACAAACAAAAGGTGCAGGAGTCAAAGGGTTAAGATGGACATTAACGCTTTGACTCCCGCACCCTGTCCACCAAATGCAAAAACTTAACCCTTTGGCTCCCTCACCCAATTCACAAGCGTCCTGCAGGAAGCTGGTGGATAGGGTGAGGGAATCAAAGGGTTACGTTTTTGCTTTGCTATCATGGTCGACAATTCAGGATGCTGATGGACAGGGTGCGGGGGTCAAAGGGTTAAGCTGGTGCCACCAGAATGACTGGAGTATTATATCAAATTAAGATATTAAGATGGACATTAAGCTGATACCACCACAAAGACTGGAAAATTAAGATATTAAAATGAGCATTAAGCTGATACCACCAGAATGACTGGAGCATTAAGATATTAAGACAAGCATTAAGCTGATACCACCAGAATGACTGGAGCATTAAGACCTTCAGATGGGCATTAAGCTGATACCACCAGAATGACTGGAGCATTAAGATCTACAGATGGGCATTAAGCTGATACCACCAGAATGACTGGAGCATTAAGACCTTCAGACGAGCATTAAGCTGATACCACCAGAATGACTGGAGCATTAAGATCTACAGATGGGCATTAAGCTGATACCACCAGAATGATTGGAGTATTAAATTAAGATATTAAGATGGACATTAAGCTGATACCACCAGAATGATTGGAGTATTAAATTAAGATATTAAGATGGGCATTAAGCTGATACCACCAGAATGATTGGAGTATTAAATTAAGATATTAAGATGGGCATTAAGCTGATTACTACCAGAATGACTGGAGCATTAAGACCTTCCGATGGGCATTATGCTGATACCACCAGAATGACTGGAGCATTAAGACCTTCAGATGGGCATTAAGCTGATACCACCAGAATGACTGGAGCATTAAACCTTCAGATGGGCATTTAAGCTGATACCACCAGAAATGACTGGAGCATTAAGACCTTCCAATGGGCGTTAAGCTGATACCACCAGAATGACTGGAGCATTAAGACCTTCAGATGGGCATTAAGCTGATACCACCAGAATGACTGGAGCATTCAGATATTAAGATGGGCATTAAGCTGATACCATCTGAATGACTGAAGAATTAAGATATTAAGACAGGCATTAAGCTGATACCACCTGAATGACTAGAACATTAAGATGAGCATTAAGCTGATACCACCAGAATGACTGGAGCATTTAGACATTAAGATGGGGCATTAAGCTGATACCATCATAATGATCGAAGCATTGAAACGGACAGCAAGCAAATCAGTCTACTCTTTTCTCCCCTCCCCCCCCCCCCTACCCTTGCCACACCCATTTTCTACACCACCTTAACGGTCACAGAAGCTGGCACAAATTTTACAGTGCGATGATGTTGATGATGACAGTGAGTATGATAATCATGATGCTATAGAATTTCAACCAGGACTAAGACTGCGTGACAGGACTGTACTCCACGTTCACTATCATCATATTCTGGTGCTGGCGACAACCAGGCCCGAGAGATACTGACACCTGCCATGTTTGTCAAAAGATCTGAACAAAACCTTAAATAATACATCTGTAAGGTGGATGAGATTTGACTGTGTGGTCCCAGTCTTCCCAATGCAACCCATACTACGCTCAACTCCGGGTAGGAACCATTTGTAGCCGATAAATCTCGCAATGATTCTGAAAGGACTGATGGAGATTCGAACCCACAACCTTCCAGTCAGCAGTCTGCTGTGC
The DNA here is from genome assembly GCA_030674185.1 of Monoplex corrugatus. Lineage (NCBI taxonomy): Eukaryota > Metazoa > Mollusca > Gastropoda > Littorinimorpha > Ranellidae > Monoplex > Monoplex corrugatus. The sequence continues at coordinate 35,801,005 of JAPXFY010000032.1, read as the reverse complement.
TAACCTCTTTTTAACATGTAAATCTTTATGTTACAGCCTGAGACCAAACTCAAGACATCAGATTCTGAATCTAGAGGGTACATCAACACAGCCAAATAAAACCCTGAATTTCAAACCATTTCAGCCGAACAGTGAAGCCTAAATATGCATGCCTAAAGGGTATTCTGCACAGACAATATATGTATGCAGCACCCTCATCCCCTCATGCATTTCAAATGATAATATCTATATTTTGTTGCTAAAATGTGAAAAAAAAATCATTCGAAAATAGACTGTGCATAACCGCCCCAGGCTATCTGAAAACAATTATCCATGGGAGGAGGGGGGGGGGGGGGGTGCTGGAGATCAGAGGATAGGGGCAGTGGGAGTGGGTTGCTCTCTATAGGTATAAAAAATCTTTTAAATTTAGCTCTCCCCTGATATCGCTTCTTCCGAAGAATAAAATTTCAAAAGAGTTGAAATAGAAACAGGGAAATAAGATCTGGATGATCTCCCATTTTCCCTCCTACTCAATATCTTGAGTTTATTTTTGTTTGAATTACCGGAGACCCCTGTGTGTGAGTGTGAGTGTGTGTGTGTGTGTGTGTGTGTGTGTGTGTGTGTGTGTGTGTGTGTGTGTGTGTGAGTGTGATATGTGTGTGTGTGTGTGTGTGTGTGTGTGGTGTGTGTGATGTGTGTGTGTGTGTGCGTGTGTGTGGGTGTGTGGTGTGTATGTGTGTGGTGTGTGTGTGTGTGTGTGTGTGTGTGTGTGTGTGTGTGTGTGTGTGTGTGTGTGTGTGTGTGTGTGTGTGTGTGTGGTGAGAGAGAGAGAGAGAGAGAGACTGTGTGTGCGTGCGTGCATGCATGCGTGCATGCGTGTGTTGTGTTTGTGTGTGTGTGTATGTTTGTTTATGTGTGCGTACAGATGAGCACATTTGTGTGTGTGTGTGTGGGGTGTGTGTGTGTGTGTGTGTGTGTGTGTGTGTGTGTGTGTGTGTGTGTGTGTGTGTGTGTGTGTGTGTGTGAGAGAGAGAGAGAGAGAGTGTATGTGCGTGTGAATGTGCGTGCGTGCATGTGCGAGCATGCGTGTCTGTGCGCGCATTTGTCCGTGTCTGTGCATTTGTCTGTGTGTCTGTATGTGGTGTGGTGTGTGTGTGCGCGTTCGCACACACGTGCATGCGCGCGTGAGTGTGTGTTTTCTTTCTTTCATTTAATGTCAGTTCAAATGAAGAGATACGAGATGCAAATGACATTGATACAGAATAAACAATTTTTTAATCAAGCAAGGGAAGGGAACTCTCAGGAAAAACAAAAACAAAAGAAAATCCACCACACCCCCACCCCCTGTGAAGCTAGGCTGGTGCAGGCACATTCCCACCTGGGCAATTCCTTTTCCCTGATCATAATCTGTGCCATCTGCGCTGTGTTTCTGGCCTTCAAAATTCATGTATATTTCACAGCTTAAATTTTCAACATACTCGCTGTGTTTCTGGCCATTCAAAATATGTATATTTCAACTTAATTTCAATACTCGCTGTTTGGCAAATTCAGTATATTTCACATCTAAGATTAAATTGAATTCAGGCATATTTTTCAATCAAATTTTAAATCTGCATGTGTTTTGGCATCAATTCAGCATATTAATTAAATTTCAATACTGCTCTGTGTTGGTTATCAATTCAGTATATTTCACATCTAAATTTCAACATACTGTGTTGTGTTTCTGGCATCAAATGGGTAATTTCACATCTAAAATGTTTCAACATCTGTGCTGTGTTTTGGCCATCAAAATTGGTATATATCACATCTAAAATTTTCAACATACTGTTCTGTGTTTTGGCCATCAAAATTTGGAATATTCACATCTAAAATTGTTCAACATACTGTGTGCTGTGTTTGTGGCCATCAAAATTTGGGTATATTCACATCTAAAATTTTCAACATACTGTGTGCTGTGTTTGTGGCCATCAAAATTTGGGTATATATCACATCTAAAATTTTCAACATTCTGCGCTGTGTTTGTGACCATCAAAATTCAGGAATATTTCACACCTAAAATTTCTAATATATATTGTGCTGTGTTTCTGGCCATCAAAATTCAGGTATATTTCACACTAAAATTTTCAACATACTGCTCTGTGTTTCTGGTTATCAAAATTCGGGTATATTTCACATCTAAAATTTCTAATATATTGCGCTGTGTTTCTGGCCATCAAAATTCGGGCATATTTCACATCTAAAATGTTCAACATACTGTGTTGTGTTTTGGCCTCAAAATGGGACGTTTCAATCTAAATGTCAAATACTGTGTGTGGTTGTGCATCAAATTTGATAATCACATCTAAAATTGTTGACATAATGTGCTGTGTTTCTGGCCATCAAAATTCGGGTACATATCACATCTAAAATTTTTGACATACTGTGCTGTGTTTCCCGCCAACAAAATTCAGGTATATTTCACACCTAAAATTTTCAACATACTGCGCTGTGTTTCTGGCCATCAAAATTCGGGAATATTTCACACTTAAAATTTTCAACATCTGCACGGTGTTTTCTGGCCATCAAAATTCAATTACATTTCACATCTAAAATTTCCAACATACTGCACTGTGTTTCTGGTCATTAAAATTCAGGTATATACTGTGCTGTGTTTCTGGCCATCAAATTTCAGGTATATTACTGTGCTGTGTTTCTGGCCATCAAATTTCAGGTAATTTTCACATCTAAGATTTTCAACATACTGCTCTGTGTTTCTGGCCATCAAAATTCAGGTATATATCACATCTAAATTTTCAACATACTGCGCTGCGTTTCTGGCCATCAAAATTCCTGTATATTTCACATCCAAAAATGTCAACATTCTCTGCAGTTACAAGGCAACAAAAACATAGAAAACAGTATGCAGAAACACACGACATTACAATTCTAGATTAGACATCAAGAACACAATTTTTTTCTCTCTCTTCCATAAATCTGAGGAACTGCGGAAATTCAGCTGGTTTCCAGTGAAAACAGCAGATCCGAGGTGAATTCCCATGCCCATTTGATAAAAATAATGGCACCACAACTTTTCTGTGAAGAAATTCTCTAGTAGGAAAAACTAAAACGAAAAGGACCAATGGGACTTTTTTTTTTTTTTTTTATACATTTTAACAATTTCTTTAAATA
>JAPXFY010000032.1:35767858-35792858 GCA_030674185.1 Monoplex corrugatus | reverse complement strand
CTGTTTCTTTCAAACTTAACTTACAGTGATGAAAAAAAATCAAAATGTAGTTATCAGTGATATTTTTCACTGCACAAAACTTAACCCCACTGAAACTCACAAAATATACACAATTACAATTTCTGGCTGTTGTAATGTCTTTGAAAGTTAATGGCCTTTAAGCAAATACTCTCAGATACACAAATTAATGAGTTCAGGCAAGGAATTGAAAATAGCCATTCAGTCATGCACTCAACACAAGCAAATCAATTTCTATCTACTAGACACAAGCACAGCACAAAACATGCAATTTTCAGCCTTTTGTTTTGTTATCTGGTTGTTGTTGGTTTTTTCAATGTCATACTTACAAATCTGTCCTATTATCTTTCTACTGATTTGAAGTGCATTCTTTGGTTATCAAAGTTGGCGATGTGAAAAAGACATGTACTGTACTCACCTTAATGACTTGAACACTGTTCACACCAACAGACGAAAATACCTACCGATTTCAACCTTTGGGTCTTCAACAGGGTACAAAAAAACAAAACCAAAGAACAAACGTAGACATGTTTGCAATACACAAAATATTTCGCACAGTGTTCAAGCCCTAAGGTGGGGGTATAGTATACCTGCTTTTCAGATCAATTTCTCATCTCAGCTCTACTCACTCTTAGATATCATTCAAATACTTTTTTTTTTTTTTTTTTTATTAAAGATCATCGCATTCAGGGAGGTTACCTCTGTGAACTTTTTCTCCCCCTAACCAAGCATCCCCATCCAATTTTTCTACACCACCCTCATGGTCACAGTAACTGGCACAACATTTTACAATGTGATGATTTTTGTCAATGAGGATGATACTTATGATGCTATGGAGTTCCATCTAGGATTGAGACTGCGTGACAGGGCTGTACTCTAAGCTTACTATCATTAATATATCCTGATGTCAACCAGGCCCGAGAGATACAGACACTTGCAGTGCTGGTCAGAAGATTTGACCAGCACCCTCAATGACGCTATCCGTGAAGTGGAGGAGACTTGACTGTGTGGTCCCAGTCTTCCCAATGAGCCCATAGCACACCCAACTCTGGGTAGGAGCCGGTTACAGCCGAAAAATCCCAAAAATGATTTTTGAACAGACTTATGGAGATTCGAACCCACAACCTTCCACTCGGCATTCCATTGTATTACCCATTGCACCACAGTGACTGGTCATTCAATTACTTTTTGTTCATGTGTTTTTGTACCCTGTGTAAGATCCAAAGGTCGAAATCAGTAGGTACTTCATGTACATCTGTGTTAGTATGAACAGTGCTCAAGTCATAGGGTGCGTACAGTACATTTCTTTTATCAATTTCTCGTCTCACCTTCCGTCTCTCTTCTTCTTGTTATCACATTAGTGTCAGAAATTCTAAATGTGACCCACCACCACAAAATCAGAGCTAATTCGATTTGGTTCAAGATGTACACATTTTAAAATCTGCATTTGTTGTTTGTTGTTGTTGTTGTTGTTTTGTTTGTTTTTCGTTTTTGTGTGTGGGTTTTTTTTAATTTGTTGTGTTGTTTGTTGTTGTTGTTGTTGTTGTTGTTGTTGTTTTGTTGTTTTGGTTTTGTTTTTTGTTTTTTTGTTTTTGCTTTTTTTGGGTTTGGGTTGTTGTTGTTTTTTTCGGTCATTCTGATATAATTATTGAATGTCACATGGCAAAAAATGTGAAAACTGGCTGTTTGAAATGACATTTCCCCCAAATAATGTTTTTGAGAAAAGAGCCTCTAAAGATTTTGACCATCATATATACCTTAACAACCCAAATTCCATCCAGCAATATGGTGGGGGGGGGGGGGGGGGGGGGTTGGGGGGGTTCTGCTTTTTGTGTTGTTGTTTTTTTTTTAAGGTGAATCACTCTGTGAGGCACAAGAAAAGCCACATAAAGGATTTGTGACCATGTGCAACAAGCAGCACTCCGCAAAGTTATAGCACATGTTTATCTTGTCAAAAGTATGAAATCAGTATGAAAGAATTAATTAACACATTATGACCACGCAGTTGATCATTGAGATTATTTCCATTTTAACCCTTTGATTCCTGCAACCTATCACCAACGCATATACTTAACCCTTTGGTTTCCTCACCCTATCCACCAGCTTCCTGACAGATATATGTACAAACACACACGCGCACCACGCGCACACACACACCACACACACACACACACACACCACACACGCACACACACACACACCCACACACACACACACACCACACACACACACACACACACACACACACACACACACATAAAGTAACCATCAAACAATGACAGCAGCAGGAGATATTGTAAGAGGCTTGTCCAATTTCTTCCCAGACTCTTGGGTTAAGAAATTTTCATTAAACATACTTTGGACTTCATCCGTCAAACTTGTCAAAAGTAAATCAAACAAACAAACAAACTGCCAACTCTGAATACATTCTATGAGATTACACAAAATAATTTTTCTATGAGAAAAAACAACATAAGCCCACCCCATAAAAAGTACACTTAAACCAATCCAATTTCTGATGTATATGTTTTTTTACTTTTTATTTCAATTTTGGTGGGGTGTTTTTTTTTTTTCTCAATCCATAAAATTAAGACATTACTGAAAACATAACTGTCAAGCCTATATCCTCCCTCTTTCTCCTGTCCATAATGTTTGTTTTCTTTTTTCCTTCTTTTTTTTTTTTCATCTAATCCAGAGAATAAGAGCCTGCTGAATGAAGAATCACCAGTTGTGCATGTTAATAATACATGTATACAGTGAAAAAAAAACAAACCCACTGTGGGTCTGATATTAAAGCTAAAGATGAAAATCCAACATAAAAAAGCAACGATAACACACACAAAAAATCCACTGAAAAATTCTGTAAATTACCATTTTTAAAACTTTAATCAAACAAGTCACATTGAAAAAGAAGAGAGGAACAAATCTCTCTCTCTCTCTCTCTCTCTCTCTCTCTCTCTCTCTCTCTCTCTCTCTCTCTCTCTCCTCCCTCCCCCACACACACACACACACACAGCATAAATAGAATAACTGTCACTACATCACATTGACAGATGAATCAAGCACTTACCAAAGAAAACACAAAATCTAAAATGGTCAAAAACCAGAAACAGACCGGGGTGGGGGGGAAAATAGGAATACAAGTCTGCATATCTCACTAAAGAAATAAGCCTAAAATGCTGATTTTGTGAGCAGTTCAATGCCACAGATAAAGATTAACCCTCTGACTCCAGAGGTTAACCACTTGGCTCCCTCAGCTTCTCTGCAAGCCTCCATCCACTTCCAGGCCAAAGACTTGTTATTGTTATTATTGTTTAAAGCCCAACTGACAGTGTAGAGTCATATCAGGGCTATAACCGCTTCAAAAAAATTTCCAGAAGGTGGGGATACTACTTATACTGAAAGAGCCCCCCATATCCCCACGGGGGAGGTGGAAGACTTAAGGTTTTATCAAAGGTTAAAATAAGTTATGGTAATGGCGAACCCTAGCAATCCCCCCTTTTCGTCTCCAACTGACAAACACTAAACAAGGCAACCAAAAACAAGCCACAACTGTGACTTAAAGCAATAAAAGTATGAGGGAACTGAATACAAATTCATATGGTCACAAACTTTATTCCACATTCACCACATTGCATCTTTAACCCACTACTTTCTCACCCTATCCATAAACGTCCACATGAAATTGGTGGGATGGGTGAAGGAACGAAAAGGTTAATCTAAGTATGGATGCAACCAGCGTCAAGAGTTCACAATAACTCACAATGCATGCATGAGAAACACTGAACAGCCAAACAAAATAAATTTTCTAAATATAAGGGAAACCAAAAAAATGAAAATGGACGAAACTATTTATGATCTGACAAACACAGAAGCGAATAAAAACAAGTGGAAATATAACCTGTTGCAACCAACCAGACCCAATCACAAATAGGCTGACAGGGGACACAAAATGAACAGCAACAAGTGGATTTAACTGGTGGGGGGGGGGGGGGGGGGGGGGGGCGGACACACGACCATGCATGCTGTTCATACTGGGGTAGGGGTAGGGGTAAGGGATGATTTTCGACTGTTGTTATTCAGCATGAATGAAAATGACCCAACTTCAGATTGCCTGGAAACACTGTTTTATCTATAACTATATGCTTACACATCTCTCTCATTTTATCTATAACTATACGCTTACACATCTCTCTAAACTACAAGTAAAACGAAACTGATTTTGAACAATTCAGTGATACTCTTAAGCTAAATTTGTACATATGATACTCTTAAGCAAAATCTGTACATTTGATACTCTTCAGCTAAATTTGAACATTTGTATTTACGGATTGTTGCCAAACCCTTTGACTCCCGCACCCTGTCTACCAACTGCAAAAACTTAATCCTTTGACTCCCTCACCCTATCCACCAGCTTCCTGTGCAGGAAGCTGGTGGACAGGGTGAGGGAGTCAAAAGATTAAGTTTTTGCTTTGCTGTCATGGGTAACTACGCAGGATGCTGGTGGACAGGGTGTGGGAGTTAAAGTGTTAAAGAGTACGTTTCTGCTAAAAACTGAAAATCAATCAGACTGACCCTCAATACGTCTTTGACCCTCACCCTATTCACCAGCATCCGGCACTGACAGCCATGACAGCAAGGCAAAAACTTTTTTTAAACTTGTTTTTTGTTCATTTTCAAATACATAGCATTTACAAACATCTTGAAATTTATACAATCCACAATCAACAGATCTAACAAAATGTAGAAAAACATTCATTGAAACACACACACACACACACACACACACACACAACACACACACACACACACATATATATAAATATTCTGATGTGTTTGTGTAGCATATCGTAGTCAGTCACTAAAGTCCCCTTGAGGAAGGCAGGTGTACCGCCGAAAATTTGGGAAAATTTTACATCGATTTGTTGCCTTTTCTGTGCACATGCTGCAGTCAGTCGAACAGCACTGGGAGGTGAAAAGGTGACTGAGGGTCTATCTGGGGTGTTCTGACTTTTTCTCAAAATTGATTTCTGTGGACTATAATCTATCCTCCACAGAAATTTCTTTCTTGAAAAAATAACATAAATCAAGTTTAAAATGGTATTCTAATGCACTGATCGCAGCAGAAAGAACGCAATTTCTTACCAACAGTACCTCTTTTTTGTCTCTTATTGTGAACCATAACCTGTACAGACTCCCACAATGACAGAAAGCTCTTTGGTGCACCTTTCAGATAATGACAGCTAAAATTATAAACAAACCAGGTCAAAGCCACCAAACAAAGAAATCTAAAAAGCAATGTGTAGAAGAGTACATAAAAACTTTAGAGGCTGTTTTCTCAAAATGGCCATCATACAACTTAATGACTTTAAACATACATAACGGCAACATTTTCTTGAGTACAAGCTTTATTCAAGTACCAAAATAATCAGCAGAATTACACCTTCCAGTGATATGTATATTCAAAATACCCAAAATGCTAGTTAAGACTGATTTCGTGCTGGGAGGTCACATATACATACACATATGCATATACATATATACAGACATACATACACATATATACACATACATACACATATTTACATATATACATACATATATCTACATACATATACACACATATATGCACACACACACATATATATATATATACATGCAATGATACATATACAAATACATGCACATGTATACATACATATATACACAGATACACACACACACACACACACACACACACACACACACACACACACACACACACACACACGTATACACGTGTGTACGTGTGTAGTGTGTGTGTGTGTGTGTGTGTGTGTGTGTGTGTGTGTGTGTGTGTGTGTGTGTGTATAGGGTCGACTATACATACATATATATGTATACATATGGTCGACTATCATGGTCGATACACATACACAGCAAAGCAAAGACTTAACCCTTTCACTTCCTCACCCTATCCACCACCTTCCTGCAGGAGGCAGGAAGCTGGTGGACAGGGAGAGGGAATGAAACGATTCAGTTTTAGCAGCTGGTGGGTAGGGTGTAGGAGTTAAAGGGTTAAGGAATAACTGAATGCTCATCATAACCAACTGAGCTATGGGGGCTCCCCCTCCCCTCTTCCCCTCCCCCTCTTCCCCTCTCCCCCTCTTCTTCATAAAAGGACAACTACACAAAAGGACCATGGACTAAAAAAAAATCTTATCAGATGTGTGAGTTAAATCCCAGCTCTTAACATAATAACAACAAAAAATATGCCTGTTCACTGCCCATCTTTTTTTACCCCTGTCTCATTTCTGCATCATTTCACTGGTCACAGAATGTGGGGCAAAGTTTTTTATGATGCTACTTTGCTATGGCCATGCAACAGAATCCAGTGGCCTTGCTACATCAATCCTCCAGGGAACTGGTGAGAGATAGGAATGGTTGGGGCAGACAGCCAAAAAATAATAATAATAAAATAAAATAAAATAAAATGAACTGACAACACTGCAGAATGGACAGAGAAACCATCTGCAGAGACCCAAGCTTTGGCACACAACTAACGGACCTGGAAAAAAAAACACCTGGTGAATAGTGTTTTAATGCAACATCCCTGAGACTCTTCAAAGAGTTCTGGGAGAAAAAGATGAGGATGTTTGATGATGGGGATCATAATCATGTACTATGGAGTTTCCATTCAGTATTAAGACAGGGTTGTATTTCTACGCATCCTTTAAAAATATATCCTGGCGTTAAGTACGCCTGTCCAAGAGATGTTCACGGTCTATCTTAACCCTTTGAGTCTCGTACCTTATCCACCAACTGCAAAACTTAACCTTTTGACTCCTTCACCTTATCCACCTACTTCCTGCAGAAGGCTGGTGGTTAGAGTGAGGGAATCAAAAGATTAAATTTTTGCTTTGCTAGCAGGGTTGACAATGCAGGATGCTGGTGCACAGGGTGTGAGAGTCAATGGGTTAAGATTGCTTGACATGGCTGTATTCTACACTCCCTTTCATCATATATCCTGGTGTTAAGTAGGCCTAGCCAAGAGAAGTTCGCGGTCCATCTTGATGCTCCAATCGTTCTGGTAGTGTCAGTTTATAGCGTTTCACAGGTCAGGTTTCCACTCCCAATTTCAAGACTTTTGAAGCGCACAGGGTTTGCACAGGCTCAAGGAGTTCGCCAGACAATTACTGGCAGATTTGGGTAGAGCACATATGGAATTCTCAAGTACAATGCTAGGGGTTGTGGGTTCTAATCACTGAGTGTGCTACATCAAAACTGTTACTCTTATTGCTATTTTGGTTTAAAACCTATTCGACTGTGTACAGCCATATGAGGGCTATAACCGTTTCAAAACATACACATTACTTTAACAGGAAAAAGAAAAGGAAAAGAAAATTAAGTACACATATAAATGCATTCGCACACATTATCTAAGGAGATGCCCCTGGCGTTGACCACTCCGTCCACTTTATCACACAGGGATTTAAAAAATATACCTGAATACAAATTTAAACATACCCAAGGACACTAATAGTAATACATATAAATTATAATAAAAGAAAAGGGCCTATATTACCTAAAACTGCTTTCACATATCTCACTTCCCTAGAGCCAAAACTACACTTAATACACGTACCCAATTATTAATCCAAGAGAAAGTAAGTAAGACTTTACTGACCACATACAGGTGAACGGACCAGCAAGGCAGAAAATGATAGGAAGAAATGACAGAAAGAAAATGATAAAAAGAAATGACAGAAAGCAAAGGAGCAAGGCCGAAACAAAGAGAGTGGCAGAAAAGAGGAAATTTCTGGCGCAGAATTTCCAGAAGGTGGGGATAGTATTTATACCGAAACAGCCCCCCGGCATCCTCTCAGGGGGATATCAAAACTGGCCTTCTTTCCGACCATATTAATATAATCATTATTCCAGCCCTGTCAGTATAGGATTAGACACTCCCCTTCCCCCATCGGCCGTATCATCTGAGGTGGGTGCTGACATAAAACTGAATCAAATCAATTGATCAATAAGCAAGAGATGCATCCCTCTTGAGTTAACTCCAAAACCTGACATTAAGAACAACCACCATAATTACACCATGATTAACTCCACATCATCAGGCCAGTCTGCATGCTTCAGTAATATCCATGCATACCAACAGTAATGCCCATGCTCATATTTTCATAACAATCAAAAAAACATCAGTCATTTAGCAAACAAAATGCAACAATAAAGTTTTATTATCATATCGCTATAAATATTTCTGGTCCGTCTTTTCTTTCTTTTTTTTTCTTTTCTTTTTTTTTTTATACCTGCATCTCTTATGGAAATATTCGAACCTGCTTGGGGTAAACAACAGGAACAAACGCACACACACACTCTGTAAAAAAAGCAGATTGATTTATATCTACTGCTGGACACTGACATTAGAATGGGTTGATATATGCAGAGTGTGTGTGTGTGTGAGAGAGACAGAGATAGACAGAGAGAGAGACAGGGAGAGAGAGACAGAGATGATGACAAACTGGGTCAAGGGTCAGATGTTTAACAAGTTGAGTGTACCCTAACTCAGCATCCTGTGTGTGTGTGTGTGCGTGCGTGCGTGCGCGCGCACATGTGCATGCATGCATGCTTGTGTGTGTGCGCTGTTTAAGCATCTGTGAATGCCTATTATTTTTCATATCATTTGGCTGGTGTTTTTTTTTTAATATTTTGTTCCTGTGGAATGCAAGCAGCATGATTTTGACATGGACCACTTGCATTATACGAGTGAAAGTATCAATTATCATATTCAGCTTCTAACAACGAACACTTTTTTTTTTTAACTTTCTTTTTTTTAACCCTTTGACTCCCCCACCCTATTCACCAACTGCAAAATTTCAACCTTTTGATACCTTCACTATACCCACCAGCTTTCTGTGGGAAGGTGGCGGATAGGGTGAGGGAGTCAAAAGCTAAGGTTTTTGCTTTGCCAGAATGGTTGACAATGTAGGATGCTGTTGAACAGGGTGCAGGAGTCAAATGGTTAAGATAAAGGCAAATGTTATCCCACGTCCTGGCAATCATTAACCCTCTGACTGCGGCATCCTATCCACCAACTGCAACAACTTAACACTTTGACTGCCTCCTGCAGGAACTGATGGGCAGGGTCAGGGAATCATAATGTGTCTGACATCATATTTACTCACAAACACATCATGATGTCATTTTAGTCAGTTTAGTCCTTTTCTCACAATGGATAAAGCAGCAGAGAAGTTTCAGTCTTTTTCTCCTAATTTTTTGTATTTGGTGTTTGTTTGCTTGTGATCTTATGCCTGACAAAGGCCAGTTGGCCAAAAATTTGCACCTGTCTTGTCTGGTTGTATCAAATACGTGTTCTGATTCTTTTTTTTCATGTTTTTTCTGGTTCCTGTTTGCTTGAACACGGGCAGTGGACTGAGTTTTCATCAGTCTCAGTTAAATACACTGAAACACAAAACAGCCAAGAAACTTCTAGAAGTCTAAATGGGCACAAAGCAGCATAAGAAAGAGTGTGCATGTATGTGTGTGTTCGTTCATTCTTTAACGTCTTTTCATTATGAGTGAGTGAGTGAGAGAGAGTGAGTGAAAGAGAGAGAGAGAGAAAGAGAGAGTGAGTGAGTGAGTGAGTGTGTTTTGTGTGTGTGTGTGTGTGTGTGTGTGTGTGTGTGTGTGTGTGTGTGTGTGTGTGTGTGTGTGTGTGTGTGTGTGTGTGCGCGCGCGCGCGCGTGCATGCATGCATGCATGTGTGTGTGTTTGTTTGTGTGTGCATGTATGCATGCATGAGCATATGCATGCGCGCATGTGTGCATGTGTGTTACAAATGACCCATTGTCATAGTCATAACTATACCAAAAGAGCCTAAAACTGCTTGCTGTAAAAGGAGAGATGACATGTATGGCCTGACACTGTTGTTCATGTTGTCGTGGTTCTTTTCATTGCCTAGGACATAAAAAAGTTTGTGTTTTGTTTTCAGTAACTCAGACAGGAAGGGGAAATTACTCATTTTTACTGTGTTGTTTTGCAGCTCACTCACGCTCGCTCCTCTCTCTCTCTCTCTCTCTCTCTCTCTCTCTCTCTCTCTCTCTCTCTCTCTCTCTCTCCTCCCCCTCCTCTTTCTCTCTCTCTCTGTCTGTCTGTCTGTCTGTCTGTCTGTCTGTCTCAATCTCTATACCTCGCTCCCTCTTTCTGTTTCGTTTAACTAATAATTCTTTTCTACTTTCTTTTGTTTCAGTACAAGCAGCTTAGCTTAGCATGGCAAATATGTCAAGCTGGCCTGTGAGCCAATATCTACATACTGGAAAATAACATGTCATATCTCTCTCTCTCTCTCTCTCTCTCTCCCCTCTCCCTATCTCTCTCTCTTCCCTCTCCCCCTTCTCTCTCCTATTTTTGTCAACTTGTACTGAGCAGCATCAGCAATCTGCATGGATAATACCTTAAAAGATTTTCATTCCTGGTTTTGCCATCAAACAATATCAGGTAGTTAGCACCACAGAATACAAATATCAGTTTCATTTGATTAGATCAAGTCAAGATACCTTTACAACCTTCATTCCCGTTACTGATGTTATCATGGTCAATGGTAGAGCCTCTCAGATCATTTCTGTTACCCTAGAATGATGTATGTAGCACTAAGTGATATTCTGGTCTGATCCGAAATCAGTAAATGCTTCTTCTTTAAATATGTACTTCAAATCTGAGAATTTGGAATGGTGGAGCGTAAGGATACCTGCATTCATTAGTTTCTTTTTTATGAATAATGACATTAAAGAGAAATATTACAATATATCAGACAACAGGTTTGCACCTGATTCTCTGTCAACAAACGAACCAAATTCCCTGCCAACTTAACCAGATAATTTCACTGAGAACAACAATCACTACTACTTTGTTCAGGACTGAATGATGGAGCACATGGTACTATACCGGCGATCTCAGTGACTCGATGTTCATAAATAGAAAACAAAGGCCAGTTGTCCGAAAATTTGCACCTGTCTTGTCTGGTTGTATTCAATACCTGTTCTTATTCCTTTTTCATGTTTTTTCTGGTTCCTGTTTGCTTGAACGCGGGCAGTCACACTTGTTCTGGAGTTCATAAGTAAAACTGAAATACAATAAAGAGTTTCAGCCATGCTTATCATCAAAACTGCCTGGGCTGATGATCTTGTTCTGCCTCATTTTCTGATGAACAGACACAGTTTCTGCTAAATGCTGTTACATCCAAACATTTCTTACATATCAACAAACAAGTATCTTTTTAGTTTTGTTTGGTTAGCTAGTACATAAAGAGAGCACCAGGTAGACCCAGGGAAAAAATATTGGATGGACTTGCAGAGTGGCTGAGGACACAGAAGGTGGAAGATGTGCTTGTGGCAACAAGGGATAGATACATATGGAGGGCCATGATCGCCAACGCCAGGCGGCAGGGCACTTGATGATAATGGTTGATACATGGTTCGCTGCTTGCTTGCTTGGCTGGATATTCATTAGTTTTTTGCTATAGCAGAAGTACAGGTTGTTTCTCTCCTAGGTGAAAACACACTACCACATCAGGACGCCAATCCCCCCTCCCTCATTCCCCTCACATTACATGCATGCATCTTCTCTGCCCGTCAGAGCAGATTGACCAGAACTGAAACCATCAGCGAAAACCTCGTGGAACATTGATACAAATTCCCATCCAACCTGGAATCAAACCCATGTCATTTTGCTTTTATTTCATAGGTGGACACCATTCAGCTACAATACAACTATGTGCCAGCCTGCCCGTTTAATTCCAGACTGTCAGTTTCATCTCCCTCTCATATCTGCCGGTATATACGGAACAAGAAAAGTAAAGTAAGTTCTTCCAGTGGGCCCAACTAAAGACTGTCTTAATTCCTGTGTGTATCAGGTGGTCTCCTGTTCCCCACTTGAACATGTCTGTTTTCAACATACCGTTCATATGAAACGTCCTTTTCCATATAACAATGCACAACACCTGTCAGTCTGTTCATACTGTTTGACAAGATTCTCTAAGGTTCCTTGTAGTACTAAAGTAATGACTCAAGCTAAGCTACTTCTACAATGTAAGACTGCCTTAATTCCTCTGTGTACTGGGTAGTCTACTGTTCCCCACTTGTGTATGTTTTCAACATACCGTTTATATGAATCGTCCTTAACATATAATAATGCACAACATGTGCCAGTTTCTTCATACTGTTTTACAAGATTCTCTTTAGGTTCCTTCCCTTCAGTTCATATTGCTTACAGCCTAGCCGACTACTAGAGCCATATCAGCGCTAAAGGTTCCTTCCACTAAGTAATGGCTCAAGCTAAGCTACTTCTACAATGTAATGTACTTGTACTGTGAAATGCCTCAAGGTACCTAAGGAACTTGATGCCTCCACAAACATGTATTACGATGCCTCCATCATCTAACATTAACGCAATGCCTCAAACACATCTGTTCTGAGCAATAAGTAAGAACACATGAACTACAGGATACTTCAATCCGCACGGTATGATCTATCACGATGACATGATGTCTAAAAGTTCCAGCACTGTGTGACACTTCAATCCACCTTCGCAACATGACCCACAAAGAGTACATCACTACATGATAGCTCAAAGCATCCATCAAAAGCCAAACCTCACACCAGCTATGATACATAATGTCCTGAAGTATGTGCGTCCAGCTATCAACATGTATATACCGAGACTTCAGAGCGGCTGCATTGCAACGCAATACGTCAACATACCTGTGCCACGCCATCCATCAAGTCTACGGAACACTTCAAAACATTTTAACATCCCACGATGCACCAACGTTACCTTGCGTAACAGGAAACGTTACCTTGCGTAACAGGAAGCTTGACAGGCGTCGCCATTCCTCCTCCTCCTTCTCCACATCCTTCCCTCCCCTTCCCTGCCTCCCACCCCCACCAGAACAAACAGACACAGACGTACACCTCATCCCCACCCTAACAACCCCCCTCCCCTCCCCTCACCTGTGTGGATGCGGATGTGCTGCTGCAGGTGGCTGAGCTGCTTAAAGGCGTGGTCGCAGTAGACACAGATGTACTTGCGGATGTTGGTGTGCACCACCGAGTGCTGCTGCAACTGCTGCCGGGTGAAGAAGCCCTTCTGGCAGGTGTCGCAGATGTGGGAGCGCTCATTGCCATACAGCTTACCTGTCGGGATCAGACAGCAGGAGCTTACTGCACGTGGACCCACAGCTCTGCGCTGTCTTGTCTTCAAACCTCTCAAAGACTTTCACAATCGTCCACAAAAACACCACAGAAACAAGGTGGAGAAGTGTTTAGGTTCCGAAGACGAAAGACAGGAGCAGAAAGAGACTACCAAGAAAAAGATAACAGAAAACATCCAAAGAGGAAAGACACAGACAGTGAAAGATGACTACCCATGAAAGAAGACACAGAAAACGTCCAAAGAGGAAAGACACAGACATGGAAGATGACTACCCATGAAAGAAGACAACAGAAAACGTCCCAAAGAGGAAAGACAGAGACAGCAAAAGATGACTATCCAAGAAAAAAGACAACAGAAAATGTCCCAAAGAGGAAAGACACAGGCAGCAGAAAGATGACTACCCATGAAAGAAGACAACAGAAAACGTCCCAAAGAGGAAAGACAGAGACAGCAGAAAGATGACTATCCAAGAAAAAAGACAACAGAAAATGTCCCAAAGAGGAAAGACAAAGACAGTGGAAAGATGACTATCCAAGAAAGAAAGAAGACAACAGAAAACGTCCCAAAGAGGAAAGACAGAGGCAGCAGAAAGATGATTACTCATGAAAGAAGACAACAGAAAACGTCCCAAAGAGGAAAGACAGAGGCAGCAGAAAGATGATTACTCATGAAAGAAGACAACAGAAAATGTCCCAAAGAGGAAAGACAGAGACAGCAGAAAGATGACTACCCATGAAAGAAGACAACAGAAAACGTCCCAAAGAGGAAAGACAGAGAAAGCGGAAAGATGACTTATCCAAAATAAGACGTCTAACAGAAAACGTCCCAAAGAGGAAAGAGAGAGACAGCAGAAAGATGAATATCCAAAAAGAGACGACAGAAAAAGCGGAAAGACGACTATCCAAAAAGAGACGACAGAGACAGTGGAAAGATGACTTATCCAAAAAGAGACAACAGAAAACGTCCCAAACAGGAAAGACAGAGAAAGTTGTGATCAACTGCTCAAAAGGACGAAGGAAAAGCCCAAAAGAGGAAAGAAAAAGTACAGAAAAGATCTGACAGATTATCCAGTCCAGAAAAAAAGATGGGCTTTGTATTGAATATTTAAGTCCAACCTCTGCCTCAACTGTGTCAAGCATCGGAAATGATCAAAGAAAAGCAGTCTTTACTAAACCTGGACTGCCCATGAATTGGTGAAAAGAAAACAAAAAATGTACTGCAGGTAAAATAGAAAACTTCCACCCGACCTTGATCAAGGGGAAAATTGGAAAAGAGAAGTTTGTAACTTAACAGTAGCCAGGCACGCCCACCTAAGAAGCGAGTCTCCCACTTGGAAGAGTTCCAGGGGCACTAATTCCATCCAAACTCTGACATTTAGATGAACACGGGGGCGAAGCTGGTGTACTAAATCCAAGGTTCAGTAAAGCTTTTGAAATTCTAACCTGTTTTTAAACACAGTTCAGAAATGAAACTTATCTGACTTTTCTTCTGGCAGAAATAACGACGAAGTTTCATAAACAGAAGGAAGTGAGGAGGAATCTACTAAAAAAAAAAACATACAGGGAGGAGATTCTACAAAAAAATACAAAACAAATCTGAACCCTAAGATTTCAAAGACACGACAGACATACAGTGGAACTTCGCAACACGGAAAAAATCTAAGGTTAAACAAACTCAATTTACCGATACTGAAAAAAATTTCAGCTCACAGCTGCAGATTGAGCAGACTTGACCCATCACCAGATTTGACCCATCACCAAGCAATTGTCGCAACACAAAAACAAACAAACAAATGACAAACAAACAAAAACAGTGGTATGCTACTTCACATGAAGAGATGTTCTCATTTCTTAGACTCGTTCATCTTCATCACTATTTTTACGAGCATGCGTTTTTTCCTTTCACGTTTTCTTTTTTTTTTTTTTTTTTTTTTTTTTTTTTTTTCTTTTTGTTGTTGTTGTTGTTGTTGTTGTTTTTTGTTTTGTTTTTGTTTTTGTTTTCGTTTTGCTTTTGTAATGAGCAAGTCATTTTTCTTTCAGTTACCACTCTGGATTCCAGTGGTTGGTTTTGAAGATTTCTGATCAAGAAAGATTCCACTGTATTGATGTATACACGACACCTGCTCTTACCTGCCTGTCCGTGGTCACTGGATGAATCCATTTTATCTGACCCCTACCCCTCATCCCCTCCACATTCTATGCTCTCTACGAGTCTCTACCACGGTAAATCTGACGAGGTAAATATGGAACAGCATGCATTTTTTTCCCCTCCAAAAACAGCAGGGTTTTTTTTTTCATTGTTAACCTTGATACAAATGAAGCTATCAGCCCTAAAACTTACAAGTAAATGCAGAAAAAACGAGAAGACACTGAACATCTACCAGACAAATACTAACTCTTTTTTTAATTTCATCTCTGGTTACAGCGACCTAAAGGCTTGTATTCCGCCTGTTAGCTGAAATTTCTACAAACACCGCTTTAGAAATAAAGTTTCAAGCAATGTCATAGACATATTTTTCATATTACTGACATATCTGAACAGATGACTCATCCATTTATCTGTACCATGCATACACTGAGTATATATGAAAATTCTTTTCTCTTTTTGAGCAAAGACAACAACAGAAAGGGGGATGGGGCAAGAAGGGAAAACATAAATCAACACAAAATAAGAAGGAAAATAAAAGCAATAAACTAACAGAAAAACAAATAATCAACCAAACATAAAATATGTAGGCACACAATTTCTGGACATTTTTGTTGGTCAAAAAGAGAAAAATTGGACAAAAAATGTTAATCTGAATAAATGATGGTCTCTTTATTTCAAACCCCCCCCCCCCTTTTTTTTTTTTTCCAGCCAGGAAAGAGAAGTAGCTATTGTTTTTTTGTTTGTTTGTTTGTTGTTGTTTTTTTGAGACTGTTAAATCCTCATTAATAACAGAGATAAACCATAGAGACTACTGAAAATTATAAATGATTTAACTAGACTAACCGTTTCTCAATGCATATGGTTTCACAATTTTTGTAAATCATAACACAACCAATCTCACAATGACATGACCACAGATTTACCTGATGACATGGCTGTTCCAGCACCAAACAGACCTTGGGGACTGCGAGACTGTCTCAATTATACATGACATACAGTGGAGTTCGCCTATAACAAACTTGCCTACAACAAATTTCCGGCAATAAAGTACTCTTTATATTTCCTCTGTCCACTTCCTTCTCTTTCCCTTTTGTAAAATACTGTCTATAAACGAACCAAAATCTACTACCGCACATAACGAATTCCCTCTTGTACGAACCAAGCGTTGTGTCTCTAAGGCCAATTTGTTATGTACAGTCTTACCCTACAACAAACGAGCGCTCAACACTGGTACAACCATTAAGCTTCATACACTACGTGGATAACACAGAGATCAACAAGATACGCCAGCAGTGATGTGTGTATGCTGCGTGTTTTTGTTTCTTTTTTTAGATAATTCAACGACTGAGTCATAAAACTGATAAAAGTCATAATGATGAATATTGTGATTAACATCTGAACTCCACCAACAAGTCAACAAACAATCAACGCTGTGTAAGGTCACTGATGTTTTTCTTACTGGGTAGCTACAACAAACTACTGCTGAAACAACACCCCTTCCTCTGAATTTCGTTATACAGGCATTTCTAGGCAGACTCCACTGCATATTTTATTATATGTACTAATATGTCTTTTGTATGCACTGACAAACAGCAATACCGATTTTCCTTACCTGGCTGCACGACCCATGGAGCAATGCTCATTACATGACAATTACCTCACCTGTGAAGATGGCCCCCCAGTCTGGAATGGATGCACCTGCATAAATGATCCAAGCACTGATTGTTTTAGCAGTATACAGGACTGTGCCTTTAGGTGTGTCAAATGCAACATTTCTTACACTGTTCACCTGGTTCATATGATTTGGTCTCACCTGTAAAGATGGCCAGCAGCTGAGGTTTTACTTGAATGGTACAATGATATTTTGTTTGTTAAATTCTGTTTACCATCACAGCTATGTATGACGTATCTCAATTCCAGGTTTATCACATGCAAAACACACACACACACACACACACACACACACACACACACACACACACACACACACACACACACACACACACCATCTAATATCACTTATAGTGAAAAGACGTTAAATTAAAGAACGAACGAAAACACACACACACACACACACACACACACACACACACACACACACACACACACACACACACACACACACACACACACCACCGTCTAATATCACTTATAGTGAAAAGACGTTAAATAAAGAACGAACGAACACACACACAACCACACACACACACACACACACACACACACACACACACACACCACACACAGTCATTTGATTCACAAAACTGGTATAACCCAACAGGCAATCTACTTCAAACAGTCACTGTCAGACATAGGAGCATGTCGATTGACCATAAAATGAGACGCTGCACTAAATACAATGAAGATTGAATGAATATTCGCACTGCAAATACAATGAAGACTGAATGAATATTCGCACTGGCCTTTACAGTCACAATTATAGGCACAATAGATAGAAAACTGCTGTCAACAGGTCAGACATGTAAAAAAGGGAGTGGTGACACATGGTGTCTAAAGTCTTCACAATTTCAGTTTCAGTTTCTCAAGACTGAGACACTGCACTAAACGATTATTCAGGCACTGCTTTTACAGTCACAATCACAATCGATGGAGAGCTGCCGTCACTAGGTCAGACAGATGTAAAAAAGGAGTGATAACAAATGGTCTCTATAGTCTATAGTCTTGACAATTTCAATTTCCGTTTCTCAAATAGTGACACTGCATTAAAAGATTATTCAGGCACTGGCCTTTATGTTCACCATATTACAGTCAAAACAGATGGAGAACTGCTGCCACTAGGTCAGAGAGATGTTAATAAATGAAGTGATGACATATGGTCTCTTAAGACTTGATAATTTCAGTTTCTAAAGATTGAGACACTGCGCTACATCAGTACATGTAAAGAAGATTATTCAAACAATGGCTTTTACAGTCACCATTACAATCGAAACAGATGGAGAACTGCCATCATTAGGTCAGACAGATGTAAAAGAAGAAAGTAATGAAATACAGTCTCTGAAGTCTTGATAATTTCAGTTTCTCAAGACTGAGACACTGCGCTATATGCGATGAAGATTATTCAAGCACTGGCCTTTACAGCCACAATTACAGTCAAACCAGATGGAGAACTGCTGTCACTAAGTCAGACAGATGTAAAAAGGAGTGATGACATATGGTCTCTAAAGTCTTGACAATTTCAGTTTCAGTTTCTCAAGACTGAAACACTGCCCTAAATGTGATGAAGATTATTCAAGCACTGGCGTTTACAGTCACAACTACAGTCACAGCAAATGAAGAACTGTATTCACTAAGCCAGACAGATGTAAAAAAGCGAAGTGATATTGCATGGTCTCTATATCTACAGTCTTGACAATTTCTGTTTCTCAACATTGAGACACTGCGCTACATGCAATGAAGATTATTGAAACACTGGCCTTTACGGTTACAACTACAGTCACAACAGATGGAAAACTTCTGTCACTGGGCCATCCGTAGATATGAAAAAGAGTTATGACACATGTGATATAAAAGAGTGATGACACATGATATGAAAGAGTTATGACACATGTGATATGAAAAGTTATGACACATGTGATCTGAAAAAGAGTGATGACATGTGTGATATGAAAAAGGAGTGATAACACATGTCTGATATAAAAAGGAATGATGACACATGTGATATGAAAAGGAGTGGTGACACATGTAGTATGAAAAAGGAGTGGTGACACGTGTAGTATGAAAAAGGAATGATGACACGTGATATGAAAGGAATGATGACACATGTGATATGAAAAAGGAATGATGACACATGTGATATGAAAGGAATGATGACACATGTGATATGAAAGGAATGATGACACATGTGATATGAAAAAGGAATGATGACACATGTGATATGAAAAAGGAATGATGACACATGTGATATGAAAAAGGAATGGTGACACATGTGATATGAAAGGAATGATGACACATGTGATATGAAAGGAATGATGACACATGTGATATGAAAAAGGAATGATGACACATGTGATATGAAAAAGGAATGATGACATGTGATATGAAAAAGGAGTGATGACATGTGATATGAAAAAGGAGTGATGACATGTGATATGAAAAAGGAGTGATGACATGTGATATGAAAAAGGAATGATGACATGTGATATGAAAAAGGAGTGATGACATGTGATATGAAAAAGGAGTGATGACATGTGATATGAAAAAGGAATGATGACATGTGATATGAAAAAGGAATGATGACATGTGATATGAAAAAGGAATGATGACATGTGATATGAAAAAGGAATGATGACATGTGATATGAAAAAGGAATGACACATGTCTGATATGAAAAAGGAGTGATGACATGTGATATGAAAAAGGAATGATGACATGTGATATGAAAAAGGAATGATGACATGTGATATGAAAAAGGAATGATGACATGTGATATGAAAAAGGAATGACGACATGTGATATGAAAAAGGAATGATGACATGTGATATGAAAAAGGAATGACGACATGTGATATGAAAAAGGAATGATGACATGTGATATGAAAAAGAGTGATGACATGTGATATGAAAAAGGAATGACACATGTTTGATATGAAAAAGGAGTGATGACATGTGATATGAAAAAGGAATGATGACATGTGATATGAAAAAGGAATGATGACATGTGATATGAAAAAGGAATGATGACATGTGATATGAAAAAGGAATGATGACATGTGATATGAAAAAGGAATGACACATGTGATATGAAAAGGAATGACAACACATGTGATATGAAAAAGAGTGATGACACACATGATATGAAAAAGAGTGATGACACACATGATATGAAAAGGAGTGATGACACATGTGCATGAAAAAGAGTGATGACACACATGATATGAAAAACATTGATGACACATGTGATATGAAAAAGAGTGATGACACATGTGATATGAAAAAGAATGATGACACATATGATATGAAAAAGAGTGATGACACACATGATATGAAAAAGAGTGATGACACATGTGATATGAAAAAGAGTGATGACACACGTGATATGAAAAAGAGTGATGACACATGGAAGAATACTGCAAATTTTTATGTACATTTTGAACGGTAAGTTTTATCATTTGTTGTGACACAAACTGTTCATCTGAATGTTCATGAAATCGAGTCCATGAGGCTGATTCGAGCAAGTTGCAAGCTTCTTTTACGGAGGTATGAACATGTAATTCTATAGCATTATCCTCTGTGTGTGTGTGTGTGTGTGTGTGCGTGCGTGCGTGCGTGCGTGCGTGTGTGCGTGCGTGTGTGCGTGTGTGTGTGTGTGTATGTGTGTTTACACATGCATGTGCGGTGTGTGTGTGTGTGTATGCATGAGTGCTGCCTACCTGCCTGCATGCATGCATGCATGCCTGTGAATGTGTGTTCATATTTCTAATTGTTATTCTCAATGATGTGTGTCTCTTTTCTCATTTATCTATTTTTAAAGAACTTATCCATTTCAACTTTTCATGCATAGATCATGTACTGGTATGAATCACCTATATACATGTATGAGTGAAATGGAAAGACGATGAGGACTTAAGTCAAGTCACGGGTCTTATTCCTGACAAGCTGAGTGTACCCTCTCTCTCTCTCTCTCTCTCTCTCTCTCTCTCTCTGTTTTTCGTCTGTCTATCAGTCTGTCTGTCTGTCTGTCTCACTCTCCCTCTCTCCCCCTTGTGTTGTGTGTGTGTATGTGTGGTGTGTATGTATGTGAGCGTGCGCGTGTGTGTGTGTGTGTGTGTGTGTGTGTGTGTGTGTGTGTGTGTGTGTGTGTGTGTGTGTGTGTGTGTGTGTGTGTGTGTGTGTGTGTGTGTGTGTGTGTGTGTGAGTGCATGCGTGCGCATGTGTGTGTGTCTGTGCGTGCGTGTGTGAAGACATGTAATTCTATTCATGTATGTGGTTTGGCTCCCCTTTATTCTTTGTGACTAGTGGTCCCTAAACTTATTTTTATTTCATATTTTATTGTCTGTTACATGTTGAGTTTGATAATGTACTGGTACTGTAATGTATACAGAACACGCTTATGTCATGGACCATTTGCATTATATAAATGAAACTATCATTATTATTATCAATACTGCCTTCTGAAAATGTATGCGATACACACACTGAACACAGTCTTTGTGAATGTAATGATATACACTGTACACATACAATGAATACAGTCTTCCATGAACGTAATGATATACACTGTACACATACACTGAATACAGTCTTCCATGAATGTAATGATATATACTGTACACATACACTGAATGCAGTCTTCCATGAATGTAATGATATATACTGTACACATACACTGAATACAGTCTTCCATGAATGTAATGATATATACTGTACACATACACTGAATACAGTCTTCCATGAATGTAATGATATACACTGTACACATACACTGAATACAGTCTTCCATGAATGTAATGATATATACTGTACACATACACAGAATACAGTCTTCCATGAATGTAATGATATACACTGTACACATACACTGAATACAGTCTTCCATGAATGTAATAATACAATGTACACATACACTGAATACAGTCTTCCATGAATGTAATGATATACACCATACACATACACTGAATAGTCTTCCATGAATGTAATGATACACTGTACACATACAATGAATAGTTTTCCATGAATATAATACACCATACACACTGAATACAGTCTTCCATGAATGTAATGATATACACCGTACACATACACTGAATAGTCTTCCATGAATGTAATGATACACTCACCGTATAAAGTGCAGAGCTCAATTCTATGACAGAAAACACTTTACGAGAAACTCTACTCCTATCTGATGAGGATCAGCATCACAACCCATTACTTAACTCAAAGTGTCCAAAATGTAGGTAAATCTTACTTTAGAAGGAATGATAAATTGTCTGACAAACAACTGCTTTGGTTTTTGTTTGTTTGTTTGTTTGTTTGTTTGCTTGTTTGCTTGTTTGTTTGCTTGTTTGTTTGTTTGTTTGTTTGTTTGCTTACTTGTTTGTTTGTTTGTTTGTTCTGCAACCCAATCTTCTTGGATTTGTGTGTGCACACTGGTTTGCCTCCACTGTGTAAGCAGTGTGCATGTTAACATCTTCGGTTGGCGTGCAAGCTGGTTTGTGTGTGTGTGTGTGTGTGTGTGTGTGTGTGTGTGTGTGTGTGTGTGTGTGTGTGTGTGAATGATGACACATATGATATGAAAAAGAGTGATGACACACATGATATGAAAAAGAGTGATGACACATGTGATATGAAAAAGAGTGATGACACACGTGATATGAAAAAGAGTGATGACACACGTGATATGAAAAAGAGTGATGACATACATGATATGAAAAAGATTGACACATGTGATATGAAAAAGGAATGATGACACGTGATATGAAAAAGAGTGATGACACATGTGATATGAAAAAGAGTGATGACACGTGATATGAAAAAAGAGTGATAACACATGTGATATGAAAAAAGTGATGACACACATGATATGAAAAAGAGTGATGACACACATATGAAAAAGTGATGACACACGTGATATGAAAAAGAGTGATGACACACATGATATGAAAAAGAGTGATGACACACATGAAAAAGAGTGATGACACATGTGATATGAAAAAGAGTGATGACACATGATATGAAAAAGAGTGATGACACACATGATATGAAAAAGAGTGATGACACACATGATATGAAAAAGAGTGATGACACGCCTAATATGGAAAAAGAGTGATGACACGTCTGATATGAAAAAAGAGTGATGACACATGTGATATGAAAAAAGTGTATGAAAAACGAGTGATGACACATGTGATATGAAAAAAGAGTGATGACACATGTGATATGAAAAAAGAGTGATGACACATGTGATATGAAAAAAGAGTATGAAAAACGAGTGATGACACATGTGATATGAAAAACGAGTGATGACACATGTGATATGAAAAAGAGTGATGACACGTCTGATATGAAAAATGATTGATGACACATGTGATATGAAAAAAGAGTGATGACACATGTGATATGAAAAAGGAGTGATGACACATGATATGAAAAAGGAGTGATGACACATGTGATATAAAAAGGAGTGATGATACGTCTGATATGAAAAAGGAGTGATGATACACGTGATATGAAAAAGAGTGATGACACACGTGATATGAAAAAGGAGTGATGACACATGATATGAAAAAGGAGTGATGACACACGTGATATGAAAAAGGAGTGATGACACGTGTGATATGAAAAAGGAGTGATGACACATGATATGAAAAAGGAGTGATGACACGTGATATGAAAAAGGAGTGATGTCACATGTGATATGAAAAAGGAGTGATGACACACGTGATATGAAAAAAGAGTGAAGACATATGTGATATGAAAAAGATGGATGACACGTGATATGAAAAAAGTGATGACACATGTGATATGAAAAAGGAGTGATGACACACGTGATATGAAAAAGGAGTGATGACACATGTGATATGAAAAAGGAGTGATGACACATGTGATATGAAAAAAGGAGTGATGACACACGTGATATGAAAAAGGAGTGATGACACACGTGATATGAAAAAAGAGTGATGACACATGTGATATGAAAAAGAGTGATGACACACGTGATATGAAAAAGGAGTGATGACACACGTGATATGAAAAAAGAGTGATGACACATGTGATATGAAAAAGGAGTGATGACACAGTGATATGAAAAAAGAGTGATGACACAGTGATATGAAAAAGGAGTGATGACACAGTGATATGAAAAAAGAGTGATGACACACGTGATATGAAAAAGGAGTGATGACACACGTGATATGAAAAAAGAGTGATGACACACGTGATATGAAAAAAGTGATGACACACGTGATATGAAAAAGAGTGATGACACAGTGACATGAAAAAGAGTGATGACACATGTGATATGAAAAAGGAGTGATGAACACACGTGATATGAAAAAAGTGATGACACATGTGACATGAAAAAGGAGTGATACACACGTATATGAAAAAGGAGTGATAACAGTGATATGAAAAGAGTGATGACACATGTGATATGAAAAAGGAGTGATGACACACGTGATATGAAAAAGGAGTGATGACACATGTGATATAGAAAAAGAGTGATGACACATGTGATATGAAAAAGAGTGATGACACACGTGATATGAAAAAAGGAGTGATGACACACGTGATATGAAAAAGGAGTGATGACACATGTGAATGAAAAAGGAGTGATGGACACATGTGATATGAAAAAGAGTGATGAACACAGTGATATGAAAAAGGAGTGATGACACACTGTGATATGAAAAAGAGTGATGACACATGTGATATGAAAAAGAGTGATGACACACGTGATATGAAAAAAGAGTGATGACACACTGTGATATGAAAAAAGTGATGACACATGTGATATGAAAAAGGAGTGATGAACACTGATATGAAAAAGAGTGATGACACATGTGATATGAAAAAAGGAGTGATGACACATGTGAATTGAAAAAAGAGTGATGACACATGTGATATGAAAAAGGAGTGATGACACACGTGATATGAAAAAGAGTGATGACACATGTGAT
>JAPXFY010000032.1:35737858-35762858 GCA_030674185.1 Monoplex corrugatus | reverse complement strand
CTGAATACAGTCTTCCATGAATGTAATGATATACACCATACACATACACTGAATACAGTCTTCCATGAATGTAATGATATACACCATACACATACACTGAATACAGTCTTCCATGAATGCAATGATATACACCATACACATACACTGAATACAGTCTTCCATGAATGTAATGATATACACCGTACACATACACTGAATAGTCTTCCATGAATGTAATGATATACACTGTACACATACACTGAATACAGTCTTCCATGAATGTAATGATACACTGTACACATACACTGAATACAGTCTTCCATGAATGTAATGATATACACTGTACATATACACTGAATACAGTCTTCCATGAATGTAATGATATACACTGTACACATACACTGAATACAGTCTTCCATGAATATAATACACCGTACTCACTGAATACAATCTTCCATGAATGTAATGATATACACTGTACACATACACTGAATACAGTCTTCCATGAATGTAATGATATACACTGTACATATACACTGAATACAGTCTTCCATGAATGTAATGATTACAATGTACACATACACTGAATACAGTCTTCCATGAATATAATACACCGTACTCACTGAATACAATCTTCCATGAATGTAATGATATACACTGTACACATACACTGAATACAGTCTTCCATGAATGTAATGATATACACTGTACACATACACTGAATACAGTCTTCCATGAATGTAATGATATACACTGTACACATACACTGAATACTGTCTTCCATGAATATAATACACCGTACTCACTGAATACAATCTTCCATGAATGTAATGATATACACTGTACACATACACTGAATACAGTCTTCCATGAATGTAATGATATACACTGTACACATACACTGAATACAGTCTTCCATGAATATAATACACCGTACTCACTGAATACAATCTTCCATGAATGTAATGATATACACTGTACACATACACTGAATAGTCTTCCATGAATATAATACACCGAACACTCAATACAGTCTTCCATAATGTAATGATATACACCGTACACATACACTCAATACAGTCTTCCATGAATGTAATAATACACCATAGACATACACTCGAATACAGTCTTCCATAAATAATGATATACACTGTACAATACACTGAATACAGTCTTCCATGAATGTAATGATATACAATGTACACATACACTGAATACAGTCTTCATGAATTATAATACACCGTACTCACTGAATACAGTCTTCCATGAATGTAATGATATACACTGTACACATACACTGCAACAGTCTTCCATGAATGTACAATGAATACATCACCTATAAAGTGCAGAGCTCAATTCTATGACAGAAGAACACTTTACATGTAAGAGAAACTCTACTCCTATCTGATGAGGATCAGCATCACAACCCATTACTTACTCAAAGTGTCCAAAATGTCGTAAATCTTACTTTAGAAGGAATGATAAATTGTCTGACAAACAACTGCTTTGGTTTTTGTTTGTTTGTTTGTTTGTTTGTGTTTGTTGTTTGTTTGTTTGTTTGTTTGTTGCTTGTTGTTTATTCTGCAATCCAATCGTGTTGGATTTGTGTATGCACACTGTTTGCCTCCACTGTGTAAGCAGTAAGCATGTTAACATCTTCGTTGGTGAGTGTGTGTGTGTGTGGTGTGTGTGTGTGTGTGTGTGTGTGTGTGTGTGTGTGTGTGTGTGTGTGTGTGTTGTGTGTGTGTGTGTGTGTGTGTGTGTGTGTGTGTGTGGTGTGTGTGTACGCAGCGTGCGAGTGTGTCGTGTGTGTATGTTAAGAGTGATGGTGAGTGTGGTGGGTTGTGTGTGATTTACTGATGTTTAACGTGCATATCTGATGGTTTTGTGTGTGTGTGTGTGTGTGTGTTGTGTGTGTGTGTGTGTGTGTTGTGTGTTGTGGTGATACATATGAGGAGGGTTCACACACACACACACACACACACACACACACACACACACACACACACACACACACAAAACACACAATCTCTCTTTCTCTCTCTCTCTCACACACACACAAACACACACACACACACAATCTCTCTCTCTTCTCTCTCTCTCTCTCTCTCTCTCTCTCTCTCTCTCCACACACACACACACACACACACACACACACACACACACACACACACACAGGATGCCGAGTTAGGGTACACTTAAGCATGTTCGACGAATGACCTTTGACCCATCTAGTCATCTCTATCACATACACATACATATTCTGTCTTTTCTCCTTTTCCTCGTTTCTAAAATTTTACCAGAGTTTTTTTTTAAATGGCTTGTCCATTTGATACGAAAATCATAGGGTCAACTGTCCACAATCACATCACTTCAATC
Source organism: Monoplex corrugatus (assembly GCA_030674185.1). Taxonomy (NCBI): domain Eukaryota; kingdom Metazoa; phylum Mollusca; class Gastropoda; order Littorinimorpha; family Ranellidae; genus Monoplex; species Monoplex corrugatus. The sequence goes on along the minus strand of JAPXFY010000032.1, from coordinate 35,760,500 downwards.
GGACGTTTCTCCTGGCTGGGGGTACAACTGGACATTTGCCATTTTAACAGAACTATGCACTGAGTCTGTCTCCTGGATGTATCACTGCAGCTCAAATGCGTTTATATCCGTTTATACTTGCTTTTACCAGTGATATGGCCCATTAGCTCAGTTGTTTGAACGACATGCTCATAATGCAGGGGTCCTCTTACAGCAGCTAGTTGGTTCTTTTGAGCAGCCCTGGACTCAAGATCTGATATTTCAGGGTCAACCCAACCAGCGACTAAAACTGGCCTGTTCGCTGCCCATCTTAGTGGAACCAGAAAAACACGAAAATAGAATCAGAACGCCTATTTAATACAACAAGACAAGACAGGCCAAATTTTTGCGAACTGGCCTTTGTCAAGCATAAATGTAAGCTCACAAACAAACACCAATATACAAAACAGACTCTTCTTCACTGGACGAAGCACAGGGAAGTTTCAGTCTTTTTCTCTTAATTTTGTATTTGGTGTTTGTTTGTGAATCTTGCATTCACACTTCCCTCTTCTCCCACTGGACGAAGCAGCAGGGAAGTTTCAGTCTTTTTCTCTTAATTTCGTATTGGTGTTTGTTTGTGATCTTACATTCATGCTTGACATTGGCCAAAATTTCGGCCGTCTTGTCATTGTATTAAATAGCGCTTCTGATTCTAGTTTTCAAGTTTTTCTGGTTCCTGTTTACTGAATGCGGGCAGTCGCACTTGTTTTGGAGCCCATCTTAATGTTTGGCACAGCCTTACTGACATTCTAATGGTATCAGCTTAGTATTTCATGCCCTGCTTCTCTTCCAACACCTCCCCCTTCCTTTCTTTTCCCATTTCAAGACCTTGCCAGTACATTAGACTTAGCACAGGCTAAGGGATTCTGCCAGACAGTTGCTGGCAGATTTGGGTGAAGCACATAAGGAATTGTCACAGTGCAATGATTTCCTCTTAAATAAAATCCAAATTCTGCGATATTAAGTATGAAACTTGTAGAAACTGGATTCTTGTTAGAAATCATGATTGTTTTGCATTTTCGTCAAGCAATCTCAAGTTATACATGCACCCAAAGTGTTTTCTGTGTGTGGGGTCCCTGCGTACATTTTATCTTTAAACTTTCTTGAGAAAGTGGGAGAGGAGGATGTCAAATTGTGCGAGCTGCTCCATTCTGGAGACTCAAATTTACAGACGCAATATATATTTATCTGGACTGTAATTGGAAAACACTAGTTTTTACACAGAAGGGCCAGGTATAATTTTTTTTTTTTTAATGCTGAAGAGATTGGGATATTGCAGAACATATGTGTACTGAGTGTGTGTAAGTCATTCTATGTGTGGTGCGTTCGTCTTTATTAACGCTTTGTAGGTGTGCGGGTGCATGCGTGTGTACACGCAAGTGAGCTATGCTAGTGTGTGCGCATGCATGCATGCATGTGTGTATGCGTGCATGTGCATTTGTGTGTGTGTGTGTGTGTGTGTGTGTGTGTGTGTGTGTGTGTGTGTGTGTGTGTGTGTGTGTGTGTGTGGTGGTGGTGTGTGTGTGTGTGTTGTGTGGTGTGTATGTGTGTGTGGTGGTGTGTGTGTGTGCGTGGTAGTGTGCGTGCGAGTATGTGTGTGTGTGTGCGTGTGTGTATGTGTGAGAGAGTGAGAGGAGTGTGTGTGTGTATGTGTAGTGTGTTGTGTGTGTGTGTTGTGTGTGTGTGTGTGTCTGTGTGTGTGTCTTGTTCTGTGTGATGTTAACATTGTCAGTTAAGTGATATTAGAGGTAGTGGTGTGTTGTGTGTGTGTTGTGTATGTGTGTGTGTTGTGTGTGTGTGTGTGTGTGTGTGTGTTGTGTGTGTGTGTGTGTGTGTTGTGTGATGTGAGTGTGTGTGATGAAGTGTGTGTGTGTGTGTGTGTGTGTGTGTGTGTGTGTGTGTGTGTGTGTGTGTGTGTGTGTGTGTGTGTTGTGTGTGTGTGTAGTGAGTGAGTGAGTGCATGCACAGGCATGCATGCATATACTCATGCATACACGCACACATGAATTCATAAACATCTGTACAATGCACTAACAACAAATTCTTCTTTAAATCCCAGTGCTGTGCATATATGGAGGGTTAGTTTTGTAAGAACTACTTCCGAGCGTTGTAAACAAAAATAAATAAATGGAACAAAATCAAACAAGACAGGAATGGTGATTTATGGTCTGAGTGGAGTGTTGTGAACAAACATAAATAAACGGAACAAAATCCAACACTACCGGAACGATGAATCATGGTTTGAGTGGAAAATCATCTGGATCTCATTATGCACCAACTACAAAAGTACCAGTTTCAGTTTCAGTTTCTCAAGATGACGTCTCCGCACTCAGAACGAATTCCATACGCACTAACGTCACAGGTGCCATGTGTATGGAGATCATGGCACAAGCCTTAAGCCTGCACATAAACCCATGAGCTGACCAGGTCCTGAGGCCCTACCTAGACTATGTTTTCAAAAGTACCAGTAATACACTTAAGTCAGCCTGACATCTATTACGCTCCAACCTACAGCCTATTGCAATGGGCGCAACAGAAAAGAGTGTAAGACATCAGACTCCCAACCACAAGGTCTGACATCGATCCTGCTTTGGTATTTCCATCCTGGTGGATATTGTTATTGTTATTGTTATTGTTATTGTTATTGTTATTGTTATTGTTGTTTAAAGCCCAGCTGACTGCATAAGTTCATATCAGGATTATAACCACCTCAAAACGTACAAAACTTCAACAGGAAAAAAAAAAGGAAAAGAAAATTTAGTACACATATCAATGCATTCGTGCACATAACCTAAGGACATGCCCCTGGCACTGACCACTCCGTCAAAATTATTGCACAGGAGATTTGAAAAAAACACCTGAATTCAAATTTAAGCATACCTAAGGACACCAAAACATATATGTAACAACGGGCATAAATTACCTAAAACTGCTTCTGCATATTTCACCTCCTTACAGCCAAAAATGCACTAATACATGTATCCAATTATCAATCCTAAGAAAAAGTACGCAAGACTTTATTGAACACATACAGGTGAACGGACCAGTAAGGCAGAAAATGACAGGAAGAAATGACAGAAAGCAAAGGCAGAAGAAAGAAACAAAGAGAGTGACAGAAAAGAGGAAATTTCTAGCACAGAATTTCCAGAAGATGGGGGTACTATTTATACTGAAAGAGCCCCATGGGGAATCCTGGTGGATAATGGTTGAGATATTTCCAATCTCTAAGGTCAGCTTGTGTGCAAGCCTGCTGTTACTGCTTAAACTCCTTTCATAAGTATATGCACGCAGAGCTTGGGCATGCGAATTAATGATTCTTGAAGTCATGTGAGTGTCTGGTGGCTTACAAAAACACATGAACGCCCAGTATGCACGCCCGCTGAAGACGGAGTATGCAGACTGTGCAGCAACATACTGTCTGTGCTGTGTACGGAAAACAAAGCACATAGACGCATCTGATAAAAAAAGATCAGAACACATGCAAAAAAAGAAAAACAAAAGTAAGAAAAGAAAAAGGCAAAGAAAAGAAACAGTATATTACAATGTACCAATTACTGAAAGAAAACAGACAAATTTCAAACTCAGAACCATATTCTGTCTCATTTCCATGAGCCATTCGTGCAGGGGAGGGGGAGGGAGGGGGACTGTTACATGAAAAATCCGCATATCCTGTTTACAACATATAAGCAGAATAATCTTATTTCGTGTTCTCCTGGTGATACCTTATAAGCTGGGTTGACTACATACGGAAAATCAATGTTCTACTTCTATTTCTACTGTTCTTGCTGTACAGTGAATGAAAAGCCAATTCGTTCTGGTTATGGAAAATCAATATGGCTTGGCTTACTGCCAATGGAGGAAAAAGAAAGATGACTTGGTCTTGTGTTCCCATACACAGGAAATCGGTAATTTAGTTTTTATCTACATTGAGAAATATCATGGAAAACGAGCAATGATCTTTACATTCAATTACGGTACTGAGACAGCAATACAGGTGACATTTTCTATTGGTGGTGGTGAAGTTCATAACGGTGATGGGAGTATTGGTGGTGATATTTGCTGTTGTTGTGGCATTGGTGGCAGAGGTGGTATATACTGCAGTGCTGCTGCTGGTGAATCTGCTGTTGTTGTGGTGGTGGTGGTGGTGGTTGTGGGGGTCATGTTAATGTCTGTGATTCTTCTTCTTGTTTTTTTTTTTTGGTTTTTTCCTTATTTTGTTGGTTACACACTCAGACAATTCCACTTATTACCTGGCAGATTCCTTGGGCTGCTTGCACCTACACAAAACTCTATGTGCTGGCTAAGCCTTCAAACGGGGAGATGGGACAAAGAAGAAGAATGGGACTTATGAAGCATTACGGGGCACAACAGAATGGTGAAACAAGCAGCAAACAGTTTTTATGCTGCAGCCTGGAATTGAAGTGGTGACATCAAATGTTTGCGCCTAACCCTTTGACTCCCATAACCACCCTGTCCATCAGCATCCTGAATTGTCAACCATGCTAGCAAAGCAAAAACTTAACCCTTTGACTCCTGTAACCACCCTGTCCACCAGCATCCTGCATTCTCAACCATGCTAGCAAAGCAAAAAGCTTAACCCTTTGACTCCTGTAACCACCCTGTCCACCAGCATCCTGCATTGTCAACCATGCTAGCAAAGCAAAAACTTAACTCTTTGACTCCCTCACCCTATTCACTAGCTTCCTGCTGGAAGCTGGTAGGTAGGGTGTGGAAGTCAAAGGGTTAAGTTTTTGCAGTTGGTGGATAGGGTGCAGGAGTCAAAGGGTTACAAGAGCAGCGAACAGGCCAGTTTTTATGTTGCAGCCTGGGACTGGACCAGTGACATCATATGTTTGAGCGTAGGAGGATAGGCTCAATTAGAAAGTTTCTTTCTAAAGATGTCACCAAAATAACGGTCACTTCATGAATCCTTTCAAGATTAGATTACTGTAATTCTGTCTTTGCTGACTGTTCTGATTCTGCTCTCTGTCCACTGCAGAAGATCCAGACTTCTGCTGCTTGCCTTATTTTCAAGGCTGAACATCATCAGTGCAGTGCCCCTTTACTGATGAACCTACACTGGCTCCCTGTTTCTGAAAGAATTAAATACAAGACAGTCTGCATCTGCTACAATTTGTCACTGGTACTGACTGCCCCTACCTAACTCTCTGATCTGATTATTCTGTACACTCGCTCTCGTTCTCATTGTTCTTTCTCTGACTCACAACTTCTTCAGCAAAACTGCTTCAAACATTAACCCTTTCCCATTTTATCCCGCCGCAGCCCGCAGACCGGGAAACCCTGCTTTTTATTTACACCTGCCGCAGCCTGCCGCCTGTTACTTAGGTCTGGTGGGGAATTTCCATCACGCTCTAAGCACTAGGGGTTACACACACCTCATGAATGAAGTTTCCCGCAAAAGTCAGGATAAACCAATGAAAGAATGATGCTGAGTTTGGTACCACACATCGCCTCATTTACAAGATTTCGGTCAGCGGCTGACCTTTTCATTCACACGCTTTGGAAAATCTCCGAATACTAGGAAGAGTTTCTGAGCAGAATCTGCAAGTGGGAAAGGGTTAATGTCATGGTTTCCTTCCTTCTCTGTCTATGGTCCCCTGCAGTGGATTTCCATTCCAAATAGTATCAGACATTCTACTTCTGTTTTATCATTCAAACCCCACCTCAAAAGGTACCTCTTCAGACAATACTTCTATGTGCAGAATCCTTCTAATGTTTTGTGGCCTGTTTCCTGTGTTCACTGTATGATTGTGAATCTGTGACTGTGTGTGTGTGTGTGTGACAGGATGAATTTTTGTAAATGCCTTGATCCATACATAATGTACTTTAAATATAAATACAAATCATTACTATTATTATATTATTGTCCAGTGGCTCTATCAACAGACTGGCATAGCCAGGTTTCACAAGCATGGATGCAAGAGAATGACAACAAAATATAAGCATATAAACAAAGGTAGGTGAGTGATGACTCTGTGTGTGTGTGTGTGTGTGTGTGTTGTGTGTGTGTGTGTGTGTGTGTGTGTGTGTGTGTGTGTGTGTGTGTGTGTGTGTGTGTGTGCATGTGTGTGCGTGTGCATGAGTGTGTGTGCGTGAGTGTGTGTGCGTGCGTGCGTGCGTGCTGCATGCGTGCGTGCGTGGCGTGCGTGCGTGTTGTGTGTACATTTCCGTGTGCGTGTGCGTGAGTGTGTGTGTGTGTGTGTGTGTTGTGTGTGTGTGTCTGCGTCTCTGTGTGTGTGTGTGTGTGTGTGCGTGTGAGTTTGCAATTCAGGTTCGTATTGCATATAGTCCAGCCAACTACTGAAGCCACAAGCTGGGGCTAACACCATACTAAAAACAAATTCACTTAAAAAGACAACACTTAAAATCAGGGTCACGAATATACTTTTAAGTCTAAAATGCATTTAAAAATCTTTACAATTTGTACAATCAGACAAGATGAAACCTATTGATCTCTTCTAAAAAGTTGTAAATTGCATCTGGATGAACATCTCCGAAGAAATTTTAAGGTATCTGTGTATGTGTGTGCGAGACAGACATATGAGCGTAGATGTCATCATGTAATTGCCTGTCTGTGAGGATGACATCCGTGTGTGTGTGTGTGTGTGTGTGTGTGTGTGTACGTGTGTGTGTGTGTGTGTGTGTGTGTGTGTGTGTGTGTATGTATGTATGTGTGTGTGTGTGTGTGTATGTATGTGTGTGTGTGTGTGTGTGTGTGTCTGTGTGTGTGTGTGTGTGTGTGTGTGTACATGTGTGTGTGTACATGTGTGTGTGTGTGTATACGTGTGTGTGTGTGTGTGTGTGTGTGTGTGTGTGTGTGTGTGTGTGTGTGTATGTATGTGTGTGTGTGTGTGTGTTGTGTGTTGTGTGTGTGTGTGTGTATACGTGTGTGTGTGTGTATATGTATGTGTGTGTGTGTGTGTGTGTGTGTGTGTGTGTGTGTGTGTGTGTGTGGTTGTGTGTGTGTGTGTGTGTGTGTGTGTGTGTGTATTTGTGTCTGTGTGTAGTGTCTGTGTGTGTGTGTCTGTGTGTGTGTGGAGTTGTAAATGTGTCTGAGTGTATGTGTGCGCACAGCATGTGTGTGTTTGAGAGTGCATGGTGTGTGTGTGTGGTTGTGTGTGTGTGTGTGTGTGTGTGTGTGTTGTGTGTGTACGTGTGTGTGTGTGTGTGTGTGGTGTATATGTATGTGTGTGTGTGTGTGTGTGTGTGTGTGTGTGTGTGTGTGTGTACGTGTGTGTGTGTGTGTGTATATGTATGTGTGTGTGTGTGTGTGTGTGTGTGTGTGTGTGTGTGTACGTGTGTACGTGTGTGTGTGTGTGTGTGTGTGTATATGTATTGTGTGTGTGTGTGTGTGTGTGTGTGTGTGTGTGTGTGTGTGTGTGTGTACGTGTGTGTGTGTGTGTGTGTGTGTGTATATGTATGTGTGTGTGTGTGTGTGTGTGTGTGTGTGTGTGTGTGTGTGGTGTGTGTGTGCGTGTGTACGTGTGTACGGTGTGTGTGTGTGTGTGTGTGTATATGTATGTGTGTGTGTGTGTGTGTGTGTGTGTGTGTGTGTGTGTGTATGTAAGTAGTGTGTGTGTGTGTGTGTGTGTGTGTGTGTGTGTGTGTGTGTGTGTATTGTCTGTGTGTGTGTCTGTGTGTGTGTGGAGTTGTAAATGTGTCGAGTGTATGTGTGTGCACAGATGTGTGTGTTTGTGAGTGCATGTGTGTGTGTGTGTGTGTGTGTGTGTGTGTGTGTGTGTGTGTGTGTGTGTGTGTGTGTGTGTGTGTGTGTGTGTGTGTGTGGGGTGTTGTGTTGTGTGTGTGTGTGTGTGCACAGCATCTGTGTGTGTTTGTGTATGTGTGCGCCCATGTTGATATATGTATTTTCATAAAAGAGTTTGTATATATATGCAAACCTCACACTGATAAACGAAAAACATATTTGTTGTTACTGTTGATGAGTTATATACATGTATATGCTGCACTGATGTATTTGAATGTATATCTGACTGCGTACTGCATTCTTGTTTGTTTGTTTGTTTGTTTGTTTGTTTGTTTGTTTGTTTGTTTGTTTGTTTGTTTGTGCAACAAGCATTCTTGAACACGGACTGTTTGCATTATATAATGGTGGTGGTAGTAGTAGTACTAGTAGTAGTAGTAGTAGTAGTAGTAGTAGCAGTAGTACTAGTAGTAGAGGCACGGGTAGTAGTAATAGTAGGGAAGTATAAGTAGCAGTAGTAGTAGTTGTAGTAGTAATATCTGCTGAAGAAGGATTTATCACACTTGCGTAGTTCCATATGTGCTCCATCTAGTTCTGCCATCAATTATTGGGCAGACTCTGATCATACCCAACACCTTCCCCACCCCATCCCACTTCTGTTCATGCAAGTTCTTAAAATACAAGGTGAGGAGAGGTATGGAACATAATCTATGATTATGAACTGCTACGTTAACACCACCAGAATAACCAGAGCATTACATACGTTTTTATGTTGCTGGCAGACCTAAGATACAAATCAGACAGAAAGATGAATGAGAACCCCAGGTCCATGGTTCTATATTAACGCAGAAAGGTGAATGAGAACCCCAGGTCCATGGTTCTATATTAACGCAGAAAGGTGAATGAGAACCCCAGGTCCATGGTTCTATATTAACGCAGAAAGGTGAATGAGAACCCCAGGTCCATGGTTCTATATTAACGCAGAAAGGTGAATGAGAACCCCAGGTCCATGGTTCTATATTAACGCAGAAAGGTGAATGAGAACCCCAGGTCCATGGTTCTATATTAACGCAGAAAGGTGAATGAGAACCCCAGGTCCATGGTTCTATATTAACGCAGAAAGGTGAATGAGAACCCCAGGTCCATGGTTCTATATTAACGCAGAAAGGTGAATGAGAACCCCAGGTCCATGGTTCTATATTAACGCAGAAAGGTGAATGAGAACCCCAGGTCCATGGTTCTATATTAACGCAGAAAGGTGAATGAGAACCCCAGGTCCATGGTTCTATATTAACGCAGAAAGGTGAATGAGAACCCCAGGTCCATGGTTCTATATTAACGCAGAAAGGTGAATGAGAACCCCAGGTCCATGGTTCTATATTAACGCAGAAAGGTGAATGAGAACCCCAGGTCCATGGCTCTTTATAAAGCAGAAAGATGAACAGGAACCCCAGGTCCATGGTTCTATATAACGGAGAAAGGTGAATGAGAACCCCAGGTCCATGGTTCTATATAAAGCAGAGAGAAAGGTGAACGGAACCCCAAGGTCCATGGCTCTTTATAAAGCAGAAAGGTGAATGGGAAGCCAAGGTCCATGGCACTTTATAAAGCAGAGAGATGAACAGGAACCCCAGGTCCATGGTTCTATATAAAGCAGAGAGAAAGGTGAACGGAACCCCAAGGTCCATGGCTCTTTATAAAGCAGAAAGGTGAATGGGAACCCCAGGTCCACGGCTCTTCATAAGGCAGAAATGTGAATGGGAACCCAGGTCCATGGCTCTCTATAAAGCAGAAAGGTGAATGGGAACCCCAGGTCTATCTCTATGGCTTTTATAAAGCAGAAAGGTGAATGTCTGTGGTTCTGGAGGGAAAGAGAACATCAGGTAGACAGAGGGAGAAAATACTGGACGGACTTGCAGGATGGCTGACCACAGAGAGGGTAGAAGATGTGCTTGTGGCGACAAGGGATAGATGCATATGGAGGGCCATGATCGCCAACACCATGCGGCAGGGCACATGATGATGATGAATTTTTATTGTTGTCTGTGATGATTCACCCCTACATATTCATTCATCTCATTCATTCATTCATTCATGCATGCATTCATTCATTCATTCATTTATCATTTCCAAACAATCAAACTGCTAAGAAGTATACAATCAACCTTCATGTTTTCAACAAGTCTGTTGAACATTCAGATACCAGAATTTATTCTTGATTTATCTGTGATCTTCTTTATCTGTGAATTCATTTATACATTCATTCATTCACTTAATTTATTCAATCATCCATCATTCATTCATCATTTACTCATCTTTTCTGGAAAATCTAATGGCTGGTAAGTATACCTTTACCTTCATGTTTCCAACAATTCTGTTTGACTTTCGCAGAACAATAACTTAATCTTGGGTGTCATCTTCTTTACACATCATCATTCATTCATTCATTCATTCATTCATTCATTCTATCAATGCAAAGCAATCTAATGCCAACAAATAAAAGTTACACCATGTTTCTACCCAATGTTAACTGTCTTTCGCAGACTAACGTTTTGTACTTGACTTGTCTGAGATCCCTTTTATCTATTCCCTATTTCATGTACTTGTTCATTTGATCTACTTATTTACACATTTATCTGTTCATCTTATCTTTCGTTTATGTACTTAACTTATATGTACTTATCTATTTCTCATTTAATTCCTCTTTGTGTATTCATATTATCTATTTACCAACTTATTCTTTTCTGTCACTATCTTGGCATCTATTAAATGAAAATAGTCCTTGTTTATCTGATACCTATCTGATTTCTCTCTTTCTCCTCTCCTTCCATCCCTCTTGTTAGACTGACCTTTCCGTGAGCATGTTTGCCTTTCTCTGTGCTGAAATCAGCCTCCTTCTCGTGAAATTGCTGAATGTTAAAAAAAATATCAAACTGACATCTCTCTCTCTCTCTCTCTCTCTCTCTCTCTCTCTCTCACTCTCTCCCTCACCCTCTCTCCCTCCCTCCTCTCTCTCTCCACACACACACACACACACACACACACCGCAGCCCGCACACACACACACACACAGCACACGCACACACACACACACACACACACACACAAACATCAAAAAACAAAAACCATTCCAACAAATCAATCCATTTACTTCAGCGCTGCCGTTAAAATGTTTCCTTACAATACAATACAAAGCTATCAAACAAACAAACACAAAATCACAATCAAACCTCAAGCAAACAAACAAGCAAACAAAAACAAACAACCCCCTACCCCCCACCCACCCCCCCAAAAAAAAAAAAAAAACAAATTAAACCAGCAGGATTTTAAAACTGATGCAAAAGTTTTCTTTCTCTCCTCTCTCTCCTGCTGCAAGAAAAAGACCAAAACGCATTGGAAAACGAAAGCTCAAAATACAAATGAACAAGCAAAATGTCTCACACTGAAAAAAAAAAAAGAAAGAAGAATTTCCCGCCTTCTTGAGCTGCACAATGGGGGAGGGGAAAAAAACTATACTTGGAAAGGGTTGAGTGATGGGTGGAAAGGGCAACTTATCAACTGACCAACCAACCAACCAAACAAACAAATAAACAAACGAACGAATGGAAACGAAACAAGCCTTACCTGTGCAGAAGTTACCTGTGAGGGCTGACAACTTACCTGATGGATAGATGAAGGACAGCAGTACGCTGCAACTTTCTGCCGTTGGTGAAACAGTTGTACAAAACACACCTGTTCAGTACCCCTTTACTGCTTGTGTTAACCCCTAACATTTCACTCTGACTTTCTGTGCTTTGTAGGCCCTACTAGAGGGAAAAATAACAGTGTGACCATCCAAAGGTTAAACCCACAATCCACGAGTTATCAGCATAGTGCTTTAACCAACTGAGCTAAGGGGCCACTTCATTAACCCTTCGACTCCCGCACCATGTCAATCATTATCCTGCTTTGTCAACTGTGCTAGCAAAGCAAAATCTTAACCCTTTGACTTCCTCACCCTATCCACCAGCTTCCTGCAGGAAGCTGGTGGATAGGGTGGGGAAGTCAAAGGGTTAAGATTTTGCAGTTGGTTGGTAGGGAGCAAGTGTCGAAGGGTTAATAAAAAAAAAATGTCTCACAACCCCTCCATTATGAGCAAGAAGCTCTAACATTTCAGCTAATGTGTTATATTGATTGGGGATGACTTCTGTCATACGATTACATAAGGCTTGGCGAGATAAATTTGTACTAAGCGGATTTTTGCTTTTTGGTCTGTTCCTTCCTTTTTTTAACACTACAGATGCAAACTAAGTAACCAACTCTGAGAGTCACGATTATCTCCCATGTAGAATTTTCTCAAATCCAACACAGTTTTCGCTACCCATTCAGCTAGCATAGACGCAGCCGCAAGCTGTAAAAATTGTAAGCTCAGAACATTCCTCAAAAAAGGAATGCCCAAGTCTACCCTTATACCCTGCAACTACACCCACACACAACCACGAGCAAGGAGAGAAATTCATTCAATATACTGGTCTCATGTTCAAGATTGACACAGTCTTTTATTCTTGAACTGACGAAACACGCACACACAGACATTGACAAGACAGAACATATACAGGGTTGCTTCCAAGGCATATATGTAACACCAAAGGAAAATAGTAAGCTCAGAACATTCCTCAAAAAAATGAATGCCCAAGTCTACCCCTATACCCTGCAACTACACCCACACACGACCACACATTTCAGAACAATGCAGATGAGGCAGTTCCACTGACAGAATGATACAAACCTAAGATATCAAACCCATACACTAGGCAGGACCTATTCATCTTTATGTGCAGGCTTATGGCTTATGCTATTATAATTTAGGATCTTCTCCATCACATGGTATCTGAGCATTTATACAAGGAATTCCTTCCCAGTACTGACACCTTACAATTCGACTCCAGACCTTTTAAGTGACCAAGGAGCAACTAAGAAAAAGTCAAAAAACTGGAAGGGGTCCAGGGGCCGGCAGCGCCAGCCCCCAGACGCTGAGTCTTTTTCAAAAAACGGATTTCCGTTTCTGACTCTTGAAAAAACGGATTCCGTCGTCAAACGGAAAAAGTTGCACCCATGAGTGACACTGACTCCAACACAGCTGAGCTCAAGTTTCTATGGTTTGGACAGGAATCATAAACTGTCATTGACTCATTGTATCTCGTGTATACAGTCATGTCATTGTATTGTAAAAATGAATAACAACAAATTTCATAAAAAAAAATAAATAAATAAAAAGAAGAAGAAGACATGGCACACCTGTGCAGTAACCCCTCACCACTTTTGTTAACCCTCACAAAAACAACACTCCAAATTCCAATGCAACTTCATGACCTTTGTACAGTGTCCCTTGCAAACCTCTTTCCATTAACCTCTGACCTACAATGAGACTTCGAGAGCGAACTCATCAACAACGCCCCTCTGCTGATGTCTGTGGTTCGTGTATAAATCATACAAAAGCTGTATTTTTTGTACACCTCTTTTATTACCTCTTTCATTGTAATTTACTTACATTTAGGAACCAGAAAAACATGAAAACAGAATCAGAACTCATATCTAATATAACCAGACAAGACAGGAGCAAATTTTCGGCCAACTGGTCTTTGTGAAGCGTGAATGTAAGATCACATACAAACCAACACCAAATACAAAAATTAGGAGAAAAAGAGAGACATTTCCTGCTTCAGTTTTTTCCTCCTAATGTTTGTAATTGTTGTTTGTTTGTTTCTGACCTAATATTCACGCTTGACAAAGGCCAGTTGGCCGAAAATTTGTGCCTGTTTTGTCTCGTTATATCAAACACGCGTTCTCATTCTAATGTCATGTTTTTCTGGTTCTTGTTTGCTTGAACGCAGGCAGTCGCACTTGTTTTGGATTTACTCACATTTAGATTCGAGACCTGATTTTCTGACCCAACATCATCTCCAACTAGTAACTACTGGTCAAATATCAATTAAGAGAGACGGAAACCAGCCGCCATCATGAAAAGAAAATGGAGATGGATTGGGCACATCATGTGGATTGGGCACATCATCTGAAGATAGCATGATAACGTCATCCACACTGCCCTCCACAGGACACCAGAAGGAAGACATAAGAGAGGAAGACCCGAGAATACCTGGTGACGGGTGATGAACAGTACAAGAAGAACTCTCCTGAAACACTGCCAAGGCACCATACAGAGGCTGGCCCAGAACAGACAGGCATGGAGAATCTTCATTGCTGCTCTACATCATGCCTATGGGCAGTGGGCAGTAAGTTATTCAGACAGACTGATTCAAGAATTCTCCACACAAAAAAACGCCCCACTGCAATTTTCTCTCTCTGTGTGGGTGTTTGTGTTGGTGGGTGTGTGTGGGAGTGCGTGCGTGCGTGTGTGGGTGTGTGGGGTGGGGGGTGTGCACACATGCGTGTGTGTGTGTGTGTGTGTGTTGTGTGTGTGGTGTGTGTGTGTGTGTGTGTGTGTGTGTGTGTGTGTGTGTGTGTGTGTGTGTGTGTGTGCGTGCAAGCGCGCGACACGTGCATGCATGCATATGCGTGTGTGCGTGTGCGCGCGCGCGCGTGTGTGTGTGTGTGTGTGTGTGCACAAGCGTGCATGCATGCATATATCATATGTGTGTATATGTGTATTTTTTCTGAACTCACTATTATTTTTTAATCCATGTATTTCACTTTTATGGGGGTTTTTTATGCGTATGTTGTACATGTATAGTACTATTAGTAGCAAGGGCAAACTGTGCAACAGGTCCAGTGCAACCTATTAGTTTTATCCTGGAGTAATAAAATGTTCCAAAGAATCATGCAGGACACGCCTGCACAGTACCCCTAACTTAAATCTTTAAACTAAACCATTAATCAGACTACAGAACTCTTCAACAAGAACACCCCCCCCCCCTGCCCCCCCTCCCCCCCCCCCTCTCTCTCTCTCTCTCTCTCTCTCTCTCTCTCTCTCTCTTTGATACCAAGAAAAGAAACAAAAAGAAACAAAGCGCCCTTTGTGGTCTGAACCTCCCCTGAGGCCAAAATCCCCGACTTCGGTTATCAACAACAAAGAACGGAATCTGGAAATTGTTCAAAGAGGATTTATCACATACAGTTAATTCCATACATGCTGCACCCAATTTTACGCTCAGAGACCAGACAAAACCTTCAACTATTGGTTTTTCCCCAACTCATCAACACTGCTGACTTATGTTGACTGAATGACTGATTTGGTTCAGCTTTATGTCCGATTTATTTCAGATTTATGTCTGATTTGGCTCAGCTTTATGTCTGATTTGCAAAGAAAACAAATGAGACAGTCTTGATGGAGGCAGACATAAGTAGATCACTCATATTATAAGGAAATGATGGAGGCAGACACAAGTAGATCACTCATATTATAAGGAAGATTAAGAAACGACAGGCAACATTTATAGGCCATTTTATGAGGAAAGGGGATTTGGAGCACGTGGTCACAACGGGAAAGCTGGAGGGAAAGAGAGCACCGGGTAGACCCAGGGAGAGAATGCTGGACGGACTTGCAGAGTGGCTGGGGATGAGGAGGGTGGGGGAGATGTCAGGGGCAACGAGAGATAGAGATGGATGGAAGTCCATGGTCGCCAACACCATGCGGCAGGGCACCTGATGATGATGATGATGATATGTCTGATTTTGTTCAGCTTGAATCTGATTTGGCTCAGCTTTATGTCTGATTTGGTCAGCTGTATGTCTAATTCGATTAAGCTTTATGTCTAATTTGGTTCAGCTTTATGTCTAATTTGGTTCAGATTTATGTCTAATTTGGTTCAGATTTATGTCTAATTTGGTTCAGTTTTATGTCTGATTTGGTTCAGATTTATGTCTAATTTGGTTCAGATTTATGTCTAATTTGGTTCAGTTTTATATGATTTGGTTCAGATTTATGTCTAATTTGGTTCAGTTTTATGTCTGATTTGGTTCAGATTTATGTCTAATTTGGTTCAGATTTATGTGTGATTTTGGTTTAGCTTTATGTCTGATTTGGTTCAGCTTTATGTCTGATTTGGTTCAGCTTTACGTGTGATTTGGTTCAGCTTTACGTCTAATTTGGTTCAGCTTTACGTGTGATTTGGTTCAGCTTTATGTCTGATTTGGTTCAGCTTTATGTCTGATTTGGTTCAGCTTTAAGTGTGATTTGGTTCAGCTTTACGTCTAATTTGGTTCAGCTTTATGTCTGATTTGGTTCAGCTTTTCGTCTAATCTGGTTCAGCTTTATGTCTGATTTGGTTCAGCTTTATGTCTGATTTGGTTCATCTTTATGTCTAATTTGGTTCAGCTTTACGTCTAATTTGGTTCAGCTTTACATGTGATTTGGTTCAGCTTTACGTCTAATTTGGTTCAGCTTTACATGTGATTTGGTTCATCTTTACGACTAATTTGGTTCAGCTTTATGTCTGATTTGGTTCATCTTTACGACTAATTTGGTTCAGCTTTACGTCTAATTTGGTTCAGCTTTATGTGTGATTTGGTTCAGCTTTATGTGATTTGGTTCAGCTTTATGTGATTCATGTTTAATTCGGTTCAGCTTTATGTGATTCATGTTTAAGTTGGTTCAGCTTTATGTGATTTGGTTCAGTTTTATGTGATTCATGTTTAATTCGGTTCAGCTTTATGTGATTTGGTTCAGTTTTATGTGATTCATGTTTAATTTGGTTCAGCTTTATGCCTGATTTGGTTCAGCTTTATATCTCATTTGGTTCAGCTTTATGTCCGACTTGGTTCGGCTTTATGCGTGATTTGGTTCAGCTTTATGAGCTGGGGGCTGGGGTCTGAAGGCCTGGGGCAGAGGACTGGAGGCAGGGGGTTGGGGGCTGCGGTTGGGGGCTGGGAGCTGGGGGCTGGGGGCTGAGGGCTGGAGGCTGAGGTCTGAAGGCCTGGGGCAGAGGACTGGAGGCAGGGGGTTGGGGCTGGGGTTGGGGGCTGGGAGCTGAGGGCTAGAGGCTAGGGGCTGGAGGCAAAGGAAAATCTTTGTTTGTTTAATATTCAATCATAAAAATATCACAGCAGTAAAGTACTCATCTTCTGATCTGACAGGGTTTTTATTATTATTATTATTATTATATTATTATTATTATTATTATATATTATTATTATTATTATTATTATTATCACTATCATTATTATCACTATCATTATTATCACTATCATTATTATTATCATTAAATCTATGACTGTCCTGATTCAAAGTCACATCACCAATCATGAAGACAACTGTGAATGTCATCCCAGTCCACCCAGTGGTAAACGGGTAAACCTGAATCTGTTCAGAGATGGGGAAAGGTAAAGCAGCCAAGAAGAGGAGGAGAGGACACTGCCCTCATAAAGCTGAAGCAACAGTAACAAAGGGACACTGCCCTCATAAAGCTGAAGCAACACTAACAAAGGGACACTGCCCTCATAAAGCTAAATCAACACTAACAAAGGGACACTGCCCTCATAAAGCTGAAGCAACACTAACAAAGGGACACTGCCCTCATAAAGCTAAATCAACACTAACAAAGGGACACTGCCCTCATAAAGCTGAAGTGACACTAACAAAGGGACACTGCCCTCATAAAGCTAAATCAACACTAACAAAGGGACACTGCCCTCATAAAGCTGAAGTGACACTAACAAATGGATACTGCCCTCATAAAGCTGAAGTGACACTAACAAAGGGACACTGCCCTCATAAAGCTAAATCAACACTAACAAAGGGACACTGCCCTCATAAAGCTGAAGCAACACTAAGGGACACTGCCCTCATAAAGCTGAAGCAACACTAACAAAGGGACACTGCCCTCATAAAGCTAAATCAACACTAACAAATGGACACTGCCCTCATAAAGCTGAAGCAACACTAAGGGACACTGCCCTCATAAAGCTAAATCAACACTAACAAAGGGACACTGCCCTCATAAAGCTGAAGTGACACTAACAAATGGACACTGCCCTCATAAAGCTGAAGCAACACTAAGGGACACTGCCCTCATAAAGCTGAAGTGACACTAACAAAGGGACACTGCCCTCATAAAGCTGAAGCAACACTAACAAAGTCTCTTATCTAACCCCCCTCCCCACACACACACACAAACACACACACACACACACACACACACACACACACACACACACACACACACACACACACACACACACCCCCTAACGACCTTCCACTTGTGGTGTAACGTAACCCATTGGGAAGAAGAATGCACTAAGATTGTGACTCTGGCTTTTTTTATGTGTTTATCAGGACCTGAAAAGCAATTTCTGTCCTCTCTATCAATGGTCTAGTGTCTGTCTCCCTAACCCTTTGACTCCCACGCCCTGTCCTGCATTGTCAACCATGCTAGCGAAGCAAAAACTTAACCCTTCAACTCCCTCACCGTATCTGCCAGCTTCCTGCAGGAAGTTAGTGGATAGAGTGAGGGAGTCAAATGGTTGAGTTTTTGTGGTTGGTGAAGAGGGGGGGGGTGGGGATGTCAAAGGGTTAAACAACCCGTCCATGCGTTTGTGGACAGTTTTTTTCCCCCACCAGTCTGGTTTATTTTCGATTCCTACAACAGCAACACCCCCATCCTTCCACTCCCCGAAAAAAAAAAAAAAAAAAAAAAACGCTCACTGACAAGCTTAATCTTAGCAGTTAAGGGGTCAAAAGACCAGGTAGTTAAAAGGGTTACAGTCCCTGTTCTTTCTTATCAAATTAGCAGTTAAAGGGTTACAGTCCCTGCTCTTATCAATCAGCTTACTCCTCCGTCACAAGTTGAGGGCTATCACAAGATTGCCGAACCAGGGAAAGAAGGACCCGAACAGAAGATGACATGGAATTGAAGGAGACGGTGACACGTGCGTAGGGACAGGGGAGGGAGAGGAGCAAGATCATGAGAGAGAGAGATAAGAGAGAGAGAGAGAGAGAGAGAAGAGAGAGAGAGAGAGAGAGACAGGAGCTGGTGAATGAATGACATAGAGGGAGGTGCAGAGAAAAGGGAGGAAAGAGACTTAAAGAACAGATACAGAGAAAGTGAAGTAGAGAAAGTGAAGAGATACTTGTGCCAGCAAGAGAAAAGACGCGCAGAAACAAGATACATCATACAGTGCAGAGCATATCAAGTCATACAGTCTGAATCTACTCTAGACCATCTAAATACCCAGATTCATGCATAAGATGAAAATAAAATCAACATCCACAACAACAACAACAACACGCAAAGAAAGAAACACCACTTACTGTAACTCTCTGCCCATGCCGTGTATACACAGACTAAAACTACATTGAACGTACACACTCACAAACACCACTTACTGGAACTCTGCCGTATCCAGACACTAAAACTACACTGAACACACACACACACACAACACACAAACACAGGGCACCCTACAAAGACACCATCACCATCAGCACATTCCTTTCAATCCTTCTCACAAGTTCTCCTCACCTGTGTGGATGCGGGTGTGTTGCTGCAGGTGGCTCAGCTGCTTGAAGGCGCGGTCGCAGTAGATGCAGACGTGCTTGCGGATGTTGGTGTGCACGAGGGAGTGCTGCGTCAGCTGCCCCTTGGTGCGGAACGCTTTCAGGCAGGTGGGGCACAGGTGGGATCGCTGCGAGGACGAGGTGATGTCCAGGCCCATGTCCGACGTGTTGACTCCCTGCGAGTGCAGATGCATGGAGGAGGTGGAGGACGAGGATGACGACGAGGAAGGGGGTATGGCCTGGGAGGAGAGGCCGTGCTGCCCCCCTTGCAGGGACTGCAGAGCCTGGGGTGGTGGGGGGAGATGGACATGCCCGGGTGGTGGTGGGGGGAGATGGCTGGGGGCTGCTGCTGTTGCTGGTGGGCCAGGGGTTGTGAGGGGAGATGGTGTTGGGCTGGTGGCCGTGGGGGTTGTGGGGGGAAATGGTCGGGGGCTGGTGGCCGTGGGGGTTGTGGGGGGAGATGGGCTCGTGCTGGGGCTGCATCCCGGCCGGCTGGGCCTGTTGCTGTTGTTGCTGGTGATGGCCCGGCTGGGGCTGGTGATGGGAGGACTGGGACGTGGAGTGTTGCTGCTGCTGTTGCTGATGCTGCTGGTGATGCAGAGGATGAGGAATCTGCAGGGTGGTGGGCGTCTGCAGAGAATGTGGTGGATCTGAGCCTCCGAGTGGTCCCACGGGTAGAACATCGGCCAGCTCTCCATGACTAGCAGACATAAGCCAGTAAGTGAAAAAACAACTTAAAGTTTTCAAAATAAGCGTCCATCTTAAGCTGCACCAGTCATTTTGAGCAAGTTTTCTTCAACTGCTCCACAAATCATAGGCAAAAAAAAAAAAGGAGGGGAGGGCGTGAAGGGGTGTACTGTAGTACCTTAAATAAATTAACATATACAGTGAGTCCACATCAGTTCGGAAAATAGCATGATACAAGAATGAGTTATTATCATTATTTAGTTGTAATGCTGCTTTGCCATAAAACAGGTAAACTATTGCATGACTGTAAATTCTCTCTTAAAACTGAATACTCTGTCAGCCCACTTATTTCTTCTACAGACAGCAAACGTTTCTAGTTCTGCGTAACTTCTTTTTTCCAACTAACAGCACTTGTTTTCTGTTCATTCATTCCAGCAGAATACACGGCTGATATATGAAACTCACCGGAATAAATTTCTGTTCATGTCATTTCAACACATGGTTTAAAAAAACCCGTACGATACTATCCCAACGTTTTTTTTTCTTTAACAGTTCAGGGTGTCATTTTTACCACGTCACAAAATTCTTGGAAACTACGAAAAGAAAAATAAATATGAAACAGAGAAAACCAATTAACACAAGCTGTTGCAATTATTGTATACATGTATATCAAATCATTGCTATTCGCCCATTCTCTCCGTGGATAATATCACATGACCCGTGTCAAGCACCAACTGAAATGTATATACACAACAAGGTTTTGCAACGCTTGATCATGATTTCATTTTCAACCGAAAAACATTCGGAAAGGCTTCATCAAGGTTTCAAACTGAAACTATTCTAATAACGAATCCATTACAAACTTTGTTTTAAATCAGATGCCACCACAGGAAACGCTGAACATTCAGCTCAGTTACAGCTAATAACACCACAACAGATTTCCTCCCATTGGATGTAATGGCAAGGCACATTAAGACCTGTCTACGTAAAAGACAGCATTACACTTTTTAGCTCGCGTACACGGATAGAACAAAACGGCAGGGAACAATTTTTCAAATATGCTCACACGTGCACATCATCTACACACATATACACACACACACAGGCATGAAATCAAACGGGGCGATCAGACCTATCGAAGGGGCACCACCACACCACCACCCTCACGTTTTGGGAACTCCCGAGCAAACAAAACCGTCACCACCATCACCACCACCACCACACTCACATAACCACAACAACAAAAAGACTGCAAGCCTCAAAATAAATGGCCCATCTCACTTCATCACCCACAAACAAACTTGCCACGAGAGCCTCACTATTCTCTGGTTTGAAAATAAAAGAACTGGGCTTGGAAGGGAGAGAGAGAGAGAGAGAGAGAGAGAGAGAGAGAGAGAGAGAGAGAGGGAAGAGAGAAGAGAAAGGAAGGAAGAAAAAAAAACCCACAAAAACAAAAACAAAAACATCACCCACAGCTACACGTTCGGATATTCAAGGTTGCTTCAACCGTTTAACACAAATGAAGTGAGCGGCGCACGGATGAAAAAAATAAAGCCTATGATTGTATAGGCCTTGCCGCCGCAACAAGGAAAGAAAATACATAAAAGAAAAAAATTAGAAGCGAGTAAAAAGAAACCGGGAGGATAGGAAGGGAGGAAGAGAAGGAGGAGGAGGGAGAAGGGAGAGGGAGTGTTGTGGTGGTAGGATAGGGAGGGAGAATAGAAAACACTCCAGTCATAAAACCTCCACAACCCAGCCTTGGTAAAGATTGGAAAGAAAGAAAAAAAAAAAGCCCACATCAATACTTTTTTTTTAACTGGCTTCTTTTTTTTTTCTTTTTTCTTTTTTTATCCTTTTTCTTTCTTTTTCTTTCTTTTTTTTTTTCTCCCTCTTTTTAATCTCTCTCACACTCTCTTTCTCCCCCTGTAAAGCTTCCTCCATTTTTTTTTTTATATACCTTTTTAAATCCTTTCTCTCATCCCATACCATTCCCAACCCCCAACCCCACCTTCCCCCACCCCTTTTTTTTTTCCAGGGCCACATCAATACTTTCCCCCACCACCGGTATTTTTTAAAGTCTGTTTAAAAAAAAAAAAGGAGAAAAAAAAAGAAAAAAAAAAAGTAAAAAGACCAGCCGACTTTTCTTTCTTAATCCAGTCAGCCTCTCTCTCTCTCTCTCTCTCTCCTCTCTCTCTCTCTCTCTCTCTCTCTCTCTCTGCCCCCTCTCTCTCTCTCTCTCTCTATTCCCTTCCCAGCTTACTCTACCCTAACCTTTCATCTCCACCACTACCAACACGCCAACTTTCCCACCCTTCCCACCTTTTCTCTCCCTCCCGCCCCCCCCCCCCCTCTTCTCTCTCTCTTCTGTGTTTTTCTTTCCCCAAGGACTTTTCTTCTTTTATGAACTTTTTCCCTTTATTTTTCTAACCCATCTCCCTCCCTCCCTCCCTTTTTTTAACACCCTCCACCCCAACCTCTCTCCCTCCCCCTTTTTTTTTTTAACAGACTTTTTTTTTCTCCCTAACTGTTTCTGGTCTTCCGTCTGGGAGGAGTGGAAAAAAAAAAAAAAGGCGAAATATGATTCGGATCAACTACTACTTACGCGTCTGTTGAATACCATCTAGCCTTATATTTAAAAAAAAAAAAAAAAATGTAAAAAAAAGATTTGTCCCATATCCCTCAGGTCATGAGGGGGGTGAGGTGGGTTGACACTGTTTCCTCAA
>JAPXFY010000032.1:35720358-35725358 GCA_030674185.1 Monoplex corrugatus | reverse complement strand
CCTCCCCATCTCCTATTTTTCCCCACCATCTTAACATGCCAGCCTCCATTCCCCCTTCTTGTACCCAAATGACACAACATGCAGCTGTATCCCTCTCCTTCCTCTCCTTCTGCGCATTCCTGAATAATACAAAAGTGCCAAAATAAATATAAATGAAATAATGGGGAAAAAAAGAAAGAGTAGATTTTGTGTGTGTGTGTGTGTGTGTGTGTGTGTGTGTGTGTGGTGTGTTGGTGTGTGTGTGTGTGTGTGTGTGTGTAGCTTGTGTGGAGTGGTGTGGTGTGTGTGTGTAGTGTGTGTGTCTGTGTGTGAGTGTGTGTGTGTGTGTGTGTGTGTCGTGTGCGTGTGTGTGTGTGTGTGTATGTGTGTGTGTGTTCATGCGTGCGCGTGTGTGTGTGTGTAGTGTGTGTGTGTGTGTGTGTGGTGTGTGTGTGTGTGTGTGTGTGTGTGTGGTGTGTGTGTGTGTGTGTTTGTGTGACACTGTGTGTGTGCATGCGCACGCACATGTGTGTGTGTGTGTGTGTGTATGCGTGTGTTTCACGCATATGCACATACCGGTGCGCACGCATATGTACATACAGGTGTGCACACATACACCTATACATGAAAATAAAGCAGGAGGGATTTCTCTGCTGTACATCAATGGACGATTACCCAACCTTTGGACCACAAGCCTGACCCTATAAAACGCATTACATAAACTAAGCATCGATCATTATTGAGCATCGACTATTACTCATGGGTGAGAAGACTTCAAACCCACTCCACACTAAAAATGTCCTATGCTGATCTGGAATACAGGCAAGCCAGAACAAGGAGTATATTCAATCACCAGCTCAAACCACATGCCAAAGATGCCTCTGTACAGAAAGCCCGAAGCAAAAGACCATGACCAGGGAAGAATGCTAAAGATACTGATGCATGAAGATTAGGAAAAAAATAAGCAACATTCATAGTATTTTATGAGGAAACGGAATTAGAGCACCTGGTCACAACAGGAAAGCTGGAGGGAAAGATACACCAGGTAGACCCATGGAGAAAGTATTGGATGGACTTACAGGGTGGCTCAGGACAGAGAGGGTGGGAGATGTACTTGTGCAGCGGAGGCAGGGGATAGATTCGTGCAGAGGGCCATGATCACCAATGCCATGCGGCAGGGCATATGATGATGATGAAGATGTATTGCATTTGTTATGTGTGGAAGTAGATTTTGTTCATAACAGTAAAATTGTTTGCACAAAGAGGATTTGTTATGCGCGATAGTAGATTTTGTTCATTACAGACGGTATTTTACACAAGGGAAGAAAATGAAGTGGGCAGAATAAATAAAAGAGTACATTATTTCAGAAATTCACAGAGGGCAGAATCCTTATAAGTGGATTCTGCTGTTGCAGTATCATAAGTATGCCTATTCATCCATCAGCTTGACAAGACAATCTAGCATAACCATTACACATATTACAAAAATCAACAATGCCATAAATTTCAATGCTTTCATCAGTTTTAAAGACTGCTCTTTTTGCTAAGAGTTAATACATTTTCACTATATTTTGCCAGAAAGGGAATACTAACTGAATGTTCAAATATGGCCAAAACGAAACATTCCCTTCAGCCCAATCATGCGGTACATGTTCAAAGGCTGTGAACAAAAAGTATTTTTCATATGGTCTGACCAATTTCAGTTCTCAAAGTTTTATCTCTCTTTTCTCCTCTCTTAAATCTAAAATATGTGCAAGTACAATTGCAAAAGAGGACACAGCATTCTCTGTGTGTGTGTGTGTGTGTGTGTGTGTGTGTGTGTGTGTGTGTGTGTGTGTGTGCGTGCGTGTGTGCTGTGTGTGTGCGTGTGGGTGTGCGTGGTGGCGGTGTGTGCGTGCGTGGTGCGTGCGTGCGTGCGTGCGTGCGTGTGTGCGTGCGTGTGTGGTGCGTGCGCGGTGTGCGTGTCGGTTGCTGTGTGTGTTGCGTGTAGCGCGTTTGTTTATGTGACTTGTGTGTCGTGTGTGGTGTCTTGGGTGTGTTGCGAGCGCGTGCACCGTGCGGTGCGTGCACCTGTGCGTGGCAACACAAAGGTAAACACTCAGGTTCATACTGTACTTACAACAAAGACCAAGTTTTATAGTTTTGTACATGTGTGTGTGTGTGTTAGTGTGTATGTGGGTTGCATAGTGGACAGAAAGTAACAACATACATTGGTTCAATCATACTGTACTTACAACAAAACAAGTTTATATTGTATGTGTGGTGAGAGTGAGAGAGAAAGAAGTAGAGAGAGGAGTATGTGTGTGTGTGTGTGCACATGTATGCATGTGTGTAGCATGTGCTATGAGCCTGTACAGGTTATGTATATTGTGGTATGTAGTGTGTGTGTGTGCTGTGTTGCGTTGTGTTGTGTTGTTGTACTTTCATGTGTGTTATGTGTCGTCGTGTCGTCTGTCTGTCTGTCTCTGTAGTATGTATGTGTTGTGTATGTCGTGTGCGTGTACAGCGTTTGTATGTGTGTGATCGTGCACGTGACTACGCAGTCCTGGATGTGTTGAGGTGTGTCTAGTGGTTGTTAGGTGTAGGGGATAAAAAAAAAAACGAAAAAAAAAAAAGAACACGGAAGGGACAGACTGTGAGAGAATCTTACACAGTAGACACCGGTCAATAAGACAGGCAGACAAAAGGTGCCAAGTAGAGAGACCCGGCACGACCACAGGCGACGGTCATACCATACCCAACCTCTCCCATTCCGAACTCACATGATTCTCTCAAGGATATTCTCTCAGAGTCACTTATCATTACTGTTATCATTATTCATCTTCATCATCATCATCATCATCATCATCATCGTCGTCGTCGTCGTTGTTTTTGTTGTCGTTGTTGTTTTTGTTGTTGTTGTTTATCATCATCAACATCATCATCATTATTATTGTTATTATCATTATTATCACTTATCATCATCAACATCATCATCATCATCATCACCACCACCATTATTACTATTAGTATTACTATCATCATCATCATCATCATCATCATGTTTATTATTATCATTACTATTATTACTATTATTATTATTCAATATCATCATTATCATCATATATCTTCATCATCATCACCATCATAGTTTCATACTTATCATTATTACTATTATCATTATCATTATCAGCATTATTATATATTAGTATCACAATCATCAGCATTATTGTTAGTATTACTACAACTAGTAGTAGTAGTATTGTTATTATTGTTTACAGCCCAGCTGACAGTACAGAGCCACGTCAGGGCTATAACCACATGGAAACATACACAACACCTCACTGACCTAAAAAAACATAATAACACCTGGAAAAGAAACTTAAGTACACATATTAATAATACATTTGCACACATAATCTAAGGACATGCCTCTGGAGGCGGCCATTCAACCCAATCTATCACCAAGGGTTTAAGAAAACAAACCTGAACACAAACATTAACATAATTAAGAGGAGTGTTCTGAGCTTACAGTTTTTGTGCTTTGTATCTGCTTCTGTGCTAGCTGAATGGGTAGCGCAAACTGTGTTGGATTTGAGAAGTTCTGCAATATGGGAGATAATTCCTACATGACTCTCAAGAGTTACGTTCTTTGATTAATAACCAAGTAACTAAAACATACATAAAAATTGGCACACACACACACACACACACACACACACACACACACACACACACACACACACACACACACACACACACACACACACATGCAAACACAACACAACACTAAATCTCGAATAATGTTAACATCAAGTTTTATGCTAACACTGAATTATTCTATAGATTAACTTAATTAATTAAACATTATCATTTCTTTTTCTTTTTTTTTTTATGCAGACCCAAACATTAAAAATATGATTATCACCTTCATTTCAACTAACACCAAGCAAACATTTTCAATTTTACATGAAGTCAAGGGAACTTAACCTGGAAATCTGCGATGAGAATTTCTCACAAACATTTGCATAATACTGGTTCCTGAGGGTTATCCCACTGGCAATAAAGTGAAAGAAAGAGTCGAAGAAAAATACATACATCCAAAAAAAAAATTTTTTAAAAACAAACAAATAAACAAACGAAAAAAAAAACAGCATTGTGAAATGCAGTACAGTATAGTATAGTACAGTATAGTATAGTAGACTACAGTAGCGTACGGTAGAGTACAGTAGAGCAGAGAACAGCACAGTAGAGTACAGTACAGTACTGTACTGTAGAGTACAGTACAAGTAGAGTAGTCAAGTACAGTATAGAGTACAGTACAGTAGAGCAGAGTATGGTATGGTACGGTACGGTATGGTATGGTATGGTATGGTATGGTATGGTATGGTATGGTATGGTATGGTATGGTATGGTATGGTATGGTATGGATTGCGTGGGTGGCGTGGCGTGGCGTGGCGTGGCGTGGCATGGTATGGTATGGTATGGTATGGTATGGTTATGTGGTATGGTTGGGTGGCATGATGGCTTGGTGTGGCTTGGCGTGGCGTGGCTTGGCTGGCGTGGCGTGGCGTGGCTATGGCGTGGCGTGGCATGGCGTAGTGCAGTGCAGTGGTGTTACATAGAATTGTATATACGTAGCATAGTCATAGTGTAGTGATTTCTTGTCACAACAGTTGTTTCCACGAGAAAACTCCAGCTGTTTTACCCAAGGAAGATGAGGGGGGTGGTGAGGTAAATGCACAGTTGTAGCGTATGCCATGATTATTGGTTGCTGCATTTTGTAAATAATTTGTTGCAGCATTTATATTCTTTCTCACCCCCCCTCCCCCTCTCTCTCTCTCCTCTCTCCTCTGGTGTGCTATGATAGCACTTGTTAGTGGAGGTCAGAATGAGATGCATGTGCTGCACATCTACTGCAGCTGCATTTTAATTTCAAAATGTAGATTAATAAAGGCATACTGAACTAAACTGAATGTTTATCAAGCGCAGCTGAATTACCAATTTCAAACAACAGATACAACTTTCTGGAAAAAAAAAAT
>JAPXFY010000032.1:35707858-35717858 GCA_030674185.1 Monoplex corrugatus | reverse complement strand
ACACACACACACACAGCACCACCACACACACACACCCCTACACCACCCACATCACACAACACACATACACACATACTCTCTCTCTCTCTCTCTCAGGGACACAACCACACACAACACACCACACATACACACACATACACACATGTATACTCCTCCCCCCACTCACCCACTCCAATACTCTCCAAAGGGCACACACACACACACACACACACACACAACACACACACTACCACACATGTATACTCTCTCCTCTCTCTCTCTCACAGGCACACACACACACACACACACACACACACAACACACACACACACACACATGTAAACAAAACGCACACAACACGAAGCACGACATACAAAGCCATCACTCAGTCAAACAAACTAATACCACACATACATCACATGTTACTCTCTCTCTCTCTCTCTCAAAAGGGTTCAACAAACAACAAACACACACACACACACACACACACACACACACACACACACACACACACAGAGTGAGTGAGAAAGTGACAAGAAACAGATCAGCATAACACGAAGCATCGAATGAATGAAAGCCCTTTCACTCAGGTTCCAAACGGTAGAGACAATGACACGACACAAGTGAATCAAGCTGTCATCTTCTTTCTCAATGACACGAGAGAAGCTCAACGTTCAGGTCAGAAAAAAAAAAAGAAAACACCAACAGCTGTGTTTCCTCTCATGAAGGTCCACTGCTGTTGATAGCTTTCTGTTCCCACATCACAGATTCTCTTCATTTCATTACACCCAATTCCCCCCATCTCTAAATCGACTTGATTCATATATAATAATTTTTAACAACTACAAAGGCAGCCTCCTTGATTTTAATTAAACCACTTTGAAAATTATCTCCACAAAGCAAAAATGTAAAGGGAAAAATCTCTTTTCTTTTCCTGTCCCATTTCTGCATATTCTAATGTTCTGCATGCCTAAGCACGCAAAGGGGGGTTAGGCACCAAAAGATCTGCACATATGTTGAACCAGGGAAGATCGAACCCAGCCCTTCCTTTTTTTCCTTTCTTTTATTGTTGTTTAAAGCCCAGCTGACTGCGCAGAGCCATATCAGGGCTATAACCGCTTCAAAACACACAAAACTTCAACAGGAAAAAAAAAAAAAAAAAATTAACTACACATATCAATGCATTCGCGCACATAATCGAAGGACATGCCCCTGGTGTAGGACCATTCCGTCCGATTTATTGCACAGGGGAGATTTAAAAAACACACCTGAACACAAATATAAGCATACATAAGGGCACCAAAACATATATAAAAACAGGTATAAATTACCTAAAATTGCTTCCGCATATCTCACCTCCTTAGAGCCAAAAATGCACCTAATACATGTCCCCAATTATCAATCCAAAGAAAAAGTTTGTAAGACTTTATCGAAAAAATACAGGTGAATGGACCATTAAGGCAGAAAACATTACAAGTAGAAATGACAGAAAGCAAGGCAACAAGGCAGAAACAAAGAGAGTGACAGAAAAGAGGAAATTTCTAGCACAGAATTTCCAGAAGGTGGGGATACTGTTTATACTGAAAGAGCCCCCGGCAACCCAACAGCCCTTCCAAGTCTGATGTTTTACCCACTGCACCAATCAGACATGCCCTATACTTTGCCTATAAAATGTTTTTGGTTAAAATTAACAGGACATGTGTGGACACAAACTTCCTTCCAGCAGCAGAGAACTGCCAACAGGTTCTACTGATATACATTTACACGTGGAATTAAGGTAGGCCTACATATTTACATCAGGTCTGTTTATATGCTCCTACAGTACCAGTATCCAAGATAATGTTGTCCCTGTAAATAACAATAATTATTATTATAATAATAACAACAATTTAAACAAAACAATAAGAAGAAGAATAACAACAACAACAATAATAATAATATTAATAACAATAATTTAAAAAATCAGCCTTGGTACAGGAAATAGGCATCCAGCTTCTGATAGAGACAGCTTGAAAGATGGGTCAGTCCAACAATCTCCCTTCAAAATTTTTTAAGGAGATTATTTCATATTGTGTGGAGGAGGGGGAGGGTCTGTGTGTGTGTGTGTTGTGTGTGTGTGTGTGTTGTGTGTGTGTGTGTGTGTGTGTGTGTGTGTTGTGTGTGTTGTGTGTGTGTGTGTTGTTGTGGTGTGTGTGTGTCTGTGTCTGTGTGTCTGTGTCTGGGTCTGGTCTGTATGTGTATGTGTGTGAGACAGAAAGACAGAGAGAAAAGGAGAGACAGAAACAGACAGACAGAGACACAGAGAGAGACAGAGACACAGAGAGAGACAGAGACAAAGAGATGTGCTTAAGGTTTACTCAGTTCTCTATCTATGTATGATTGAATATTCACCCAATTATGGTAAACAGTGTAGATCATGAAGGACTCAAGAAATGCCCTAAGTTCAGAAGGCACCAAAATCAAGATCACATGGACCTACACACACACACAAAAAAGTGCATAAAATCCCGCATTTTTTACATGACATGTGTGAAAAGCAGTGTCTCTGAACTTCTGAGAATATGAATCTGCAATCTATATATCTGCAAAGTTTTCACTGTTGTAACAGCCCATCATTTTCCTTGATACACACAGTTTTTATTTCAACAAAAGGTTCTTAAAGGCCACAGCGACCTTGAAAAGTACTAATTCTGGATTTTCCGTACTAACATTTGGATAACAGGGGAGACTGTTAGAATGGCTTGACCATCTTAAGTTTTCAGATTAAAAGTGAAATTACAACAGCCATAAATAAGCCAATCAATCAAAGATGCATTTCATTTTTCCAGAACTGGAAGAAAGTTTTTAACAAGATGGAAAAAAAATAACACGAACTGACAAGGGAAGTGATCACAGGATTTTTAGTCCAAGAAGTTGTTTCCCTTTGAATTTTCTTCCCTCTACTCTTTTCAAACCACACACGACCGTTTCGTTGTCTGTCACTCTTTTCAAAGCACATGTGACTTTTTCTGTCTGCTACTCTTTTCAAAGCACATGTGACTTTTTCACTGTCTGTACTCTTTTCAAAGCACTGTAACTTTTTCATTGCTACTCTTTTCAAAGCACATGTAACTTTTTCACTTGTCTGTACTCTTTTCAAAGCACATGTGACTTTTCATTGTCTGTACTCTTTTCAAAGCACATGTAACTTTTTCATTGTCTGTACTCTTTTCAAAGCACATGTAACCTTTTTCTTGTCTGTCACTCTTTTCAAAGCACATGTGACTTTTTCACTGTCTGTACTCTTTTCAAAGCACATGTAACTTTTTCATTGCACTCTTTTCAAAGCACATGTGACCTTTTTTGTCTGCACTCTTTTCAAAGCACATGTACTTTTTCATTGCATCTTTTCAAAGCACATGTGATTTTTTTGTCTGTACTCTTTTCAAAGCACATGTAACTTTTTCATTTGTACTCCTTTCAAAGCACATATGACCTTTTTCATTGTCTTACTCTTTTCAAAGCACATGTAACTTTTTCATTGTCTGTACTCTTTTCAAACACATTAACTTTTTCACTGTCTGTATCTCTTTCAAAGCACATGTGATTTTTCATTGTCTGTACTCTTTTCAAAGCACGTGCCCTTTTTCACTGTCTGTACTCTTTTCAAAGCACATGTACATTTTTCACTGTCTGTACTCTTTTCAAAGCACATGTAACTTTTTCACTGTCTGTACTCTTTTCAAAGCACATGTGACCTTTTTCATGTCTGTACTCTTTTCAAAGCACATGTAACTTTTTCATTGTCTGTACTCTTTTCAAAGCACATGTGACTTTTTCATTGTCTGTACTCTTTTCAAAGCACATGTAATTTTTTCATTGTCTGTACTCTTTTCAAAGCACATGTAACTTTTTCACTGTCTGTACTCTTTTCAAAGCACATGTGACTTTTTCATTGTCTGTACTCTTTTCAAAGCACATGTAACTTTTTCATGTCTGTACTCTTTTCAAAGCACATGTGACTTTTTCATTGTCTTACTGTTTTCAAAGCACTTGTGACTTTTTTTTTCAAAGCACATGTGACCTTTTTCATGTCTGTACTCTTTTCAAAGCACTCGCGACTTTTTCACTGTCTGTACTCTTTTCAAAGCACACACGACTTTTTCATTGTCTGTACCCTTTTCAAAGCACATGTGGCCCTTTTCATGTCTGTACTCTTTTCAATTTCAAACCACACACGACGACTTTTTTGTTGTATGTATTCTTTTCAATGCACACGTGACTTTTTGTTTTTGTTTTTTTTTTTCAAAGTACATGATGTTTTCGTTTATGTACTCTTTTCAAATGATACTTTCTTTTTATTTTATGCACTCTTTTCTACAACAAATGTCCTGAATAAGAATGGAAGAGAAGAACCTTAAACTGAATGCCAAGAAAACCAAATTTTCACACACTGGCCCAGGTCCTGCCAACCCCATCTACATAGGTCAAGATAAAGTGGAAAAAGTTCACCAGTTCAAATATTAGATCAATAAAATCCATAGACTGTTCCACCGACATCAACATCAGAACTGGCATGGCAAAGAAACAGAGATAAACCTCACAAACATCTGGAAAGACAAAACTGATAAGACACAAAACTTAAAATGAAAACAGTGAGATACCTGGTCTGGACCATCATGACATACGGAGCTGAAGGATGGACCCTCAAAAAAGAAAAAACAAAGAAAATAAATTCAACTGAAATGTGGAATTCTACAGACGTCTCTTAACAGTGAGCTGGAAAGAGAAAAGAAGTGAAAAGAGCATACTCAACGAGCTGAAAACCCGGAGAAAACTTGTACAGGTCATCCTCAAAAAGAAATTGACCTTCTTTGGATATGTGTGCAGAAACAAAACAAAATGCACTCTCATGAAAAATGTCATTCAGGGAAAAGTCGAGTGCAAAACAGGAAGGGGAAGACCATGAACAAATTACCTGGGAAACCTCAAGGAGTGGACAGGTTTCCAGCACACAGGGTTTTGTACAGGCTAAGGGAGTCTGCCAGGTAACTTCTGGCAGACTTGGGTTGAGGGCATATGGAATTGTACGAGTACGATGGGAAGACCATGAACAAATTACCTGGGAAACATCAAGGAGTGGACAGGTTTCCAGCACACAGGGTTTTGTACAGGCTAAGGGAGTCTGCCAGGTAACTTCTGGCAGACTTGGGTTGAGGGCATATGGAAATTTTACGAGCACGATGAAATCCATTGAACAAACAGACCAAAACTTTGCAGTTTGCTAGGAGCTGCCATAACCCAGGGGTTAATAAAATTGCAGTTGAGCAATCCATGAACAAACTCCAAACTGCTGCACCCAATCACACAAAACAACATCACAGAATGCACACACACACACACACACACACACACACACACACACACACACACACACACACTCACACATGCGCATGTGCGCGCACACACACACACACGCACACACACACGTATGCATGCGTGCACACACACACACATCAAAAGTAAACCTGAACCTATCTCTCCATTTATCAAAAAAAATATAAATTAAAAAAACAATAATAAAAAAAAATTTTAATATACACACACATATACATATACATATGCATACATACACATATACATACATATACATATACATATAATATACATACACATATATTTATGAAGAAGGGCAGCTACCCAAGTACAAGAACAAATTTTATTTAAAAGGGTATGAAATAAGCAATGCATTCTCACGCAAAGCTGTCTACACCTGAGTGTAACAAAGGCACGAGAGAAGAAAAATACAATGGACAGACTGACCAAACTGAGACAGACGCAAAGAGCGACACACAGCATGAGGGTGAAGGGGGCTGTAAATGCTTGCAAAAAAAAGTAATAAGCTTTATTTAACTTGGACTCTTATTTCAAGCAAACTGTGCATTACAAAATCTTTAAATTATCTTGTCATTATTTTCACTGTTCCAGAGAGCTGCAGAGGAGAGGAGAGGAGGGGGCTAAAGGGAGAGGAGAGTGGAAGAGAAATGGAGGCAGAGAGAGAATAGTTATAGCTGGGATCATTTTCAATAAGCAAGACTGTCACGCAATGCTAAAAATCTCTCCTTCCAGTAAGACAACTTACCACCAACACAACCAGTCACCATG
Organism: Monoplex corrugatus; assembly: GCA_030674185.1. Taxonomy (NCBI): domain Eukaryota; kingdom Metazoa; phylum Mollusca; class Gastropoda; order Littorinimorpha; family Ranellidae; genus Monoplex; species Monoplex corrugatus. Next base: position 35,711,735 of record JAPXFY010000032.1, on the reverse strand, counting down.
GTGTTAGTGGTTAGCACAACGGAGCACTGACTGGAAGTTCTGTGATCGAATCTCCCCCATCAGTCCCTTCAAAAATCAATGTGGGATATTTCAGCTTAAACCAGCTCCTACCCAGAGCTGAGCGTGCATGCTATGGGTTCTCTGGGAAGACAGGGACCACATTCTAATCACATAAGTTACCCCCTCTCCCTTCCATTCTGTGGTATCTGAAAAGCAGCAGCAAAACTTCCAGTATACTCCATCTCCTTAGGCCCTACACCTCTCTTTGGCGTATAGCTCATGGGTTTATATGCAGGTTTAAGGCTTGTGCCATGATCACCATGCACATGGCACCTGTGACGTTAGTGCATGTGGAATTCATTCGGAGTGCAGAGACGTTGTTTTGAGAAACTGAAACTGGCGTATAGGCTGTCAACAAGAGACCTCGTGGACCTCTGTTCTGCGCTTTTGCCTCCTCCAACTATGCCTCTAGGAAAGGCCCACCCTCCTAGTTCTGCTTAGGGGTCTCTTTGCCAGGTGTTCCTCAGACAGCCTATTTTTCTCTTCCCTGCGGGGGATGGGGGGGGGGGGTTGCATGACATGGCCTGTCTGGTGATACATGATGCAGGTAGTGTGCCTATTCCATCCCCACCCCACCCCCAGCCTTTCCCTTGGGGGTTTCATCAATCCATGTCATGGCCTGTCTGGTGATACATGCTACATGTACAGTGTGCCTATTCCATCCCCCCCCTCCCACACACACACACACACCTTTCCCTTGGGGGTTCCATGTCATGGCCTGTCTGGTGATACATGATGCAAGTACAGTGTGCCTATTCCATCATCCCCCCCCCCCGCTAACATTTCCCTGGGGGTTCCATGTCATGGCCTGTCTGGTGATGCATGATGCAGGTACAGTGTGCCTATTCCATCAACCCCCCCCCCCCCCCCCCTAACATTTCCCTGGGGGTTCCATGTCATGGCCTGTCTGGTGATGCATGATGCAAGTACAGTGTGCCTATTCCATCACCCCCCCCCCCCCCCCGCTAACATTTCCCTGGGGGTTCCATGTCATGGCCTGTCTGGTGATGCATGATGCAGGTACAGTGTGCCTATTCCATCCCCCCCCCCCCAACCTTTCCCTTGGAGGCTCCATCAATCCATGTTATGGCCTGTCTGGTGATACATGATTAGGTACAATGTGCCTATTCCATCACCCCCCCACACACACACACACACACACACCACACACACACACACACAAAGACCTTTCCTTGGGGGTTCCATGTCATGGCCTGCCTGGTGATACATGATGCAGGTACAGTGTGCCTATTCCATCTCCCCCTCACACACACACACACACCACACACACACTTTCCTTTGGGGTTCAATGTCATGGCTTGTCTGGTGATACATGCTACAGGTACAGTGTGCCTATTCCATCACCCCCCCCACACACACACACACACACACACACACACAGTGACACACACACCTTTCCCTTGGGGTTCCATGTCATGGCCTGTCTGGTGATACATGCTACAGGTACAGTGTGCCTATCCATCCCACCCTCCATCCTCACCCCAACCTTTTCTTCCAGTTTCCCTTTCTGATGGATGTTGGTGTTCTTCTTCCACAGATCGATGCTGCTGATCTTATCTGGACCAGTTAACCTGAAGGATTCTTTTCTCAGACAGCTGTTAATGAAAGTCCTCACTCTGTACAGTACCATCATCATGTGCCCTGCCGCATGCGCTGGCGATAATTTGGCCTCCATTAACGAATCTATCCCATGTCGCTTCAAAAAACATCTCCCACCCTCGCTGCTCTTCAGCCACCCTGCAAGTCCATCCCATATTTTCTCCCTGGGTCTACCTGGTGTTCTCTTTCCCTCCAGCTTTCCTTGTTGTGACCAGGTGCTCCAATTTCCCTTTCCCCACAAAATGTTCTACAAATGTTGCTTGTTTTTTTTTTCCTGAGCTTCTTTAGTAATGATCTTCTTATGTCTGCCTCCTTCAAGACTGTCTCGTTTGATTTTCTTTGCTGTCCTGGGAACTCTAAATATTCTTCTCAGAAACCGCATTTCAGTTGCCTGAACAGTATAGCAAGTATAAAATTGTTACAAAATGTAATTAATTAATTTTTTTTTTTTAATTACAATATTTATATAGCGCAAAATCTTGATAAAATCAAATCTAAGCGCTGAAGCAGACACACACGCAAGCACGCACGCACGCGCGCGCGCACGCACGCACGCACACGCACACACACACACACACACACACACACACACACACACACACACACACACACACACACACACACACGCATGGCTATAAATGGGGAGAAAGAATAAAAGCAATAAAAGCAAGAATAAAACCAATGGAAAATTATAGAGCATAGCATATACAATTATATATTATAACCATGTGATTCCCTCCGAGCGGAGACAGGCTGCAGAGGGGGGGGGGGGGGGGGGGGTTGAGTGAGGTTAGGATTTTATGCGGAGGAGAAAAGGTGAGTTTTGAGAGCGGACTTGAAGGAGACAAAAGTAGGTTGCTGACGGACTGAGAGAGGAAGTTTGTTCCAGGAGAGTGGACCAGAAACAGAGAAGGCTCGTGGACCATAGGTATTGAGCTTAGTGCGTGGAAAGCGAAAAGTCAGAGGATCGGAGGCAGAGCGGAGGGTACGTGAGGGAAGATAGATCTCAAGTAGGCTTGACAGGTAATCGGGGGCTGCGTTATTGAGGCTTTTGTAGCACATGGTGTCTAGTTTGTACTGTATGCGCTTTGATACAGGGAGCCAGTGAAGTTCTGCCAGGAGAGGAGATATGTGGTCAGCTTTTTTCTTTTTGAGTACAAGGCGTGCAGCATTGTTTTGAATGCGCTGTAGGATGTGAATAGTGGAGGCAGGAAGACCAGACAGGAGTGAATTGCAATAGTCAATGCGAGACATTATGAAGGAGAGAACGAGTTTTGCAGTTGTTTCGACAGAGAGATACTTCCTGATCAGCCTTATACGATGGAGATGATAGTAGCAGGATCTGGCAGTTTGAGAAACAAAGTTGTTCATGGAGAGGGTAGAGTCAATGCAGACACCAAGGTTTTTAGCTGAATCAGAAATTGGGACTGATGTGTTACATAATGGGAGAGAAAGAGGAGGCAGCTTATGAAGCACACCACTGGGCTCTTGTTGATCACAGCAAATGAAGTACTGAAGAAGAGGTCCCAGTGGAACTTTTAACAAGTGTTAGGATGTTCCAATGCTACTTTTTGTGGCTCCAGATCGGAGAAGAGGTAAAACTAAAAGGGCTTATATGTATTCATGACGACGACAACAACAACAACAGCAGCAACAAAACACACACACACACACACACACACACACACACACACACACACACACACACACACACACACACACACACACACACACACATCACACTTTCTTCATTTACGCACTTGTCTATAGACAGAAATATTTTTCAGTGGAGTTATAATAATAAGTCCAATGTTCAGATCGTGGTTTGGGCAATGATGTGGTGTGGCCTATGATGTGCCTCACACACACACACACACACACACACACACACACACACACACACACACACACACACACACACACACACACACAGATACACGCTCTCTCTCTCTCCCTCCCTCTCTCTCTCTCTCTCACACACACACACACACACACACACAAAATGCATGTACGTGCATATGTGTACACACACACACACACACACACACACACACACACACACACACACACACACACACACACACACACACACACACACACACACACACACACGGGCTGTCCAAAATGGACAGCATTTTAACTCTCTCACTTTAACCTATTAAGTGTAGTACCGTTAAGATATCACAGCTTTCTGCAA
>JAPXFY010000032.1:35645358-35700358 GCA_030674185.1 Monoplex corrugatus | reverse complement strand
TGTGTGTATGCGTCTGAGACCTACCCCCTCCTCCGAGTCTATATCTCCCTCAAGAAAAAAGAACGGGTATTGATTCAGACTAACCTGAGATATATCTGTCTGTGGTGTAGACATAAAGAGTGGATAAAGATCTCCCAGCCCGAGCTCTTTAGAACTGTTTCTTTTTTCATTTACATGAATGTGGAGGGCATCATTACAATATGTCACGATGAAGTCATAAGTGCATACATCAGAGACAATACTCCCCACCCCCCACCCCCACTCCCTTTTCCCCACTACTCAAAATTAAAACTATTACTTTAGCAGAAACAATTTCTCAGCAATTTTGTACCAGTGTTCACTACATCACAGTATCAGTCTCTAGCCATACTACAAACTGGGCTAAAAATTATGGTCTGATTAATTTGGTTCATTAATATATCAGCTACCACCTCAGGTGATCTGGCCAGCGGGATAACTATCCTAGGGAAGCTGGGAAAGAGGGCTTATAGGGTCCTATACCAAATATCACCAGAACAACAATTACAATCAGACCGGCATCTATAGACAGAAGTCTGTCTTTTTGAGTAAAGGTATGGTACAATCTTTGGATCAGAGCGTCAGGAAATAAATGTCAAGGATTACTGGGCTGATCAAATTCATTGCTAGATGTTTAGCAATTGTTGTGTACATTTAACCCTGAATTTGATCCTGTTAATCTTCTCTTCTTGTGCCGGCTTGAGCTCCTTCGAGCACTCACTGTCTGAGGATAGAAATTCATACAAACCTACCTATTTAGCAGAAGAAGCAGATTTTTGCATGTATGACTGTTCTTAACCCTTTGATTCCCACATCCCTACCACAGCAAAAACTTCACCCTCTGATTCCCTCACCCTATCCACCAGCTTCCTGCAGGAGGAAGCTGGTAGACAGGGTGAGGGAATCAAAGGGTTAAGTTTTTGCTTTGCTGGCATGGTTGGCAATGCAGGATGCTGGTGGACAGGGCGTGGGAGTCAAAGGGTTAATACTGCCTCAGAGGCAGACATACTCCTTGTGGGGAGCTAAGGACAGAGCTCAGAAGAAATATATAGGTGAATGATTTGGAAAACAGATTAACAGAGTATTAGAAGAAAGAAAAGCATGACAGGAAAGAGGAACCCCTAACATTACAACCTAAAACTAAAAGTAAACTAGATAGCTTCAAAACAGACTTCTGCATTCGTATTATCCCACTGCCGGGACTATTTAATAATGTATGGACTGGTAAGGTCTACGTTCAGAGGAATGTGAAGTGTATAACAGTGCTACTAGTTATCATTACCAACATAAGTATTAATGAGATTCATGATATATCATAACATGTTCTGCCTATCGCATTTGAAATCAATGCTGCTCAAACCCCATCTGCTCAAATAACTAATTGATAATGAGTGTACATGAGCATGCATACATGCATACTATGTGTGCAGGGGTGTATGTGTGTTGCGAATGTGTATAAATTTATTATCTATACGCACAGGTGTGCGTGCGCGTGCATATGTGTGTGTGTGTGTGTCTGTGTGTGTGTGTGTGTGTGTGTGTGTGTGTGTGTGTGTGTGTGTGTCTGTGTGTGTGTGTGTGTGTCTGTGTGTGTGTCTGTGTGTCTGTGTGCGTCTGTGTGTGGTGTGTGTGTGTGTGTTGTGTGTGTGTGTGTGTGTGGTGTGTTTGTGTGTCTGTCTGTCTGTCTGTTTTCTGTGTGATCTGGTTTCTGTGTTAGTGTGTGTACATGTGTGTGGAAAGCTTTCCTATGAAAGAAACAATCAGAAGGAAGCAAAGACTAATGATTCTACTAATAAACATTCATCAGTCTGATGACGATTTCATCACCATTATCAATCATGATTCATCTCAAATCTAATCATTAATTCACAAAGCTGCCAACAATGCTTCAGCCACAGCAACACAAGCAGAAAATGTACAAAGATGATGACAATAATGACAAAGACAATAATGATAATGAAGATGAAGATAATGATGATGATGCCGACCATAATGATGATAATGATGTCGATGTGTCCTCCTAATCATCATTATGAATCAGAACTTGTCGGTGCTATTATATTAAACGAATGCTCAGTGGAATGAACATGCCACAAGAAAAAAAGGACACCGGTGGCACTCCCAGTCTATCATGTAGACATTCTTTCACTTAACTGTTAACTTAACTGTCTGAACCTTGAGTTTTTCAGATTTCAAGCAATTGATCAGCTCATGCTTGAATACCACGCAGACCTGGAGACAAATGATTCAAATGGCCTTGCCTGACATGTCATCACGCATGGACCAGGAGAGCACACGTTTTCTAATGCTCTGGCGACACTTGTGACAAGAGTCAAAAGAAATGTAAAACCCAGGCTAAAACTTCTAGTAGAAGCACACTACATCAACTGCCCTAATATATAAGTTTTTAAGTTACAGTGATTCCTGTATCTCCAATCTGTGCTTCATCTTACAGACAACGTCTCCGTGACATCATCTGACCTCGCAAACATCACAAAGACAGGAACACATCCAACTTAACTGACCAAAAAAAGTTGTCTGTAGAGCAAAAACAACAGTAGAATGATTTTAAGCAGAGAAGCAGTTTTGTTTATGTTTTTGTTTTTGTTTTTGTTACCATCATATTTTCAACAATTCTAATCGAAATTCACTCCTGTCTATCTTCTATTTTCTCACCATTTCAGTCGGCACAATTGATCACAATACTGACACTGTACATGTAATGATCATGATACATGGCAACAGAACAATGATGATGCTACGAAGTCCCATTAAGGATTGAGACAGTGTTTCAATAGACAAGACTGTACTCTATACTTTTTGTTACGTGACCTGGCATGGAAATTCAGGCTAAAATGTGAATTTTTCACTTTCAAATCCTTAACTCATTCTAAAATTTCAAAGTTTATAATTAATTAGCATACAAAAACAGGAAACAAGCGAATTTTACAGTTGCAATTTTTTTACAAGCCTATGAACTTTGTAGGTGTATTTTTGATAAAAGGAAATAAAACACTTTGAAAAAGTCAATTAAACGGAAAAAATTTCTAATAAAGAATCGCTTTTTAGGGTGATTTCAGTAATATTACACATCAGGAAATTGAAGATTAGATAGGAAAGACTCAAAATATGGAAAGATCGCAGTTGACCCAATTCTGACCCTAACCAGCTATTTGTAGCCATAGAGCTCTATAACTGACTAGCTGCCTATTTTGCCAGGTTTTCCAATGCTGGATGACATATATCCTGGCATCAGTCAGGTTCAAGACATAGACACCTATATTACCAGCAAAAAAACAAAACAAAACAAAAATGTGGGCAACAGCTGCAACTACAATTAAATCAAGAGGATGAGACCTGACTAATGGTCCAAGCATTCCTAATGAGCCCAAAATAATAAAACACTCCAACTTCTGGTATGAGCGGACTAGGGGCACAAAAAAAAAAATCCCACAATAACCTTAACAAGATTGATGGGAACCAAATGACAACCTCCCAGTCTGTCCACTGCATTAACCACTTTGCCAAGGCCATTCATTTCCATGCAACTTTCTGGTAAGCATTTTTAACTCAGTCTTTACTGCCTGATTGTTTGAATGTTTCTCTTACTTTCCCTAAGAAGCTTAGACGACTGTATAGTTTGTCTTTCTACACCCCCCCCCCCCCCCACCAAATCATTTAAAAAGAATGAAAAGGCACAGATTTTGGAAAATGTTTCATTATTTTCATAAGTGACTAATACTGTATTAGTACAGCAAAATAAAGTCATCATTTACATAATCATTTGGTGATACTGTGCATATAAAAAGATACATATATTATATATCCTTATTATGCAAGTCATGTGAAAATATGGATTGTGTAAACCCTATGAATACAATTTACGCACCTACTGGATTTATGTACTGAAACCATCTCCACATATCAGAAACTGAATACAGATTGGATAATATTATTAATAACTGTCACTATGGTACTATGCACAGTACTTTTTCAGCAGTTGAGGTCTCAATTCAAAATGTCAGTAAAAAATCTGATCACTCCTATTGCTGCCCAGTGATAGAATATTCTGTCAGCAGTTCTGTGCAAGTTTAACCCTTTGATTCATGCACCCTGTCCACTAGCATCCTACATTCACAACCATGTTAGCAAAACAAAAATGTAATCCTTTGACTCCCTCATCCTATCCACCAGCTTCCTGCAGCTGGTGGATAGGATGAGAGTCAAAGGGTTAAGTTTCTGCAGTTGTAACTTAGACAGGGTGCTGGAGTCAAAGGGTTAAGGCAAGTTATCCCCACTAACAGCAACAGTACCCATCAATAAAACCTTTAGAATTCCATCTGTATATTATTACCGGTATTACTATGATTATAATAATCATCATCATCATCATCATAATCATCATTATTATTAGTATATTACTGCTATCATTGTTATTATCATTATCAGTAGTAGTAGTATATCATCATTATCCTCGTCATCATCGCTGTTGCTGTTTAAAGCCCAGCTAACAGCGCACAGCTATGTCAGGGTTATAACCATCTGAAACTATACAGATCACCTCACTGACCTGAAACAAAAACACTTGAAAAAAAAATGAAGTACACATTCCAATGCATTCGCAAATATAATCTAAGACTTTATTCCTGGCACTGACCATTCAGCCTAACTTATCACCAGGACGTTTTAAAAAACAAATCTGAATACAAAATTATGTAGGCCTACATTATAGCATATATGTATATAATACAGGCCTTAATCACCTAAAACTACTTCTGCACATATTTCCTTAGAGTCCAAAATGCCCTTAATATATCATCCAATTATTGATTTGATCTTAACAAAAAAGTAATTAATTTTGTAAGATTTTCAAGAAAACATACAGCTGACTGGACCAGTGAGGCAGAAAATGATAGGACGAGATGACAGAAATGAGAGAGCAAAGGAGCAAGACAGTTCTGAACAAAGAGAGTGACAGAAAAGTGGAAAATTTTAGTAGAAGGTGGGGATACTTTACAATTTTAAAGGACCCCCAGCATTCCCATGGGGAAAGGGTTCCATCAGAAAAATACTCATTTTCTGGGTCTCTCATGTTTATGAGCGAACTTGATTTTTGTTTGTTTATTTACCTTTAACCTTTCTCATGTTATTTTTTAAGCACTACTATGAACAGGCAGCAAAAGGGTTAATGCACTGCCAAACATACATATCAATAGTGTATTACATAATAAAATTTGGTGCTTTAACACACATTCTGTGCACAGAATGAGAAGTGCATATATATAAAAGATTTTTTTTTCAATTTATATTAGATAATAAAAATAGTTGATAAAATGTGATAAACTGATTCTTTGCTAGACAGAAGATTATGCACTGATACATAGATCATAGACTATGCATAGAGCCTACTCCTATATTATGTGTAGTACACATAAATTAATTATTATTAAGCATCCAATTCCAACTTTAATATAAACAACATGTAAACTATGTAATTCAGGTTTTTCATTATTCTTATGCATTTAATAAAATGTTGTTGAAAACATAAAACAACACAAAAACAAATATAAATGACACCCAAAAAGCTAACACACACAAACACAACACACACACACGCGCGCGCACACCCACCAAAAGCTTAATGACAAAATAAAAAGTCTGAAAAAATTATTTCCATTAATGTTGGAAAGAACAAACAAAAATTCAAATAAGTCTAATTCCTAAAACAAATAATGCACACACACACAAAAAGAAAAGACGATATGCAGAGCTCCACAAAGCGACAGAACAGTCCAAACAACAGTCAATATCAGTACAACATAGACTGTTAATTTTCTGAACATTTTTTTTTAAATCAATAATACTATAATAATAAAACATTCTGGCCTATTAAAAAATTAAGATTAAGTAATAGGGCATCCTTTTCAGGAATGACATGAACACAATCAAATAACCAGACCTTGTTAATGGGAAGTAAATATAAAACAATACATCCCCACCCCCATCCCACCCCCTCTTTTTTTGCTCTTTAGTATGACTGAAACTGACAACTGTTCAGGAAACAAAGAGTCAAAAAGCAACAAAACTATCACAAGAATAACTATGCTCTCTGTTTTTGTTTTTGTTTTTGTTTACATTTTGTTTCATGTTGTTTTGTTTTGTTTTGCTTTGCTTTTAATGTTTCTGTTTTGTTTTTCTTCATTTTTTAAGAAGTTCTGAATTTTTTTTTTTTAATTTTATCTAAACATGAAAACTTCAGGAAAAAAACAACACTGTTTTTAAACTTATAACAGAAACATGCCACAAGTAACACAACAGCCTCTAACATAAACTTTAATTAACAAACAAATAAATATTTCCCAAAACTGACAAAGCCACTGGAAAAAAAAAATGTCTCCAACCAATCGTCCAATGGCTCTTAAAAACGCTGAATTTCAATGTTGACCTCGTAAGGACAATGCAGGGGAGATAATTACAAAAACAAAACAAAATTGAAAACAAAAGTAAATATCACGCCGCAAACACAAATCGAGATGCACTGTCTACTAGAATGCAGATGATATTCTATCATTTACCGATACGGAAGTTGCAAAATCATCAGCTCTCCTGTGACTTCTTTCAGCACCGACTCGCAAAAAACATGTCTTGGAATCTTGGTAGCTAAATTAGACAGGTAAAAGCCACACCGGCAAATACTTACTGGATTTCCTTGTTTGCATCCTCGATTGCTTGAACAGCACTCATCATGATTGAATTTGTCAAAAATTACAAATATACGTTTTATGATGGCATAATAACAGCAGCATCTTCCAAACAACAAACTTAACTTTTTTGGGGCCCATCAACCGGAAGTTAATATGGTAATTTGAAACGATGAAGTGGAACATAAATTAAGATAATAGCCATTTATTCTCAATTGCTGGCACGAATTTCTTTCACCAAAAGTAACTACAGTGATGGTAGCCTTCTCTGATTAAGTTCATTTTCAATCTCTGTTTTACCTCCAAGTAAAATCTCAAGCACCCATACAAAGATTTGACGGAACGAAACACTGTCACGACTGTGAGCTTGCTAAAAAACATTGTGATGTAATATTACTAATGACAAAATATACATGTAGAAAAAAGCCGTATATGTTATACATCAGTTTTTAAATTAAGCTAGGTACGAACACCTCTTGGCAGTGTTTGCGGTGTTTATTTCTGATTATTTATCCATTAGACTATTAATTTCTGCGCTGTAATTTCTGAATTATCTCCCATGTTAGAGAGGTGAGCGCCAAGTTTGATTCAACGATCGGAGAGTTCTTCGATATCTCTAACTGAGGAGGATTTTTTGTTTCGATCGGACCAGTGGTTTGAAGAGTTGACTGTCAATCACTTTCGTGTGAATATCATTAGCAGTAGTTATTTCTGGTTGATTATTATTATTTTCTTATGTAAGTTGATTAACTTCAGCAATTTAAACGTATTTTCATTTCAAATGCTAGCGTATAAATTTACTATTTATTTATTCATCATCATCATGATGATCGGATGATCATCATCAGGTGCCTTGCCGCATGCCATGGCGTTGGCGATCATGGACTTCCATCAGTCTCTATCTCTTGTTGCCTCAAGCATCTCTTCCACCCTCTTTGTCCTCAACCACTCTGCAAGTCCGTCTAGTATCTTCTCCCTGCCCCTGGGTCTACCTGGTGCTCTCTTCCCCTCCAGCTTTCCCGTCGTGACCAGGTGCTCCAATGCCCCCTCCTCATAAAGTGGCCTACAAATGTTGCCTGCCTTTTCCTAATCTTCTTTATGAAGATCTCTTGTGTCTGCCTCCATCAAGATTGTCTCGTTTGTTTTCTTTGCTGTCCATGGAACTCTCAACATTCTTAGAAACCACATCTCGGCTGCCTCAATCTTCTTCTGGCTTTGCTTGTTGACTGTCCACGCCTCACAACCGTATAACAGTATTGGTTCTATATATAACATTCAAGAACTCTGTTCCTGATGTTAATTGATATAGGCATTTGTTGGTAAGAATGCTTTTCATCTTCAATCAATGCTGTTTTGGCATGGCCGATTCTGCTGGCTATTTCTAATGTGCATCTGCCGTCTGGTGAAATCGTTCCCAGGTATTTAAACTTATCAACCTGTCTGAAGGTTGTGCTGTTTGCTGTTATTTTGCAGGAGGGGATTTCATGTTTTTTACTGATCACCATGACTTCAGTCTTCCTGCTGTTTAGTTACCTTTACTTGCTTTCTATTTCTAGTATATTCACAAGGTTGTGTAGGTCCCTTTCATTTTCTGCAACCAGCATCGGTCTCATCTACGTATCGAATGTTGTTTATCATTTTTCCTCCAACCTTTAATCCAGGGTCTTCCTCTAGGTTTCTCATGATGTTTTCGCTGTAAAGTGAAAACAGATCTGGTGACAAAACACAGCCCTGTCTGACTCCTCTTTTGATGTTTTTGAAAGAGCTTATATCGTTTTGTATTCTCATTGCAGCTGTTTGTTCCCAGTACATATTTCTGATTATTCGTAGATCTTTTCCATCAATATTGAGTCTTTCTAGTTGGTTGATCAATTCTTCATGTCTTACCCGATTGAAAGCCTTGGTATAATCAACAAAAGCATAAATATAAAATTTATCCTTATTCATCTCGATTGACCTCTCTATGATAGTTCTTAGGATGTATATTATGGCATTCTTCATGTCTTACCCGATTGAAAGCCTTGGTATAATCAACAAAGCATAAATATAAAATTTATCCTTATTCATCTCGATTGACCTCTCTATGATAGTTCTTAGGATGTTAAAATTATGGCATTAATAGTTCCTTTCCCTTGTACAAATTCCACACTGTTCGTCTGCTATTTCTCTTTTGATTCTATTCCTTGTCCTCATCATGATTAATTTATTGGGCCTAGTAATTTAATTAGACTTAACCTAGAATAAACTGGTGCCAAAGATGAAAGATGGTGATCACCCAGTATGATTGTTATAAACTTAGTAACCGGATAAACAATGGATTTTAGTTGTTTGGAACAATGCACAGAGTACATCAACAGAATCTATGGGAATGCAGAATACAGTGCATCGTAAATTTTTCATACACGCACCGACTTAACTTCTACAGAGTACATGATCACAGAGCTATCAGTGTACAGTATACTTTTTCATTTTGAAGTTTCTCGGCTGCAGTCACTGGTTTGGTTGTCAAGTGGGGAAATGTGCTTCCAATTATAAGGTCTTGGGTTCAATCCATCTCAGTACATCCCCACATAGTGCAGGCTTAGGGCTTGTGCCATGATCATTCTGGATTTTCTCCATCACGTGGCACCTGTGATGATAGTGCATATGGAATTCATTCCGAGCGCAGAGACGTCATCTTCTGAAACTGAAAACTAGGTCAACATATGTGGACACCAGCCAGTGCCAAAATCTCTTCATGTGTATGATACAAAATATCATGCATTTGAATAGATCTATCCTGTCAGTGATGCCTGTGCGTCCACTAGAAATCAGAATCAACATCAAGTGGAATGTGGTCAGTTTGCCTAACACAGTAACAGCTTGAGTTTTCAGAGTTCCACTACAAAATCTTTACCTTATGCAAGTGCACTGAGTCCAGGCGTGGAGAACGGTGCTATACAAGAACAATTTATACTGTAGTATAATTGCACAGCCACACACAGGGACATGGGACTATCTGGAACTGCCTGCACCAAGGGAAATAAGCTATGATTGGCTGTGTCATTTCTGCCTGCCATCATGATTTGTTCGTCTGTTGTTACCAATTTGTATGCCATATGCAGAATACTGTTCTAAGGCTGTTTCGAAGCATATTGAAGAGCGCACATCAGTGCATTTTAACCCTTTGACTCCCACACGCTAGCCAACAACTTTAAAAACTTAGCTCGTTGACTCCCTCATCCTATTCACTAGCTTCCTGCAGGAAGCTGGTGGATAGGATGGGGGAATCAAAGGCTGGGATGAGGGAATCAAAGGGTTACAGTTTTGCTATGCTAGTATGGTTAACAATGCGGGATGCTGGTTTACAGGGTGCGGGAGTCAAAGGGCTAGGATCTTCAAAAAATATCATTTACTTGAGTCATTGATGCCATTCACAGCGCACAAATCCGAGAGACTTTAGTTGGTGTGGGTTCTGCCCTGCTGGCTATTAATAGCACACATCTTTTCCCCTCCCTTCCACACCTCACACCCTTTTCACCCATCCCGCTGCCGTGTATAGCGCACTTAGCTTCCTTCTTTATCACTAGGGCTTGAGCACAAAGGTGTGCTACAGAGATAAGACTTTGGTCGACCCTGCCTGACTTAAAATAGCACTCGCAGCCAGCCAATGCCGGCTCGCAACTAAAGGGTGTAAGAATGGCTGGGAAAATGCAGCCGTGATTATATTGCAGAGCCACATCACAGGAAAGAAGGGGCAGCAGCATCTTCCCAAGAGCCAGTCAGAGCCTGGTGTAGGCAGTTCCAGATAGTTATGTCACACAGAGTTGTATGATGCATGTTGCAATCTAAAATGTATGCATCTGTCATTTTACCTGCATATATATGTGTATATTATAATAATACATATGACTGTTTTTTCCCCCCTTATTTAGTTGTGCTGAAAATGGAACCAACCGACAGTATGACTGCTGATGATCTTCACAGCAGACTTTTACAGCTTGAAATGGAGATGAAGGAGAAGGAGCAAAACATGATTCAAGCTGCCATGTTTGGAAAGTCTCTTTTGGAGGAAAACAGTGATTTACGTTCTCGCATTGACAATCTCATGAAACAGCAAGCTGCTGATTTGGAGGTACTTTTTTGTTGAGTCTGATAATTGTTCAGAGTGACCCATTAGCTCATTTGGTTGCTCATTTGGTTAAAGTACCATGCTGATAATGTAGAGATTGTGGGTTCAAACCTCGAGCAGGTCATAGTTTACATGTAGTGGCTGACTTCTGATAATCCTCACAACCCTGTTGAGATGCCAGGGGCTCTTTCAGTATAAATAGTGTCCACATCTTCTGGAATTCTGTGCTAGAATTTTCCTCTTTTCTGTCATTCTCTTTGTTTCTCCCTTGCTCCTTTGCTTTCTGTCATTTCTTCCTATCATTTTCTGCCTTGCTGGTCCATTTACCTGTATGTATTTGATAAAGTCTTATGTACTTTCTCTAAGGATTGATAATTGGTATATATTAAATGCAGTTTGGGCTCTAGGGAAATGAGATGTTCAGAAGCAATTTTAAGTAATTTAGGCCCGTATTTATGTATGCTTCAGTGCCCATAGTTATGTTAAATTTGTATTCAGATATGTTTTTTAAATCTCCTGTGTGGCAAATTGGACAGAGTTATCAACGCTAGGGGCATTTCTTTAGATTATGTGTGTGAATGCTTTGAAACGTGTACTTAATTTTCTTTTCTTTTTTTCTTTGTGAAATAGTATGTTTTGAAATTGTTATAGCCCTGATATGGCTCTACACAGTTGGCTGGGCTTTAAACAAAAATAACAGTAATGTCTCAAGTTCGGTCCCAGCCTGACATATAAGTTGTTTGTTCGCTGTCCATTTTAATACTATACTGTCTGTAGTCAGTCCAGTTATGTCAAGTCATGTCTCTACTTCTCCTCTCCCCTCCTCACCATTTCAAGACCGTGCATAGGGTTTTTGCACAGGATCAAATCTGATAACTGCAGGCAGATTTGGGCAGAGCATACATGGAATGTCCGAGTGCAATGAGTTTCTCTTGAACAAACTCTAAACTAAAAAATGAAATTTACAACCCTTACTTTGATCTTCACATCTCAGAATACAGGATTTAGCGTAAAAGCAGAAAAACAAAAACAAAAATGAATAGTGCATACACTGCCCCAAATGTTACAGGTGGATCATGTTCCATGATTTTAAAGGTCTTACAGATTTGTCTTCTGAAAATGTGTGTTTAGTTTCCTTAGTCAAAGGTTAACCCTTTGACTCCCGCACCCTGTCCACCAGTATCCTGCATTGTCAACCATGCTAGCAAAGCAAAAACTTAACCCTTTGACTCCCTCACCCTATCCACCAGCTTCCTGCAGGAAGCTGGTGGATAGGGTGAGGGAGTCAAAGGGTTAAGTTTTTGCAGTTGGTGGATAGGGTGCAGGAGTCAAAGGGGTAGAAGAAGGCACTGCAGTAAAATGAAAATCCCTGTCATCATCATCAAATACCCTGCCGCATGGCGTTGGCGATCATGGCCCTCCATATGTATCTATCCCTTGCTGCCACAAGCACATCTTCCACCCTCTCTATCCTCAGCCACCCTGCAAGCCCGTCCAGCATTATCTCCCTGGAAATCACTGTAGACTTCATAAACAGTTATTTTGCAAATTATTAGTTATAATTATGTAATAGTATATCTGTCACAGAATCAAAAAAACGGTGCCCACATTTATCACACCTCTGAGTCTGACTGGCAAACAATTTCATTTCCACTGTGAACAAAATAAAAAGTAAGATTTGGCAGCTAAGATCTGTCACATTTATTTTAAAACATTGTTAGTATAACACAATAATAATTCCGTTGTATAGCACAAACATACATATCAGAGAATGCTCATTGCATTTTACAAACAGTATAAACATTGCAATGTTGATATAGTTATGTGATACAACAGATTCATACACAGCTACATAAGTATAGCATAAACAATTCCAGTGCATTATAATTTATAATGCTGTACAAACATGTATATATACATGTGTACACCAATACGTCAGTACAGCATAATGATTCATCAAAACAACAAATGTGACCCATTCTCACAAAAGGCACAAGAAGTCTCAGTTTAGGCATTTTCAGGTTTTGGTATCACTGTAAAGTTTAGAATCTCAGCTTTCAAAAGTTGAGTTTCAGGCTACAAAAAAAAAACGTTATGGGCTTTCAAAGATGAGAGGGGTCAAGTCAGCCATTTTGAGAAAAACAGTGTTGAAGAGAATAGGCCTGAATTGAAATGGTATGGTCAGAAACTCCTTAGCAACAAGCATTAAATATCAACCAAATCAGCTGAAATTCCATACTTTCCTTGTTTACTTAATTGTCCACCCATCCAAAACAACAAAAAGAAAAATAAATTTAAGAAAAGCGTACTTTAATCACCAAACTGGGGTGATCGGGCAGCTTTCAGCGGCCAGATAGTAGCACTTACCACACATTAAAACACAAAAAAATGATACTTATCGATTAAATTTGACTTTATTGTGTTAGGATACGGTGTAAAAGTGGTTATAGAGCATGAAAATGCAGATAACTCAAAATTGTCCCTGTTCAGATTTTCAGCCAACAGCAGCAGAAGGCCTTGCCCAACTTATTGTACCTTTAGTCAGAGCAGGTCACAAATGTGTTTTGCAGTTTATCAGTGAAAAATCACAAACATGAAAATACACACACATATAAGCACACACGCGTAATATATGTACACTCATATACCCTGTGCATACACATACATGTAATGTGATAGTGACAAAAGGCTCATACAAAAAAGAAAAACGGGACACAGACCTTAGAATATTTTTTTAAAAACAGATTGAAATGTCATTTTACACTTTCCTACAAAATTGGGGTCATGGAAAAGATTGTTTACATTTGATGCTTTTTACAAATTCATCATCATGTGCTCTGCTGTATGGCGTTGGCGATCATGGCCCTTCATATGCATCTATACCTTGTCACTGCAAGTACATCTTCCACCCTCTGTGTCCTCAGCCACCCTGCTAGTCTGTCCAATATTTTCTCCCTGGGTCTATCTGGTGTTCTCTTTCCCTCCAGCTTTCCTGTTGTGACCAGGTGCTCTAATTCCCCTTTCCTCATAAAATGGCCTATACAGTCATGTTGCTTGTCTTTTCCTAATCAATTTTATCTGTTTTTGTTTTGCCATGCCGATTCTTCTTTTCACATCTTTGGTGCAGGAACCGTCATTTGCTTTTACAGATCCTAGATATTTGAAGTGTTGGACATTTTCTAAGTCTGTTTTGTTTATTTGAATGTTTGGATGTTCCTGCAGTTGTACATGAATGTAAAAAAAATTGATCTTCCATATTCTTTTGTCCATCCCCTGTACAGGAAAAACAGCAGGAGATATGCAGCCTGCAGTCACGCGCGGAGGTGACAGCCAGCACAGAGAAATGGCAGCAGGAGGAGATAAACAACCTTCGCACAGAGCTGCACAACGCCAGAGAGCGCAACGAGGAGGAGAAGAAGCATGAACTGGCTGCCCATAAGAAGCAGGTTGGTTTGTCAGTAGGAAATATAACGCAACGCATCAGTACTCACTACAGATATTTTTGTTTTTGATGGTTTCTTGTCTTTGATGTTGGTGTGTTTGTTTTTTTGTTGGTTTGGTTTGGTTTTGTGTGTGTGTGTGGTTTTTTTTTGGGGGGGTTGGTTGTTTTTTTTTTGGGGGGGGGTGTTTGTTTTGGGGGGGGGGGGGGGGTTGGTTCTTTTTTTGTTTGTTGTTGTTGCTTTGGTTTTTTTGGGGTGGTTGTGTGTGTGTTGTTTAAGCTGTGCCGTTTCCATTTTCCATTTCCATCTCCATATTATCGGTCACAGAGTCTAGGATAATTTTTCACAGTGCTATGAGTACAACGATGCATCTCAATGTGGATGACGATCATGATGGTATGGAATTCCATTCTAGATTGAGACTGCATGTCAGGGCTGTATTTTACGCTTCCTTTTATAATAATTATATCCTGACATCAGTGTTGTATTCTACTTTCCTTTCCTAATATATATATCCTGGCATCAACCAGGCCTGAGGGAAACAGACACCTGCAGTTTGATCAGGAAATTTGAGGAACAGTCTCAAAAGTGCATCCTTGAAGTAAATGAAAACTGACTGTGTGTCCCTCAAACACACACACACACACACACACACACACACACACACACACACACACACACACACACACACACACACACACACACACACACACACACACACACACACACAAATTATCCTGATGCCTGCTTGTTTGTGGACCAGGTTGACAGCCTTCACCTGGATGTGGAACACCTGCAGTCTGTAGAGCAGGAGCTACGTGGGCGAATGGCAGACCTGGAGGCCCTGTTGCAGACTCATCTGGACCGCACCCTGGTGCAGTCCACCTCCTCCTCCTTCAGCCACTCTGAGGAGATGGCCACCCTGATGGAGGAGCTGACCAACCTCAAAATGGACTTGGTACGTTTTTAACCCTTTTGATTCCTGCAACCCTGTCTATACGACATTCAAGAACTCTCTTCCTGATGTTAAGTGATAGGCATTTGTTGGTAAGAGTGCTTTTCATCTTCTTGAATGCTGTTTTGGCTTGGCCGATTTTGCTGGCTATTTCTGATGTGCATCTGCTGTCTGGTGAAATGATCGTTCCCAGATATATACGGAGATGAATGCTGGATGTAAATTCATTATAGTACATGAATATCAAAAGAAGTAGGCAGGGATGTGTTTGGTCACCAGATTTTTTTTCACTTTACAGCGAAACCATCATGAGAAATCTAGAAGAATGCTCTGGGATAAATTTTGGGGGAAAAATTATAAAACGATTTTCATTGTGCAGATCGTTATTGTTATTGTTGTTTAAAGCCCAGTTGACTGCGTAGAACCATATCGGGGTTATAACCGTTTGAAAACGTACACAATACTTCAACAGGGGAAATAGTCTTAATATTGTCTAGAGGAAAAATGCTAACATGACTACACAATGTTCCTGTGACAGACAGAAGTGCAGGCGAAGAACATTGACCTGAACGGACAGCTACAGCAGTGTCAGCGAGAGAAGGACACACTAAGCGGGCGCCTCAGGTCGGCCAGCGAGGAGGTTGAAGACTTGCAGTGTCAGGCCTCGTCATACTCCAGACATCTAGAGGTAACTAACTGTTCACAGCTCACATGGTATTTCATGTTTGCTTAGTATGATTGTAATGTTTTTGTTGTTAACCTGTCTGCACCAGACCAGTGTAACTCAAATTTTGTGTGTGTGTGTTTTTGAGGTATAGCCTGTGCTTGCTTCTCAACAGTTTGATCAAGGGTGGGACTCTTCCTGGAATTCATGGATTACTACAGCATTGCGTCCTTTGTTTGCTTCTGCATAAGGAAAAATGTATATCTGAAGTATAAGCATCACCGTCATTGTCATAGTCATTGTCATTGTCATTGTCTAGTTTGCTGCCATATCACAAAGACAGAAATGGGGAATCCTGTTTGTCCACTTTTGGTTCCTGGGCCATGAAGTTACGGTGTCAGCCAATCTTCGTGGGTTTACGTCAAGTCACCTTTGTCAGGCCATGTTTAATTTGTCACAAAATAGAAACATTCTCAAACATTAGGAAGTAGCGCAGGCAAAAAATCATGTGTCTGCAAACACAGTAAAGTATCTTAACAGTTCTGCTTCTTTAGATTGTTTTGTGATACCTTCAGCAGAATTTTGTTTCTTCTGCGTATGTGAGTGTGTACTTTTGACTGTTGATGTGTCCTGTTGTATTAACTGAACAAGAAACACTATGAGGTGTGTGCCATGTTTTATCATATTGTTACTGTCCTTTGTGTAGGAGAGTAGAAAAGAGGTGCTGGAACTATGTGTGTCATGTTATATAACTTTGTTACTGCCCTTTGTGCAGGAGAGTAGAAAAGAGGTGCTGGAACTACATGTGCCATGTTATCACTTTGTTACTGCCCTTTGTGCAGGAGAGTAGAAAAGAGGCGCTGAAACTACATGTGCCATGTTATCACTTTGTTACTGCCCTTTGTGCAGGAGAGTAGAAAAGAAGTACTGGAACTACGTGTGTCATGTTATATAACTTTGTTACTGCCCTTTGTACAGGAGAGTAGAAAAGAGGTGTTTGAACTACGTGTGTCATGTTATATAACTTTGTTACTGCCCTTTGTGCAGGAGAGTAGAAAAGAGGTGCTGGATCTACGTGTGTCATGTTATATAACTTTGTTACTGCCCTTTGTGCAGGAGAGTAGAAAAGAGGTGCTGGATCTACGTGTGTCATGTTATATAACTTTGTTACTGCCCTTTGTGCAGGAGAGTAGAAAAGAGGTGCTGGATCTACGTGTGTCATGTTATATAACTTTGTTACTGCCCTTTGTGCAGGAGAGTAGAAAAGAGGTGCTGGATCTACGTGTGTCATGTTATATAACTTTGTTACTGCCCTTTGTGCAGGAGAGTAGAAAAGAGGTGCTGGATCTACGTGTGTCATGTTATATAACTTTGTTACTGCTCTTTGTGCAGGAGAGTAGAAAAGAGCTGCTGGAACTACATGTGTCATGTTATATAACTTTGTTACTGCTCTTTGTGCAGGAGAGTAGAAAAGAGGTGCTGGAACTACGTGTGCCATGTTATATAACTTTGTTACTGCCCTTTGTGCAGGAGAGTAGAAAAGAGGTGCTGGAACTACATGTGTCATGTTTTATAACTTTGTTACTGCCCTTTGTACAGGAGAGTAGAAAAGAGGTGCTGGAACTATGTGTGTCATGTTATAACTTTGTTACTGCCCTTTGTACAGGAGAGTAGAAAAGAGGTGCTGGAACTGTGTGTGTCATGTTATAACTTTGTTACTGCCCTTTGTACAGGAGAGTAGTAAAGAGGTGCTGGAACTATGTGTGTCATGTTATATAACTTTGTTACTGCTCTTTGTACAGGAGAGTAGAAAAGAGGTGCTGGAACTATGTGTGTCATGTTATATAACTTTGTTATTGCTCTTTGTGCAGGAGAGTAGGAAAGAGGTGCTGGAACTATGTGTGCCATGTTATATAACTTTGTTACTGCCCTTTGTGCAGGAGAGTAGAAAAGAGGTGCTGGAACTACGAGTGTCATGTTATATAACTTTGTTACTGCTCTTTGTACAGGAGAGTAGAAAAGAGGTGCTGGATCTACGTGTGTCATGTTATATAACTTTGTTATTGCTCTTTGTACAGGAGAGTAGAAAAGAGGTGCTGGAACTACATGTGTCATGTTATATAACTTTGTTACTGCCCTTTGTGCAGGAGAGTAGAAAAGAGGTGCTGGATCTACGTGTGTCATGTTATATAACTTTGTTACTGCCCTTTGTGCAGGAGAGTAGAAAAGAGGTGCTGGATCTACGTGTGTCATGTTATATAACTTTGTTACTGCCCTTTGTGCAGGAGAGTAGAAAAGGTGCTGGAACTACGTGTGTCATGTTATATAACTTTGTTACTGCCCTTTGTGCAGGAGAGTAGAAAAGAGGTGCTGGATCTACGTGTGTCATGTTATATAACTTTGTTACTGCTCTTTGTACAGGAGAGTAGAAAAGAGGTGCTGGAACTGTGTGTGTCATGTTATATAACTTTGTTACTGCTCTTTGTGCAGGAGAATAGAAAAGAGGTACTGGAACTTCGTGCTCAGTTGGATGCCTCCAGAGTGGACAGTCAGGCACACAATTCTAAAGGAAACTCCATTTTTTCAGAGGTATGTGTTAATACTGCTGTGTGTGTCATGGAACAAGAAAGACCTATACTGAAGGTAATGAAATCCTGCTGTTTCACTTGTCTCCCTTCCCTCCTCTCTTCCCCTACCAAAAAAAAAAAAAAGGAAAAGAAAAGAAATGAAGGATAACAGCAAGAATACAGGGTGGACGTATTCAAATTTATGTACATTCAGTAACCCAGCAGCCTTCCGTTGCAGATGATTCCCTTAGAGTTTTGAGAATTGGAAAAAGTGTCAAAACATTTTCAACCCTTCCTTCAGTTTTGTTAAGGCATCAGGGAATGACATGATCGCCCCAAGGCCTGAAAAAAAAAAAGAGATAAAGTTTTTCCTGATCAGGATTTTTTTCTAGTTTTGATACAGAGACGAGTTAAAAATCCCCTGAAGGAACATTTAGAAAAAAGATATCATGATTCAAAGTGAGCGTCTGACCAAGGAAAGCTTGATTTCTGGCATGAAAAGATCTTGGCATTAGATAACGGTTCTCCATTTAGCCCTCCAACTCACTGCTGATCATCAACTCTGAGACACAGGCCTGGTTGACGCCAGGACCTATTATGATAGCGTAGAGTACAGCCCTGTCACGCAGTCTCAATCCTAGATGGAACTCCATAGCATCATGATTATCATACTCCATCAACATCATCGCGTTGTAAAAAAAAACTGTGCCAGTTTCTTTGGCCATTAAGGTGGCGTAGAAAATGGGACGAAAAAAAAGGTGAGCACAAAGGTAACTTCCCTGATTGCAATGATCCTTTAAAAAATTCTTTTTTCAAAACCATGCAATTCTGAGGCGCTGAAGACGGTACAAGTAGACAGATAAGAGGAAGAAATCTAGTTTAAGGAAGAAATTGCACATACACACACGAATGTGCAGTTTTGCGAAGTACATGACATGACGTGTGATTGTTTTGTTTATGAAAAGAACACACATAATGGGATCTAAACATATAACATTTACAGCAATGTAGGCAAGATTTTGGCTGACACTTCATGGATGTATAAATAAACTCCTTGTCTTTAGTGCAAAATCCCATGAAGCAGCAGGCAGGTTCTCTTCAGTGTGGAAGCAGCTATGCGAAAACAAAAGTTCTCAAAAAGTTCTCATGTGTTCAGGAAACAACACCGCAAACTTACAACCCAAGGGATGATGGAATGGAGAGTTCATATGTTTAAGTTTTGAACGTTGGGAAAAGCATCTGAATTTTGAACAACTTGGATGGAAAAAAATGTATGGGACAATGGGCTGGACTTCTGAAAATCTTGAAAAAGTCAACAACAAAAAATTGTTTTTAAAGATTATTGCACTTAGGTAGATTACCTTAGTGCTCACTTTTTTCCCCCATTTTCTACACCGCCTTAATGGCCACAGAAGCTGGCACGCTCTTTGCCATGCAATGATGAGGATGGTAATCATGATGCTATGAAGTTCCAGCTAGGATTGAGACTGTGTGACAGGGTTGTACTCTGCGCTTAATATCATAATATATCCTGCATCAGTCAGGCCTAAGAGAAACAGACACATGCGGTGTTGGTAAGAAAGTTTGAGCGACGCCCTCAATGACACATCCATGAAGTGAGCGAGACTCGACTGTGTGGTCCCAGTCTTCCCAATGAGCCCATAGATCTGTCCTTCTTCTCATTTGGATTTAAGCGCCCTCCCCTCCCCTTTCTGCTGAGGTGCCGGGCACTCTTTCAGTATGAATAGTAACCCCGCCTTCTGGAAATTCTGTGCCAGAAAATTTCTTCTAGTCTGTCTGCCGCTTTCTTTGTTTCCGCCTTAGTCCTTTGCTGTCTGTCATCTCTGTGGTACTGGTACATTTAGGATTACTTGGTGTGAATGCACTAAGTCCTGAATGTTCTTTTCCAGGCTTTATTTTCTTCCAGGGTAATCAATGTGTTTGTGTTGTGTCTTGTTTGAGATGTTACAGCCCTCATATAGCTCTGAGCAGTCATCTGGGCTCTTAACCCTTTCACTCCTCACCGTATTCATCCACTTCCTGCATTATCAGCAATGACAGCAAAGCAGACATTTAATCCTTACCTTATCGTCACTCTACAAGCTGGTGGATAGGGTGAGGGAGTGAAAAGGCTAAGTTTTTGGGAGCTGGTGGATAGGCTGAGGGATAAAAAGGCTAGTTGTTTGCAGCTGATGGCTAGGGTGAGGGGGCAAAAGAGTTAAACACTAGCAATGATAACAATGTGTGATAATGCTTCTGTAGTATTACTCACTGCCTTGTAAAATATATAATTCACATTGAGTCAAATGAGACTGAAGAATAGTGCTATGCAGTGGTTTTTTTTTGTTTGTAGTGGTAGTATTGTCACTGTTATTATTTATCATTATTTTATTGTTACTTTTTTGTATTATTACTACTATTAGGTTAATATTATCACTATTGTTATTACTGTTATTATTGTTGTTGTTATTGTCATTATTATCACTATTAGTAGTAGCAGTGTTTAGTAGTAGTAGTAGTCATAGTAGTAGTAACAGTAAAAGTAGTAGTGTTGTTGCTGCTGTTGTTGTTAATGCTGTTATTATTATCAAGATGATGATCATTATCATGCATCATGATTGTTATCATCAATATTAATATTTGTAGAGTTATTAGTGTTGTTAAATTATTAGCGCCATTATCATTGTTTTTTTCTGTTATTCTTGTTGTTTATTGTTGTTGTCGTTGTTGTTGTTGGCATCATCATCATTATTATGTGTGCAGCTGGATGACAGACGCCAAGTGCTGGAGAAGAAAATGGCGTCGCTCAAAGTGCAGAACGACCAGCTAAAGGAAAAGTACAGTATTGAGAAAGAGCAGAACAGTAAATACAAGGTAGGTGGTGATTTGTCTGCTTTGGGGTGGTTAAGTGTTTGGGGAGGTTGTTGTTATTGTTGTTGTTTTTTATCATCATCATTATCAACATGTGTCTCCCCCGTTGGGATGCTGGGGGCTCTTTCAGTATAAATAGTATCCTCACCTTCTGGAAATTCTGCGCTGGAAATGTTCTCTTTTCTGTTACTCTCATTGTTTCTGCCTTGTTCCTTTGCTTTCTGTTATTTCTTCCTATCATTTTCTGCCTTGCTGATCCATTCACCTGTATGTGTTCGATAAAGCCTTGTGTACTTTTCTCTTAGGATTGATAATTGGGTACATGTATTAAATGCATTTTTGGCTCTCGGGAGGTGAGATATGCTGAAGCAATTGTAGGTAATTTATGCCCGTTTTCATATATGTTTTGGTGTCCTTAGGTATGCTTTAACTTGTATTCAGTTATGTTTTTTAAATCCCTTGTGCGATAAACTGGACGGAGTGGTCAACGCCAGGAGCATGTCCTTAGATTTTGTGCGCACATGCATTGATATGTGTACTTAATTTTCCTTTCTTTTTTTTCCTGTTGAAGTTTTGTATGTTTTGAAGCAGTTACAGCCGTGATATGGCTTGGCTTAGCTTTAAACAATAACAATAACAATCATCATGTGTCCTGCTGTATGGCGTTGGCAGTCGTGGTCCTCCGTACAAATCTGTCTTTTGTGGCTGCAAGTACATCTCCCACCCTTTCTGTCCTCATCCATTCCTTGAATCTGTCCAATATTTTCTTCCTGGGCCTGCCTGGTGCACTTTTCCCTCCAGTTTTTTTTTTTTTTTTTTTTTTTTTTTTTACTGTTGACTTGGTGCTCAAATTTCTCTTGCCTCATAAAATGTCTTTTGAACATTACTTGTCTTTTCCTAATCTTCTTCATTAATGTTCTTTTTGTGTTTGCCTTTTCAAGACTGTCTTTATATATACTGCCGGTTGGGTAGGAGGGGTTATAAAATGCTAATTTTCTAATGATATGCAGCCATTACATCTTGTATGAATGTTTTAGCAATGTTTATTTATGTGTGGTATGAATAATTTGAAAGAAAAGAGCATGAGGTGGGTGGGGGGAGGCATGTGGAAAGAGGATATTTTCAACACAAATTTTACAGAGGATGGGGGGAACTGCCTTTGTGGGGGGGGGGGGAGGGGACAAAATGGCACCACAAGAGCGACAGGGAGTCATAGTGAATTCTTTCTGTCTGCCCCCCACCCCCAATCTGTGCGTGCGTGTGTGTGCATGTCTGTGTATGTGTGTGCGTGTTTGTGTGTGTGTGTACGTGTGGGTGACACTGTGGTTTGTTTTTTTTTCCATTCAGCTGTTGACAGTGTGGTCTGTTCTGTCGTTCAGTTGCAGATCGCCATGGCGCTACAGATGTCCAACCACAAGGAAGACACAGTCGTACAGCGGCTGAGAGAACAGCTCACCGAGGCCCATGCCGAGATCCGAACACTCATTGACAAAATGCAGAGCGTGGACTCTTCCAAGGTACCCTTGGTTGGCTTCATTGAAATTTGTATTAACCGTTTGATTCCCGCACCCTATCCACCAACTGCCAAAAACTTAACCCTTTGACTCCCTCACCCTATCCACCAGCTTCCTGCAGGAAGCTGGTGGATAGGGTGAGGGAGTCAAAGGGTTAAGTTTTTGCTTTGCCAGCATGGTTGACAATGCAGAATGCTGGTGGACAGGGTGTGGGATTCAAAGGGTTAAAGGATTTTTAGTTGTTGGGTTGAGGGGTTTTTTGGTGGGTTTTTTTTTTTTCTTTTAACCCACTGTAATAAGTTAAAGGAGACATTTTTGTTGTAATCAATTCATTTTTTTACATTGTATGAGCAAACATATAGACCAGATAGATAAACGATAACAAAAGTTTTCATGTCAGTATATCATGCATTCATATACACTTGTCATGTGGCAGAAAACAATTGGTAATTTTGACAAGGCACATGGGAAACAGAAATCCGGAAATAATGATAATAGTAATAATAATCAGGATATATAATAATAATGTTAATATTAATGATAAATGAACGTTCATGGAACTTATCTTTAAAAAGCCCTCTCACCTGTCTCACCTGTCGGCGTCACCGGGAACAGTGTTGGCCGCTGCACATGATGTCCTCACAAGTTGCCTCCAGCACTCTCGATCTTGGCTAAGTCTGACCACCTCCTGGAGTTTCTTGCCACTGATGTTTGTGATGTTTCTAGCAAGTGATGCAGGTGGCCGTCCTCTGTTTCTCTTTCCTTCCACTTTACCTTGGAGGACAGTGGACATCAAGTCTGTTCTCTCATTACGGATTGCGTGTCCAACATATTTCAGTTTCCTCCGTTGTATGAGTACTAGAAGCTTGCGTGTAGTACCCAACTCATTCAGTATGCTTTCATTTGAGCGCCTATCCGTCCATTTGACCCTCAGCAGTCTTCGGTAAAACCACAGCTCTGCTGCTTCCACTCGTCTTTCATCCTCTTTCTTCATTGTCCATGCCTCGCAGCCCTAAGTGCCTACAATAACGAAAATATGTGTACAGAAAACTAAAATGCACAAGCTGAACAGCACCAACATCATACATATACCAACCAATGCCATAATTACGAGGATATTCCACCTGATTATGAACCTGTACCATCGACAAATCAGGTATGACTAGATCATCAAGTCTACATATCTGTTAATTGATGGAGAGAGTGGTTGTCTTTGATATTTTTGTAGGGTTAGAGAATATCTTCAGGAATGACAGTCTTCAAATGAATGGTTATTTTTTATGGAACTCCGTAAATTCTTGGTGTTTGAATGTCTTTAGAAAAGGAAAATTATAGTGAGTGTTTGTCTTTGATATTTTTGTGGGGTTAGAGAATATCTTCAGGAATCATGGTCATCAAATAAATTGTTATTTTTGATAGAATACCGTAAATTCCCAGTGTTTGAATGTTTTCAGAAAAGGAAAATATATGATGGGATAAAATCTTTGAAACTTGGTCAGAAATCCAGCTGGGATTTTCAGAAAGCATGTGAAGTGTATGCTGTACACAAAGTCAGCGCTAAAATGCGTAAGGTAACAGCAAAAATACTTGGGGAAAAAGGTTAACAACGAGAAGCTTTTTAATTCTCACTTAATTAAAGAGCTTATTGTTGTTAAGAAACTGACCACTGAAAGAAATAATATTCTGTTGAAAAGATTATGTATCGTCTGATTAACCCTTTGACTCCCACACCCTATCCACCAACTGCAAAAACTTAACCCTTTGACTCCCGCACCCTATCCACCAACTGCAAAAACTTAACCCTTTGACTCCCGCACCCTGTCCACCAGCTTCCGTCGGTGAGGGAGTCTAAAGGGTTAAGGTTTTGCTTTATAAGCATGGTTGACAATGAAGGATTCTGGTAGACAGGCTGCGGGAGTCAAAGGGTTAATCAGACGATACATAATCTTTTCAACAGAATATTATTTCTTTCAGAACATCACAAGCAGACGTGCAAACTGTTCAACAATTCATCATGTTTTGTTCCGACTGATTGAAAGTTAATAGGAACCCAAAAAACACGAAAATAGAATCAGAACGCATATTCAATACAACAAGACAAGACAGGCGCAAATTTTCGGCCAACTTGCCTTTGTCAAGCGTGAATGTAATATCACAAACAAACACCAAATACATAATTAGGAGAAAAAGACTAAAACTTCCCTGCTGCTTTGTCCAGTGGGAGAAGAGGACTAAAAAAGATTATTAATTTTGTGTTTGGTGTTTGTGATCTTACATTCACGGTTGACAAAGGCCAGTTGGCCGAAAATTTGTGCCTGTCTTGTCTTGTATTAGATAGGCGTCCTGATTCTATTTTTGTGTTTTTCTGGTTTCTGTTTGCTTGAACACAGCAGTCGCATTTGTTTTTGATCGAAAGTTGTTCTGTGATGGTCAGTGCTAGCATGGGGAGGGTCTTCTCTCTCCTCAGGAAGATTAAGACAGACTTTAGACTGAACATACAGAACAAGACACTAGAGGCTGTGCTCAGTCTGAAATCAGAAATTGAGAACTGCTACAGTGTGCGTCTGTCTAGTGGACTGTTGATAAAATGCAAAGAGAGCACTGAAAAGTCTCCAAATGATGCTAAGCAGGTTTCGTCTGTAATGTACAAATGGCCTTCAAAAACAGTTTGTTTTTTTTTACTTTATCAAGTGAGTATTGTACATGTTCCTAAAATATTCCAAATGTTCCTGGGAAAAAAGTCCAAAATGTTCCTAAAAAGAATCCAGAGGGGTTGATATCTCTTAGCAAGATGATAGTTGGGTGTGTGTGTGCGCTTATGTGTATGTGTGTGTGTGTGCAGGATGACCTGACAACTGGGCCGCGCAGCGGAAAGGACCTATTCTTTTTGACCACTCTGCAGATCGAAAAGTGAGTGTCCAGTTTCCTTTAAAAACGAGAAAAGAAAAAAAAAAGAAATATTTAATTATCTAGAAGATTCTGCGTATATGCTACACTGCATCTCCTAAGCAGTAGAAGTCCAGACAAAATGATCAAAGCAGATGCCACAAGACCCAGCTCAAGTCCTGTGTTAAAAAAAAACACCAAAGTTGATGGGTCACAACACATAAGTTTGGAGGACAAATTGCTGAGGTCATTCAGACTAAAAACGTGCCAGAAATCCACACTACCGCTTGTTCAGAAAGCTCTGTGAACAGCTCTTTCTCAAAAACCATCTCAGTTGAGATTTGAAATCAGTTTTCACATTGTGACAGGTATCACTGTCCAGGATACAAGTGAAGTAACACCACACACAAACCCTGCATGTTGTTGTTGGTGGGTTCAGGGCTCCTAATTTTCCGATTTTTCTTAAAAATCCAAGAAAATCCGCAGGCTGCTTAGGAGAAGGAAAAAAGCGCTGTCCAAGAAAGTAAAAAAAAAAAAAAAAATTTTTTAAAGATCTTTTTTTCTTCTGCACGGTTGGCTGTTTGTCAGTCTGTTGATCTCTCATAGCAGACAACAAAGCTTCTGGAAGGGAGATAAATTGGATATCGATTTCCGCTAAAGTCAATTTTGATGGGTTTTTTGTTTGTCAAGCACAGCTTGTCTTCGGAGACAATTGCAAAACTTTTGGGAGAAGTGTGACCATATCTCGAGCCGGTATTCTGGAGAGAGGATCTGCCACAGCAAAAACATTTGACAAAGACTGCAAAAATAAGTGGTGTTAAAGAGTGAGTTTCACGAAAAATCAACATCATGGAAATGAGCACATGGCTTTCAAAAATAGCAGAAGCTGGCATAGCCTACTTCAGGTACTTGTCTTGTGCCGCTGTGAAGTCAGTTAAAATAACTATAGTCAGCAGGTATTGACAAACTTTCAGACCATTTCAAGTCAGAGAAGTGCCAGGTGAGGCAGAAAACTGCAAAGAACCATGAAGCTGTTCAGTTTAGGTGATTTTTTTTTATGTTTGTTGGAGCATACATTAGAAAAATACTCACCAAATTATTTTTCTTGAAATCTATCACCAGTGTGTATAAATTATTTGCTTTAGTACAAAGGATCATAAACGAGTCCAAAGTTTTGCCAGGTAGTGTCAGATTGCACTGTTTTTCATCAATATTCAAATTATTTTCCGGGGGAGCATGCCCTTGAACAACCCCAGATTTTCAGAGATTTTTTTTTTTCATTTGTCATTGAGAGGCCTGTGGATTTTACAGGTTCTTCCTTGCAGTTATTGAGTAGTCTGACTGTTTTGGGGTCTGTTTTTCATTTAAGTCTGTGTACTCTCCTGTCATTTGAACGGATTAGAAAGCATACTGGTCTTCATTGATGGGTGTGGGTCTTCATGTGGGATACAAGACTGATCTTTTTTGAGGCACGTCTTCTACTGCTAGGACTGCTTAGGAAGAAGTCCTGCAGACTTTGGATCTTCCACTGGTCCTGTCTCTGTTGAATAGAAGCTGTTCTGTGCTGTTGGAGTCTGATTATGCATTGCGTGCAGTGCTGTCGCCAGCATGTCCTGTTGTGGTCAGCCCCCTTGGGGATGCCGGGGGTTTTTTCAGTATAAATAGTATCCCCACCTTCCGAAAAGTCTGTGCTAGAAATGTCCTCTTTTCTGTCACTCTCGCTTTGTTTCTGCCTTGTTCTTTTGCTTTCTGTTATTTCTTCCTGTCATTTTCTGCCTTGCTGGTCCATTCACCTGTATGTGTTCAATAAAGTCTTACATACTTTTTCTTAGAATTGATAATTGGTACATGTATATGAATAAAGTGCATTTTTGGCTCTAGGGAGGTGAGAAATGTGGAAGCGGTTTTAGGTAGTTTAGGCCTGTTTTTATATGTTTTGGTGTCCTTAGGCATGCTTAAATTTGTATTCAGGTGTGTTTGCTTAAATCCCCTGTGCGACAAATTGGACGGAGTGGTCAACTCCAGGTGCATATCCTTAGATTATGTGGGTGAGTACATTGGTAAGTGTACTTAATTTTCTTTTCTTTTCTTTTTCCTGTTAAGCAGTTACAGCCCCGATATGGCTCTTTACAGTGGGCTGGGCTTTAAACAACAATAACAATAATAAGCCCAGGCCACAACATTAAAAACTGGCCTGTTAGCTGCCAGTCTGGATGGTTGTGTCATTCTGGTGGTTGTTAGTTTAGTGTTTTATGTGTCTTTTCTATCCCCCTGCCTGTTTCAAGACCTTGCCAACATGTAGAGTTTTGTTTAGGCTCAGGGAGTCTGCCATAATAATTACAATATTTATATAGCGCAAAATCTTGATAAAATCAAATCTAAGCGCTGAAGCAGACACACACGCAGGCACGCACGCTCGCACACACACGCACGCACACATACAGACACACACACACACACACACACACACACACACACACACACACACACACACACACACACACACACACACACCCACACACACGCATGGCTATAAATGGGGAGAAAGAATAAAAGCAATAAAAGCAAGAATAAAAGCAATGGAAAATTATAGAGAGCATAGCATACAATTATATATTATAACCATGTGATTCCCTCCGAGCGGAGACAGGCTGCAGAGGGGAGGGTTGAGTGAGGTTAGGATTTTATGCAGGAGAGAAAAGGTGAGTTTTGAGAGCGGACTTGAAGGAGACAAAAGTAGGTTGCTGACGGACTGAGAGAGGAAGTTTGTTCCAGGAGAGTGGACCAGAAACAGAGAAGGCTCGTGGACCATAGGTATTGAGCTTAGTGCGTGGAAAGCGAAGAGTCAGAGGATCAGAGGCAGAGCGGAGGGTACGTGAGGGAACATAGATCTCAAGTAGGCTTGACAGGTAATCGGGGGCTGCGTTATTGAGGCTAGCAGATTTGGGTGGAGCGCATAAGGAATTTTCTGAGTGTGATAAATCCCCATTGAAAAAACACTAAACTTCAAACGCTGGCAAGAATTGCTGTAAACATAAGTTTTTAACCCTTTCGCATTTGCACTGCTAGATGTAAAGCTAGCTCCTAGTATTCGCATTCGAATGTAGCACAGCGTCAGTACAAAGTCTTTCAGTAGTGAATGGAAAGTTCCTTGCATCCCAGAATGCTCGTACTATTTTTAGAACATTCAACGCGAGACTGACCAAGATTCTAACCACACGCGCGATAAGACAGCCAGGCCAGTAGTGATGGAAATTCCCCACACACGTGCCGGAAAAGGTCGGGCGATCTCAACTGCTATGAACGGGTCGGCACATCCTTCCACAGGGCGGTTACCGGCTTTGTGAACAGCTAAGGGTTAAATTAGCCCTCTGGATTCCACGTCATATCCACCAACTGTGCAAGCAAGGCAAAAACGTAATCCTTTGACTTCGTCACTCTATCGACCAGCTTCCTGCAGTAAGGGTAGTGCGAGGGAGTCAAAGGGTTGAATTTTTGCAGTTGGTCGATAGTGTGTGGGAATTAAAGGGTTAACAAGGAGTTGTGACGACTGACCTCAGTTCCTGCACTGTGTCTGTTTACAGAGACAAAGCGGCCAAGGCGCAGGAGGATCTTCAGGGCAAGACCCTGCAGTACCTGGATGTGACCCACCAGAACGTGGAACTGACACGCCAGAACAAGCAGCTGGAGCTGGAGCGAGACAGGCTTAGGGCCCAGCTGCTCAAGGCCTTCGCAGAAAAGGACGAGATGCTCTCCAAGTATGAGCCGGGTGAGTTGCAGTATGCGTGTTTCTGTTTAGTTTGGGGAAGGGATGTTGATTGTATTGGATGCCTCAACTCACCTCACTTCACCTTTCTCCATCGGCGGCAGGCGCCACACTCGACGTCACAAGTTTCATGATCGAGACATCTGTGGGTGACCTCCTGGATCTCCAGACCACAGACTTCAGCGATGTTGTTGAAATAGGAGGTGTGCAGTCATCCCTGTCTTCTCCTCGCTTCAATTTTCCCCTGTAGGACCGTTGCTATCAAATCTGTTTTGGTGTTTCTGATAGCACGGCCGACATATTTCAGCTTTCTTGTGTTTATCTCTGGGGTGCTTGGTGGGGGGGGGGGGGGGGGGGGGTGTTTGTGTGTGTGGGAGAGAGAGAGGATACAGTCTGATGTGAGTGAGTGACTGCTTTGTTTCTCTCCAGTGCATACTTTTTTTTGTCTACTTTAGTCTCAAGATCAAACACACAACCCTCTAGAACACATTCGTTTTTTAATAAATAGATTCAGTGAACTGTTTATAGTCTTCTTTCATTTCCAACACTTTCTGTGAAGTATATAGAGAATCCAAGTGTTCATGAATTTTTTTCTAGGGCTTCTTGAAAGTTTTCCATGGTAGAACTAGAAGTCTCTTCAGAAGTCGTATTTAAACGTTTCCTAGCCTGTTGTCAGTAGCTATCACACTGGTATCACTATCTGAAGTGGAAGATAAGTTCCGGTTTTTTTCATCCTGCTTGTCTGCAGTCAGTAATACTTTGAACCAGTTACCTCCCTTCCACCCACACACCCAACCAGTCTTAATCTTTAACTTTTCTCTCAGTTTGTTCCTGACATTGTTCCGGAAGTCAGTGTGCGTGATGTCAGGAATCATGATGTTTGTGATTATCCAGTCCATGTTTTGACAGAGTTGCCAGAACTGTGTTCGTGTTGTATCAGCACTAAGTCTTTCACAGACCTGTTTCCTTTGCTTACTGAAATAGGGCTTTGAAATGTTCTTGTCTTTTTCTTTCATGTTTCCTCTAAAATCATCCGTTATTCTGATACTATCATGACCTGAACTTTGTCTTCTTTTTGTGCAATTGCCAAACTTCTGTGGCATCACCATTTTTTTTCCTGGCAGTCTGTGTTTGAACACGAGACTATGTTTCCATTTATTATCCTTTGCTTACTGAAATAGGGCTTTGAAATGCTTTGACTTTTTCGTTCATGTTTCCTCTAAAATCATCCATTTTTCTGAGACTGTCATGACCTGTTTTCTTTTCAAGTGTTTGATCACTGCTTATTTTTTGTTTGTTTGTTTGTTTTATTTGCAACAGTCATTAAAAACGACCTAAAAGAGTAAGTGTGCAGTTTAGAACAGTGGCGTATGAATTCTTGTGAACTGTTAGTCATACATCTTTAAATACCAAAAAAAACAAGAGCTTTATACTCGTCAGTGCATGAGAGACATGCATCTGCATGAAAGTGCTCGCACCCATACATCTGCATTCAGACGTACATATCTACTGTCTGTGTGGGCCCCAGTCGCTCAGTTTGTTTGAGTGTTGGATTCACATGCTAATGGTTGTGGAACCAGAAAAAACACAAAAGAAGAATATGAACGCGTATTTAATCAACAAAACAAGACAGGCGCAAATTTTCGGCCAACTTGGCCTTTGTCAAGCGTAAGATTACAAACAAACAAACACTGGATACAAAAAAATTGAGAAAAAGACTGAAACTTCCCTGCTGCTGTCTCAATGTGAGAAAAGGAACAAACTGACTAAGACTTTTTCTCAATTTTTTTGTATCTAGTGTTTGTTTGTTTGTTTGTAATCTTATGCTTGACAAAGGCCAGTTGGCCGAAAATTTGCGCCTGTCTTGTTTTGTTGATTAAATACGCGTTCATATTCTTCTTTCCTGTTTTTTTCTGGTTCCTGTTTGCTTGAACGCGGGCAGTCACACTTGTTTTGGATAATGGTTGTGGGTTCGAATCCCAGGGTGCGCCACATTAAAACTGGCCTTCTCACTGCCCCATCTTAACATCATTGTTGTTCTGGTGGTGTCAGTATAGGATTAGATAAGTCCCCATTCCCCACTTCCCTGGGACGGTTATCCCCATCGGCCATATCACCTGAGTGGGTGTTGACATAAAAACTGAACAGAATCAATCAGAATCAAATACCCTGTGTAATCATGCACACAGCAGGCAGGACATCTTGCTCTCACACATTCTCATGACTATTGATTGACTTTTGCATGATTGTCTGCTTGAGGGTTTCTCTGTGTATATTGTGACCCGTTCTAAAAAAATGCTGTGTATATTGTGACCCGTTCTAAAAAAATGCTGTGTATATTGTGACCCGTTCTAAAAAAAATGCTGTGTATATTGTGACCTGTTCTAAAAAAAATGCTGTGTATATTGTGACCCGTTCTAAAAAAATGCTGTGTATATTGTGACCTGTTCTAAAAAAAATGCTGTGTATATTGTGACCTGTTCTAAAAAAAATGCTGTGTATATTGTGACCTGTTCTAAAAAAAATGCTGTGTATATTGTGACCCGTTCTAAAAAAATGCTGTGTATATTGTGACCCGTTCTAAAAAAATGCTGTGTATATTGTGACCTGTTCTAAAAAAAATGCTGTGTATATTGTGACCCGTTCTAAAAAAATGCTGTGTATATTGTGACCCGTTCTAAAAAAAATGCTGTGTATATTGTGACCCGTTCTAAAAAAATGCTGTGTATATTGTGACCCGTTCTAAAAAAATGCTGTGTATATTGTGACCCGTTCTAAAAAAAATGCTGTGTATATTGTGACCTGTTCTAAAAAAAATGAGTCCTAAGGTGAAAATAACAGATTTTAGGATATTATGATTTTCAAAATGTCCAGATTATTAACTTTCTTTTCATATGAAATTTATCATTCTACTCCTAAAAATAAGGAAGTTATGGGTGTTTGAAGTGTGTAACAGCAAACGGCCATTTTGAGAAAATCAAGTTTTAAAATTTTCAACACTTCAGTGAAGTTTTACCATAGCAACAGGTATTTCTACTTCACCAATCTTTATCAAATTTTGTACCATGGTAAAACACATGCCACAATAACACACAAAGATTGGTGTGAAAATCTACCGTAATTGTCTTGTTATTTAAGTTTGTATATCCCTTTTTCTCACACAAAAAGCATGCCATTATCTGGTTAAAACGCATTTTAAATACATTTTCCGATTGAATTATAAAGTGCTGAGTGCATGTACATGTAATTTAAAGATTAATTAAGTATTCCATTTTTGACGAAAAGTAAAAATTGACAAAATCGACCCATCACACCTTTTCCGAGCCTCTACGCTTTTCTCTGCCTGCGAGTTAGGACTCATTTCGTGAAAACGGGTCACATGTGTGTTTTGATCAACTTAATCCGAGGATCACTGTACTCTTCTTACATTCAGTGGGAAGGAATGTTTATCTCTTTCAACTCATTGTATGTATTGTTTGTGTGTGTGAGCAGAGAGAGTGAAGGAAGGCAAGCTACCGGAAGGAATGTTTATCTCTTTCAACTCATTGTATGTATTGTTTGTGTATGTGAGCAGACAGAGTGAAGGAAGGCAAGCTACCGGAAGGAATGTTTATCTCTTTCAACTCATTGTATGTATTGTTTGTGTGTGTGAGCAGACAGAGTGAAGGAAGGCAAGCTACCGGAAGGAATGTTTATCTCTTTCAACTCATTGTATGTATTGTTTGTGTATGTGAGCAGACAGAGTGAAGGAAGGCAAGCTACCGGAAGGAATGTTTATCTCTTTCAACTCATTGTATGTATTGTTTGTGTGTGTGAGCAGACAGAGTGAAGGAAGGCAAGCTACCGGAAGGAATGTTTATCTCTTTCAACTCATTGTATGTATTGTTTGTGTGTGTGAGCAGACAGAGTGAAGGAAGGCAAGCTACTGGAAGGAATGTTTATCTCTTTCAACTCATTGTATGTATTGTTTGTGTGTGTGAGCAGACAGAGTGAAGGAAGGCAAGCTACCGGAAGGAATGTTTATCTCTTTCAACTCATTGTATGTATTGTTTGTGTGTGTGAGCAGACAGAGTGAAGGAAGGCAAGCTACTGGAAGGAATGTTTATCTCTTTCAACTCATTGTATCTATTGTTTGTGTGTGTGAGCAGACAGAGTGAAGGAAGGCAAGCTACTGGAAGGAATGTTTATCTCTTTCATCTCATTGTATCTATTGTTTGTGTGTGTGAGCAGACAGAGTGAAGGAAGGCAAGCTACTGGAAGGAATGTTTATCTCTTTCATCTCATTGTATGTATTGTTTGTGTGTGTGAGCAGACAGAGTGAAGGAAGGCAAGCTACCGGAAGGAATGTTTATCTCTTTCAACTCATTGTATCTATTGTTTGTGTGTGTGAGCAGACAGAGTGAAGGAAGGCAAGCTACTGGAAGGAATGTTTATCTCTTTCATCTCATTGTATCTATTGTTTTGTGTGTGTGAGCAGACAGAGTGAAGGAAGGCAAGCTACTGGAAGGAATGTTTATCTCTTTCATCTCATTGTATGTATTGTTTGTGTGTGTGAGCAGACAGAGTGAAGGAAGGCAAGCTACCGGAAGGAATGTTTATCTCTTTCAACTCATTGTATGTATTGTTTGTGTGTGTGAGCAGACAGAGTGAAGGAAGGCAAGCTACTGGAAGGAATGTTTATCTCTTTCAACTCATTGTATCTATTGTTTGTGTGTGTGAGCAGACAGAGTGAAGGAAGGCAAGCTACTGGAAGGAATGTTTATCTCTTTCAACTCATTGTATGTATTGTTTGTGTGTGTGAGCAGACAGAGTGAAGGAAGGCAAGCTACTGGAAGGAATGTTTATCTCTTTCAACTCATTGTATGTATTGTTTGTGTGTGTGAGCAGACAGAGTGAAGGAAGGCAAGCTACTGGAAGGAATGTTTATCTCTTTCAACTCATTGTATGTATTGTTTGTGTGTGTGAGCAGACAGAGTGAAGGAAGGCAAGCTACCGGAAGGAATGTTTATCTCTTTCAACTCATTGTATGTATTGTTTGTGTGTGTGAGCAGACAGAGTGAAGGAAGGCAAGCTACCGGAAGGAATGTTTATCTCTTTCAACTCATTGTATGTATTGTTTGTGTATGTGAGCAGACAGAGTGAAGGAAGGCAAGCTACTGGAAGGAATGTTTATCTCTTTCAACTCATTGTATGTATTGTTTGTGTGTGTGAGCAGACAGAGTGAAGGAAGGCAAGCTACTGGAAGGAATGTTTATCTCTTTCAACTCATTGTATGTATTGTTTGTGTGTGTGAGCAGACAGAGTGAAGGAAGGCAAGCTACTGGAAGGAATGTTTATCTCTTTCAACTCATTGTATGTATTGTTTGTGTGTGTGAGCAGACAGAGTGAAGGAAGGCAAGCTACTGGAAGGAATGTTTATCTCTTTCAACTCATTGTATGTATTGTTTGTGTGTGTGAGCAGACAGAGTGAAGGAAGGCAAGCTACTGGAAGGAATGTTTATCTCTTTCAACTCATTGTATGTATTGTTTGTGTGTGTGAGCAGACAGAGTGAAGGAAGGCAAGCTACTGGAAGGAATGTTTATCTCTTTCAACTCATTGTATGTATTGTTTGTGTGTGTGAGCAGACAGAGTGAAGGAAGGCAAGCTACCGGAAGGAATGTTTATCTCTTTCAACTCATTGTATGTATTGTTTGTGTGTGGTGAGCAGACAGAGTGAAGGAAGGCAAGCTGCAGAAGAGGATGGTGGAGAAGATTGACCTGGGAGACTCACAGTTCCACGCTCATGAAACATCCTTCACCTCCTCCGGCCGGCCCAGCGACATTTTCAAACCCTGCACTACTACAGGACGACCTAGCTTTGTGTTCAGACCTTGCTCGACTACCGGTCGACCGTCAAACATCTTCAGACCCCCTAGCACCACAGGCCAACCCAGCAACGTCGTTAAATCGGTCACTACGTCTGGAAAATCCAGCGATGTTCTCAAGCCGTTAAATGCCTTGGAAAGAACGAGAAATGTCTCGGAACATTCTAAAACGGTGAAGGGGGATGCCGCGCCGGTCACGTCCTGGCAGAAAGAGAACTTCAACGACACGACGCTGGACTCGGACCTGTCGTTCGCTTTGCCTTCCGGCCGCAAAGTGAGCATGGCTGATGACGTGCAGGTTATCTACGCAGATGGGGAGAGTTCCATGGCCGTGCTGTCCAGTGAGAGCGATTCGAGTCTGCCAGCAGAGCCCCTGAAGAAGCAGAAGAAACCCAAGGCACCCAAGGATGTGAAATACATCAAGGCAGATGAGGCGCCTCAGCTTGACTGCAAAACACAGTGATGATGGTAGTCTGCAAGATTATGTGCATGCTCTGTTGTTGTTGTTGTTGTTTTTTAAGGGTCATTGTACTAAGGGAGGTAACCTTTGTGTTCACTTTGTTTTTGTTGTTTTTTTTTTGGTCCCATTTTCTATGCTACCATAATGGCCACAGAAGCCAGAACAGTTTTTACAATGTGATGAGGATGATTTTACAATGTGATGAGGATGATGTCGATGAGGATGATAATCATGATGGGAGTTCCATCTAGGATTGAGACTGTGTGACAGGGCTGTACTCAATGCTTACTATCATAATGTATCCTGGCATCAACCAGGCCCGAGAGTTACAGACACCTGCGGTGCTGGTCAGAAGATTTGAGCAGCACCTTCAATGACGTATCCGTGAAGTGGATGAGACTCGACTGTGTGGTCCCAGTCTTCCCAATGAGCCCATGGCACGCCCAACTCTCTGAGTAGGAGCTGGTTAGAGTTGAAAAATCCCACAATCATTTTTGAAGGGACTGATGGGGATTCGAACCCATAACCTTCCAGTAGGTAGTCCCTTGCGCTAACCGCTACACCACAGCAACTGGTCATACACTGTTGTTTGTTTGTTGTAGTATCCCATGCTTATGCGGCTTGGTTCTATTGACAGAGCTGTGGACTCCAGATCTGGTATCTTGAGTTCGATTCCAGCCCACAACATTAAAGACTGGCCTGTTCGCTGCCCATGTTAATGTTTCCATCATTCTGGTGGTGTCAGCTTACTGTTTCGTAAGTCCCTGTCTGCCACTCCCTCGCCTGCTTGTAAATGTCACAATTCTCAGAATGATTTATTTATTCACTGTACCCCCTTGGGGATGCCAGGGGCTCTTTCTGTGTAAATAGTATCCCCACCTTCTGGAAATTCTGTGCTAGAAATTTCCTCTTTTCTGTCACTCTCTTTGTTTGTTTGTTTGTTTTTTCTTTCTCCTTTGCATCCTGTCATTTCTTCCTATTATTTTCTGCTTTGCTGGTCGATTCACCTGTATGTGTTCAATAAAGTCTTACATACATTCTATTAGGACTGATAATTGGGTACATGTATAAGCTAATAAAGTGCATTTTTGGCTCTATGGAAATGATACATGCAGAAGCAATTTTAGGTAATTTAGGCATGTTTTCATGTATGTTTTAGTGTCCTTGCTTATGTTTAAAATTAAATTGTATTTAAGTATGTTTTTTTTTAATTCCCTGTGCGATAAATTGGACGGAGTGGTCAACCCCAGGGGCATCTGCTTAGATTATGTGCGTGCATGCATTGATATGTGTACTTAATTTTCTTTTCCTTTTTTTTTTTTCCTTGTTGAAGATTGTGTATGTTTTGAATCGGTTATAGCCCTGATATGGATCGACATGCATTAGGACCTGTTTGTGCCTAAACCCCCTTCGTCGATGTACATACTCAAAACATCAAATACGCATGTTAAAGATCCTGTAAGTCATGCCTGTGGCCGGTGGCTTACAGAAACTTGAAAAAACTCAGCACCCACTCCCATTGAAGAAGGAGTGTGCAGACTATGCAGCAATATACCGCCTGTGCGGCATGGGCAAAACAATGGGCATATGTGTCTCTGAGAAAATCAGAATGCTTAAATATCACTTTTCTTATTCTAGGTCCATGAACATGTATCTAGTGGGCTGATGTGTTGTTTGTAAGTTTGCCAGTGTCAGATGATAATAATAATGTAGTTTATACGGGCAAAATCTTGATATATACATGTAAATCAAATCGAGAACAAATGGAATGTTGTGGGATGTGTATATATCATTTGTAAATTTACCAGTATACGGACTTTGTAAAATAAATGGGAATGATGTGGATATGTGAATCATGGTGCCTGTGTTCATGTAATCTATTTTATTCAATATCATGTACATAAACTGAGTAATCAGTCTCTTTGTTTCAGTTTATAGGAAAATTGTTTTGGCTGTGGAATATATTTTTTATTGTGGTCCTTAATGCATACATAAATTTCTATGCATACATTTTCATAATAGCACTTGAAGCTTCTTCTTTTTCGTCTTCTTTTTCTTCTTCTTCTTCTTCTTCTCTTTCTTTTCCTTCTTCTTTGTCTTCTTCTTCTTCTTCTTCTCTTTCTTTTCCTTCTTTGTCTTCTTCTTCTTCTTCTCTTTCTTTTCCTTCTTCTTCTTCTTCTTCTCTTTCTTTTCCTTCTTTGTCTTCTTCTTCTTTTCTTTCTTTCCTTCTTTGTCTTCTTCTTCTTCTTCTCTTTCTTTTCCTTCTTCTTTGTCTTCTTCTTCTCTTTCTTTTCCTTCTTTGTCTTCTTCTTCTTCTTCTCTTTCTTTTCCTTCTTCTTTGTCTTCTTCTTCTCTTTCTTTTCCTTCTTTGTCTTCTTCTTCTCTTTCTTTTCCTTCTTCTTCTTTTCTTCTCTTTCTTTTCCTTCTTTGTCTTCTTCTTTTCTTTCTTTTCCTTCTTTGTCTTCTTCTTCTTCTTCTCTTTCTTTTCCTTCTTTGTCTTCTTCTTCTTCTCTTTCTTTTCCTTCTTTGTCTTCTTCTTCTTCTTCTCTTTCTTTTCCTTCTTCTTCTTCTTCTTCTTCTCTTTCTTTTCCTTCTTCTTCTTCTTCTCTTTCTTTTCCTTCTTTGTCTTCTTCTTCTTCTTTTCTTTCTTTTCCTTCTTCTTCTTCTTCTTCTTCTTCTCTTTCTTTTCCTTCTTCTTCTTCTTCTTCTTTTCTTTCTTTTCCTTCTTCTTCTTCTTCTTCTTCTTCTCTTTCTTTTCCTTCTTCTTCTTCTTCTTCTTTTCTTTCTTTTCCTTCTTCTTCTTCTTCTTCTTCTCTTTCTTTTCCTTCTTCTTCTTCTTCTTCTTTTCTTTCTTTTCCTTCTTTGTCTTCTTCTTCTCTTTCTTTTCCTTCTTCTTCTTCTCTTTCTTTTCCTTCTTTGTCTTCTTCTTTTCTTTCTTTTCCTTCTTTGTCTTCTTCTTCTCTTTCTTTTCCTTCTTTGTCTTCTTCTTCTCTTTCTTTTCCTTCTTCTTTGTCTTCTTCTTCTCTTTCTTTTCCTTCTTTGTCTTCTTCTTCTTTTCTTTCTTTTCCTTCTTCTTCTTCTTCTTCTCTTTCTTTTCCTTCTTTGTCTTCTTCTTCTTCTCTTTCTTTTCCTTCTTTGTCTTCTTCTTCTTCTCTTTCTTTTCCTTCTTTGTCTTCTTCTCTTTCTTTTCCTTCTTTGTCTTCTTCTTTTCTTTCTTTTCCTTCTTCTTCTTCTTCTCTTTCTTTTCCTTCTTTGTCTTCTTCTTCTCTTTCTTTTCCTTCTTTGTCTTTTTCTTTTCTTTCTTTTCCTTCTTTGTCTTCTTCTTTTCTTTCTTTTCCTTCTTCTTCTTCTTCTTCTTCTCTTTCTTTTCCTTCTTTGTCTTCTTCTTTTCTTTCTTTTCCTTCTTTGTCTTCTTCTTCTTCTTTTCTTTCTTTTCCTTCTTCTTCTTCTTCTTCTCTTTCTTTTCCTTCTTTGTCTTCTTCTTTTCTTTCTTTTCCTTCTTTGTCTTCTTCTTCTCTTTCTTTTCCTTCTTTGTCTTCTTCTTCTTCTTCTCTTTCTTTTCCTTCTTTGTCTTCTTCTACTTCTTCTTCTTCTTCTTCTTCTCTTTCTTTTCCTTCTTTGT
This sequence comes from Monoplex corrugatus, assembly GCA_030674185.1. NCBI lineage: Eukaryota > Metazoa > Mollusca > Gastropoda > Littorinimorpha > Ranellidae > Monoplex > Monoplex corrugatus. The sequence continues at coordinate 35,660,918 of JAPXFY010000032.1, read as the reverse complement.
CTTCTTCTTCTCTTTCTTTTCCTTCTTTGTCTTCTTCTTCTTCTCTTTCTTTTCCTTCTTTGTCTTCTTCTACTTCTTCTTCTTCTTCTTCTTCTCTTTCTTTTCCTTCTTTGTCTTCTTCTTCTTCTTCTCTTTCTTTTCCTTCTTTGTCTTCTTCTTCTTCTTCTCTTTCTTTTCCTTCTTTGTCTTCTTCTTCTTCTTCTCTTTCTTTTCCTTCTTTGTCTTCTTCTACTTCTTCTTCTTCTTCTTCTTCTCTTTCTTTTCCTTCTTTGTCTTCTTCTTCTTCTTCTCTTTCTTTTCCTTCTTTGTCTTCTTCTACTTCTTCTTCTTCTTCTTCTTCTCTTTCTTTTCCTTCTTCTTTGTCTTCTTCTACTTCTTCTTCTTCTTCTTCTTCTTCTACTACTACTACTACTATTTCTTCTTCTTCTTTTTCAACTGCTTTTTCTTCAACTGCTACTGCTTCTTCTTCTTCTGCAACTGCTTCTTCTTCTTATACTTCTTCTTCTACTTCTTCTACTTCTTTTATTTCTTCTTATTCTATTTCTTCTACTTCTTCTTCTACCACTACTACTACTACTACTACTGCTGATTTTTCTTCTTCTCCTCCTCCCACAGGCAAGAGCTCCTGCAAACACTCCCCACCTAATGATATAAATTCCTGCAAACCTACCACCCTAGCAGAGGGAGCAAAAATGTTTCCAAACCTGTTTGTTCCTAAATTTCTTCATGTTGTTACACATGCAGAATATCAAATATTCATGTTAAAAATGCTGTATAAGTCATGTCATCGTCTGGTGGCTTATGGAAACAAGAAAAACCCAGCATGCTTACTCACTGAAGAATGCAGACTATGCAGCAATATACATCAGCACAGCATGGGCAAAACAGCTTGCGTACACACACTCAAGAAAAATTGAATCATCAAACAAAAACCAAAAGAACAAAACAGTAAACCCTATTTCCCAGCAGGACAAAAGTAATTATAAAAAATTTTTTAAAAAACATCAATAACAGCACACAAATCATTGCAAACGCTGATTCAGTGGATTTGACTTCGATCAAGAGGGATTCGTCTCTTTTGAACAATTTCGTACACGTTTTGAGGCCTGCCAGAATGTTATGAAATAGAGTAGACATATACACAAGCTGAAGAAGTAATGATAGTGATAAAAACAATTGTAGGCGTAATAACAATAAATCATGATAATGGTAATAACAATGACATAATGATAATGATCAGTGCCTCATCTCACAGGAGCCCAGACAAACTGAGGTACACACAGTGTGAAGCAAAGTCAATCCCTTCCACTATGATGAACACAGACAAACTGTACTTACTCTATATGGTGAAGAAGCAATAAAAAATGAACTGCAACCAATTATCCACTACATATGTCAAATTGATTAAAAAAAATGTTTTAAATGAAAAAAAAAACCACTTATTCAAACATGCACAAATTTATGGCGCATCACTATCACGCACCAAACACTATAATGATACATGTTCATGCAGGGCCTACACACACATGCACTAATATACATAACACACACACATACACACGTATATACACACACACGTATACGCACACACATACACACACAACACACACACACTTACACACACACACACAACACACAAACACAACACACACACACACAACACACACACACATACACACACATACACACACACACACACACACACACATACACACACACACACACATACACACACACACATACACACATACACAACACACACACACACACACACACACACCACACACACCACACACATTCATCTCACCAAGTTTACACAGATTTACAATTGAAAAAGATGAGCAGGTTGAAATGAAATGATTGAAAGTGAATGTTCATTCCAGACTGTTGGACCTTGATAAGCAAATCATTGATCAAAAGATTCTGAATTGAAAGATGGAACACAAAAACACAATGGAATCAGAACTAAGTTTCTGCATATGTTAAGTAATTGTCACAGAGACATACATGAGGACCTGTTCCTCTTAGAATCAAAGCATAATTTGAAATTTGTAACTGATTCTAGAGTGGAACCGGAAGCCAATTTCAGTGATTTACTAGAGAGCAATGATTGAGAAGAAGATATGCTCATACCTGTATCTGGAAATAAAAACAAGATGCGCATTACCTTTATCTTTCTGGAACATGAAGAAGATATTTCGGTAACAAATGAAACAATTTAATTTCAAGATGAATGCTCCACACCGTAATGGATGAAAAAGACTAATGTCACATACCATGTATTGGAGAAGTACAGAATGATCATACCATGTTAGCCTGAAAATGAAAAAGAGCCAGGTCCTGACCATGTACGTGATGATAGACAGAACAGCGTCGATACTGACTGGATGAATGAAAGATATGCTTCCTGTTCTGGAAATGAAGATAAGATCAGTGCCAACGTTAAAGAGAAGAAGATTGCTCATCCTTGATCTAATTTTGAAAAACAAGCAAGCAGCATTGCATTTTGATCTTTCTGGGCAATGGAAGTTTTTCGGCAAAAAGAACTTTAAATTTCTCAGATGCAGTCTCCTGTTGCTGCAGAACGAGCATTGGCCATATGCATTATCCGTCTACCCGATGCCATGGAATTGGAGAGAGCCAAAGCACATGGCCAACTACTAACTCGCGACATAACTAAGCACTGCCAGGTGATGATGATCCGATACCAGATAAGATTCTCAATCCAGGTATCGTGAGAAGTGAAAGGTGACGTAAGATAACTATTCCCGGGCAGCATTATGAGGTACTCCCATCCACCCGCCTCCTCGAGCTCAAATTTCCATCTTACATTCACTGTTTACACGTCAGAAGAGATCAGAGGCATATCTGATCTCAAGTGTTTGACCACTGGGAACCAACCTTTACCTCCCAACGATTTTCAGGCGTTCCGGATCCCCTAGTCTTCACAAATTTAATTGTGTGGAATTCATTTTAGGGCCAGCCCGAAGGGATGGGTTCCGATTCAATTTTTTGTCACTTCAAAATGACTTCATTTTTTTACTTCAAACTGAGGAAAAATAATCGATGCTTCTACAGGCATGCGAACCCGGAACCCTCAAGTTTCTTATCAGGCAGCGGACAATGCCCTGACCATTCACACTCTTCCTGCCTTGGAACTAGGCATGCTTCATTAGGGGGGGCGTCAGTGAAACTACCGAATAGCACATCGATTTTCCAAACTTCTAGAAAAAGTCCACCCTTAGCAAATTGGAATGAGTTTGTTATGAACAGGAACGTTGATGAATTGACACCAAGTTTACGTACCTACAGTTGTTAGTGCGATGGACAGTGCCATTAGACTGATTTGCCAGAGTAAGAGAACACTTTCACATTTGGACTTATCGAAATTGATTAATTACTTATGTCTGTGTAATTATGCATGCAGCAGTTAAGTTTTTTTTGTTTTTATTTTGTTTTGTTTTTTTGTGGTTTTTGTTTTGCTTTTGTTTGTTTGTTTCTTTGTCTCTCTTTCTGCTGGCTGTCTCGTTGCTTCTCTCTCTCTCTCTCCTCTCTCTCTCTCTCTTCTCTCTCTCTCTCATCCAAAACTAAATTCAGCTATACAATTTTGATCTCTCTGGAGGAGGACAAATTTCTATTTAAAAAAATTTTTTTTTTTGATGGCGACAGCTGAGGGGCGTCCAGGAGTCATGACCTGGAAGCGGCCTGGCCCCCATTAGAGTGTCAGAGTTAAGGGCTGAAACATTTGCTTGATGGGGTTTCTCCTCTGAGGACCTACTGCTGTCCAGCTCTTCCCAGATTTTTGACTGCAATTGCTTAGTAGAAATCACCCGATCTACATCTATCAAACTGGTACAGTGACAGAATTTGAGTATCATCTGCAAAGCATTCATGTGACAGAGAATGCGAGGCAAATGATCATTAGATAGTGGTTTAATAGAACAAGCAGTATAGGTCCTAGAGAGAGCCTTATGTGATGGCCTTAACCTTTGATTGTCGCACATTATCCGCCAACTGCAAAAACTTAAGCCTTTGATTCCCTCACCCTAACCACCAGCTTCCTGCAATAAGCTGGTAGGATAGGCAGAGGGAGTCAAAGTTAAATGTTTGCAATGCTGTCGTGGTTGACAAAGCAGGGTGCTAGTGGATAGTCGAGGGAGTCGAACGGTTAATATAAAGAACAAACAGTACAGGTCGTAGAGTGAGTTTATGGGATACCTTAATTTGATTTAGACATGTCTCAGAAGAACACAGACAATTAATACATCTTTTTTTTTTCTTTTATTGCAGTTTAAAGCCCAGCCGACTGCTCAGAGCCATATCAGGGCTATAACAGCTTCAAAACACACAAAACGTCAACAGGAAAAGAAAAAAAAAATTAAGTACACATATCAATGCATTCGCGCACATAATCTAAGGACATGCCCCCAGCGTAGGACCATTCCGTCCGATTTATCGCAAAGGGGAGATTTAAAAAACACACCTGAATACAAATATAAGCACACATAAGGATCCAAAACATATATAAAAACAGGCATAAATGATCTAAAACTGCTTCCGCATATCTCACCTCAGAGCCAAAAATGCACTTAATACATGTACCCAATTATAAATCGGAAGAAAAAGTACGTAAGACTTTATCGAAAAAATACAGGCGAATGGACCATTCATCATCATCATCAGGTGCTCTGCCGCATGGCATTGGCGACCATGGACTTCCATCCATCTCTATCTCTCGTTGCCCCTAGCATCTCCCCTACCCTCCTCATCCGGTCTTCCTGCCTCCACCACTCACATCCTACAGCGCATTCAAAACAATGCTGCACGCCTTGTACTCAAAAAGAAAAAAGCTGACCACAAATCTCCTCTCCTGTCACAACTTCACTGGCTCCCTTACAGTACAAACTAGACACCATGTACTACAAAAGCCTCAATAACGCAGCCCCCGATTACCTGTCAAGCCTACTTGAGATCTATGTTCCCTCACGTACCCTCCGCTCTGCCTCCGATCCTCTGACTTTTCGCTTTCCACGCACTAAGCTCAATACCTATGGTCCACGAGCCTTCTCTGTTTCTGGTCCGCTCTCCTGGAACAAACTTCCTCTCTCAGTCCGTCAGCAACCTACTTTTGTCTCCTTCAAGTCCGCTCTCAAAACTCACCTTTTCTCCTCTGCATAAAATCCTGACCTCATTCAATCCCCTCTGCAGCCTGTCTCCACTCGGAGGGGAATCACATTGCAATATATAATTGTATATAATATGCTCTCTATAATTTTCCATTGTTTTTATTCTTTCTCCCCATTTATAGCCGTGTGTGTGTGTGTGTGTGTGTGTGTGTGCGTGGGTGCGTGTGTGTGCGTGCGTGCGTGCGTGTGTGTGCGTGCGTGCGTGTGTGTGTGTTTCAGCGCTTAGATTTGATTTTATCAAGATTTTGCGCTATATAAATATTGTAATTATTATTATTATTATCCCCAGCCACTCTGCAAGTCCGTCCAGCATTCTCTCCCTGGGTCTACCTGGTGCTCTCTTTCCCTCCAGCTTTCCCGTTGTGACCAGGTGCTCCAAATCCCCCTTCCTCATAAAATGGCCTATCAATGTTGCCTGTCTTTTCCTAATCTTCCTTATGAGTGATCTACTTGTGTCTGCCTCCATCAAGACTGTCTCGTTTGTTTTCTTTGCTGTCCATGGAACTCTCAACATTCTTCTGAGAAACCACATCTCGGCTGACTCAATCTTGCTCTGGCTTTGCTTGCTAACTGTCCACGCCTCGCATCCGTACAACAGTATTGGTTCTATATAACATTCAAGGACTCTCTTTCTGATGTTAATTGATAGGCATTTGTTGGTAAGAATGCTTGTCATCTTCTTGAATGCTGTTTTGGCTTGGCCGATTCTGCTGGCTATTTCCGATGTGCATCTGCCGTCTGAATGAAATGACCGTTCCCAGGTATTTGAACTTATTAACCTGTGTCAAGGTTGTGCCATTTGCTGTTATTTTGCATGAGGGGATTTCATGTATTTTACTGATCACCATGACTTCAGTCTTCCTGCTGTTTAGTTCCAACCCCTTACCTTTGCTTTCTATTTCTAGTATATTCACAAGGTTTTGTAGGTCCCTTTCATTTTCTGCAATTAGCACGGTGTCATCTGCGTATCGAATGTTATCATTTTCCCTCCAACCTTTAATCCAGGGTCTTCTTCTAGATTTCTCATAATGTTTTCCCAGTACATATTCCTGATTATTCGTAGATCTTTTCCATCAACATTGAGTCTCCCGTTGGTTGATCAATTCTTCATGTCATACCCGATCGAAAGCCTTGGTATAGTCAACAAAGCATAAATGCAAATCCTTATTCATCTCAATTGACCTCTCTATGATAGTTCTTAGGATATATATGGCATTAATAGTTCCTTTCCCCTCCACAAATTCACACTGTTCTTCTGCTATTTCTCTTTTGATTCTATTCCTTGTCCTTATCATGATTATTCTTAACCCTTTGACTCCCGCACCCTATCCACCAACTGCAAAATCTTAACTCTTTGACTCCCTCACCCTGTCCATCAGCTTCATGCAGGAAGCTGGTGGACAGGGTGAGGGAGTCAAAGGGTTAAAGTTTTGCTTTGCTAACATGGCTTACAATGCAGGATGCTGAAAGACAGGCTGCGGGAGTCAAAGGGTTAACAGGATTTTTGTTACATGACTCATCAAACTGATTGTGCGATGGAGTTCGCATTCTATAGCCCCTGTCTTCTTTGGAAGCGCAATGAAAATTGATTTTGACATATCTTTGGGGATTTTTCCAGTGTCATAAATTTCATTTAGGAGGACTGTTATTTTTTCTATGCCAAATTCCTCCAGGGCTTCAACCATCTCTGTAGTAATGTTGTCTGGTCCTGGGGCTTTTCCTGGTTTCATCTTCTTCAGTGCTGCTCTAACTTCATCTTTCATTATGGGTGGTCCTTCAAAGTTCTTTTTTATAATGTGTTCTTCGTTTCTGTCATCCTCAAAAAGGTCTTTAATGTACTCTCCCCATCTGTCCAGTATTTTGTCTTTTTCCATGATAAGCGTGCCATCTTTCGATTTTAAGCAACCAGTTGATGTGCATGTATTTTTCCTGTGGACAATTTCTTCAATTCGTCTGTACATACCCTGAGGATCCATTTTGTGTCGTTCTTCTATCTCTTTGCATTTTGTGTTCAGCCAAGCTTCCTTAGCTTCATTGCACCTATACCTGATTTCTTTGTTTATCTTCCTGTATATCTCCTCGTTTCTCTTTTCCCTCCTCCTTTCCTCCATCAAGCCCAAAATTTCATTAGTCATCCAGCTCTTTTTTGCTTTTCTATCTGCCTTAGGGATTTCTTCACAAGCTTCATTTATCGAACTTCTCAACTTTGTCCATTGTTCCTCACTGTCACCAACATCTTCCAGAGCACTGAATTTGTTTTGAACATGTACATTAAATTTTTTACGTATCATTTCATCTGTCTTTAAGAGTCCAAAGTTTAGTTTGATGTTGCTTTTGGTCTGTTTTCTTTTCCTCAATTTCAGCCTAAACTTTCCCACTACAGGATTGTGGTCACTGTTGCAGGCGTACAAACTACCGTGCTGAGACAGAAGCACTCATGCAGGCGGCCTCCATGATTCAGGCAACAGACTGCGACTGTAGACAAGTTGTCTTCTTGTCTGATGCCCTCTCCGTGCTGCAGGCATACCAGAACAACACACTCCCCCTCCTGTCTAGAGCTCTGCACCAGGTTGCCACAACCAGAAGAGCAGTTCTGCAGTGGATCCCAGCCCACTGCGGAGTCTCCAGGAATGAGCGAGCTGATATGCTTGCTAAGGAAGGAGCCAGAGAAGAACAACCTAACAACAGTGTCAGCTACAGTGAGAAGAGGAGCATCATCAGGGCGCTTTCCATGCCGAGACGACACAGGGATGACTACCAGCTGTTGTCTAGAGAGCAGCAAGTTGCCCTGGTGAGGTTGCACACTGGTCACAATAGGCTGAACAGCCACATGTACCGCAAACTGAAGCTGGCGCCCTCCCCAACCTGTCCCTGTGGTCAAGAAGACCAAACCACGGAGCATATACTCCAAAGATGTCCCCTTCACCAGGTGGCAAGACAGGACGTGTGGCCGACAGACACTCCGCTGACAACCAAACTCCATGGCTGCAGACAGGAGCTGGAAAAGACGGCTGCATTCATCGCCCGGACTCAGATGATTGTGTAGCAGCGTACGCCAAGAAGAAGAAGAAAACTGTTGCAGTCTGCGCCTGGTAGTGTTTTTGCTGACAGTAAAGAATTTCTAAATCTTTTGTTAATCAGGATGTAGTCAATATGATTTTTGGTATTATCTCCTGGACTCATCAAAGTCCATTTTCTTCTGTTAGGCTGCTCAAACCAGGTGTTTCCTACTATGAACTCATTCATCTGTGCCCATTCTACAAGTTTCCCTCCCCTTTCATTTTGTGTACCAAGGCCATGAGGTCCAACTATATCCTCCACCCTATCCTGTCCCACTTTAGCATTAAAATCTCCCATTATGACTGTAACTTCTTGTGATTTATATTGGACCTTGGCCATCTCTAAAACTTCGTAGAAGTTGTCGATGTCTTCCTGAGTACTTGCGGATGTTGGTGCATACACCTGTATGATGTTGATATCAAATGGTTTGCCTCCCAGTGGACCATTAAGGCAGAAAATAAGTAGAAATGACAGAAAGCAAGGCAACAAGGCAAAGAACAAAGAGAATGACAGAAAAGAGGAAATTTCTAGCACAGAATTTCCAGAAGGTGGGGATACTGTTTACACTGAAAGAACCCCCTACAACCCAACGGGCGTAATTTATAGGGCCTACATCTAAAGTATTATACACGTAGAGAACCCGACGATAGCATCGGTATCTCACAATGCAACTAACAAAAATTAAGGCTTCTTTGAACAACATTCTTATTGCTAGTCCTCATATACTCTGAGAGTGGTAGAGCTTTAAACTCAACAAAACAGAACAGAAACAGAACACAGACCATTGATACTTTATTCGGTTTTGCTTTTAGTGTGCCCACTCACTGCCCCATTTTATGAGGAAAGGGGAATTGGAACACCTGGTCACAACGGGAAAGCTGGAGGGAAGGAGAGCACCGGGTAGACCCAGGGAGAAGATACTAGACGGACTTGCAGAGTGGCTGGGGACAAGGAAGGTGGGGGAGATGCTTGAGGCAACAAGAGATAGAGACAGATGGAAGTCCATAATCGCCAACGCTATGCCGCTGCGGCAGGGCACCTGATGATGATGATGATGATAACAGTATTATATACGTAGAGAGCCCGACGATAGCATCGTATCTCACAATGCAACTAAAATGTTTAAGGCTTCTTTGAGCAACATTCTTATAGCTAGTCCTCATATACTCTGAGAGTGGTAGGATTTTAAACTCAACAAAACAGAACAGAAACAGAACACAGACCATTGATATTTTGTTCGGTTTTGCTATTAGTGCGCCCATTCACTACGCATGAGGCTAGACAGAATCAGTATTTAGTGGTGAACGGAAAATTCCAGCAAGATGGCCAGGGGCTGACCTCATTCCACAAAAGCACCAGTAATCTCGGAACAAAGAAACTCGAACAAACACGAAACTCGAAAATTCTTTTCCGATAACCCGGCCCTAGTGCTATTTATAACGCCAGGGGAAAATACTCCCACAGCAAGAGGAGGGAGTCTTTCCACTCGCTCGTCGACCAACGCTATTTATAACGATGTCTATTTATAACAAGTTTCCACCTCACCGCTATTTTTAACGAGGGGAAACTGACCCGAACAGGAACGGTCTTTCCATCAGCCATCTGGTCAGTGGCTGGAGAAAGGTCAAATGGAAAAACTCCATGCTAATACGCGCACGACGTCATTAACCCGAGGTCAAAGGCCACACTGAGAGGTCACGCATTGATAGGGTCGAACACAGCATGATATTAATTATCAAGCTGAGGGAGCGCTCTTGGAGCATACAGAGATTTAACCCTTTAACTCCCTCATCCGACCGACTGGCACCCCGCATCGTTATCAATGATAGCAAAGCACACAAAAAATTTAATTCTTTGACTCCTTCACTCTATCCATCGGCTTCTCGCAGGAAGATGATGGATAGGATGAGAGAATCAAAGGGTTAAGTTTTTGGAGCTGGTGGATAGGGTGCAGGATTGATTGACTGATTTGGTTCAGTTTTTACGTCGACACCCACCTCAGGTGATTGGCCGACGGGGATAACCATCCCTGGGAAGTGGAGGAAAGGGGACCTATCTAATCCGATACTGACACCACCAGAACAACAATGATGTTAAGATGGGACAGTGAGATGGCCAGTTTTAATAGAGGGGGACTTATCTAATCCTATACTGACACCACCAGAACAACAATGATGTTAAGATGAGACAATGAGAAGGCCAGTTTTAATAGAGGGGGACTTATCTAATCCTATACTGACACCACCAGAACAACAATGATGTTAAGATGGGACAGTGAGAAGGCCAGTTTTAATTTTAATGTAACGCACCCTGGGATTCGAACCCACAACCATTAGCATCTGAATCTGACGCTCAAACCAAATGAGCTGCTGGGGGTCCGCAGGGATGCAGGAGTCAAAGCGTTAATGTGTATAGGTATATAGTGTCTTGGCAGCTCTTGAACAATGAAGGCTTGACCAAGCAGGATTTACGACGTAGTAAAACGTTGAGTTGGATTGACCCACTGACCACAGGTATATAACAACAGTCTATGGGCTTGACTGACTGACTTCACAGCTCACAGACCGTGCCCAATTCTTAGTGCGTGTACACACCGTAAGAAAAGACAAGCAACATTTACAGGCCATTTTATGAGGAAACGGGAATTAGAGCACCTGGTCACAACAGGAAAGCTGGAGGGAAAAGAGAGCACCAGGTAGACCCAGGAGAAACAAAATATTGGACGGACTTGCAGAGTGGCTGAAGACAGACAGGGTGGAAAGATGTGCTTGCGGCAACAAGGGACAGATGCATATGGAGGGTTGACAACCAGAACCAAGTATGTCGACTTTCTGACAGTTTTACAGGAGACGATTTTTAACTGGGTTTTTGGGAAGAGGCTCTATCTACATTTTGAAATACAGGTTTTCGGTTTTATCGACAACCGATCAAAAATCAATATCATGGCAAAAAAAACAAAAAACACACACACAAAAAAAAGTCCACCAAGCAAAAGATCATATCAAAAGAAACAGTTCTGTATAAAAAAGTGAAAATTGACAAAAAAGTGAGGTACTGGGTTCTGGCTGTCAACCCTCGATATGGAGGTCCATGATCGCCAATGCCATGTGGCAAGGCGCTTGATGATGATGATGATGATGATGATGGTGATGACTGGAATAATCTTGGTTACATGTAAATGACATGTGTATGTGTGTATCTTACCTTCAAAAGTGATCAGTGATAGCAAAGCAAAAACTTAACCCTTTAACTACCTCATCCTATCCATCAGCTTCTCGCAGGAAACTGATGGACAGGATGAGAGAATCAAAGGGTTAAGTTTTTTTGGAGCTGGTGGATAAGGTGTGGGAGCCAAAGGGGTTAATGTATATAGAGTATACAGTGTCTTGGCAGCTGTTGCAAAGGGTTAATGTGTATAGGTATACAGTGTCTGGGGAGCTGTTGAACAATGAAGGCTTGACCAAGCAGGATTTACCACGTAGTAAAACGTTGAGCTTGACCCACTGACCATAGGTATAACAACAGTCTATGGGCCTGACTGACTGACTTCACACAGCTCAGTGACCCGTGCACAGATTTTGGTGCGTGTACTACACACCATCGTGGGATGGACAGAAAACGTTTTGCAGCTCTAGGCCCTACCCAGGCTTTGGCACACAACCTTTGGCCCCACAGCTGTGTCCCTGAGCTGGAAAAAATTTGGTTCACAAGTCTTCAGTGCGACGGCTTAATGACTCTTCACAAATCCAAAACAAGTGAGACTGCCCACGTTCAAGCAAACAGGAACCAGAACACACACACACACACACACACACACACACACACACACACACACACACACACACACACACACACCACACACACACACACACACACACACACACACACACACACGAAAAAAGAATAAGAACGCGTATTTAATACCACAAGACAAGACAGGCGCAAATTGTCGGCCATCTGGCCTTTGTCAAGCGTAAGATCACAAACAAACACCAGATACAAAAATTAGGAGAAAAAGACTGAAACTTCCCTGCTGCTCTGTCCTCTGTGATGATGTTATTTTAGTCAGTTCATCCCTTTTCTCACACTGGAAGATGCAGCAGGGAAGTTTCAGTCTTTTTCTCCTAATTTTTGTGTCTGGTGTTTGTTTGTTTGTTTGTGATCTTACGCTTGACAAAGGCCAGTTGGCCGAAAATTTGCGCCTCTCCTGTCTTGTGATATTAAATACGCGTTCTTATTCTTTTTTCGTGTTTTTTCTGACTCTTCACGAGTTGAAGGAAGAAGAAGAAAAAGAAAAGGAAGAAAGAAAGAAGAAAAAAAAAAGGAAGAAGAAAAAAAAGATTGTACTCGAAAGGGGTCTAGGCACCTGACAGAATGCCCACCCGGCGGTACTCAAGCGTTCTCGAAGCCAGACCTTTCCAATGGTGTTGTATGCACGGTGCCAACGGCCATACCATGTTGAAAACACCGGTTCTCGTCCGATCACCGAAATTATGCAACGTCAGAACGTCGGCGGGCCTGGTTAGTACTTGCATGGGTGACCAACCGCCTGGGAACATCGGGTGCTGATGGAAAAACTTTCTTAAGCGGGTTAAGTTGGTAGAGCCATATGTGATTTCTGTATGACCTGCCTGTTTATATTTGAATGTTTGTCTTACATATAATTGTAAATGACTGTGAATTCATGCACAATGAACCTTTAATGAAGATGTAGGCGTTTTGCATGTGTTTTGAATTTTGAGTCTCATGCGGATAATCTTGCTTTACTAACGCGTTTATCGTTGACCTTTTACTGAGAGAGAATACAAATAAAATACAAACAAACAAACAAACAAACAAACAAACAAACAAGCAAACAAACACCAACAACAACATCTAAAATCTAAAACTGTATAAATTGAACGACCTTATATTGTTTAAGAAAACATAACAGACTAATAGATATGGTGCATGTACATGATTTTTACTCAAATCCATTGTATACAAATCTTGTTCCTTTTTTTTCCAATGATATTGTAATAATGTTCAGCAAACATTGTATTTATTTGTGTTTTTATCAAAAAAGAATTTTTAAAAAGTTTGAGAAAAGAAAAAAGTTGGTGGAGCTATGGACTCGAGATCTGATATCCTCGAGTTCAATCCCAGCCCGCAACATTAAAACAACTGGCCTGTTGGTGTTCGCTGCCCAGCTTAACATTTTTCCATCATTCTGGTGGTGTCAGCTTTAATGTTTCCATCATTCTGGTGTTGTCAGCTTTAATGTTTCCGTCATTCTGGTGTTGTCACCTTTAATGTTTCCATCATTCTGGTGTTGTCAGCTTTAATGTTTCCATCATTCTGGTGTTGTCAGCTTTAATATTTCCATCATTCTGGTGGTGTCACCTTTAATGTTTCCGTCATTCTGGTGGTGTCAGCTTTAATGTTTCCATCATTCTGGTGGTGTCAGCTTTAATGTTTCCGTCATTCTGGTGGTGTCAGCTTTAATGTTTCCATCCTTCTGGTGGTGTCACCTTTAATGTTTCCATCATTCTGGTGGTGTCAGCTTTAATGTTTCCATCCTTCTGGTGGTGTCACCTTTAATGTTTCCATCATTCTGGTGGTGTCAGCTTTAATGTTTCCATCATTCTGGTGGTGTCACCTTTAATGTTTCCATCATTCTGGTGGTGTCAGCTTTATTCATGTTTCCATCATTCTGGTGGTGTCATCTTTAATGTTTCCGTCATTCTGGTGGTGTCAGCTTTAATATTTCCATCATTCTGGTGGTGTCAGCTTATTGTTTCCATCATTCTGGTGGTGTCAGCTTTAATGTTTCCGTCATTCTGGTGGTGTCAGCTTTAATGTTTCCATCATTCTGGTGGTGTCAGCTTTAATGTTTCCATCATTCTGGTGGTGTCAGCTTTAATGTTTCCGTCATTCTGGTGGTGTCAGCTTTAATGTTTCCATCATTCTGGTGGTGTCAGCTTTAATGTTTCCATCATTCTGGTGGTGTCAGCTTAATGTTTCATAGGTCCCTCTTCCCCTTTCCCCATTTCAAGACCTTGCCAGCGCATAAGGTTTTGCGCAGGCTTGGGAAGTCTGTCAGATAGCTGCTGGCAGATTTGGGTTAAGCGCTTATGGAGTTTTCCGAGTGCAGAGAATTCCTCTTGAACAGACTCCAAGCAAATTCCAAGCACGCTAGGCTGGGTGGTAAGTGAACCCTTTGACTCCACACCTTGCCCACCAACATCCTGCACTGTCAACCATGCAAGCAAAAACAAAAACTTAACCCTATGGCTCCCTCACCCTATCCGCTAGCTTTTTGCGGGAAGCTGGTGGACAGGGTGAGGGAGTCAAAGGGTTACATTTTTGCAGTTGGTGGAGAGGGTGCAGGAGTCAAAGGGTTAACGGCAGTCTGTGTGAGGTGCCCGCATTATCTGACCCTCTGCTGATGAATGTAATGGAAGACTGCTGTTGTCCTCACCATTTTCCCTGATCTCGGTTAATTTAACCCTTTGACTCCCGCACCCTGTCCATCAGCATCCTGCATTATCAACCATACTGCCAAAGCAAAAACTTAACCCTTTGACTCCCTCACCCTATCCACGGAAGCTGGTGGAGAGGGTAGTTTAACCCTTTAACCCCGCACCCTGTCCATCAACATCCTGCATCATCAACCATCCTACCAAAGCAAAAACTTAACCCTTTGACTCCCTCGCCCTATCCACGGAAGCCGGTGGATTGTATTGTCTTCTCGCAGCTGATGAATCACCTAGAAGTCAATAATCTGTTTGAACCTTCTCAGTCAGTCTATCATAAAGCCCACAGTACAAAAACTGCTTTGTTAAAAAAAATTATATAATTTCTTTGTTTTTATTTATTTATTTATTTATTAACAGCACACACAACAGTTTTATACTGATCATCATGACATAAATGCATACATAAACATACACTATTTTCATATTCATATGTATAATGAAGCAGACTAAAAAATCTTGTTACAATGAACGTCCACAAAACTGATGTTCAATATTTACAGTAAAATCAACTAAAATTCTGGGTACAATGAATGTAACAGCCTGCATTATAAATTTAAATCAAGCAATTAAAAAAAGAGACATACACATACATAATATCACAAAAAAGTGCTAATCTGACAGTTATGCCTGTGCATGCTCACCGTTAAGCACAAATAGCAATGCATTCGCACACAGACCACTGCTTAACAGTTTCATCCAAAAATCGATGTGTGTGTGTGAAGGACGATTTGAAGCACTAGTAAACAGAATAAGTATGAAAAATGTGGAAACTAAACAGAGTCAAAAGGCGAAGTGA
>JAPXFY010000032.1:35625358-35635358 GCA_030674185.1 Monoplex corrugatus | reverse complement strand
GCCCGCGTAAATTAAAAAGCTGAAATGAGGGAGCAATGCCAAAAAGGAACTGAGTAGAAAAATATGGGTAGCACTAAACGCAAAAAAAAAACAACAAAAAACCCGTCACTGGCAAAGTGAACGCAAACTTTACTCCAGTTCCAGATTGCACGCAGTTTTCGTCAAGCAAACACGAGTTATGATGAGGACGAGCACGGATATCATATATAATTACAGTAGCTTGCCCAGCGGACCCGCGACTTCTTTCGCTGACTGAAGTGACGGGAGTACCAAAGAGGCAGTCCACCTTTATGACTTTGACTGTGATCATGATTGTGACTATGACTATGGCTGGTACACATAGAGTGTGTTATATATCGGTTCACTTTATTGTTACACATACACATACCACAACCACAATGTACTGGTTTAGGGAATCGGTTTAAGGTCTTGCACGTACACACTCATACACATGATTTGGCAACCAACTGATGTATGTGTGTATACATACATATAAACATTATATATATATATATATATATATATATATATATATATATATATATATATATACACACACACACATACAAGTTTTTCAGTTTTCATGGAAAGACATTTCCTCCATATTCATAATTAATTTTATATATTATATTCAGGATACAAACAGCAGCAGACTTTTCATCAGACTCGCTCTTCCCGTCTTGAATAGTTTGACGTTTATTTAGCAATACTCCACATTCCATGTTTACAAGCGTGCATACACTATCATTATCATAAACCATTTATTATCAACATAAAAACTGCACTGGCTCAGGCATGCGCATGCACGCACGCACACACACACACACACACACACCACTCAAATAAAATAGCCAGTCGAAATAATCTCATTTACATCACAAAAATCACAGAAACCTGTGGCATCACCAAACAATACTTATAACTATGATGAACAAACAAGTTTTATCGGAGACTACTATGTGTCAAACGGACAGACAGAAGAACTAATGAAAGAGTCCTGGAAGGACTGGATACCACCAGAAAACTACTACCAGACATCAACAAGACTAAAATACATTGGCCATGTGTCACGCAGCAAGAACATGGACCTCATGGCAGCCATTTTTTTAAGGAAAAGCAGTGGCAAAAAGGAAGACATCCAATCTCATACATCGAGAACATAACCAACACCAGTGGCCTAAATATTCAAGAAATTGTCCACAAAAGTCAAGACAGAGCGGCCTGAAGGAAGATGGTGGCATCCAGATGTGCAGCGACCAATACTGAACCTGGTGACACCGACAGGTGAGAACAAACAAGTATATATATATATCTCTAACTTATGTTACCCAAAGATGTGGACTGGATTGAGCTTGAGACATCAGATCTCTGAGTCAAGGGCGCTATCAAAAGAACCATCCATTGGAGCTAGCTGCTAAGCCTGATCAGTCAACTAATTTCAATCTCACTGCAGGTGTTAATTGATACACCACCTTTCTCACCATTATCTGAACAGAGTTGAACATGTTTATTCTCAAACAGAACTTATTCTCAAACACAACTTATTGTCAAACAGAACTATTCTCAAACAGAACGTTTTTATCCCTCATATTCAACACCGAAAACAGCAGACATCTCAACTACCAACACAACCATAACTATAACTGAACACTAACGCAACAAGTGACTGAACAGGTTACGTCCTTCACCTGGGAGAACGCTGTAAAACTATACATACGATTTCAAAGACACTCAACATTCAACTGCTTAACTTTGCACGATAAATCTTAATACTGAACAGTTTAAATACGTATGTCTCTACCCATATTCAACAAGTTCCAAGAATTTGTTAAGAAATCAAACGAAACATATTCAGGTGTAATATTCTCTATACACACATAATGGTAATAAATTTAACATCCTAGTGAGAGAGAAAAAAGCACCCAGAAACTACAAAACAAAAACTGAACAAAAACAGCAGAACAAAGTGAAATAGAAAGGATAAAAAAAATATCCGCAGCTCTTTACTCCTCCTTTATTTATCTGAAGGGCTTTGCATTGCGATACACGATTTTATGCAGAAAAAAAATCAAAACTACGGCGACATCCGCACGCACACATTAATTCTGTATCTGCATAAGCAAGAAAAAACACATTTATCTACAAAATTGGCCGCTGTTGATCACTCAAAACACAGCACAAAATGGACACCTGAAACAACAATGGTCACCCGAAACAACCAACAATGGACACCCAAAATACAAGTGCAGACACCCAAAACACAACTGCCATCTTTTTCAGACTATAAGGCACTACCCATCTGACAACATAACCCCAGTTTACTCTTTGAATTAAAAAGTACACCCCAGTTAAGAACACATCCCAGTTTACCCAGTTAAGACACATCCCAGTTTACCCAGTTCAGAACACATCCCAGTTCACCCAGTTAAGACCCCACCCCCAGTTCAGAACACATCCCAGTTTTCAACTATTCTGTTCAGACGATAACTGTAGTTTGTTCACAGTTTGCTCAAGAGGTTGTCATCACATTTGGATAATTCTGTATGCTCTAATCCCAAGTTTGCCAACAGTTACTGGAAAATACCTTGACCTTGACCCTGCACAGGAAAGGTCTTGAAAAGGTGGACTGGGAGGCTGGGGTGTGAGAAAACAGGACTTATCAAACTGACACTACTAGAGTAATTTGAGCAGTAATATGCACAGCAAACGAACCAATTTTGGCATTTTTCCAACAATACAACTTATTGGCTAAAAGCTTTTTTTTTTTAACACTACTAAGAAAAAGGATTGCTTTATAATCCGAAAACTCACTACTAAGAAAAAGCATTGCCTTATAATCCGAAAAACTTTCACTACTAAGAAAAAGCACTGCCTTATAATCCAAAAACTCACTACAAAGAAAAAGCACTGCCTTATAATCCGAAAACTCACTACTAAGAAAAAGCATTGCCTTATAATCCGAAAACTCACTACAAGAAAAAGCACTGCCTTAATAAATCACCAAAAAACATCTATACAAAGAAAAAGCACTGCCTTATAATCCGAAAATATGGTACGACACAAAGTCTATGTACAGAATAATGTGGTGTCATTCGAACACACACTCCCCCCAAAAAAACAAGATCAAGCAAGACAGAACATGGCTTCAACAGCGCATGCAGCTGTGAAGGGGTACCTGTCCCTCTTCAGGGACGAGGAAGATAAAGCAGCCAGGGAGGAGATGGGAACCATCCTCACAACGCTGGCCCAGCAAGAAGTTGAGGTCTCTATCGTCTCACCTCTCCCCTTATTCCCACCACCACCAACAGACCAGGTTATATGTGAAAAACTTTACCGTGAGTTTTAACCAATTCCCCTGTGTGATGTACTATATTCTGGTATCAAAATCTTCCAACTGAGAATATTAACAATAATATACGCATGACTTGTAGCCAACAGTGCTTGGCCGAAGCGCAACAATGACTTGACTAACCCATCACTCACAGTTTATAGCTAAAACACAAAAGGCTACTCCAAGCAAAATCCGCTCACCCAAAAATGATCGAACAAGTCACTAGTCTAGCACAACTTATTGAAAAAAAAAACCCGAACTATTTTCAAACACGCTGTTTTATTCTTCAAACAAAAATCACACCAACCCAAACTTTGCCAATTTGTTATGTTGTCGGTCTGAATTTTGATGTCCGCTTTCGCACGTGCACAAAATGGCAGCATCAGAATATCATCTAACAAAAACCGAGAGCGGGTGATGGCACACTGATCAATAAGGCGAGTGATTTTCTCACAAAAACAGTCACAAATGTACCAGGGATTTTTCAGGTAGGGAGTTTGTTCAAAAGGGAATCATCGAACTCAGACAACTCCATATGCGCTCCACCCGAAATCTGCCAGCAGTTATCTGGCAGACTCCCTGAGCCTGTGCTAAATCTTATGCGTTGGAAAGCTTTTGAAATCGGGAGAGGGGGAGAGGACCTATGAAACACTAAGCTGACAACACCAGAATGACAGAAACAATAAGATGAGCAGCAAACAGGCCTCTTTTTAATGTAGCCGGCTGGGATTGAACTCAAAATTTCAGATGATAATAACAATAATAATAGTAATAATAATTACAATAATAATAATACTAATTTTTCAAATGAGATAAAAAAAGAAAAGTTTGCTTCTTTTGTTTATTTTCAACAGAAACAAAAACAAAAAACTCAACAAAAATTTCTTTAAAACGAGACAGAAAGAAAACTATACCATAATGTTTATGATTCTTTAAAAAAAATTAAAAAAAAACCTGGCTCATTTCTCATTCTACAGAAGTTGCTTTATTACCAAAGAACACACAATCACACCACTACACAACAGAAACTGTCTCCACTCGAAAACTTGAACATCCGCTGACATGCACACAGCGTTAAGTATTGAGCATAGTTCTGGCACAAAGAGCAAAACAAAGAAAGTACGTATGTTCTGCCATCCTCCAACACAGCAGTGAATCCTGATTGTAGTTTTTTAACGCTTCGGTTTCATTTTACATCCAAGGTTCAGCGCATCGTGAATATCATCATCGTTGTCATGTTCACTTATCCAATGTTGATATAATATATCACAGCTGCAAATGTACATCTGCACACTACAGCTAGTATATTTGGTTGTACTGAGCTACGTTGTTTAGTTGTATTTGCTTGCCTCTGTCAATTACTCTTCAGTGATGAAGGGACCACTGTTGTTCTCTTCTTCCATGCTTCATATAGACCACAAACAGACGTATGGACACTGTTCAGTCTGGCCCACACTGCGCTGGCATAACCTTGCTGCACAGACTACATTCTCCCGCCTCTGGTGTGTGACTGGTATCTAAAATATTGATAAAAACCTCATCTGCGAGTGACAATACATTTTTTCACTATCGTACTGACCTTGACTTGTACGAAAGATTGTTTGTGAAACATCAAGTACATGTTAATAAATTCATTTTAACCCTGATGTAAAACTAGTGAACAGCTTAGGTATAATGATCATTCATCTTTTAAAACGATTAAAACTTTTTATTCTAAAATTGTTATTCTCAATATTCTTGAAAATGCATTTGGAATTCAAAAATGGAGCGGATGGCAAGGGAAAAAAATACAAACTATAAACTAATGCCCATTGCAAACAGTTCTGATTTGTCTTACTGTCTTAAATTCAAGGAATGGCGATTTTAAACATTGCTGTACACCACCTATCAATGTACAAAATAATTCTCTTTTATTGATCACTCTGCATGCATTTCTCACAAATATCTGACACTGATCATTCAAAAAAGATTGTCATCAACACTGGGGGAAAAAATGCTGAAAACATTCCCCCCAACGACATTTCAAAAAAAAAAACAGACTGCATTTTGAACATGGTGTTTTCGCATACTTAAAGTATCTTCTAGAAATCATCATATGCATAAATCAAATGTGAAAAAAAAACGGAAGAAGGTGAAAGGGGGAGATAAGAGGAAGAAGAGGTAAAAGGGAGAGGAGGCGGACGAAAGAGAAAGAGTTAAAGTCTGTAAACACAAGCTTTTAACAAAGCATCTGTAGCCAAAATCTTCCCAGAAAAAACCTACTTCTAGAAGCCTCGTCTCAAACACTGACACACTGCTGGGAAGTCTCATCCACACACATACGTGGAAAGACGCTTCCAGAAATGAACAAATCACCCAAAACAGGAAAGACGGAGGTCCTCATATCCTGGTTTATTCACAAGTAATCCAACTCTGATGATCAGGTTTCTCCACGATGAAAGTGTTTCACAAGTTCATGGCACAATAGCATCCTCTCGCTGAGCACTGAGCAATTTCACACACACACTCTCTCTTCTTTCTCTCTCTCTCACACACACACACACACAAAATTCGAAGTAAATGCCATGTCAGATCATGAAAGTTACGTGGCTATGTACACGATCACAGGGGCACTGCACTGACACACACAGGCCCAGCTGCGATAAGTCCTTTAACACACACACACATACCGCACACACAAAATCCTATGTTCACACATATCAAAATTAGTAACTTTCCTCTCTCATCTCATTCTCAATTCAAGCTCACAAGAGTTTCTCTCGCTTCCAGCAGCAAATCACAACCATACTGCATATGCCGACATGTTTTGGTCACAAGCGACAAAGACACAGTCACTCACCCATCCCCTCTCTCTCTTTCTTTCATACTCGTTTGGAAAAAAATATTTTCTGGAATCGGTAACAGGCTAGATGACCTTCCATCACAATTTTTCTGACCTTCCATCACAATTTTTCTCAAATTTTGTGCTTTTGCTCACTCATTCTGTTCAGCGAAAAGGGACACACAGCCCCTTCTCTGCAGCAGAATCAGTGCAATCCCTCCTCTTCTCTCATGCCATTTCTCTCTAAAAACCTCTATCTCTCACAAGCATACACTTATTCCATCGCTCCCCAAACACGCATCCATCTGTATGTACAACTCTGAAGCACACCACACACATATTCACACTCCAATCTCCACCCCCTTCTTTATACATGATTCAATACCTCACACACACACACACAGAACTCCGTTCCAACACACACACACACACGCATGCACGCACGTACGCACACACACACACAGAACTCCGTTCCAACACACACACACACACACACACAACGCACGCACGCACGCACGCACGCACGCACACGCGCACACACACACACACACTGTCTGTCTTTTCTCTCCGCGCTCAGAGAAATCAGGTGGAGAGGAAGAAGACGACCGTTTCGTAGGTGGCCATGACGATGGCTGTGTTGGGTATCTGACGGACGAGCTGCGTGACCAGGCCGCGGTACAGACCCCTGGGGCCTTCCTCCTGCAGCACCAGACCCAGCGTCTGGAAGAAGGAACGGTACTTGTTGCCTTCCTCCCGCAGCCGTGTCCGCGCCACTTCTGTACACACACACAGACACAGAGATAGTAAACAGTAGAGCAAACTATTCCTTTCATCTCATTTGAAAAATTTATTATTATTATTATTATCATTATTATCATCATCATCATCATCATCATCATCATCATCATTATTATTATTATTATTATTATTATTATTATTATTATTATTACTGCTGAGCACATAGCATGCTTGTCTCTGGGTAAGAGCCCATTAGGATCCCAAAAATCCTGCAATCAGAAACCCCACATCCTGCAATCAGAAACCCCACATCCTGCAATGCAATCAGAAACCCCACATTCTGCAATCAGAAACCCCAAATACTGCAATCAGGACTCCCAAATCCTGCAATCAGAAACCCAAAATTCTGCAATCAGGACCCCAGAATCCTGCAATCAGAGACCCTATATCCTGCAATCAGAAACCCAAAATTCTGTTATCAGGACCCCCAAATCCTGCAATCAGAGACCCGATATCCTGCAATCAGAAACCCAAAATTCTGCTATCAGGACTCCCACCAAATCCTGCAATCAAAAACCCAAAATCCTGCAATAGTTTTTGGTCTAATAGGGATTCGAACCATCACCTCTCAGCCAGCAGTCCACAGCACTGATCATTTTACCACCTCTACTAGTGGAAACCAGAAAAACACAAAAATAGAATCAGAAACACGTTTTTTAACCCTTTGACTCCCACCCACACCCTACCTACCAACTGCAAAAACAACCCTTTGACCCCCTCATCCTATCCATCAGTTTCCTGCAGGAAGCTGGTGGGCAGGGTGAGGGAGACAAAGGGTTAAGTTTTTGCTTTGCTAGCATGGTTTACAATGCAGGTTGCTGGAGGACAGGGTGCGGGTGTCAAAAGGGTTAATACAGCAAGACAGAACAGGTGCAAATTTTCAGCCAACTGGCCTTTGTCAAACAATAGACAAAAGACAACAAAGAATAAACACACACAATAAAACAAACAAAAAAACCCCCCAGTACACAACTTCTCTAACAATGCACTGAGCAGGAGGAAATGACACAGGGTTTTTTTCCCCCTCCACTAAGTGTTATGAACTTGTTCTTTGTCACTGTTTGCGTATGGTTGACAAATGGTTGGTTGGCCTAAAATTTGCACCTGTCTTAGTTAATTGTATTGAAAATGCTTTTTTTATTTGTTTTATTTGTTTTTCTGGTTCAAATCTGCTCAAACCCTGGAAAACATTTTGGTTCAGATTTCACTGGCAGATACAAGAAAAAAATATCATTGACCCTTTGATTTCTGCACTAGCATCCTGCAATGTTAACTATGCTAGCAAAGCAAAAATTTAGCCCTTTGATTCCCTCATCTTATGTACCAGCTTCCTTTAAAGATTTGATTCCCTCACCCCATTCACCAGCTTCCTTTAAAGCTTCAATTCCCTCATCCTACCACCAGCTTCCTTTAATGTTTTGATTCCCTCACCCTATTCACCAGCTTCCTGCTGGTTACGTTTCTGCTGCTGGTGGATAGGGTGCAGAAGTCAAACAGTGAAAACAATTTTTTGGGCCCAAAATTTGGGTTGTCTTCACCAAGTAAACACATGCTCCTACTGTATAATGCAACCTCCTCTCCCCCCCCCCCCCCCCCCAAAAAAAAAACTTTCCCCCTAGTAACTCACCATGAGGATACGCGATACAGGTGGCGAAAGACTTCGAGATGGCTCCAGCCAGCATGAACTTGAAGAAATCCAGCGTCTGCATCGTGTTCTTCTCGCCAACCCCAGACCCATGCAAGTGTGACTGGGTCAAGTGAGCCTTGACCGCCTCGTAAATGACTAAGTGTATCACCGTCTCGCTCACGCCGAAGTAGGAGGCGGACAACCCCTTGTAGAAGCCACGAAACCCACCCTGCTGGTAAATCCGCCGAACGCACTCTCGACACGTCAGGCGACCTTCGGTTCTGTTTCACAGACAAAAAAAACAAACAAACATGGAACAGTTAAAATAAATAAACAACTGCTGACATGTATGAGTACATAAACAAAAAAATTATTGAATAAAAAAAAAAAGAAATGTAATGAATAAATAAAAATTCACTGGGAAAGAAAAAAAAACTACTACTGACCTACATTCATGATAAATGAATTATCGAGTAAGTACAAACACTGAGGAATATGAAAAGATACTACTGACATATGTATCATACATACGTAATTAATAAATAATCAAATGAGTACAAACACTAGAGAATATATAAAAATTTAATGGTTGAGAAATAAATCACTCATATAATATATAAATACATAATGATGAATGACACATCAAGTGAATAAATATAACAAATAACTTACTGGTAGAGAAACAAACTACTGATATATAGAAATAAAAAATGATGAATGAATTATTAAGATTTATGTCTAAATTCATAAATATGAAAAATTAATAAACCTAACAAATAAACATTCTGGTAGAGAAAAAAACAAACAAAAAAAACAAACAAAAAACAAAACAAACACAAGAAAACAACTGTTCGCCTTCCTACCCGCCACTCACACTGATTCTGTCTGTTTGCTTGCTTGTTTTTAAGAAGCCAACTTTTAATTTTTCCCCCTGGCTCCCAAAACTGTTTTTTCTTTTCTTTGTTTTTCTTTCTTCTTTTTTGGAAAAAAGCCAAACTCCCCTCCCTCCCCACAAAGAACAGAATTGAAAACAAACAGCACAGATTTGCTTGCAGCCTGTAAAGCTGACTCTGACTGGATGATAACACAGCCAAAATCACTTGAACAATGGACCATATAATTAAATAATAATAATTACAATATTTGTATAGCGCAAAATCTTGATAAAATCAAATCTAAATCTAATCATATCTTTTTTATATTTAACCTTTGCTATTCAAGTTTGTTTTTTTTTCAAAACAGAAAATGTGTAATGTCCAAAAATAATGTACACAAAAGTCAAACTGTTTCCTCTTCAAAACTATTAACCCCTTCACTTCCGGAACGTTTTTTTGCAAAAAAAATGGGTTACTTAGAGAAAACATAAAAAAAATAATTGAATTACCTAACATCTAATAAACTATATATTTTCTTGAAGGAAAAT
>JAPXFY010000032.1:35615358-35622858 GCA_030674185.1 Monoplex corrugatus | reverse complement strand
GGGGCAGAGAGGGTGGGACATGTACTTGCGGCGACAAGGGATAGATGTGTATGGAGGGCCATGATCGCCAATGCCAAGCGGCAGGACACATGATGATGATGATATTAACATGGGTTTTAACATGTACGGCTGTTTTTTTTTATGTCTTTTTTTAAAAAAAATCCCAACACTAAGGCAGTCATACTGTGTTTTCCAGGGTGTGAATGCTGAATGTCCGTGTGATTCCATACACCACACAAATGCAACACGGCTTACATATTCTCTAACGTGTATTTGATGATCTGTATTGGCACATGCCTATACGCATAAAGGGGCTTTAGGTAACAGTAGGTCTACACATATATCGATCTTTCGCACTTGAGACATGGTGCAGTGTGGTGTGGTTTGCACTTGAGGCATGGTGTGGTGTGGCATGGTGTGGTTTACACTTGAGGTATGGTGTGGTTTGCACTTGAGGCACAGTGTGATGTGGTTTGCACATGAGGTATGGTGCGGTGTGGTGTGGCTTGCACTTGAGGCATGATGTGGTGTGCACTTGAGGTATGGTGTGGTGTGGTTTGCACTTGAGGCGTGGTGTGGTTTGCACGTGAGGCACAGTGTGGTGTGCACTTGAGGCATGGTGTGGTTTGCACGTGAGGCACAGTGTGGTGTGCACTTGAGGCATGGTGTGGTTTGCACTTGAGGCATGGTGTGGTGTGGTTTGCACTTGAGGCATGGTGTGGTTTGCACTTGAGACATGTCAAGTGCACTTGAGGCATGATGTGGTGTGGTGTGCACGTGAGGCATGGTGTGATGTGGACGTGAGGCATGGTGTGATGCAGTGTGCACTTGAGGTATGGTGTGGTGTGATGTGCACTTGAGGCATAGTGTGGTGTGGACACAAGGCATGGTGTGGTTTGCACTTGAGGCATGGTGTGGTGTGCACTTTAGACATGTTGTGATGATGTGCACTTGAGGCATGATGTGGTGTGGTTTGCATGCACTTGAGGCATGGTGTGGTGTGGTGTGGTTTGTGCTTCATGCGTGGCATGATGTGGTTTTGCCTGTTTAGTACTTGAAATGATGGTGTGGTATGGCGTGGTATGACGTGGTGTAGTACAGTATAGTGTAGTATGGTGTATTTTGTGCTCGAGGTGTGATATGACATGGTGTGATATGTGCAGTTTGTTTTGTGTTGTGCAGTGTGAGCAATAATAATCACAACTATAAAAACGAGCTGATCAACATTGTTGGCAACAATGAAAACAAAAACCAATACACTCACAAAGACTTCACAACAAAAACCCATAAACCAATATCCTAAAGATATATCCACAAAACACACGGCCAATACACAACAAACACATAAACCAATAACCCAAAGATATATCAACAAAGCAATGACCAATACACAACGAACACATAAACCAATAACCCAAAGGCATACAAGCAAAACACATAACCAATACACAACAAACACACAAACCAATAACCCAGAGATATAACAACAAAACACATGACCAATACACAAACCAATAACCCCAAGATATAACAACATAACACAAACCTATATCTCCACGGTATACCAACAAAACAGATGACCAATACACGACGAACACATACCAATATCCCAAAGATATACAAGCAAAACACATAACCAATACACAACAAACACACAAACCACTAACTCAAAGATATAACAACAGAACAGAAACTTATATCTCCAATGTATACCAACAAAACACATGACCAATACATAACGAAAACACAATTAATATCCCAAAGATAGACCAACAAAACATAACCCATACCCAAAGATATACCAACAAAACATAACCAACACACACCCAAAGACAGACCAACAAAACATAACCAACACACCCCCAAAGACAGACCAACAAAACATAACCAACACACCCCAAAGACATACCAACAAAACATAACCAACACACACCCAAAGACATACCAACAAAACATAACCAACACACACCCAAAGACATACCAACAAAACATAACCAACACACACCCAAAGATATACCAACAAAACATAACCAACACACACCCAAAGACATACCAACAAAACATAACCAACACACGACCCAAAGACATACCAACAAAACCATAACCAACACACACCCAAAGACATACCAACAAAACATAACCAACACACACCCAAAGACATACCAACAAAACATAACCAACACACACCCAAAGACGACAAAACATACCAAACCACCAAAGACATACCAACAAACTAACAACACACACCCAAAGACAGACCAACAAAACATAACCAACACACACCCAAAGACATACCAACAAAACATAACCAACACACACCCAAAGACATACCAACAAAACATAACCAACACACACCCAAAGACATACCAACAAAACATAACCAACACACACCCAAAGATATACCAACAAAACATAACCAACACACACCCAAAGACATACTAAAAAACATAACCAACACAACCAAAGACATACCAAACTAACCAAACCAAAATACCAACAAAACATACCAAAACCACCAAAGACATACCAAAAAAACAAACCAACACACACCCAAAGACATACCAACAAAACATAACCAACACACACCAAAGACATACAACAAAACATAACCAACACACACCCAACATAACAAAATAACACAAACCAAACACCCAAATACCAACAAAACATAACCAACACACACCCAAAGACATACCAACAAAACATAACCAACACACACCCAAAGACACACACAAATACCACAAACATAACCAACACACCAAAGACATACCAACAAAACATAACCAACACACCCAAGACATACCAACAAAAACATAACCAACACACACCAAAGACATACAACAAAACATAACCAACACAACCCAAAGATATACCAACAAAACATAACCAACACACACCCAAAGATATACCAACAAAACATAACCAACACACACCAAAGATATACCAACAAAACATAACCAACACAACCCAAAGAATACCAACAAAACATAACAACACAACCAAAATACCAACAAACATAACCAACACACCCAAAGTACAACAAACATAACAACACCCCAAAGACAACAACAAAACATAACCAACCACCAAAGACATACAAAAAACATAACCAACACACCCAAAGACATACCACAAAACAAACAACACACCCAAAGAATACCAACAAAACATAACCAAAGACATACCAACAAAACTAACCACACACACCCAGACTACCAACAAAACATAACCAAACATACAACAAAACATAACCAACACACACCCAAAGACATACCAACAAAACATAACCAACACACACCCAAAGATATACCAACAAAACATAACCACACACACCAAAGACATACCAACAAAACATAACCAACACACACCCAAAGATATACCAACAAAACATAACCAACACACACCCAAAGACATACAACAAAACATAACCAACACACACCCAAAGATATATATACAACAAAACATAACCAACACACCCAAAGACATACCAACAAACATAACCAACACACACCAAAGATATATATACCAACAAAACATACCAAACACACCAAAGAATACCAACAAAACATAACCAACACACCCAAAACATACAACAAAAATAACCAACACACCCAAAGAGTACCAACAAAAACAACCAAACATACCCAAAATCATACACAAACTAACAACACACACCAAGATATACCAACAACATAACAAACACACCAAAGACATCCACAAAACATAACCAACACACACCAAAGATTACCAAAACATACCAAGACATACCAACAAACATAACCAACAACACCAAAGATATACAACAAAACATAACCAAAGACATACCAACAAAACATAACCAACACACACCCAAAGATATACAACAAATAACCAAAGATTACCAACAAAACATACAAACACAAGATATACCAACAAAACATAACCAAAGACATACCAACAAAATAACCAACACTACCAATATACAAAACTAACAAAGATACCCAAAACACAAAAACAAAAACACTGACCAGTAAGAAGTGCCAAGAGAAACAGAGAAAGCCAAGAAGAGAAAAACAAAATGTTTTACTTTAGTTTATGTCTTTTCGTTTATTTATTTATTTATATTTTTACTTACTTTTGGTCGAGCTGCAGTCGTGTTTTGACCAGCCAGATGGGATTTGTGCACGTTGCGGCTGACACACCTGGCAAAACAACGCATAAACGATAATTAATTTTAACATCATGCATGAATAATAATACAAATGCGACAAGATCAGAGATGCACTGACAACACGAGCATAATAGTATTCTATCTGACAGCGTATCGTATGAACTGACGATACATCCGATAACGTCATACAATGTGTAACTTCTGGTTATCTGGTTACATCACGTTACGGACATGAACAGTAACAATCACATTACATGTTATACACAGTAATGAGATATCATCACCTGTTGTAGATTCAAAAATGAAAACAGCATCACATGTCGTAAATAGTAATGACAATATCACATATTGTAGACGTAACAATATGTCACATGTTCTAGATTTTTATTGTTAATGTTGTTTAAAGCCCAGCCAACTGCATAGAGCCATATCAGGGCTATAACCACCTCAAAACATACTAAACTTCAAGAGGATTAAAAAATTTTTAAAAAAATAAAAAAATTAAGTACACGTATCAATGCATGGGGTAGAACGCGAGTATGGAGGGGTGGGGTTGGGAGATGGCTGAGCACTACGCGCGATGATGATGACACGATGATGATGATGGTAGTGGTTTTGACGGCTGTGCTAACAGTTATGACCATCACCACCACCATGATGATGACAATGACCATGATAATGATGATGATGGTAACCAAAATGTAAATGATGATGACGACGACTTTGATGATGATGATGATGATGACAGTGACTTAACTGATGATAATGTTGATGAACTCCAGAAAGAAAAACCATAAAAATCATACCAGCCACAACAGCAGAACACAGATGAACAAGGGGGGTATCTGGTGTCATGATTTCATTCAACGTTCGTTTGCTTTTGGCGTAGGACCCGAAGTAGATGGCTCTGCAAACACACAACAATTAACATTCATCAATCCTTCTGTCATTCAACAAATTTGTTTGTGTGTGTGTGTGTGTGTGTGTGTGTGTGTGTGTGTGTGTGTGTGTGTGTGTGTGTGTGTGTGTGTGTGTGTGTGTGTGTGTGTGTGTTCTTCAATTTAATGTCCATTCACAAAGTGAAAAAAAACCACACAAAAAACCCAAATGAATACAAAAAATAAAAATGAAGGCATGGTAGGCAAGTGGGCAAGACGTCAGACTTCCAAATCCAAACCAGAAGAACAAGAAAACCAATGTAAGCGCGTATCCAACAAGACAAAACAAAACAAGCGCAAATTTTCGGCCAACTAGCCTTTGTCAAGCGCGAACGCACGGTCACAGACAGATCACAGACACCAAACAATGGATAATAAAAACGGGACTAAAAACTTCCCTGCCGCCTCGTCCAGTGGGTAAGAAATGGAACACCAATCAGAAGGTCTGGGGTTCGATCCTGCCTAGGTACCTCCCTCCCACCTGGTGGGTAAAGGGTCTCTCAGGTAAACAAACATGTGCAGACCTTTTTTTAAAGTCCTAAAAAATATATCATCTCCACAATGTAGACAAAACAATATACATACATACTTCCAAGAAAAATCATAATGCAGAGGGAAAAAACCCCAAACCAAACCAAAACAAAACCAAACAAAAAAAAAAGAAATAAAAGACCAAAATATATACAAACTAAAACATCAGGAAAGGGAAAGTGCTGGAGCTAGGGGTGGAGGGGGAGGATGAAAAAAAAAAGAAATCAGATGAATCCAATTTTTTTTAAAAAATATACTGCATTCACACACAGAGCTGGAGGTTGGTTGGTTTGGTTCAGTTTTTACGTCTACACCCACCTCAGTTGATATGGCCAACGGGGATAACCATCCCAGGGAAGTGGGGGAAGGGGGAGTTATCTAATCCTACACTGACACCACCAGAACAACAATGATGTTAAGATGGGAGGGTGAGAAGTCCAGTTTTAATGTGGCGGACACCGGGAGTCGAACCCACAACTATTAGTATGTGAATCCGACGCTCAAACCAACTGAGCTATTGGGGCCCGCGGAGCTGGAGGAATCTGGTGAACATTTAAATGCAGTGCTGGAGGTAAGGAAGAAAAGAACGAAGAAGATCGAAAACATATGAGCTAACCGGGCCAAAAATATAAATATACAAGTTACAACATAATACAATACAATGCAATACGATACAGTAGATTAACAAGAAAATGCAAATGATCAGTGAAAATGGTTAAATGGCAATGAAATACAACACAATACAATACCATACAATACACAACACAATACCATACAATACAATGTCACACCATACAATACCAAACCATGCCACACATACAATACAATTACAATACCCTACACTACAAAACAATACAATACACCCAGATTAACAAGGAAACACAAATGATCAGTGAAAACTGTTAAATGGCAATGAAATAACTCATGGAGAACTTGAATGTGAAGTGTTTTCGAAACTTTATCACATGACAGACACAGTAGCTGAACCCTTTTAGGCCTGTGAAAAGTAATGCACACCAGAATTAAACCGACCCACCCACTTATCCTAACAAAATGAATAACACACAATATCATCAGCCGAAGTATGGACACCTCATTCATTTTAACTGTCATATGTGAGTGTGCGTGTGCAAGTGTGTGCGTGCACGTGGTGTGTATGTATGAAAGAGAGGGGGGGAGGGTGTTTGTGTACATGTGTGTATGTGCGTGTACGCATGCGTGCATGAGAGGAGCGAGAGAGAGACAGGCAGATAGACAGTCAGACAGATAGACAGGAAGAGTGTGTGTGTGTGTGGGGGGGGGGGGGGGGGGCATTCAGACCACAGACGTCGACGTGTTTTCACGACCTGTTTTCTCAAAATGGCCGAACTTGCATTTGCAGTTTATAGGCCTAAAAACAACACATCCTCGACAATTTTCACGATGGAGAACTAAAAACTGGCAAAATTATAAACAGTAAGTCTGTACCTTTTTTCGGTACGAAAAATACAATGTGCAAAATGCAACTTATGGGTGGTGGTCGGTGAGAACAAGTCACAGCGTGTGTGT
This sequence comes from Monoplex corrugatus, assembly GCA_030674185.1. Classification (NCBI taxonomy): domain Eukaryota; kingdom Metazoa; phylum Mollusca; class Gastropoda; order Littorinimorpha; family Ranellidae; genus Monoplex; species Monoplex corrugatus. The sequence goes on along the minus strand of JAPXFY010000032.1, from coordinate 35,615,691 downwards.
GTTGTGGTACAAGATCTATACTGCATAGATCTGAATAAAAGAAAAACAACCTTCTTAGCACAGGCCGGGCGGGAAAAAAAAAAAGAAACCCACTCACTGTACTGCCAGTGGAAAACAATGTTGACCTGTGTTAGGCCTACAGTGCAGATAGGTCTCAAAAGGCCAGTGACCACATCGAGAGCAACATGTTTACCAGCCTACACCAAAGTAGCTTACCGAGTCACTCACTTCGCGCCACCAACCCGTCCACTGTCAAGGCTTTTTGTAAAGGTCAAAGGCCATGATGCATAAACATGTTTACCACGTAGCCTTTACGGGTTTTGTTTGGGTTTA
>JAPXFY010000032.1:35600358-35605358 GCA_030674185.1 Monoplex corrugatus | reverse complement strand
GAGTCTAAGGGATGAGAGGACGAGAAAGAGATCCCACGCCGGGGTTCGGCGGGGGTTCCTGGCTTCCTGGAGAGAAGCCCCTCTGACGAGATTCCGCAATAGAGGATCGTGCTCAAAGGACGGACCACCCAACTGACGGATGGTGGTGCAGATGGCCGCCCTGTGGACCTTCACTGAGGATGCGGAAAGCTTTTTCTCTGTGGACAGAAAGCCGAGGTAGTTGGCCAACTGCAAGCGAGAGGGTGAATGGGGTGACACCTCATTTGAGGTGCACCAAGAGACCCAGCCATTCCAGTGGGCATTGTACACCCCCTGTGTGCCCGGCCTGTGAGCTTGCTGCACAAGGCCGATTACGGCCGGGGACAGGCCTAATGAAGACATCGAGTCCCGCACAGCATCCAGGCGTGAAGGTTTAGAACGTCTGGATTGCCGTGCGGAATGCCTGACCTGGGTTGGAGGATGGAGCGGCTCGATACCGCGAGTTTTAGCGGCGGCACATGGGACAGGTGCAGAAGTTCTGGGTACCATGCCTGTGCTGGCCATTTGGGTGCGACAAGGATTAATGTCGCTGCGTCCTCCCTGGCTTTCCTCAGCACTTTCCCCATAATGGGGAACGGGGGAAAGGCATAGCCGATGAGGTTCGACCATGGAATGGATAGGGCATCTACAGCCCAGGCCGCTGGGTCCGGAACTGGAGAGACGTACAAAGGGAGGCGGTGATTGAACCCGGTGGCAAAGAGGTCCACGTGTGGTTTGAACCATGCTGCCCATACTGGCTCCAGGACTGCATGGACCAGTGTCCATTCCGAGGGAAGAATCATGTGGGATCTGCTGAGAGAGTCCGCAAGTATGTTGATCTTCCCCGGGACATGCTTTGCTGAGAGCTGAATCGAGTGTTCCTCGCACCAGATGAGGAGCTGTTCCGCTCTCCGAGACAAGGAGTGGGAGCGGGCGCCCCCTTGCTTGTTGATGTAACAAGCTACTGTGGTGTTGTCCGTGTTGATGCGGACATGTTTTCCCTTCAGAAAGGGGAGAAACTCCCCGAGTGCCAGGCAAACTGCCTCCAGTTCCAACATGTTTATGTGGCAGGGCATGAGGTCGGTCGACCACCGACCTGCGGCTGTCAGCGTGCCGACATGGGCTCCCCACCCGGAGGTGGACGCGTCCGTGAACAAGTGCTCCTGAGGAGGGGGCAGTGTGATGGGGACTCCCTGGGCCAGGCGTGACTGGGAGCGCCATTTGGTCACTGCTGATATGAACCAAGGGCCCAGGTGGACCGGGAGGTCCCATGGCTGAAGCGACTGTGACCAACGCTTCCTGAAGCCGCGTTGGAATTGCCGCTTGAGAAGACGACCCAGTGGCACTAGGGGTGCCAGCGACTCCATAAGGCCCAGTAGGGAGGCCAGCTTCCTTGCTGGCGCTTGGAGTTGGGGGAGCAGTTGGGCTAAGAGGCCCTGAAGGCGCAGTAAGCGCTGGGGAGACGGGGTGACCCTCCACTTGGAGGTGTCGAAGGACATGCCCAGGAACTGGAATTGTTTGGAGGGAGTTAGGTCCGACTTCTCCTTGTTGCAGACAAAGCCAGGTTGTGACAGAGTTGCAGGACCTGGGATGCTTGTTGCGCACACTGTTCTTTGGAGGAGGCGAGTAGAAGCCAATCGTCTAGATAGGCCTTGAGGCGGATGCCCTTCTCCCGAACATGCATGCAGAGTTCCCTCGCCACCTTCGTGAAGAGCCAAGGGGCGGGTGCCAGACCGAAGGGCAGTGCCCTGAATTGGAAGATCCGGTTCCTCCAGACGAATCTGAGGTACTTCATGTCCCTGGGGTGAATGAGGAGATGGAAGTATGCATCCTTGAGGTCGATGGATATCCCCCAGTCGCCCGGGTGCAAGGCCTCGCGGATGGACATAGGGGTCTCCATACGGAAATGGAGGACGCGGAGGAACCGGTTTAGGGAGGAGAGGTCCAGGACGGGCCTCCAGCCCCCCGAAGTTTTGGGGACCACAAAGATGCGTCCATAGAATCCCGGGGACGCAGCGAAGGAAACTTCCTCCGTAGCCCCCTTGGCTAACATCGAAAGAACCTCCTGATCCAGGGCCTGCGAGGCCGAGCGATCTTGAGGAAGTGCGAAAGCAGGGGGAGAGAGCGTGAGAGGAGCCTTCCTTGGGCCCCAAGGAAGGCGGAACCCCGACCTGATCACCCGCAGGGCCCACGGGCTGGCGGGCAGCCTCTCCCACGCGTCGATGTGTCTGGAGAGACTGCCCACAGGATCGCCCGTGGGGGGTGATGGCCTCAGGCCGGGGGTGAGTCATTGGGGGTTGGCCGGCTGAGAGGGAGCCGGCCTGCGGGCCTTAGGCCGGGCCACCGGCCTGCCCGAATGCTGTTGCGGTCTCCTGTGCCCTTGGGGCCTGGGATCGGCCCGAAACTTGGTGTGGGTGGGCCTGTTTGGCGGGTAGGCCGCTGGAGCCGGGCACTTCACGGCAGGGCGAGAGGGCCTCGAATGGAGGGCGAGGTCCCTTTTTATGTCCGCCTGGTGCTTCAGGACGGCCTGAACATGGTTCCCGAAGAGGGAGCCCGGCTGGACGGGCACCGCGCGCAAGGAGGCCCTTGCCGACGGTGAGGTGGCAACCGAGGATGCCGCGAGAATGGCATCCCGCCTCGCCATGACGGCGTTCAGATACGTGCGTGCTTGCGATTCGGCCACGGATCTGAGCCCCTGCGCCATGGCCTGGATAAAGGCCACGATGGTTGCCTGGTCAGGCGCCTGGCGGAGCGTGAAGGACTGCTGGTTGGGGTCCTTCAGGGCTTCCCCTAGGCCGCCCAAGAATGAGTCCAGGGCGGAGGTTGCCACCAGCCCCCGTCTCGCGTTCTCCTCCCATTCCGTCAAGCATTTCTCCGTGATGGAGATATGCTGCGGCTGGGCCCGAGAGCGATCGTTCACAAGGAGGAGGTTCTCCTGTGTGAGCGAGAGGGGAGCGTCAGGGATAGGCCCATGGGCCATGAAGGGCTTCCGCTGGAAGGGGAGCGGTGCCGGCTTCAGGAATTTCCTGAAGGGCAAGGCTCCCGGGAAGTCAGGCACAGATCCTGGAACGAAATCTTGTGCCTCTTTCCCCCTGGCGGTGTCCTGGGCTTGCCTGAGGCAGTCAGCCACCATGTCGGACTGTTTTAGCAAGGAGGCCCGTGGGGCTGAGGTAGGGTGAGCGCTGAAAAGGCGCTCGGCCGAGCCAAGCTTGGGAGCCTTGGGCTCTGGCACAGTGGACACCGCCTCCGGTGTGAGTTGTGCCAGCCGGTCCATGGCATCCTGGAAGCAGAATGCCATGTGGGCAGGGGCCTCATCCTCTGAGGCCGAGTCCGAGTCCTCTGGCCCGCCTATGGAGGGGGCGAGAGTCTGCGGAGAGTCTGACCGGGGTGCCACGGTTGTGGGACCCGGGTCAGAGCCCCCAGGAGGCAGCCCCGGTGTTGTGTCCAACACGGGTGGTGCCGGGGGGGCTGGGCAGGGTGAGTCCTGCGCTGGTGGGGCGCCGGGCATAAAGCCGGGCCACCACGTGCATCCCGTGGCCGAGGCCGGGGGAAATCCCAAGGATGGGTGCCACGGTACCATGTGCGGTGCCATGGGATGCGGCATGGGCTGAGCCCAAGGGGCATCAGGACCCTGACCCCATGAAGGGTAGGGCCTGGCCCGGTCCCCAGTGCCCAAAGGGCCAGCCTGCTGGGGGCGGCTAGGCATGTGCCAAGGCGCCCAAGTGCTCTGTCCGGAATGGGACAGAGATGTGGCAGCCCGCCATGGGTCGCTTGGTAGTTGCCAAGGCGCCCAAGTGCTCTGTCCGGAATGGGACAGAGAGGTTGTGGCGGGTGCAGCAGCAGGCTGTGGGGGAGGAAGGGAGACAACCGGGGCGGATCGACGATCTGACGCCCGTAAGGGTGGGGTTGTCTCCCTTGGCCCACCTGGCGAACCAGGGGGTGTCCCGCCTGGCGAACCAGGGGGTGAGCCGGTTCCGTTCACATTACGGTCCATCTTGCCTCCCGAAGGAGACCCATGCCCAATGCGCCCATCAGCCATGGAGGCTGAAACAGTACCAGCAGAACCGGAGTTAAGCTGTACGAAGGGGGCGAGCACAGAATCGACAGAACCGGAGTTGAGTCGATCACCGTGCCGGGCAGTGTGAGGGCCGTAAAATGACGAAAATTCAACTGAGCCGGAGCTGAGTTGAGGGCTCGTGGTCACCGCAACCGAACCGTAGCTGGGTTGCGATGACTTGTCGATAGTGTGAAAGAGAGAAGACGTAAAAGGGAGAGACGAAGTTGAAGAGAGAGCGGTTTGTGCACCGGTGGAACCACCCCTTTGTGGGTTTGAGAATTCGGCGGACGAAATCTTCTTAACCCTCGCTTTGCCACCCAATCGCTTCACATAAGTCTCTCCCTTAAACGAAAACATAGGCAAGACACAAAAACAACAACGACAATCGATCGATCGCGTAGCGAAATCGAAAAATACTTAGCTGCTCAGAGCGTACGAGGCGAGCTGGAAGATGGCTGCCGAGAAAAGAGGAAGAGCACCTGCGCATGCGCAAGACGTAGACACTCTCAGAGTTACTGTCCCTTCGGACTTTATTGTTACGAGGCAGAATTGGCAAACCGCTGCCGCTTATTGCATTTGTGAGCCACGGTATAGTATGTGTAATTAAACTGGCCTTTTCACTGTCTCATCTTAACACTGTTGTTGTTCTGGTGGTGTCGGTATAGAATTAGATAAGTCCCCCTTCCCCCTAATACCTGGGATGATTATCCCCATCGACCATATCACCTGAGATGGGTGCTGATGTAACAACCGAACCAAATCAATCAATTTTGTCATGGGCAAGTCCTTTACCTCCGTGGAATCCTTAACGTGCACTGAACGCAAGCTGCACAAGAAACCTCAGTTTTCAATCTCCTCTCAAGGTCTTGTGGCCACACCACCACTTCAGCCGTTCAGGTCTGGTGGGGAAGAGGGGGAGGGGGGG
>JAPXFY010000032.1:35577858-35595358 GCA_030674185.1 Monoplex corrugatus | reverse complement strand
TAAATAGTACAGCTTAAATATACACAGAATGTGAAGATTCTTTTCTTCTTTTTATTTCAAATTCTTTTTTTTTTTTTTTTTTGCCCTCAGGTCTTTTTCAGATGTGTGTATGCACACAGTTTTGCCCACACTGTGCAGGCGGTATTTTGCTGTGCAGTCTGCGAACTTCACCTTCAGTGGGTGCCATGCTGGGGGTGTTTTCACGCTTCCCTAAGCCATCAGACATGACATATGACTAAGACTAGGCTCTGTAACCCTTTGACTCCCGCACCCTATCCACCAACTGCAAAAAAACTTAACCCTTTTGACTCCTCACCCTGTCCACCAGCTTCCTACAGGAAATTTCACTCTTTGACTCCCTCAACCTATCCACCAGCTTCCTACAGGAAGCCACCTGTAGGACGCTGGTGGATAGGGTGAGGGAGTCAAAGGGTTCAGATTTTGCTTTGCTAGCATGGTTGGCAGTACAGGATGCTGCTGAACAGGGTGCGCGAGTCAAAGAGTTAATGCTCTGACCATTCTGGTGGCATCAGCTTGAAGTTTCATACGTCCCGTCTCCCCTCTCCCCATTCCAAGACGTTGCTGTTGCATATGGTTATGCGCCGGCTCGAGGAGTCTGCCAGATGATTAACTGCTGGCAGATCTGGGTACAGCACGTACGTATGCGATTGTCCCAAGTGCCCCATGACGCCTTCTTGCACAAACAGACCCCAAACACGCACATGCACACACATCGGTAAAACACTGACAGGCGACAAGACTTACCTGGAAGGTGCTACGCCGACTAGATTGGGACCGATGCCCTTGAACAAACCCCTTGGCCCTTCTGTTTGAAGAATGTGTCTGCACAACAACAATATCAAATAAATAAATAGACAAATAAGTTAATTAATAAATAAACAAGCAGACAAACAAACACACAAACATAAACAAATAGATAATAAACATTCAACTATTCATACTAAAAGCATCACATACAAATTGACAAATCAAAAACTTCAACAACTAAAATTAGTAAAACAAACAAATAAACAAACAAACAAACAAGCAAACAAAACAAACGTTTATTACTGAAAACAAAACAAAACAAAAGAATTCAATAACCACATCATTTACAAAAGTTCTTAGAAGGATTACACAATTAATGCACAAATTAAACACAACACAACTTGCAGAATAACATTTTACAACATTCAATCACTTAATCAAATATTACAAAAGTTGACTAAAACATTAACTGACAGTTAACATCAAGTTCCAAACCTACTGTTACAAATCTGTCTGATAAGTAACATAACTGAGGCAATTAGAATTCACTCTAAGATATAAACGAAGAATGATGAATCACCGATGATCAAACACATACCCAATTCATATTCACACATGTAAATAATTATGACTCGCATCACAAGCATGCATATCAAACAATGATTCAAATATTTACAAATCAAACATAAATAACCGTTCATCCTAAATGTACACACACACACACACACACACACACACACACACACACATGCATACATGCAAGCACACATACACACACACACACATACACGCACACTCACACACATACACACACAGAATACACACACATAGGCAAAGACACACAGACATTCAATGTTTAAATGTTTAATAAACCTTTAATCCCAAATGATGCATGGAGAACAATACAGCACAAAAATGAAAATCTAACGGGATCCTTTAACCCCAAATGATGCATGGAGAGCAATACAGCACAAAAATGAAAATCTAACAGGATCCTTTAACCCCAAATGATGCATGGAGAAACAATACAGCACAAAAATGAAAATCTAACAGGATTATGTGCGTGCATGAGTGCATGAGTATGCGTTGTGTGTGTGCATGCATAGGCACACAGAAGGAGGGAGGCATGTGCATGTTTGTGTGTACTGTACATGAAACAGTAAGAATTTATAACAGTTCAACAGAAAAAAGTACACTTGAAACTGTCATATGATAGAATACTCAAATAGTCCGAAGAAAACTAAATAATTCAAGAAAATTTGATATAAAATCTGCTAATTCACACACACACACAGTGACACACACAGTGACACACACACACCACACACACACACACACACCACACAACTAGGGGTTCACAAGCTCTAACAAAGCATGATTTTTGTTTGTCTAAATGCATTTGTTCTGTATATTATACTAAAGTTTAAACAAAACAGACAGAGAGTGTATGTGTGTGTGTGTGTGTGTGTGTGTGTGTGTGTGTGTGTGTGTGTGTGTGTGTGCGTGCGTGCGTGCGTGCGTGCGTGTATGTGTGTGTACATATGAAGCATCATGTACTTATGCATGTGTTAATTTTGTATGAATGTATTGTTTTCTACTTAATAGGTGAGAATGCATACATATATCCGCATATGCCCACATGCGTGCTTGTGTGTGTGTGTGCGTGCGTGTGTGCGTGTATGGGCACATGCGTGTATGCATGCATGTGTGCGTGCATGAGTGCATGAGTATGCATGTATGATTGTGTGTGTGCATGCATATTGTAGGCACACAGAAGCAGGGAGGCATGTACATGTATGTGTGTACTGTACATTACTGCTGTCTTCACCAACGTCATCTACAAACCATGTTATGCTCCATTCCATGACTTACATTTGCATGTGACCACAGAATATTTATCATTTATCAGAAAAAAGTGGCAGATCTGCTACACAGATACCTACACCTGTATCAGGTGTTGCACAAAGCAATTTCCAGATACAAATTAACAGAACAGCTGACAACCAAACATATTTTCACCCTGCATGCCTTCTGTTGATCAAAGCGGCTAAAGAAAAATTACAAAGTGAATCAAAACAGAAAAAAACCCCAAAACAAAACAAAAACAAAAAAGGAACAAAAACAGATATAATTAGAACAAGAACACATATTACATAAAACCAGACAGCCACAACTTTTCAGCCTACAAGCCTTCATCAACCATACACAAACAAAACAACAAAAAACAAGTACACAAAACAATTAAACACAACCTGAAATCAAATTAAGATTCTATTTTATGCGAAGAACTAAAAAAAACAACAAAAAAACCCACAACAGACTTTTGAGGGGAGAAAATTACAAACAAGCTGCTCACTATCACTATTCCTCTCACACTTAAACGTCACACTGCACGTCAAAACAATCAAAACAAGGTCATATTTCCTTTATCTTCTATCTTCTTCAAAGAAAAAAAAACGTTCTAGAAATCATTTCTCCAGTTTTGAAAGGTAGACTTGGGGAGTGGTGGGGGGGGGGGGGGGGGGTACGACCAAGTCTCATAATTCTGACACGCTGTCATTGACGTTTCTTTTACGTCACACTTCTGCAGATTGTCGTCTGTTGAGAAACTGGTACAGTGGTCATGAGATAGGTGGCAAAAAAAAACAACAAGAAATGGTCAAGCCATTCTGACACTCTCTTTTTTACACAAACAAATACAAAGAATCCAGAGTTTTGTACAAGTCTTAAAACCACTGGAACCCTGAAGACGCTTAGGTTGAAATAAAGCATAACTTACATCCAGGACTATGGTAGACCGTCAGGACACACAGTGGAAACAAAACGAAAAAAAAGACAAAAGTCTCCAAGAAAGCGCTCCTCACACACACACTTTGTTGGTCCATATGACCTTGACCTTCGTGCGTTGATTTCCAAACTTATGTATTCAGCAATCCTTCAACAGTCAACACCTTCGACCCAAATTTGGTGAAGATCCCTCCATGAACAGCCCAGCATGAACAGAAGGACAACAACATCATCCTCACAAGAGATGAAAACCATCATCAGATTTCTCTTCAAAGCACTCCAAGCTGTACAACTTTGTTACTACCAGCTGTCCCATCACAAACGATTCATTGTCCTTTGTCTGCAGGCTGGGCACAACAGACTGAACCACCACATGAACAAGTGCGTCTGACTTGTCCCATCCCCACAGTGTCCCTGTGGAGAAACTGAACAGACAGCAGAACACAACCTCCAGGACAGCGAGAGCTACCAGGCACTGAGGGAGGAGATGTGGCTGATACCTCTCAGCCTGCCGAAGAAGTTGTACATTTCTGTGGATTCACTACAGAAGACAACCTATTTCATCCTCGTGCGAAGGCAAATGAGAAGACACACGCCATTCTTAGGGTCCATGTGACTGTGACCTTCATGTGATGACTTCCAAATTTCTGTATTCGTGACCCCATGAACGATCCATGCCCACATTCGTTAAGATCATTCATAAGCAGCTGAGAAAAATTTTGCTTCCTCACAAATTTTTAACAAAGGGGCACAGACAGACAGACCGCTCTCTCAACTTGATATGAAACAATATTCTTGTTTTAAAAAAATGAGACGAGAGAGAGATTTAACTCGGACATGAATCTTCTAGGCTGTGACGTCTTTGTTTCTACTTTTAGATGTTCCAGATATCTAGAGTTGCTTGGGGCCCACGCTTCTCTGTTTACATCATCTTGTTTATCTGCGCAGTACTTTCTACAGCACAGAGTCATGAAGGCCAGTATTCTTATCTTTTGTCTCAAATTTTTACACAAACAAAAACCAAATACTGTCAAAAAACAAAAAAGAAGCGAACCGGTTAAAGCTAGAACTAAGGGAGAAAACTCGGTGGCGCAATTATCTGTTTCCAGTAAACTGTCCTTTCTTTCTGTTCCATTTACTACATTACAGGAATGGCCACAGACTCTGGGACACTTCTCCACACTGCTATCATGATGATAATCACGATGCTACAGAGTTCATTCTAGGACCACTACAGTTCTCGGGCTATATTCTAAAACTGGCTAGTATCATGATATTTTAGTGACCAACACAGTGATTCGGCTGTCCTCTAAGTTTACCGTTATAATATTCTAGCATCATCAACAAAGAAGTACAGACACTGCAAGTGTCGCCAGTTGAGCAATGGTTGTAATGACGCATCCGAAAGGTGGGTGAGACTCGACTGTGTGGTCCCAGTCTTCCCAATGAGTCCATAGCACACTCAGCTCTGGGTAAGTGCCAACTGGGACAGAAAAATCCCTCAGTGACTTTGACAAGATTGGTGGAATTCCAGCCCTCAACCTTTCAATCAGTAGCACACTGCGCAAAAACCACTCACCACTAAAGCTTCAACATTTCCCTCCTGTATCCTATCAAATAGTTGCCTGCAGTCACCAGCTGAAGACTTTGCATGGAAATGACTGGCAACAAGAGTACTCATTACTTCAGATATAATACATGAATATATCTGAAACAAGATAAAGATGATCTTATGATCTCAAATGGCAAATTTGTAATACAACAAATATACAGAGTGATAGATGAGAATCCCCTTCCCCCACCCCATGAAAATTTCAGCCATTGAATGTTGTTATCAAAATGTAATAATGATGACTAATTCAATAACAATTCTATCTATATAGCACAAGCGGTCATTGTCAAAGAACACACTCGATGCACTCCACATAGCAGCACACAACAACAACAAAGCAACACAAACAACAAGGACAAGCATACCCCAGACCATCCACATAAGACAAAACCCTGATGGCAGCAGTCTGCACAAACTGCGTGACAACCCCCCAGGCCCACCCACCTGAGACAAAAAAGGATGCCAGCGGTTCTGCTGGGTCCATGGTGCAGGACAGCGGCAGGGACAGGTCTGTCCACAGGAATGTTGGAGTTGCAGGACGTGCATATGTGGATCTGGGCCACGGGGGTCTGGAAGGGCAGGTGGAGCTTGGTGGGGTTGACATACAGATGGTTCAGGGTGGTTCCGCTGGACGACTGGAGGCGTGTTTTGACCACTTCTAGCGGACATGTGATCACAGCCCCGGCTGTGCCACCAGCACTGCACAAACACGTTGTACCCGTTGTCATTATGAATCACATTTAGTTCACATGTTGCTGAAATGTAAATCTGTCAAAAGCCACCGTCCATGTGGATCACAACCAATCCAACTACTGCAATATATATATTTATATCAGGCAACTGTTGCAATACTTATATTTATATAAGGCAACTACTACAATACTTATATTTATATAACTTATAAGGCAACTATTGCAATACTTATATTTGTATAAGGCAGCTATTGCAATACTTATATAATATGGCAACTATTGCAATACTTACATTAAATAATATAAGGCAACCATTGCATACTTATATTCATATGGCAACTATTGCAATATTTATATTTATATAAGGCAACTACTGGAATACTTATATTTACATATGGCAACTATTGCAATACTTACATTTACATATGGCAACTGAAAACCGATTCAGTTTCATGGATAATGGTTAAATCTATGAAACTTGATGTCACCTTACTTCAAATATGTGCAGTTCAAATTTGCTCAGCAAATTCTTTTCACATACTTGTTTATTTTCGCACAGATCTATCTATCCATATTATATCTATCTATCTATCTATCTAGTATCTATGTATGTAGTATGTATGTATGTATGTATGTATGTATCTATATATCTAATCCATAGGTCTCTCTTTCAATAGAAAATGACCACTATCAGTATGCATTAACACCTTAATCCTTACACCTTTCTTTTCACACACAGCAACCATGATGCATTAACTCCTTAATCCATTGGCCTTTCAACTCAACATGCTGCCAACGTGATATATCTCACCATAGTCTGAGCATGTAGTTAAATAAACAAATAAAATAATCAATATTTTGTGTGGTTTTTCTTTGCCAATGTCACCTGCGGATGGGAACTGTGTCCTCTCACACAACAGTTGACAACGTGCCAAAATCATCCATGATTCATCCTCGAAGGAGTTTTTATATAAAATATTCATTCGGGCTCCTCGCTGTGCTTAATTAATCTAGGATGAACACTGTGATGTAACTGTGACATTTACTGCTGCAAGTTGAAAGGATGCTTTGGCCATAAATGTATCTTAATTTAAAATCTTTCACTTTTGCGTTTTTTAATGACAGGGGCATGTTTGTTTCTAATTAAACCGCGACCACAACTGTTGTTCAGATCTAGTTAAATGAAAGTTTCATCTTCAGTGTCATCATACAGCAGATTAATCACGATAACAACACTCATGCTGTAATATATGAAAGTGAGAAACAAAACTAAAACACACTAACCAACCAACCAACCAACAAACAAACGAAAGACCTCATGATCCATATGTGTCTTAATCTTCAGTATGTTCAGCATGTTCCGCCTAATACCTATCAAAAAGTGTCATGGTTATTATATTAACCAAAAAACACAACTCTTGAGAGTCACATAGGAATTATCTCCCATGTTGTAGAACTTCTCAAATCTAACACAGTTTGCGCTACCCATTCAGCTAGCATAAAAGCAGATACAAAGCACCAAAAAATGTACGCTCAGAACACTCCTCTTATGGTTATGTTTGGGCAATGCAAGTAAATCTGATTACAGTGATCGCACTAGGAATTTTTTTTAAATCAGTACCATCATAGACTACCCCTCAACGTCATTCAACAACCTGTTTGCATGTGTATGTCTGGTGCGTGGGTGCACCTTGATTTGAACTGTCAAGATTTGGTGCCATATAATCACAGTAATTATTAATTAACCTGTAACCAGAAAAAATACGAAAGAAGAATACGAACGCATATTTAATACAACAAGACAAGGCAGGCGCAAATTTTCGGCCAACTGGCCTTTGTCAAGCGTAAGATTACAAACAAACAAACAAACACCAGATACAAACATTTTGAGAAAAAGACTGACACAGCAGCAGGGAAGTTTCAGTCTTTTTCTCAAAATTTTTGTATCTGGTATTTGTTTGTTTGTAATCTTATGCTTGACAAAGGCCAGTTGGCCGAAAATTTGTGCCTGTCTTGTCTTGTTGTATTAAATACACTTTCAAGTTTCATATTCTTCTTTCATGTTTTTTCTGGTTCCTGTTTGCTTGAACGCGGGCAGTCACACTTGTTTCAGATTTTATTCACTTGTGTCAAACCACTCTAGAGACACGAAAACCAGTGACGACATTTTTATAAATATACTGAAAAATCTGTCTGCTCAATAACCTACCTTATCAATTAAACCTTTCACAATGTTGAACGATAAATTCCTCACATGGGTTATTAGCCTACTAGCCAATTATTAATTAATAATGTCTAATGTCTACTTTGTTGCAACCTGCCAACAATTTCATCTCTGTCACTGATGCAACAACAACTGTGTTAATTGTCCGGATGAGACACTGACAGAGAGCAGCAGACGGCGGGAAAATGAAACCAGTGCACACTATCATGTGATGGTGTTGGTTGTAACCATGAACATTTTTTTTTTCCACACATATTTTACCAGTTCCTTAACCCTTTGACTCCCGCACCCTATCTACCAACTGTAAAACCTTCACCCTTTGATTCCCTCACCCTATCCACCAGCTTCCTACAAGGGAGTCAAAGGATGAAATGTTTGCTTTGCTAGCACAGTTGACAATGCAGGATGCTGGTGGACAGGATACGGGAGTCAAGTCAAACGGTTAAAAAAAAAAATTCCCCGGTATTCTGGTTTTGAAAATGGCATTTTACCAGTATCTACTGATTAATGCAATCATTGGACAACAAACTGCTGCTGAAACGAAATATTTGATTTATTCTAGCCTGTTTCAATTTTCAACTTTTTTATTTCCTATTGGATTCTTTGAGTATTTCAGTTTACTGTAGACTTTTCCGGCCAATTCTGGTTTATTCCAGTGTGGCATATGCGATTTCAATGTTGAGATGCCCCCAGCTCAAACACTAAGCTACTTCTATTAAGCTGTGGTGGGAGATTAACAGCAACGTCAATGTGACTCACTGACCCACAATGTTTATCACTTTATGTGCGTCAAGACTCGGAGCTCCGTGACAGCTGATTGTTCCAGAAATTATACAGTTCAACTGTGAATGTCAAACGCGTGTACACTGATAACGATGAGTGAATGACATTGTATCCTAAGTCCTAGGTAAACTTTGTCACAAACAACGGCCTGGACACACACAGTGTACAGTAAACTGAGTCCTCTCTCTCTCTATCTCTCTCTCTCACTGTCTGCCTCTCTCTCTCACACTCACACACACACACACACACACACACACACACACACACACACACACACACACACACACACACACAGTGGAGAGGGAGTTACTGTGTCAAGGGAAAAGTACGGACAAGAATGATAACCTGAAACAGAATGTGACTGTAGGCTGGGTGTGTGTGTGTGTGTGTGTGTGTGTGTGTGTGTGTGTGTGTGTGTGTGTGTGTGTGTGTGTGTGTGTGTGTGTGTGTGTGTGTGTGTGTGTGTGTGAGTGTGAGAGAGAGAGGCAGACAGTGAGAGAGAGAGATAGAGAGAGAGAGAGAGAGAGAGAGAGGACTCAGTTTACTGTACACTGGCCTTAGGCCAGAATACAACAATGGGAAGGGTGGGGATGAGACTGGTATATTGTTAATTTCCAGGTATTTTACAATTCAATGTATTCCACAATCTGGAGTAACCCCAAATGCAAATCATCCGTGATACATAATAATATATTTACAACAAAGAAAGAGAGAGAGCGAAAGAGAGACAGGCAGACAGACAGAAAAAGAGAGACAGACAGACAGAAAGAGAGATGCATGCAGCACCGTTTCACCCCCATCCATTTCTATGCAAGTGTTAACTACTGCACAGTGTGCATACTCTATCTATGACAGGCTTTGCTTGCTGGTTGTTTTCATGTTTTCATAAGCCACCTGGCACTGAATGACTGATTCACTGACACGAATTACGGATCTTTCACTTTCACGTACATACTTTATGACCTGTGTGCGTATCACCAGATGGCAGATGCACATCAGAAATACCCAGCAGAATCGGCCAAGCCAAAACAGTATGCCAGAAGATGAAAAGCATTCTTACCAACAAATGTGAGATCAATTAACATCAGGAAGAGAGTTCTTGAATATTATATACAGACCTGCCAACCCTGACTTTTAAGTTGGAGTATTTGTCCAGGAAAAATGGAGTATTTTTGAAAATATTGGTGTATTCTGAGTGCGCAGCGCCGAAGGCGCAAGCTAACTAGGGGGGTCCGGGGGCATGCCCCCCCGGAAAATTTTTAAAGAATTGGTGCAAATCTGTGCAATCTAGAGCATTCTGAGCCCAAAAATTCACTTTCTAATGGTACTTGATTTTTTTATCTTTAATTTTTTTTTCGTCGTATTTTTTATTAAGTCGGCGTATTGGTCGTATTTTGAGTAAACTGGCGTACTAAATACGCCAAAATCGTATGGGTTGGCAGGTCTGTATATATAGAACTGATAATGTTATACAGTTGTGAGGGTGGACAGTCAACAAGCAAAGCCAGAACAAGATTGAGGCAGCCGACATGTGGTTTCTAGGAAGAATGCTGAGAGTTCCATGGACATTAAAGAAAACAAATGAGACAGTCTTGATGGAGGCAGACACAAGAAGATCATTCATTTATAAGGAAGATTAGGAAAAGACAGGCAACATTTATAGGCCTTCTTTTTATGAGGAAAGGAGAATTAGAGCATCTGGTCACAACTGGACAGCTGGAGGGAGACAGAGCAACAGGTAGACCCAGGGAAAAAATATTGGATGGATTTTCTCTGGTAGACGGATGCCTTGCTCGTTTTGTTTTTTGTTTGTTTGTTTGTTTTTTGACAAACCGAATTCGCGGAATTCCGCCCAGACGCGGAACGTTTTAAGCCCTGATTTTTGAAGGGACTGATGGAGATTCGAACCCATAATCTTCCAGTCGGTAGCCCGTTGCGTTAAGCACTACATCACGGCGACTGGTTAAGAACAAAAACACACTTTCTTGTCATCTGTTTCCAAATTGTTCAACAGATCTATGACCTTTAGTGTCTTCTTGGGAGAACAACAATCCTTTTGGTGACCCTTAAAACTTCAGAGGTACTTCAAACCTTGTTTTGGCAGCTTTAGTGTATATATTCCCCTTCGCTTAAATTTCTGGAACTCACTTGAAACGGAAAGTTATTCGGTTATATGGTTTTCATATCAAGAGAAACATGGTACAGGTAAGACGACTGACACAGGTTTTTAAAAATATATTTGAACACACAATAGTCACACACACACACACACACACACACACACACACACACACACACACACACACACACACACACACACACCACACACACACACACACACTATGAAAAAGGAATGATATAGCAGGGGCTCTAAGTCTAATAATGCGTCATAGAAATGTTGCTTGTGTGCATGTTGAAAGCTCTATTGACGTGACCAACTGCAGGTGTGGCTGTATACTGCCACTGAGGTACATTGTGTGCCACTGTCAGAAGGGCAGCTCAACTATAAAACAAGGCTTAACCCTTTGGTTCCCACGTCCCTATCCACCAACTGCAAAAACTTAACCTTTCCACTACCTCACCCTATCCACCAGTTTCATGTAGGAAAATGCAGACAGGGTGAGGGAGTCAAAAGATTAAGTTTTTGCTTTGCTAGCATGGATGACAATGCAGGTTCTTGGTGGACAGTGTGCGGGAGTCAAAAGGTTAAGTTTTTGCTTTGCTAGCATGGATGGCAATGCAGGTTCTTGGTGGACAGTGTGCGGGAGTCAAAAGGTTAAGTTTTTGCTTTGCTAGCATGAATGACAATGCAGGTTGCTGGTAGACAGTGTGCGGGAGTCAAAAGGTTAAGTTTTTGCTTTGCTAGCATGGATGACAATGCAGGTTGCTGGTAGACAGTGTGCGGGAGTCAAAAGGTTAAGTTTTTGCTTTGCTAGCATGGATGACAATGCAGGTTGCTGGTGGACAGTGTGCGAGAGTCAAAAGGTTAAGTTTTTGCTTTGCTAGCATGGATGACAATGCAGGTTCTTGGTGGACAGTGTGCGGGAGTCAAAAGGTTAAGTTTTTGCTTTGCTAGCATGGATGACAATGCAGGTTGCTGGTAGACAGTGTGCGGGAGTCAAAAGGTTAAGTTTTTGCTTTGCTAGCATGGATGACAATGCAGGTTGCTGGTGGACAGTGTGCGGGAGTCAAAAGGTTAAGTTTTTGCTTTGCTAGCATGGATGACAATGCAGGTTGCTGGTGGACAGTGTGCGGGAGTCAAAAGGTTAAAGTGATCAAGGGACATAAACAATAGAAGGCATAGATCTAAGAGTGGGAAACCTGTCAAAATGAACGTGATGGTCGAAAAGATGATTATTTATAAACAGATACAGAAAGTAGACCTAATAAATCGGCTGGAAGACATAATTCAAATCCACCAAGAGACAGAAGACAAAATTCAAATCCGCCAAGAGACGGAAGACAAAATTCAAATCCGCCAAGAGACGTGCCGTTTTAAACCCCAGTAAAGTGACCAAGGTCGCCACAACTGGTATTGACAGCTCACTCACTCTGTAAAGCTGGCTAATCACTAAATCAGTAATTAATTTCCTCACTCACTGGCAACTGTCCCACTCTACCTGTGTAAACCGGTCAGTTTCCAACAACAAACGTGCCCCAGACTGAGTAAGTCTACTAAGTTCACATACTATAACGTCAATGACCGACATAAAATACACATGGGATGACCTATCACCATGAACACAGTATTTATCACTTTCATTTTATCTATCACCATAAACAATGAATTACATTCATTTACCATCTATCACCATAAACAATGAATTACATTCATTTACCATCTATCACCATAAACAATGAATTGCATTCATTTAGCATCTATCACCATAAACAATGAATTATTCATTTAGCATCTATCACCATAAACAATGAATTACACTCATTTACCATCTATCACCATAAACAATGAATTACATTCATTTACCATCTATCACCATAAACAATGAATTACATTCATTTAGCATGTATCACCATAAACAATGACCACTCAACTCGGGCAGCTTTTGTTGGTAAAATGATTCACTCGCTCACGGTCGTCAACACCGTGTCAATAAAACAATCTACTTCAGTTTGGGTAGAACTTACAAGATGAGTCAGTTTCGGTTTGTCAAGATGACGTCTCCACGCTCGGAATGAATTCCCTATGCACTGACATCAGTGGTGCCATATGAAGGAGAAGATCCAGAAAGATCATGGCACAAGCCTTAAGCCTACACATAAACTCATGGTAGTCAGTAACTCAAGTTAGTCACTTGTTTCCAACCTCCTGGTATCACCTTTAGTTATGGAAACCGCCGATATAACCTGAGAAAACTCATTTTCTCTGCTACAGAAATGCGCAGATCCAAGGAGAAATCGCATCCCTGCAAAAACGCAGTTGTAGTAGAGGGCTGTTAACATAACATCCTGCAATTTCAGCGTGGGTACAGTCAGTCAACTGTTTCCAACTCTCTGATATTATCTTGTGACCTTCAATGACCTACTCTAGTCTTATGGAGACTGGGAGTGTAAACCAAACACATGTTAAAAAGTCGCTCCCTATCTGCGAGCACGAGTTAACATGACCTGCTAAACTTTTCCTATGTGGGCCCACCGAATTAAAACTATGTGCAGCATTTCGCATTTGTGTTCTATGACCAGCAAACCAAAGAAGAACTTCGACGGCTGTGATAATCAAGTGGGGGTCAGCGACTGGACTTCCAATTAGAAGGTCCGAGTTTGATCCATCAAAGTGGGTTTGATCTCGCACTGATCAGTACCTTCCCCCTGATGAGTAAAGGGTGGAGATTTTTCTGATCTTGTGTGCAGACCTATTATTTTAGTGAATAAACCCCCTTTGTTGTGTGTACATGTATGTATACACACAGAACATCAGACATGTGATGTACAACAAAATCCAGAACAAGTGTGACAGCCAGCCGCGTTCAAGCAAACAGGAACCAGAAAAAACACGAAAGAAGAATATGAACGCGTATTTAAAACCAGAAAAAACAAGAAAGAAGAATATGAACGCGTATTTAATATTTTTGCACCTGTCTTGTCTTGTTGTATTAAATACCGGTTCATATTCTTCTTTCGTGTTTTTTCTGTTTCATGTGATGTACACTGAAGATCTTGCAAGCCTAAGTCATGTCAGTGTCCAATCATGAGCATCATCAAGTGCCCTGCCCCATGGCGTTGGCCATCATGGCCCTCCTCCAGTGTCCAACAGCTTACAGAAACATGAAAACACCCAGCATGTAAAACCACCAGAGTATGCAGACTGCGCAGCAACATATCGCCTGCACATGTGTGGGGCAGAAAACTGTGCATACGTGCATCCTGAAACAATGGTATTATTTTGGTAGTCCAGCTGATTCTCAGATCCCCTGTTGGCAGATTGTTATGAAAAGTTAATTAGTTGTTGCATGTTATGGTAATTTGTTTGACACTTTTGTTTCATTGTTCTAAATTATTCATTGTAATTGTTCCCATTCTTACAATCAAACTGCCACTCCTCCTCCCCCTTCTCCGTTTTTTTTTGGGTTTTTTATATATGTTGTGTGTGTGTGTGTGTGTGTGTGTGTGTGTGGTGTGTGTGTGTGTGTGTAGAGAGAGACAAAGAGAGAGAGAGAGACAGAGACTGAGAGAGAGACAGACAGACAGACAGACAGACTCACAGAGAGAGAGGCAGAGAGAGTCTACCATAACTATTGTGAACAGACATCAAATAAAAGATTTCTTCCTTTTACATACATCCTTTAAAAACTGGAACACCAAAAATAAACAAATAAACACACACACAAAAAAATCAGAAATAAAAGTAAAAAAAATGCTTCCACTTTGCTAATTAAAGAAATGGTGTGATATATTTACAATAATATGAATAATCAATGAGGTACATCAATACATATATGCTGACTGTTAATATCATTGGCTGTTCTTATCATCCATCCTCAGTCAAGTTGTCTCACTTGTTTGGGTTTCCTCTACCCCTAAGGGAGACAATGACCCATTTATGCAACTAGCAGTTTGTGTAACTACTATCCATGAGATGGAGGCCCCAGGCCCCACACAGCCAAGGCCAACCTGGAAAGGTCAACTCTGACAAGCTCACAACAATTCTTTCAGTGGCTGTGTGTGTAGTAGTATGGACAGTGGTACCCTAGGGATGTATGCATTTTTATTACGTTAGTTTAATATGGTATAATTTTTTTTTCTAAAAAAATTGTTTTGGGTGTGATTATTTTTCAGTTTAAGCAATTAAGGGAAAGCCTGTGAATCTGAGGCTGTGTGTGTGTGTGTGTGTGTGTGTGTGTGTGTGTGTGTGTGTGTGTGTGTGTGTGTGTGTGTGTGTGGTGTGTGTGTGTGTGTGTGTGCATGCACCAGTGCGTGCGCGTACGTGTGTGTGTGAAGCCTGTAAAATCCCCTCTGTATGGGTGTGGTGTGTGTGTGTGTGTGTGTGGGGGGGGGGGGGGAGGGGGGTGGGGGGAGCAAGAAAGGGAGAGAGAGATTCTGTAATGACAGAATGTATGTGTGTGCATGCGTACAGTGTTCATGCATGAATGCCTGTGAGCAAGCATACTAGTTACTACAGATAAGTACGCATGCGTTTATGCAGATGTGCGTTCATCACTTCATGTGTGGGTGTTGATGCACACAAGTGCACATAATGAGTATGTTTATACACATGCACATTTCAACATAGATATATTCCCTCATGTAGCATGGTAATAGTACTATTAATACTATTACTAACAATTATTGTTAAATCTTGGTATTTCCAAGGCCAACTGAGGAAACGAGCATAAACAAGTGAGTGCCTCGGGTCACTTAGTCAATCGTTAACTGGCAACCACAACATGCTAAGACTGGGCAGGTCATGTAGTTCAGAAGACTAAAAATAGAAACACCATCGGCCAGCCAGCTCACTGACCAATGTGGAAGGTCATCCCTTCAAAGGATTATATCCTTGAAACTGTGCAGGCAGGCAGGCACGCACAGCGTGCATGTGGCGTGCATGAGTCTGGTGTGTGTGTCTCAATGTCCGCTCTAACAGGAAAAACAAACAAAAACAAAACAAACAAAAAAACCCGACCCTCTCGTGTCTGTGTGCCTGTGATTGTGTAACTGTAAGGAAGCAATTTTAGGTAATTTAGGCCTGTTTTTACATAAATTATATACTTTTTAGTGTCCTTAGTTATGTTTAAATTAATATTCAGGTATGCTTTTTAAATTCCTTGTGTGATAAATCGGACAGAGTGGTCAACGCCAGGGGCATCTCCTTATATTATGTGCGCAATTCGCAAATGCACTGATATGTGTACTTTATTTCCATATCTTTTTTCCTGCTGAAGTATTGTGTACGTTTTGAGATGGTTACAGCCCTGATATGGCTTTGTGCAGTCAGCTGGGCTTTAAACAAAACTAACAATAACAAGTCTAGACAGAGTTATACTATGCTCTGTCTTTGGTGGGCGTGTATACCGGGTCTTTTCATGTGTCCACAGGCCACAGACATTATCACTGTTGACATACTAGCAGGATCTTTAACATGCATAAGTATCCCAAACAAGGTTCAGGCACTAACGGGTCTGCACACATCTTGCCTGGGAGATCAACAAATCTCCACTCTTAATCCGCCACACACCAGATACCCAGGTTGGACTGAATGCGAGTTATAATATAACTTAGTCAGTAGTAGCCTCATAGTATACAAAATATTCACTGAGGGGTGGTGTGTGTGTGTGTGTTGTGTGTGTGTGTGTGTGTGTGTGGTGTGTGTGTGTGTGTGTGTGTATGTGTGTGTGTGTTCGTTGTTCTTTGATTTAAGTCTTTTCACTGTACATATAGACGGTGTGTGTGTGTGGTGTGTGTGTGTGTGTGAGTGTGTGCGCGGCGCATGCATGTGTGCTGCGTGTTGTATTAAATTTATGAAACAATAAGCAGTATTGTCAATTACTAAACTGATAACTTTCAAGGTCATGAACAATACGACTACGCGCACACACACATTACACACAAGTCTACAGGCATGGGTAATAGCCTGAATTTGTTTCTAACAATGGTAAGTACTATCATTTACCATTAACAGGAAGCCAATCTGTAAATCTTGATGATCACTTTGGTTCACTACATCAGTACATGCCGAGTCACAGTTGATCCCGAGTTAACATCTGAGCAGAATGAAACTGATCAAAATGAAAATGATTAACCTACATCTAGTATCTCAATGTTTCTCAATTACCCGTATAGATGTACATACCAAGTATTACTGTAACCTAATTACAGGAAATTTTTACACACAGGTGAATTTGAGGTCCAGCTAGACTGACGTATGTAGGCCTATGATTGAGCATACTTCTGTCACTGCAGGCTCAGCAATGAGGTTAAAAAGCCTTTCTGACAAACATGATCAATATTCAAACTCAAAGTACTGTCTGATTCAAAATAGTAGGCCTATCCAAAGGTAGTGGGGAAATTCTGACAATGGAGTATGAACTTGACACACTTTGCCTTAACCGCTAGTTTACCTAATTAACCATACACACGTCAAAATGAGTAGGCCTAAATGACAATCTACTGCTAACCCTC
>JAPXFY010000032.1:35560358-35572858 GCA_030674185.1 Monoplex corrugatus | reverse complement strand
ACCTAGATAGTTCCAATACCCTGGGGTCGTAGGGGAGTGAGATGGCAGAGACCTCAACTTTTCCCGAGGCCAGCACACCGCGAGGGTGGCGCCTGTCCCTCTCCCTCGATTCAAATTCATATTCATATTCACTTTTTTTTTTTTTAAACCAAGACTTCAGATAGGCAAGGAGGCTCATTGGTCTTCAAGGGGCTGGACCTGGGAAATCAACCTATCACTCCAATGTTTTATACCAAGGCAGCCAGGCAATGCCCTGCTCTTCACGATTTTCAACTGCCGTGGGATCTTTAGCGTGCGTAGCCAGAAGGCACACGGGTCCGACTCGTTTTTCGTCCCCTTCCGAAGGACTAGATGTTCAGTTCGATTTTCCAGTCAAACTGAGGAGAAAAGTCGAGGCCTCTACGGGGATCGAACCCTGGAACCTCGAGTTTAGTTATTGGCAGGCGAACGTCTGAACCATTCTGCCACTCTTCTCCCTGAAGAAGAGAGACAGAAACAAACGAACAAAAGCAGAACAAGAAGAGGAAGAAGAACATTAAGAGGAAGGAAAAGAAGAAAGCAAGAAAGAAAAGAAGTAGAAGAAGAAGAAAAAGAAAGAAGCAGAAAAAGAAGAAGAAGAAAGCAAAGAAAGAAAAAGAACAAGAAGAAAGAAGAACAACAAGAACAAAAAAGAAGAAGAAAGAAAAAAAAAGAAAGAAAGGAAGGAAGGAAAAAGAAAGAAAAAGAAGAAGAAAGGAAAAGAAGAAAAGGAAAAAGAAGAAAAACAAGACAAAAGAAGAAGAAATGGAGAAGAAAAAAGAAAGAGATCCGTCTACGATCGCATAATGTATAGATCCACCCCCCCACCCACCCACCCCCACCTTCTCTCTCTCTCTCTCTCTCTCTCTCTCTCTCTCTCTCTCTCTCTCTCTCTCTCTCTCTCCCCACGGTAAAGTAGGGGTGGGGGAGGGGTGTTGAAGGCCAGCAGGATTATTATATCGGTCAGCGCTCGACCGTGAGTAACCTTCGACCTACCGGTAGGCGGTTTAGATCTGGCTGATATGGTGGTCCTATGTCATACCACAGTCTCAATGAAAAATGATAGGACAACTAAACCTAGCAACGCACAGACACTGATTTATCTCCGCAACACACGCGCGTGCGCGCATGCATACGCGCGTACGCACACACAAGCGAGCGCGCTCGTGCACTCTATCTCTCTGTCTTTGTCTTTCTATCTCTCTGTCTCTGTCTCTTTCTCTGTCTGTCTCTCTCTCTCCTCTCATTCTCTTTCTCTGTGTCTCTCTAATTCACTCTCTCTCATTCACTCACCTTCTCTCTGTCTCGCTCTCTATCTCTCTCTCATTCACTCACTTTCTCTCTCTCTTTCTCTCTCTCTCTCTCACTCTCTCTCTCTCTCTCTTTCTCGCTTTCTATATGTCTCTCTGTCTCTTTCTCAATCTCGATCTCTGTGTCTTTATCTCTCTGTGTATATACCTCTGTCTCTGTCTGCCTGCCTGCCTGCCTGCCTGCCTCTCTCTCCTCTCTCTCTCTCTCTCTCTCTCTCTCTCTCTCTCTCTCTCTCTCTCTCTCTCATTGTATTTTGCTTGTGGTGTATTTGTAGTTGTTGGCAAAATATATGTATCTAACTTGCCAAGGCAATTTTGAAAGATGTTTTTAGTCAGTCACTCTTGCCGTTGCAAAATAAAGCATCATTGTCATGTTATTGTCTTTCTCTTTCCTTTCCAAATGATAGCATACTGTCCGAAATTCTCTCTCTTTGTCTGTCTCTCTCGTTCTTCTTATTTCCTTAATAACAATAGCGAAAAAAATGAAAAAAGGTTGTTATTGTTATTGTTGTTTAAAGCCCAGCCGATTGCATAGAGCCACATCAGGGCTATATCCGTTTAAAATAATACACAATATTTCAACAGGAAAAATACTTCAACAGGAAAAAACCAAAAAACAAACCTAAAAAAACCCTCACACACACACACACACACACACACACACACACACACACACACACACACACACACACACACACACACACACACACACACACACACACACACACACACACACACACACACACACACACACACTCACTCACTCACTCATTCACTTACACTCACACCCATCTACCTATACAAAGATACGTACGGACACATTTTTACGCACTCAAACGCAAACACACATATACACCCACACACACACATACATACACGAGCGAGTATGCACACACACACACACACACACACACACACACACACACACACACACACACACACACACACACACACACACACACACACACCACACACACACAAAACCAGGAAAAGAAAATTAAGTACACATATCAATGTATTCGTGCATATAATCTAAGGAGATGCCCCTGGCCTTGACCACTCTGTATAATTTATCATCACACAGGGAATTTTAAAAAAAACATCTGAATGCTTGGGGGAAGGGGGGGGGGGGGGCATTGTTCCACATCAATCGTAAATGTGTGTGTTCGTTTATTCCATTTAACGTCTATTCTTATTTAGCGGTTTAGACGTAAAACGCGTGTATATGTAAATGCTCGCGTGCAAGCGCGCGTGAGTGTGTGTATTTTTATCAGCCGGAATAGCTCGGTTCAGTGCCAAGTTCCGGAAACGGAACATCGCGCGGAGCTTGACATCGTTAAGTCCCCTTGACTTCGGCAACACGTTCGTTTTGCGTGCAGGTCTGGTGCTTACACCGTGATCAGTCTGGGTCGTGTCCATTACATAGCACATTTGTGGTGTCACAACAGCTGTGCTCCTCTTCATCTGATATTCATCTTACCCTCCGCATCCCTCGCTTCAACGTTCATTCACCTTCCAGGCTCCATCTGTATGGAACAAACTTCCTCCTTCTTGTTCTTCACTCGGCAGTTCTGATTCTCTGTTGGCATCGGTGAAATCTTCCCTGAAGGTCTGAAAGCTAATCTTTCCATATCTTGATAAACAGCCGTTTTTTATCGCTCCATCTGCATGGAACAGACTTCCTCCTTCTTCACTTGGCAGTGCCAGTTCTGATTCTCTGTTGCCATCGTTGAAATCTTTCCTGAAGGTCTGAAAAATTCCCTTTTTACTTCCTGATAAACAGCCGGT
This sequence comes from Monoplex corrugatus, assembly GCA_030674185.1. NCBI lineage: Eukaryota > Metazoa > Mollusca > Gastropoda > Littorinimorpha > Ranellidae > Monoplex > Monoplex corrugatus. The sequence continues at coordinate 35,569,742 of JAPXFY010000032.1, read as the reverse complement.
TTTTTTGTTTTTTTTTGTTTTTTATCGTTCCATCTGCATGGAACAGACTTCCTTCTTCTTCACTCGGCAGTTCTGATTCTCTGTTGCCATCGTTGAAATCTTCCCTGAAGGTCTGAAAACTAGTCTTTTCATTTCTTGATAAAGAGATCTTTTTATTGCTCCATCTGCATGGAACAGACTTCCTTCTTCTTCACTTGGCAGTTCTGATTCTCTGTTACCATCGTTGAAATCTTTCCCTGAAGGTCTGAAAAATTCTCTTTTTACGTCTTGATAAACAGCCGTTTTTGTTTTTTTATCGTTTATCTCTGCATGGAACAGACTTCCTTCTTCTTTACTTTGCAGCTCTGATTCTCTGTTGCCATCGTTGAAATCTTTCCCTGAAGGTTTGAAGACTAGTCTTCACATCTTGATAAGCTGATATTTTAATCGAACAAACTTCTTCGAAGTTCTGATCCTCTGTCATTGTTGAAATCTTCCCTGAGGGTCTGAAAGCTAGTCTTTTCATTTCTTAATAAACAGATCCTTTTATCGCTCCATCTGCACGGAGCAGACTTCCTCCTTCTTCACTTGGCAGTTCTGATTCTCTGTTGCCATCGTTGAAATCTTTCCTGAAGGTTTGAAAACTTCTCTTTTCACATCTTGATATAGTATACAGATATTTTTTATCGCTCCATCTGCATGGAACAGACTTCCTTCTTCTTCACTCGGCAGTTCTGATTCTCTGTTGCCATCGTTGAAATCTTTCCTGAAGGTCTGAAAGCTAGTCTTTTCATTTCTTAAGAAACAGATCCTTTTATCGCTCCATCTGCACGGAGCAGACTTCCTTCTTCTTCACTTGGCAGTTCTGATTCTCTGTTGCCATCGTTGAAATCTTTCCTGAAGGTCTGAAAACTAGTCTTCACATCTTGATGTACAGATATTTTCATCGCTCCATCTGCATGGAACAAACTTCCTCCTTCTTCATTTCGCGGTTCTGATTTTCTGTCATAAGCTACGCACAAAAAGTTAAGGATCACTATGAGAAAACAGGTGCGTAATAAACTCAGTTCGCTACTGTTATTTATTTCTCAGTCCAGCCAAATTGTTATGAATTCTTGTTCAGCTGTAAGTGGGCGATGTTGTGTTAGTGCGAAAATTGCACGGGATTCTCTACTACTGAGCTTGGCCGCAAACGGAAAAGCGGAAACTTGCGAAAAAGGACCTTGTTTTGGACCGTTCTGCCTGAACACATTGCACAAGCCAGATGGAAAAACCATTATGCACGTGCAAGCACTGCTGTTTATGTGTGAGATGCTGTCTCTTGCTTGGCTTTATAAGAAGACATTCCACCATTAGTAGGCCTGATCTGACAATGCCTCCACGACGAAAATTGAGCGAGTTTGAGAGGGGACGAGCTGTTGCATGGTTCCAAGATGGTGTTCCCAAGCGAGAAGTGGCCAGGCGACTTCAGGTGTCCATCTCGGTCATTGTCAGACTGATTCAACGCTTCACAGCCACTGGGAGGGTCCATGAAAGACGCAGATCTGGTCGACCGAAGAAGACAAACCCACGTGAAGATCGTCTCATTGAACGACAAGCCCTGCAGACAAGAACAGCCTCTTCCAGCATCAATCGAAGGCAGCTGAGGGTGGCTACTAACATCAACATCAGCCAGCAGACCATACGGAACCGCCTTCATGGGTTTAACCTCCGTTCTCGTCGCCCAGCTGTACGGCCACGCTTAACTTCAGCCCAAGGGCAGCACGCCGCGCCTTCTGCAGATGTCACGTGAGGTGGACACATCAGCAATGGTCCCAGGTCCTGTTCAGTGATAAATCACGCTTCACCATGAACCACAACGACGGCCGATTGAGGGTCTGGAGGCGCCCAGGGCAACGCTTTATTGACACCACTGTCCAAGAAAAGGTGGCCTTTGGTGGAGGTTCTGTAATGGTCTGGGGGGCCTTCAGCCTTCACCACAGAACACCCTTGTATCATGTACAGGGTAACCTGACTGGCCTCCGATACCGGGATGAGATCCTTCGACCGCTGGCTGTGCCTACACTGCAGTAGATGGGACCGACGGCTGTCTACCAGGATGACAATGCTCGCCCCCACAGGGCAAGGGTGGTCAACGACTTCCTGCAGCAGTCTGGAGTCAACAGAATGGAGTGGCCAGCATGCAGTCCCGATCTCAACCCGATTGAGAACCTCTGGGATGAGCTGGATCGCAAAGTGAGGAGCAACCACCCCCCTCCCAGGGATGCCCAACACCTCTACCAGATGCTGCAGGCTGAGTGGCAGGCGCTTCCACAGAGGATCTTCACCAACCTGGTCAACTTGATGAGGACTCGCTGCGTCGAGTGCCAGAACAGCCATGGCGGTTACACGCATTACTGAACTTTTGGGAGCATCAGAATGCCCTGTCTTGTGATTTCAATGACTTTGGGAAATCAAATTTCGATACGTACCCACTTTGATCAAATGTACACACCAAACGATTGCTCTAAATTGAAGGCAATTGTGTATCGTTATCACTAAAGCATGGAATTAAATGTTTGCCAAACTTCAACGCATTGGCTTTCTTATTTTGAAAGTTATGAATTTTTGTGCAAGTGATCCTTAACTTTTGTGCGTAGTGTAGTTGAAATCTTTCCCTGAAGGTTTGAAAACTAGTCTTCACATCTTGATAAACAGATCTTTAATATTCTTGTTATCGCCCTATCTGCTCGAAACAAACTTCCTTCTTTTTTATTTCGCAGCTCTGATTCTCTGTCATTGTTGAAATCTTTCCCTGAAGGTTTGAAAACTAGTCTTTTCACTTCTTAATATACAGATCTTTTTATCGCTCTGTCTGCTGGGAATAAACTTTCTCCTTCTTCATTTCGCAGTTCTGATTCTCTGTCATCGTTGAAATCTTTCCTGAAGGTCTGAAAACTTCTCTTTTACCATCTTGATACTTACTTTACTTTTTCCTTCCGCTTGTACCGGTGGGCGTCGCGGGGAGATACAGTCGTCTGTCAGCATCTTGATAAACAGCTATTTTTATCACCCCTCTTTCGATGCCTTGGTGTGTGTGTGTGTGTGTGTGTGTGTGTGTGTGTGTGTGTGTGTGTGTGTGTGTGTGTGTGTGTGTGTGTGTCTGTGTGTGTGTGTGTGTGTGTGTGTGTGTGTGTGTGTGTGTGTGTGTCCCCTTGACACTTCAGATCAAAGGAGTCAAGATTCTTCTCCTGGTTGTTTTCAGGTGCCACGTTTCACGGCAGTACTTCAAAGTTGACAGAACGTAGAACCACAATTCTATTTTGAGGGAGATTTTCTTGCTGGTCCAGATTTTTGACAGCTTGTTGAAGGCTGCCGTTTCTCTGCCCATTCGACAGTTCAGTTCTTTAGTGAACTTCAAGTTTTAACCCTTTGACTCCCACACCATATCTACCAACTGCAAAAACTTAACCCTTTGATTCCCTCACCCTATCCACCAGCTTCCTGGTGAGGGAATCAAAGGGTTAAGTTTTTGCTTTGCTAGCATGGTTGATGATGCAGGGTGCCGGGGGACAGAGTGCGGTATCAAAGGGTTAAAATTTTCATATATCCTGCAAATATCCAATAGCTAAATCATTAAGCATCCACCGCAAGAGTGACTTAGCCTTGCTATGCCGCCCATCTTCGTGCGCGGGCTCAAACCTAGGTGGATGAATAAAAAAAAAAGATTAAAAAAAAAAGCAGCAGCAGAAGGACATTCAGAAGTCATGAACTGTATGTGGCCTGGCCCAGGGTCTTCGTGAAGACTGTTTCGCAAATGGGCCATGCCTGGCCCCCTTAGAGTGTAGAGTTAACCCTTTAACCCCATGCACCACTGCCCAAAAACTTAACCCTTTGATGTTTCTCAAACTAACCTTTATCCACCTTCCACCAACTGCAAAAACTTAACCCTTTGAACTCCTCGCTCTATCCACCAACTGCAAAAACTCAACCTTTTGATCCCACCTCCACCATGCAAAAACTAACCTTTTATCCCCCTATCCACAACTACAAAAACTTAACTTTTTTGACTCCCTCACCCTATCCACCAACTGCAAAAACTCAACCTTTTGACTCCCCACCTATCCATCAACTACAAAAACTTAACTTTTTGACTCCCCACCTATCCATCAACTACAAAAACTCAACTTTTTGACTCCCCACCTATCCACCAACTGCAAAAACTCAACCTTTTGACTCCCCACCTATCCATCAACTACAAAAACTCAACTTTTTGACTCCCTCACCCTATCCACCAACTGCAAAAACTTAACTTTTTGACTCCCTCACCCTATCCACCAACTGCAAAAACTCAACCTTTTGACTCCCCACCTATCCATCAACTACAAAAACTCAACTTTTTGACTCCCCACCTATCCATCAACTACAAAAACTCAACTTTTTGACTCCCCACCTATCCACCAACTGCAAAAACTTAACTTTTTGACTCCCTCATCCTATCCACCAACTGCAAAAACTCAACCTTTTGACTCCCCACCTATCCATCAACTACAAAAACTTAACTTTTTGACTCCCCACCTATCCACCAACTGCAAAAACTTAACTTTTTGACTCCCCACCTATCCATCAACTACAAAAACTCAACTTTTTGACTCCCCACCTATCCACCAACTGCAAAAACTTAACTTTTTGACTCCCCACCTATCCATCAACTACAAAAACTTAACTTTTTGACTCCCTCACCCTATCCACCAACTGCAAAAACTCAACTTTTTGACTCCCCACCTATCCATCAACTACAAAAACTCAACTTTTTGACTCCCCACCTATCCATCAACTACAAAAACTCAACTTTTGACTCCTCACCTATCCACCAACTGCAAAAACTTAACTTTTTGACTCCCTCACCCTATCCACCAACTGCAAAAACTCACCTTTTGACTCCCTCACATCTTGATAAACAGATCTATTTAATCGTAGGAAGCTGGTGGATAAGGTGAGGGAGTCAAAGGGTTTAGGTTTTGCATTGTGAGCTTGGTTGACAATAAAGGATGCTGGTGGCAGGTTGCGAGAGTCAAAGGGTTAAGGGCCGAAACACTTGCTTGACAGGGCTCTCCTTCTGAGGACTTTCTGTTGTCCAGCTCTTTCTTTTTTTTTTTGTTTTTTTTTGGTTTTTTTGCTACTGAATCGGAATCTCCTTTGAAGCATGGTCATTTTTGAAATACAGGTCACATTTTGATACTAGTGGTGGACATTTGTCTGTTTTGTAACAACATTTTTTGAAAGTGGATAGACTACATGATGATGATGATGATGATGGTGATGATGAGAGGAAGTGTGCAGTTCTCTCTGCACTTTCTCACCTATTGAATCACGTAGTTTCACTGGTGGACATGGTTGTCACGTGTAGAACAACCTCATCAGACGCAAACCGATTATATGTATATATATGTACATAAATTTTACAGCCTCAGCAGGTGCAGCTTATTATACTTGTACGTAAATTATTCATTCTCATTGTAATAAGCCAGAGGCCTAACAAGTAAAAGAACAAACGGTTTAGACACAGACAAGCACGTGAACATAATCCCTCTCCCTCCCTCCCTCCCTCCCCAACCTGTCTTAGCAAACACCTCTACAACCCCCTCTCTCAGTAGTTAGGTGAGTAAATGTCAGATTTGGAAAGACAATGTTGACATATAAACTCCATATAGCACACAGAATATACATAACGATGTTTTATACACTGGAAGTTTAAAAATGGACATCAAGATCCAAGCACATGTCAACATTTCCCCTACGAACCCGTTTCACAAACCACACAATCCTTTGCTGAACGATAATCAAGCATCAACGAACAATGGGATGACAGAAATGATATCAATTTATACATACAAGACAAGTATTGTTCACATCAACGAACAATGTGATAACAGAAATGATATCAATTTATACATACAAGACAAGTATTGTTCACACCAACGAACAATGTGATAACAGAAATGATATCAATTTATACATATCAGACAAGTATTGTTCACATCAACGAACAATGCGATAACGGAAATGATATCAATTTATATATATAAGACAAGTATTGTTCACATCAACGAACAATGCGATAATAGAAATGATATCAATTTATACATATAAGACAAGTATTGTTCACATCAACGAACAATGGGATAACAGAAATGATATCAATTTATACATATGAGACAAGTATTGTTCACATCAACGAACAATGTGATAACAGAAATGATATCAATTTATACATACAAGACAAGTATTGTTCACATCAACGAACAATGGGATGACAGAAATGATATCAATTTATACATATGAGACAAGTATTGTTCAAATCAACGAACAATGGGATAACAGAAATGATATCAATTTATACATATGAGACAAGTATTGTTCACATCAACGAACAATGGGATGACAGAAATGATATCAATTTATACATATGAGACAAGTATTGTTCACATCAACGAACAATGCGATAACAGAAATGATGTCAATTTATACATATGAGACAAGTATTGTTCACATCAACGAACAATGGGATAACAGAAATGATATCAAGTTAGACATACAAGACAAGTATTGTTCACATCAACGAACAATGGGATGACAGAAATGATATCAATTTATACATACAAGACAAGTATTGTTCACATCAACGAACAATGGGATAACAGAAATGATATCAAGTTATACATATAAGACAAGTATTGTTCACATCAACGAACAATGGGATAACAGAAATGATATCGAGTTATACATACAAGACAAGTATTGTTCACAGCCAACCATTAGATCTTATGATATGCGCTGGGATTGAACTCAAGAATCAGACGGCCTTGAGTCCCTGCCTTACCAAATGGACCCCAACCCAGCCCCGCAATGTTCTGTCCTTGATCCGCGCGGGCAGGGCAAATAATACATGAATAATACTAGAAGAGAAAAATTGATTTGTGTTGCCGACACCAGTTGCCATGGTGTAGTGGTTAATGCAACGGACTATCGACTGGAAGGTTGTGGGTTCGAATCCCCATCAGTACTTTCAAAAATCATTGTGGGTTTTTTCGGCTCTAACGGGCTTCTACCCAGAGCTGAGCATGCTATGGGCTCATTGGGAAGACTGGAACCACACAGCCGAGTCTCATCGACTTGGCGAATGCGTCATTGAGGGTGTTGCTCAGATCTTCTGACCAACACCGCAAGTGTCTGTATCTCGGGCCTGGTTGACGCCAGGATATATTATGATAGTAAGCATAGAGTACAGCCCTGTCACGCAGTCTCAATCCTAGATGGAACCCCATAGCATCATCATTATCATCCGCATCGACATCATCATCATCGCATAATAAAAACTGTTTCAGCTTCTGAGGGTGGGGTGTCTATACATAATGCGATCGTAGACGGATCTCTTTCTTTTTTCTTCTCCATTAAGTTGGCGTAGAAAATGGGACGAAAAAAAAAGGTGAACACAAAGATAACCTCCCTGAGTGCAATGATCCTCAAAACAAAACAAACAAAAAAACAAACAAAAATTGTGTTGCCGACCATTAGACCATTTCAGGGCTAACACCACGTTCAAAACATCTCTAAGCCAAACACATGTCTCTGTAAGCTTTTCGAGTCTAAAGTGCATTTAAAAATAGTACCTGTATGTACAATCAGATTTATTGATCTCTTGTGAAAATTACACCTGGAGGTACATAATTATCTGAAGAGGTTCTATAATTCTTTGACTCCTGCACCCTATCCACCAACTGCAAAAATTTAATCCATCGATTCCCTCACCCTATCCACCAGCTTCCTGCAGGAAGCTGATGGATAGGATAAGGGAGTTGAAATGTTAACTTTTTGCTTTGCTAGTATAGTTGACAATGCAAGGTGCTGGTGGACAGGATGCGGGAGTCAAAGGGTTAAGGTGTCTGCTGTGTAGTGCTTATGTCTCACACGGTGCAAGTCACAGCATTTAATACGAAGATGTCTGATGGCTGAGTGGCTCGTCACATAGTACACATGATGGTGATTTTTCATTTTTTAACCCTTTTCCTATCAAGAAAATACGTCACTGTACTAACTATTGACCAAATAATGTTCGGAGAGAGACTTCAGAAACACTCAAATTACGCTTGTTTTTTGCCAGTTTTGCCGCTTCAAACGTGTAAACACAGAAAGGAAATGACAAGAGTATACTCCCTTTGCCGGAAAAGGATTCACGTCATCAATGCGGTCATTTTCTATTTATATACATGTACTCGAAACTGAAACTACGGTTCAGGGCACGAAATCCTCGTGACGCGGTCCACGGAGAGAGAAAGCTGAATCATGAGGATCTCGTGACGCGGTACGGAATGTGTTAAAAGATGTGAATGAGTGTAGAATGTGCTTCTTCAGTTGTTTTTTTTTAAAGGATGAGTGAGTGTGTGGACTGTATGGATAAAAACTCATCACCATCAAGTGCCCTGCCGCATAGCGTTGGCGATCATGGCCCTCCATATGTATCTATCCCTTGTCGCCACAAGCACATCTTCCACCCTCTCTATCCTCAGCCACACCACAAGAACGTCCAATATTTTCTCTCTGGGTCTATCTGGTGTTCTCTTTCTCTCCAGCTTTCCTGTTGTGACCAGATGCTATAATTCCCCTTTCCTCATTAAAATGTCAAATAAATGTTGCTTGTCTTTTCCTAATCTTCCTTATCAATGATATTCTTGTGTCTGCCTCCATCAAGACTGTCTCGTTTGTTTTCTTTGCTGTCCATGGAACTCTGAACATTCTTATTCAAAACCACATCTCGGCTGCCTCAATCTTGTTCTGGCTTTGCTTGTTGACTGTCCACGCCTCACAACCGTATACCATTATCGGTTCCATATAACATTCAAGAACTCTCTTCCTGATGTAAACTGATAGGCATTTGTTGGTAAGAATGCTTTTCACCTTCTTGAATGCTTATTTTGGCTTGGCCGATTCTGCTGGCTATTTCTGATGTGCATCTGCCGTCCGGTGAGATGATCGTTCCCAGATATTTAAACTTATCAACCCGGCTCAAAGTTGTGCCGTTTGCTGTTTGCTGGATAATACTAGAAGAAAAAAAATCAATTTGTAATGCTATGCTATTAACCCAGCCGATCATTAGATCATTTCAGGCCTAACACCAAGCGCAAAGCATCTCCAAGCCAAACACATGTCTGTCAAAATCTTTCAAGTCTAAAGTGCATTCAGAAATAGTTCCTGTAGGGATGATCATAAAATATGACCAGTCCCCGTGGTGTTAATGGTTAACGCAACAGACTACCGACTGGAAGGTTGTGGGTTCGAATCCCCATTAATCTCTTCAAACACCTTTTGGGATTTTTCGGCTCTAAACTAACCGGTTATTCTCCTTCTTACTCAGAGTTGAGCATG
>JAPXFY010000032.1:35540358-35547858 GCA_030674185.1 Monoplex corrugatus | reverse complement strand
TCAAATGATTTTTACCAAGGCAGCCAGACAATGCCCTGCTCTTCACGATTTTTAACTGCCGTGGGATCTTTAGCGTGCGCAGCCAGAAGGCACACGGGTCCGACTGAACCAAACCAAACCAGCCATTAAAAAAAAACACAAAAAAAAACATTGTGGCCCCCTCACCTGTCAGACTAAGCCCCCAAGGCAAGCAGGGGAGGAGATAGTCGACGGTGAACGTGTTGCGTGTCGCTTATGTAGAGTTTAAAGTCCAACCACCTTTAGATATATGAGGACTAGCCATCAGGATGTTGCTAAAAGAAGCTTTATAACAATGTGGCCCCCCTCGCCTAAGGGCTGAGCACCCAAGGTGGCGCGGGCAGCGGAAGAGATAATGATAATAATGATGATGATGATGATATCAGTAACAACAACAACAATAACAACAACAACACTGCTACTACTACTACTACTACTACTACTCATAACACTACTACTGCTACTACTGCTACTACTACTACTCATAATAACACTACTACTGCTACTGCTATTACTACTGCTACTACTACTACTACTAACAAAGATGATGCGGATAATGGTGGTGATAATATCAATAATAAAACAACAACAACAACAGTAATAATAATAATAATAATAATAATAACAACAAAAATAATAATAACAACAACAACAACAACAATGATTATGATGATGATATGATAACAATAATAACAACAACAAAATAATAACAACAACATCAAGAACAGGAACAACAACAACAACACCAATGATAATAATAACACCAACAGCACTAATAATAATAATAGTAATAATAATAATAGTAACAATAATAGCGTTCAGATATCGCCCCAGGGGTGGGGGTTGGGGGTGGGGAATGGGGATGGGGAGGGGTAATGGAAGTTTGAATGTAAGAAAGGGAACAATTACAATTAATAATTCAGAGCGATGAATTAACAGTAACAGACAATTAATTAACTCTTCATAACAATCTGCCAACAGGGGATCTGAGAATCAGCTGGACTACCGACGAAATAATATCATTGTTTGTTTGTAATCTTACGCTTGACAAAGGCCAGTTGGCCGAAAATTTGCGCCTGTCTTGTCTTGTTGGATTAAATACACGTTTTTATTCTTCTTTCGTGTTTTTTTCTGATTCCTGTTTCTTATTATTTTTGTTGTAAAGGACATCTCTAGAGTCTGTACACGAAGAATCGAGATTGTTATTTCTGTATGTCGTAAGTAAGACAGGACGCCGACAGGTGAGACAGTGTGACCTTGGGATTCCAACTCACAACCATTAGCATATGAATCCGACCGTGGCCTTCGCGAAGGCCGTGAGCCGACGCTCAACCAACTGAGCTACCGAGGCCCGCAGCTTGGCGCGAGCCGAATAATTATACACAGGCTTAAATTAATGTAAGCTTGGACAGTACTTGTTTATTTACGTGTCCGTACCACACAGGAAGACTCGATTACTTTTTACTTCTTTCTTTCTTCTTCTTCTTCTTTAGAAAAAAAAATTTAAAAAAGACGCGATTACTTATGTGACTGTGTGCGCTGTGATGGGTCACGTGTTCCACTTTCTGACCTCCCGGTTCGGGGTCATAACTCTTACCGACTGTGGTAGTGCTGGTGTCCGATTTTAATATTATGAAACAACAGGAAAACCCCCCCCCCCCCACTTCAAACCAGTTCAAACCAAACCAGCTCAAACCAAACCAATCTAAACCAAACCAAAACCAAATCAAGCGATTTTCATATTGTGAAATCAACAGCAAAAACAACAGCAAAAAAGAAACAAAAACAAACAAACAAAAACAAAAAACCACACACACACACACACACACACACACACACACACACACACACACACACACACACACACACACACACACACACACACACACACACAGAGCAACCATCAAACCAAACCAAACCAAACTAACCCAAGCAAAACCAAACCAAACCAAACCAAATCAAACCAAACCAAATCAAACCAAAATCAAACCCAAAACCAAAACCAAAATCAAATCAAACCAAACCAAACGAAATCAAACCAAACCAAACAAAACAAAACAAAACAAAACAAAACAAAACAAAACAAAACCGTACCAAATCAAACGATTTTCATATTGTAAAAACAACAGCAACAACCACCAAACCAAATTAAACCAAACCAAATCAAACCCAAGCCCAAACCCAAAGCAAAGCAAAGCAAGCAAACCAAACCAAACCAAAACAAACCAAATCAAACCAAACCAAACCAAACCAAACCAAACCAACAACCAAACCAAACCAAAACAAACGACTTTTATATTGTAAAAACAACAACCAACCAAACCAAAACCAAACCAAACCAAACCAAACCAAACCAAAACCAAACCAAATCAGACAAACCACACCAAAACCAAAACCAAAGCAAAACAAACAAAGCAAGGCAAAGCAAAGCAGAGCAAAGCAAAGCAAACAAGCAAACCAAACCAAACCAAACTTAACCAAATCAAACCACTTGCTTAATTCAACTGGCAATGCTGATTCATCATATTTCGTTTCAAGATTAAGAATAAGAAAAACAAATCTATGAAAAATATAAAGCATGCTTTTGACATGACTGTTGCGGTATAGAAATGGAATTATCAATATTATTAGAGGTAGTAGTAACAGTAGTCACAGTAGTAGTAGTAGTAGTAGTAGTGGTGGTAGTAGTAGTAGTAGTAGTAGTAGTAGTGCTAGTAGTATCATCAACATCATGTTTATTATTGCTATCATCATCGTCATGATGATGATGATGATGATGATGATGATGATGATGATTATATTGTTATTATTATTATTTCTATTATCATCATCATCTTCATTATCATTCTTCTTCTTCTTCTTCTCCTTCTTCTTCCTTCTTCTTCTTCTTCTTCTTCTTCTTCTTCTTCTTCTTCTTCTTCTTCTTCTTCTTTTTCTTCTTCTCTCAGAATTATCTTCTTCTTCTTCTTCAGAATTCTTCTTCTTCTTCTTCTTCAGAATTCTTCTTCTTCTTCAGAATTCTTCTTCTTCTTCTTCAGAATTCTTCTTCTTCAGATTCTTCTTCTTCTTCAGAATTCTTTTCTTATTATAAAGAATTAATAAAGAAATTCTATCAGTACGCTAACTTGATAATGAATAGTGCGTGAGAATGACAAAAATGTGCGTGTGCGTGTACGGTAACGTTTGTCTACTCAACTTGATTTTAGACTTTAGACTTGTCTGCTCATCTCCAGCAGACGACAACAGTCACAGATGACTAAACACTATAAATAGTACTTTAGTAGTTGACGGCGTAATCTCTCTAGGTAGGTGCAGCAGGTAAACTGATACTACTGTTTATCTCAATGGACGTCGAGTCACTTAAGAGCCTACTCAATATGAACTGAAACAGAATGAAAGCTTTAATAATATAAATCACATTCCGTACCGCATCACGAGATCCTCGTGACTCAGCTTTCTCTCTCCGTGGACCGCGTCACGAGGATTTCGTGCCCTGAACCGTAGTTTCAGTTTCGAGTACATAAATAGAAAATGACCGCATTGCTGACGTAAATCCTTTTCCGGCAAAGGAAGTATACTCTTGTCATTTCCTTTCTGCGTTTACACGACGTTTGAAGCGGCAAAAATGGCAAGATATACCTTGTTTTCTGACAATACCCTCTCCGGCCTTTCTCTCTCCTAACATTACTTGGTCAATGGTTAGTACAGTGACCTATTTTCTTGGTAGGAAAAGGGTTTTAAGCCCCCCTGTACGAAAGCTTAGGCCCCCTAACCGAGGGTATGTGAACGTTAGTATTAGTGGACTAAATTTATACCCAGACTTTGCCCGTTCATGGGGTTTATGTAGAGGCAAGCCATGCATGATAATTTTGGATCTTTTCCATCATAGGGTTGTTTGTTGTTGTTTTGTTGTTTAAACCCCAGCCGACTGCGTAAAGCCATATCAGGGCTACAACCCATTTCAAAACATACGATACTTCAACAGGAAAAAAACAAACAAACAAACAAACAAAAAACCAAGCAAAAAAAAAAAAAAAGAAAATTAAGTAGGCCTACACATTTCAATACGTTCGCGCACATAATCTAAGGAGATGCCCTGTCGTCGACCGCTCTGTCCAATTTATCCCACAAGGGATTTAAAAAACATTCCTGAATACAAATTTAAACATAAGAAAGGACAGTAAAATATGTATTAAAACGGGCCTAATGAACCTGAAATTGCTTTCGCATATCTCATTTCCCTAAAACCAAAAATGCACTTAATACACAAACCGAATTATCAACGATAAGAGAAAGTATTAAGACTTTATCGAACGCATACAGGTGAATGGACCAGCAAGGGAGAAAACGATAGGTAGAAATGACAGAAAGCAAAGGAACAAGGCAGAAACAAAGAGAGTGACAAAAAAGAGAAATTTCTAGCACAGAATTTCCGGAAGGTGGGGATACTATTTACACTGAAAGAGCCCTCGGCATCTCCACAGGGGCCATGATGTGATACCTGTGACGTCAGTGCATATGGAATCATTCCGAGCGCGGAGACGTCATCTTGAGAAACTGAAACATAAACTCTACACAGAAATGGCTGTCAAGGGTGACATTTTAACGAATAATAATAATATAATATAAAAAAAAGAGAGAATAAAACGAATAAATAAAAAGTTCAAAACAACAACAACAACAATAAGAACATCATCATCATCATCATCATCACATCAGCAGCAGCAACAACAACAACAATAACAACAACAACAACAACAAAAACAACAACATCATCATCATCATCATCATCATAATCATCATCATCAAACATCCATCATCATCAACATCACACAACAACAACAACAACAACAAAACAAACAACAACAACAACATCATCATCTTATCATCATCATCACAACAACAACAACAACAACAACAACAACGACGACGACGACGACGACGACAACGATGACAACAACGATGACAACAACAACAAAGTTTCAAAGCCTGATTGGCGTAGAGGTATGGCTCCCAGCTTCCAATCTGATTGTTCATGGGTTCGAGTCTGACTTGGGAAAATACCTGTAAAGCATCCAATCTCTGTCCACCCAGCTGTGAAAGAGTACCTGACCCTGCTCATGGTCGGAGGAAAGGTAAAGTAGCGAGAGAGAGAGTAAATAAGTACCGTTCTCATAATGGCCAGCCCTGAGAAAAAATTTGAGGTCTCTACACCACCTCACTCCCTTACGCTCTCTGGGTTATGGGACTACCTTTCCCAAAGCAACATTGCCTCACCACCAGTCATACAATCACTGTCAACCAGGCCCAAGAGATACAGACATCAGCGGAGATGGGTCAGGAGATTAGAGCAACAACCTGAATGACGCATCATCCAAAAAAGTGGATGAGGCTCGAATGTGTAGGTTCAAAACTTCCCAACGAGCCCATTGCACGCTCAATTCTGGATAGGAGCCCGTTGGGGACGAAAAATCCTAGAAATATTTGTGGCCTCCCACCACGACGAATTCAGTCTTAACTCGCAGTCAGTTGAACAGCACTAGGAGCTGAAAAGATGACTGAGGGTCTATCTGGGGTTTTTGACTTTTTCTCAAAATTGATTTCTGTGGACTGTAATGTATCCCCCACAGAATTTTTTTCTCTTGAAAACATATCATTTATCAATTTAAAATGGTATCTTAATGCACTGATCGTAGCAGAACCTATTTTTGTCTCTTATTGCAAACAGTAAGCTGTACAGAACCCCACATGTAATATACTGACAGAAAGCTCTTTGGTGCACCTTTCAGATAATGACAGCTAAAATTAGAAAAAACGGGTCAAAGCCACCAAATAAAGAAATTTAAGGAAAATGTGTAGGGCAGTACATAAAAACTTAAGACGCCGCTTTCTCAAAATGGCCGCCATACAACTTAATGACTTTAAATATACATAACATCTACATTTTTCTTAGTACAAGCTTTATTCAAGTACCAAAATAATCAGCAGAATGTACACTTTCCGATGATATGTATATCTCAAAATGCCCAAAATGTTATTAAGACTGATTGTGCTGGGAGGTCACATTTTGTTTCAGGTTCAGTTTCCGTTTCTCAAGATGACGTCTCCACACTCGTAATGAATTCCATATGCACTAACGTCACAAGTGCCATGTGACTGAAAAGATCCAGCATGGTCACGGCACAAGCCTTAAATTAAGCCTGCGCTTAAACCCTCGAACTGGCCAGGTCCTGAGGTCCTACCTAGATACATGTAGTTCTATAACTCTGGGGTCCTAGGGGAATGAGGTGGCAGAGACCTCGACTTTTCCCTGGGCCAGCACCATGAGGGTGGCGACCATCCCCTCTCCCTCAATTCAAATTTATATTCATATTCACATGTCTTTACCAAGACTTCAGACAGGCAAGAAGGCTATATATTTTTGTTTCAGGTTCAGTTTCCATTTCTCAAAATGGCAGTTTCTCAAGATGACGTCTCCGCGCTCGGAATGAATTCCATACGCACTAACGTCACAGGTGCCATGTGACGGAGAAGATCCAGCATGGTCACGGCACAAGCCTTAAGCCTGCACATAAACCCTCGAACTGGCCAGGTCCTGAGGTCCTACCTCGATAGTTCTATAACTCTGGGGTCGTAGGGGAATGAGGTGGCAGAGACCTCAACTTTTCCCCAAGGCCAGCACCATGAGGCGGCGCCCATCTCCTCTTCTTCGCTTCAAATCCATATTCATATTCACTCTTTTTTTAACCAAGACTTCAGAAAGGCAAGAAGGCTATTTGGCGTTCAAGGGAAGGGACCTGGGAAATTAACCTTAATCCCAAATCTTTTTTTTTTTACCAAGGCAGCCGGACACCAACTCTCAGGTGATATGGCCGACGGGGATAACCATCCCAGGGATGTGGGGGGAAGGGGGACTTATCTAATCCTATACTGACACCACCAGAACAACAATGATGTCAAGATGGGACAACGAGAAGGCCAGTTTTAATAGAGGGGACTTATCAATCCTATTACTGACACCACCAGAACAACAATGATGTTAAGATGGGACAGTGAGATGGCCAGTTTTAATAGAGGGGACTTATCTAATCCTATACTGACACCACCAGAACAACAATAAATGTTAAGATGGGACAACGAGAAGGCCAGTTTTAATAGAGGGGACTTATCTAATCCTATACTGACACAACCAGAACAACAATGATGTTAAGATGGACCAGTTTTAATGTAGCGAAACCCCGGGATTCGAACCCACAACCATTAGCATGTGAATTCGATGCTCAAACCAACTGAGCTACTGGGGCCCGCCTCTGCACCACGGCTATCAGTTCAGCTCCTATGTATTGCTGAGCCCAGACAAAGAGGACGTGTAATTCGGTGAGGTAGGCCGATATTGAGCGGACGGGGAGATAAATGCTATATGAAGGACCCGAGTTATATCAGGCACGGCGATCTGAACTGGTATGCAAAGTTTGCACAGAT
>JAPXFY010000032.1:35532858-35535358 GCA_030674185.1 Monoplex corrugatus | reverse complement strand
AAAGACAAAGACAAAAACAAAAACAAAGACAAAGGCAAAAGTAAAGACAAAGACAAAAACAAAGACTGAGGCAAAGACAAAGGCAAAAGTAAAGACAAAGACAAAAACAAAAACAAAGACAAAGGCAAAAGTAAAGACAAAGACAAAGACAAAGACAAAGACAAAAACAAAAACAAAGACAAAGGCAAAAGTAAAGACAAAGACAAAAACAAAGACTGAGGCAAAGACAAAGGCAAAAGTAAAGACAAAGACAAAAACAAAAACAAAGACAAAGACAAAGACAAAAACAAGAGCAAACAAAGAGACGAAAACAAAGGCAAAGGCAGAGACAAAGAGAAAGACAAAGACAGACGCAAAGACAAAAGAATACACAAAATCAAAGCAGAAGAAGAAGAACAACAAGAACAACCAGAACAAGAACAAGAACAAGAACAAGAAAGGAAAGAAGAAGAAGAAGAAGAAAAACAACAACAACAACAACAACAACAACAACAACAACAACAACAACAAGAGCAAGAACAAGAAGAACAATAACAAGAAGAACAAGAAAAAGAACAAGAACAAGAAAGAGAAGAAGAAAAAGAAGAAGAAGGGTGTTTAACCAGTAGACCACTCGCTCTGTGACCTGGGCTAACATTTTATCTCTAGGTGTTGACTATCTAGTCTCAGCACTACTACTGATATTGTTGGAATGCTGATGATATCATGGATGTGAATCAGTGACAGCGTCCTTGGCCTGTTAGTCCACCTCTCACCCATACATTCCTATTTCCACACACAAACACACTGAGTCTCTCTCTGTATGTGTCTGTCTCTGTCTCTCTCTCTCTCCCACCCACCCCTCCATTCCCATTTCCACACACAAACACATTGAGTATATATATATATATATATATATATATATATATATGTATATATATATATATATATATATATATATATATATATATATATATATACATATATATATATATATATATCTCGGTGTCTCTGTTTCTGTCTGTCTGTCTGTCTGTCTGTCTCTCTCTCTCTCCCACCCACCCCTCCATTCCCATTTCCACACACAAACACATTGAGTATCTCTCTCTCTCTCTCTCTCTCGGTGTCTCTGTCTCTATTTCTCTCTCTCTCTCTCTCTCTCTGTTTTTCTCTCTCTCTCTGTGTCTGTTTCTCTCTCTCTCTGTCTGTTTCTCTCTCTCTCTCTCTCTCTCTATTTCTCTCTCTCTCTGTTTCTCTCTCTCTCTCTCTCTCTGTCTCTCTCTCTCTCTGTGTGTCTCTCTCTCTCTCTATTTCTCTCTCTCTGTCTCTTTCCCACCAACCCCTCCATTGCCATTTCCACACACAAACACGCTGAGTCTCTCTCTCTCTGTGTCTGTCTTTATCTTTGTCTCTCTCTGTCTCTATCTGTCTGTCTGTCTGTCTGTCTGTCTCTGTCTCTCTGTATATGTGTGTGTAGTATGTGTGTGTGTAGTATGTGTGTGTGTAGTATGTGTGTGTTGTGTGTGTGTGTAGTATATGTGTGTGTGTAGTATGTGTGTGTGTGTGTGTATGTGTGTATTTGTGTGTGCCTGTTTGTGTATGCGTATGTGTGTGTATGCGCATGTGTGTATGAGTGTGTGTGTGTGTTGTGGTGTGTGTGTGTGTGTGTGTGTGTGTGTGTGTGTGTGTGTGTATGTGTATGTGTGTGTGTGTGTGTGTGTGTGTGTGTGTGTGTGTGTGTGTGTGTGTGTGTGTGTGTGTGTGTGTGTGTATGTGTGTGTTTGTGTTTGTGAACCTCCCCCACACTATTTCCAAACAAAGATTTTTGCTCTGTGAGTGTGTGTGTGTGTGTGTGTGTGTGTGCGTGCGTGCGTGTGCGTGTGTGTGTGTGTGTGCATGCACGCGCGCGTGTGCATGTTTTATATACGTGCGCAGAGCCCTTTCAAGTTAGGGAAACTGCTTTATCATGGCTATATGATATCATGAAAATCTGTTCTGTTATTTTCTATGTGTTTAAGTTGTGTTTTTATATGCATGTTTATATACTATGATTTCTAATGCTATCAATTGTATATGTCTATGTTGTATGTGAATTCTAATGTCATTAACTGTGTATGTGTATGTCGTATCATCATCATCATCAGGTGCCTTGCCGCATGGCGTTCGCGATCATGGACTTCCATCTGTCTCTATCTCCCGTTGCCTCCCGCATCTCCCCCACCCTCCCTGTCCCCAGCCACTCTGCAAGTCCGTCCAGCATTTTCTCCCTGGGTCTACCTGGTGCTCTCTTTCCCTCCAGCTTTCCCGTTGTGACCAGGTGCTCCAAATCCCCCTTCCTCATAAAATGGCCTATAAATGTTGCCTGTCTTTTCCTAATCTTCCTTATGAGTGATCTACTTGTGTCTGCCTCCATCAAGACTGTCTCGTTTGTTTTCTTTGCTGTCCATGGAACTCTCACCATTCTTCTTAGAAACCACATCTCGGCTGCCTCAATCTTGTTCTGGCTTTGCTTGTTGACTGT
>JAPXFY010000032.1:35525358-35527858 GCA_030674185.1 Monoplex corrugatus | reverse complement strand
AAAGGAATATGAGGGGAGGGGGGGGGAACTGTATGATGCTGATCTGTCTTGAATGCGAGAAATCCCTGGACTCCATTCCGGGATGTAGTCTACCCCTCCATCCCACCCACCACCCACCTTTACAGTATAATTATTTGATTGATGGTCTGGGCGCTAGTCTTTCAGATAAGATGACAAAACGATGTCACTGTGTGCAGCATGCTCCTAGCACATGTTGAAGAACCCACAGGGGTAAAAAGAATTCTTTGGGCAAATTCCTGTAAAAAAATAACTGTTCATAGGGAAAAAAACCGCATACCAAAACAAAAAACAAAAAACAAAACAAAAAACCACTGGGTGGCGCTGCACCATGGCGACATTTGTACCCGGAATAAATGACCCATTGTCACGCGAGAAAAATGGTTATGTAGTGATTGGATAACTACATGTGTCGAACAGCGTTTATGCCTAAGTTAGTCTGTAGAACTGAAGAGGATTCCCCCCATAGCAAGTAGCCTACATACGTTGTTGTTGCCGCCTGAACAATCAGAACTGGGTACTTATAAGTGCATTTTTGGCTCAAAAGAAGGGTGATGTGCAGAAACAATGTTAGGTAATTTTAGGCCAATTTTTGTTTTAATGTCCAAAATTATTTTTACATATGCATTCAAGTTTGATTTTCTTAAACCCTTGGTGATAAACTGGACGAAATGGTCAACGCCAGGGACATATCCTTATGATTGTGTGCGTGCGCATTGATATCTGTACTTAATTTTATTTTAGAATTTTTTTTTAGATATTACATCTTTTTGAAATGGATACGGTCCTGATAAGGCTTGCGCAGTCGGCTGGGCTTTAAGCATAAGACTAATAATAATGGGGGGAAAATACAAACACGGAAGCCACAGAACCAGGTCAGGTAGGGCAGTAGTTATCGATTAACGTTAACGTGTAACTAGAAAACACTGTATCTGTGACCACCAACACTACACAACAACAATGATTATAAACTAGTCCGACTCATTCAGTTTGTCCGGGCCTACCATATGCAGAACAATGAATCTTTTTAAATCCCAGGCACAACAAACCATGACCAGAATATTCAACTTAATTAGTATGTTGCACTTCAACGAAAGTTCCTGTGTCCGCAGGAAGCGACAGCGACTGTGATCTTTCCGCACCGTGTCATCAGTGAACAAGAAGCCCTGCACATCCATGACCTGTGTCAACATCCCAGACGCTACACGGTGTCGTTTACACGTTCACCTACATTCAGATCGTCTACCCGACCTTCAAAGTGTTGGTAAGTAATCAGAATCAACCCTCTACCCCCTCATTCTATCCTCTTTTCTGTCACTGTCTTTGTTTCTGCCATGTTCCTTGGCTTTCTGGTATTTCTTCCTATCATTTTCTTTTACAGCGAAACCATCATGAGAACCCAGAAGAATGCCCTGGATAAAGGTGGGAGGAAACACGATAAAACAATCGTTACGCAGATGACACTGTTCTGATTGCAGAAAATGAAAAAAAAACTACAAAATCTTATGAATATAATGGAAATAGAAAGCAGAAATAAGGACCAAAACTGAAAAGTCAGAAGACTGAAGTCATGGTAATCTATAGAAAAACAAGAAATCACTTTGTAAAATAACAGTAAATAACACA
Organism: Monoplex corrugatus; assembly: GCA_030674185.1. Classification (NCBI taxonomy): domain Eukaryota; kingdom Metazoa; phylum Mollusca; class Gastropoda; order Littorinimorpha; family Ranellidae; genus Monoplex; species Monoplex corrugatus. The sequence goes on along the minus strand of JAPXFY010000032.1, from coordinate 35,526,214 downwards.
AGATTGAGAAAGTTAAGTTTAAATATTTGGAAATCATCTCATTAAACGGTAGATACTCATTAGAAATATCCAGCAGACTTCATCATCATCATCATCAGGTGCCTTGCGCATGGCGTTCGCGATCATGGACTTCCATCTGTTCTATCTCTTGTTGCCTCAAGCTTCTCTCCCACCCTCCTTGTCTTCAGTCACTCTGCAAGTCCGTCTAGCATTTTCTCCCTGGGTCTCCCGAGTGCTCCTTTCCTCCAGCTTTCCCGTTGTGACCAGGTGCTCCAAATCCGCCTTCCTCATAAAATGGCCTGTAAATGTTGCCTGCCTTTTGCTAATCTTCCTTAGGAATGATCTACTTGTGTTGCCTCCATCAAGACTGTCTCGTTTGTTTTCTTTGCTGTCCATGGAACTGTCAACATTCTTCTTAGAAACCACATCTCAGCGCAATCTTGTTCTGGCTTTGCTTGCTGACTGTCCACGCCTCATATCGTTACAATAGTATTGGTTCTATATAACATTCAAGAACTCTCTTCCTGATGTTACTTGATAGGCATTTGTTGGTAAGAATGCTTGTCATCTTCTTGAATGCTGTTTTGGCTCGGCCGATTCTACCGGCTATTTCTGATGTGCATCTGCCGTCTGATGAAATGACCGTTCCCAGGTATTTAAATTTATCAACCTGTGTCAGACTTGGCCAAGCTAAAACAGCATTCAAGAAAATGAAAAGCTTTCTTAACGACAATGGTCCTATCAGTTAACTTCAGGATGAGTCCTTTAGTGTTAAATAGAACTGATACTGTTGTACGGATGCGGAGCGTGGACAGTCAACACTCGGAATCAAAAAAAATAAAAAATGAGGCAGCTG
>JAPXFY010000032.1:35516343-35525258 GCA_030674185.1 Monoplex corrugatus | reverse complement strand
AACAGATGAAAACAAAACAGAAGACAACAGAATATAACAAAACAGAAAGAAAACAAAACAGAAGACAACAGAAGAAAACAAAACAGAAGACAACAGAAGAAAACAAAACAGAAGACAACAGAAGAAAACAAAACGGAAGACAACAGAATATAACAAAACAGAAGAAAACAAACCAGAATAAAGCAGAAGAAAACAAAACAGAAGAAAACAAAACAGAAGAAAACAAAACAGAAGAAAACAAAACAGAAGAAAACAAAACAGAAAACAAAACAGAAAACAAAACGGAAGAAAACAAAACAGAAAACAAAACATAAGAAAACAAAACAGAAAACAAAACAGAAAACAAAACAGAAGAAAACAAAACAGAAAACAAAACAGAAGAAAACAAAACAGAAAACAAAACAGAAGAAAACAAAACAGAAAACAAAAGAAGAAAACAAAACAGAAGAAAACAAAACAGAAAACAAAACAGAAGAAAACAAAACAGAAAACAAAACAGAAAACAAAAGAAGAAAACAAAACAGAAGAAAACAAAACAGAAGAAAACAAAACAGAAAACAAAACAGAAAACAAAAGAAGAAAACAAAACAGAAGAAAACAAAACAGAAGAAAACAAAACAGAAGAAAACAAAACAGAAAACAAAACAGAAGAAAACAAAACAGAAGAAAACAAAACAGAAGAAAACAAAACAGAAGAAAACAAAACAGAAGAAAACAAAACAGAAGAAAACAAATCAGAAGAAAACAAGACAGAAGAAATTGAAATAGAAGAAAGCAGAAGAAAAGAAAACGGAAGGGTACCTTGGGGGCGTATGGGACAATCAAGTGGAGGGAACTTGGGGAGGGTACCTTGAGGGGTGGGACAATCAAAGGGAGGGAATTTGGGGAGGGTACCTTGGGGGAGGGGGGACACCAAGGGGGGGATCTTGGGGAGGGTACCTTCGGGGTGGGGTGGGGACAACGTAGGGGAGGGATGTTGGGGAGGATACCTTGGGGGAAGGTGGGACAACCAAGGGGAGAGAACTTGGAGAGGGTACTTTGGGGAAGGGGGGAACTTGGGGAGGGTGCCATGAGGGAAGGGGGACAACCAAGGGGAGGGAAATTAGGAGGTACTTGGTGGAGGGTTGGGGTACAGCGTGAGGGAACTTGCAGAGGTATTTCGGGAGGGGGACTAACAAGGGGGGGAATTTGGTGAGGGTACCTTGTGGGAGGGGGGAAACCAAGGGGAGGGTACCTTGTGGGAGGGGGGACACCAAGGGGAGGGTACTTTGTGAGAGGGGGAACACCAAGGGGAGGGAATTTGGGGAGGGACACCAAGGGGAGGGATCTTGAAGAGGGTACCATGTGGGAGGGGGAACACCAAGGGGAGGGAATTTGAGGAGGAGGGACACCAAGGGGAGGATCTTGGAGAGGGTACCATGTGGGAGGGGGACACCAAGGGGAGGGATCTTGGAGAGGGTACCATGTGGGAGGGGGGACACCAAGGGGAGGGATCTTGGAGAGGGTACCATGTGGGAGGGGGGACACCAAGTGGAGGGATCTTGGGGAGGGTACCATGTGGGAGGGGGGACACCAAGGGAAGGGATCTTGGGGAGGGTACCATGTGGGAGGGGGGACACCAAGTGGAGGGTACCATGTGGGAGGGGGGACACCAAGTGGAGGGTACCATGTGGGAGGGGGGACACCAAGTGGAGGGATCTTGGGGAGGGTACCATGTGGGAGGGGGGACACCAAGTGGAGGGTACCATGTGGGAGGGGGAACACCAAGGGGAGGGTACCATGTGGGAGGGGGACACCAAGGGGAGGGATCTTGCAGAGGGTACCATGTGGGAGGGGGGACACCAAGTGGAGGGATCTTGGGGAGGGTACCATGTGGGAGGGGGGACACCAAGTGGAGGGATCTTGGGGGGGTACCATGTGGGAGGGGGACACCAAGTGGAGGGTACTTGTGTCTGCCTCCATCAAGACTGTCTCGTTTGTTTTCTCTGCTATCCATGGAACTCTCAACATTCTTCTTAGAAACCACATCTCGGCTGCCTCAATCTTGTTCTGGCTTCGGTATTACAGCTTTGAAAGACAGGAGCATGAGAGACAACACGAACGTGGAAGTGCTACGCTACACGAATTAGCGAATAGATCGACGATTTCTAACTAAACGGATCGAAAAATTCAGTGAGTATTATTGTTTGATACCAAGTACATGATTACCATTGATTATGTACCAAACATGTGCATGGAATAGATCGTAGTGTATGAAAAATAGCAGCGGCTTTGACACGAGGACACAACACACACACCACACACACACACACACACACACACACACACACACACACACACACACACACACACACACACACACACACACACACACACACACACACACACACACACACACACACACAAACACACACAAACACACACACACACACACACACATACACATACACATACACATACACACACACACATACACACACATACACACACATACACACACACACACACACACACACACACACACACACACAACACACACACACACACAAAGGCACAGTCAGACAATGGTGTGGGTTTGAAACCGTTTCGTCATCTGGGATCTTGTGTTCCTGTTCTCAGTTTGTCAGATCGCAATTACTTAACGCTTTAAAATTCCAAATCTCATAGGCCTTTCTACATTTTGACGTAACTTTAATTCATCATTATATGATTTATTCGTCAGACTCAGTAAATTATCGTCAAGCCTGGTTTTTTACGTGGTTTTAGCTCTGATATAGTTCTAGTTTACATCGATCTGGTGGTGTCAGCTTAATGTTTCATAGGTCCCTCTTCCCCCCTTTCCCCATTTCAAAACCTTGCCAGCGCATAGTATAGGGTTTGGGGCTGGCATCGGAAGTCTGTCAGATAATTGCTGGCAGATTTTGGGTGGAGCACATATGGAGTTTTCCGAATGCAGTGAATCCCTCCTGAACAAACTACAAACTACATCAAACTAAGCTACGCACAAAAAGTTAAGGATCACTATGAGAAAACAGGTGCGTAATAAACTCAGTTCGCTACTGTTATTTATTTCTCAGTCCAGCCAAATTGTTATGAATTCTTGTTCAGCTGTAAGTGGGCGATGTTGTGTTAGTGCGAAAATTGCACGGGATTCTCTACAACTGAGCTTGGCCGCAAACGGAAAAGCGGAAACTTGCGAAAAAGAACCTTGTTTTGGACCGTTCTGCCTGAACACATTGCACAAGCCAGATGGAAAAACCGTTATGCACGTGCAAGCACTGCTGTTTATGTGTGAGATGCTGTCTCTTGCTTGGCTTTATAAGAAGACATTCCACCAGTAGTAGGCCTGATCTGACAATGCCCCACGACGAAAATTGAGCGAGTTTGAGAGGGGACGAGCTGTTGCATGGTTCCAAGATGGTGTTCCCAAGCGAGAAGTGGCCAGGCGACTTCAGGTGTCCATCTCGGTCATTGTCAGACTGATTCAACGCTTCACAGCCACTGGGAGGGTCCATGAAAGACGCAGATCTGGTCGACCGAAGAAGACAAACCCACGTGAAGATCGTCTCATTGAACGACAAGCCCTGCAGACAAGAACAGCCTCTTCCAGCATCATTCGAAGGCAGCTGAGGGTGGCTACTAACATCAACATCAGCCAGCAGACCATACGGAACCGCCTTCATGGGTTTAACCTCCGTTCTCGTCGCCCAGCTGTACGGCCACGCTTAACTCCAGCCCATAGGGCAGCACGCCGCGCCTTCTGCAGACGTCACGTGAGGTGGACACGTCAGCAATGGTCCCAGTCCTGTTCAGTGATGAATCGCGCTTCACCATGAACCACAACGACGGCCGACTGAGGGTCTGGAGGCGCCCAGGGCAACGCTTTATTGACACCACTGTCCAAGAAAAGGTGGCCTTTGGTGGAGGTTCTGTAATGGTCTGGGAGGCCTTCAGCCTTCACCACAGAACACCCTTGTGTCATGTACAGGGTAACTTGACTGGCCTCCGATACCGGGATGAGACCATTCGACCGCTGGCTGTGCCTACACTGCAGCAGATGGGACCGACGGCTGTCTACCAGGATGACAACGCTCGCCCCCACAGGGCAAGGGTGGTCAACGACTTCCTGCAGCAGTCTGGAGTCAACAGAATGGAGTGGCCAGCATGCAGTCCCGATCTCAACCCGATTGAGAACCTCTGGGATGAGCTGGATCGCAAAGTGAGGAGCAACCACCCCCCTCCCAGGGATGCCCAACACCTCTACCAGATGCTGCAGGCTGAGTGGCAGGCGCTTCCACAGAGGATCTTCACCAACCTGGTCAACTCGATGAGGACTCGCTGCGTCGAGTGCCAGAACAGCCATGGTGGTTACACGCATTACTAAACTTTTGGGAGCATCAGAATGCCCTGTCTTGTGATTTCAATGACTTTGGGAAATCAAATTTCGATACGTACCCACTTTGATCAAATGTACACACCAAACGATTGCTCGAAATTGAAGGCAATTGTGTATCGTTATCACTAAAGCATGGAATTAAATGTTTGCCAAACTTCAACGCATTGGCTTTCTTATTTTGAAAGTTATGAATTTTTGTGCAAGTGATCCTTAACTTTTTGTGCATAGTGTATTACAGCTTTGGCCTTCAGAATTAATGGTGGAAGGACTGTGTGTGTGGTGAGTGTGTGTGTGTGTGTGTGTGTGTGTGTGTGTGTGTGTGTGTGTGTGTGTGTGTGTGTGTGTGTGTGTGTGTGTGTGTGTGTGTGTATGTGTATGTATGTGCGTGTCTGTGTGTGTCTGTGTATATGTGTGTGTGTATGTATGTATGTGTGTGTGTGTATGTATGTATGTGTGTGTGTCTGCAAGTGTGTGTAACTTCATAAGTGTGTACGTGTGTGTATGAATGTGTACATAAGTGCGTGAATGTGTAAGTGTGTGCAAGCGAGAGTGTAAGTGTGTGTGCATCAGTGCGCTGTATGTCTTTGCAACATACGAGTATTTGTGTGTGTGTGTGTGTGTGTGTGCGCGCGCGCGTGTGTGGGTGTGAGCGTGTGCGTTTGTGTATTTGTACATGTTTGTATGTTTGAGTGTGTCAACAATTGCTTTCTTTTATGTGTGTGTTTTTGTTTGTGTGTGTGTGTATGTGTTTGTCTTTCTGTCTCTGTCTGTCTATGTCTGTGTGTTCGTTCGTTCTTTGATTTAACGTCTTTTCACTATGAGTGATATTAGACGATGTCTGTGTGTGAGTGTGTGTGTGTGTGAGTTCGTGTGTGTGTGTGTGTTCACGTACATGTATGAGTGCGTGTGTATGTGAATATGGGCGGCTATGTGTGTGTGTATGCATTCATGCCTCACGTGATTTTATATTAACCGATTTCATAAATACGCGCTACCTTCAATAATACATACTAACTTCGACTATATTCCTTACAGTTAAAACAGTTGTGTCAGAAATGGACAGCTGCTGTGACGCGCTCACGTGAGTCCACGATCATGTTTACCCTCTTGACACCCTGACCCCAATAACATGACCCGACTGACCTCGACCATGGCCTTCAAAACACGCCTCGACCGAGTGACCTGACCATCCACTGGCCTTGCTGGGATTCACTGACCTGGCCCATTGACCTTATCGATTTCTTATGTTAATGCCTCTTTTGCTCGATTTATTACGCAAGTATCTCTTTTCAATCTATTTCTGACGTAAAACTTAACGTAACTGTTGTCTCTATTGATCGATTTTTTTGTATGTAAGAGTTTCTACTGATTGATTTGTTATTTAAGTGTCTGTACTGATTGATTTCTTATGCAGGGCTTCCACTTTTCCGCGAATTCGCGGATTTCCGCGAAAACCGAGAGTGAGAATCAGCGAAAAAAAAAAATTTCCGTGAAAAAAAAAATATAAAAAAAACTATAAATTAAGCTCAGATATGTGTCAGACTGCGCAATTTTAAACGTAAATTTTCAAAATTTTCCAGGTGGGCAAGTCCCCCCCGGACCCCCCCCCCCCCCCCCCGCCCCTGATTTTCAGGGATTTTTGCTTTTCCTCAGTGGGAGCCCAGCTTATGTGAGTATCCCCACTCACCCCCCCTCACCCCCACCCCACCCGTGGGGATGCCGAGGGCTCTTTCAGTATAAATAGTATCCCCACCTTCTGGAAATTCTGTGCTGGAAATTTCCTCTTTTCTGTCACTCTTTGTTTCTGCCTTGTTCCTTTGCTTTGTCATTTTTTTCCTATCATTTTCTGCCTTGCTGGTCCATTTACCTGTATGTGTTCGATAAAGTCTTACATACTGTCTCTTAGGATTGATAATTAGATAATGTATTAAGATTGGTGTTGTTGTTGTTGTTGATGTTGTTGCTGTTGTTTTACTCTAGAGAAATGAGATATGCGGGAGCAATTTTAGGTACTTTAGTCCCGTTTTTGTGTGTCTTAGTGTCCTTAGTTATGTTTACATTTGTATTCAGATGTGTTTTTGAAATCCCCTGTGTGATACATTGGACAGTGTGGTCAACGCCAGGTGCATCTCCTTAGATTATGTGCACGAATACCTTGTTATATGTGCTTACTTTGCTTTTCCTTTTTTTTTTCCTGTTGAAGTATTGTGTATGTTTTGAAACGGTTAAAGCCCTGATATGGCTCTACGCAGTCGGCTGGGCTTTGAATAAAAATAGTTGTAACTGTAATGTTTGTGTGTGTGAGTATGTGTGTATGTATATATGTATGTATGTGTTGTGCTTTGGTATGTGTGTATGTGCATGCATGCAAGTGTGAATGTCTGCATGTCAGTGTGTGTATGCATGTGTGTGTGTGTATGTGAATGAATGTGTTTGGGTGAGTGCATGTGTATATATGTGTCAGTGTGTATGTGCGTGAGTATGTATGCCATGTAATCTTGTGTGTATGAATGTATGTCTCACCTGTCTCACCTGTCAGCGTCACCGGATTTGGTGTTGGCCGCTGCAGATCTGGATGCCACCATCTCCCTCCAGAATGCTCTGTCTTGACTTCTGTGGACAATTTCTTGAATATTTAGGGTTGATTATGTTCTCAATGTATGAGATTCGAGGTCTGCCTTTCTTCTTTTTTGCCACTGTTTTTTTTCCTTGAAAGATGGTTGCCATGAGGTCCATGTTCTTGTTGCGTGACACATGGCCCATGTATTTTAGTCTTCTCTTGTTGATGTCTGCCAGTAGTTTTCTGGTGGTATCAAGTTCTTCCAGTACACGTTCATTAGTTCTGTCTGTCCATTTGACACGTAGTAGTCTCCACTAAAGCCACATCTCTGCTGCCTCAATTTTTCTGCAATCAATTTTTCTCAGAGTCCAGGCTTGGCAACCATAAATCATGACTGGCCAGATCAAACATTTTAGAAGTCTAACTTTCAGGCCGTTTGGTATGCCTCTGTTTTTCCAGATGTTGTTGAGTTGGACCATTTTTTGCTTTGCCATTCCAATTCTTATTTTGCTGTCTTTGGAGCAGGTTCCATCATCAGTTTTTAGAGCCAAGATACTTGAAATCCTTAACATTTTCTAAAGAAACTTTGTTAATTATGATGTCATGATTGTTTTCAGTGTCTTTGCCTTTGATATGTAGCACTTTTTTCTTGGCATTCAAGTTTAGACCAGCCTTTTTGCCTGATGCATTTACCCTGTATAGATTTCTTTTTATGCTGGTAATGTTGTCTGGTAACAGCACAGTATCATCGGCATAGCGCAGGTTATGAGTGTATGTATGTGTATTTATGTTTGTGTATGTGTGTGTCGGACTATATGTGTGTGCTTGTGCGTGTGCATGTGTGTGTGTGTGTGCGTGCGTGCAAGTGTGACTGTGTGCAAGATAGTGTGTGTGTGTGCTTGTGTGTGAATTTATGCGTTTGGAAGAGTGTGTGTGTGTGTGTGTGTTGTGTGTGTGTGTGTGTGTGTGTGTGTGTGTGTGTGTGTGTGTGTGTGGATGGATGTGTCATTGTATACATGTATGTGCGTGAGCGTATAATTATGCGTACGTAATACTCGTATTATGTGTAGAGTGTATGTATGTGTGTTTGTGTGTGTGTGTTTCGGACTATATGCATGTGCTTGTGCATGAGTGTGTATGTGTGCTGTTGCATGTGTTTATGTGTGTACATAATGTGCGTGTGTGTGGTGTGTGTGTGTATGTATGTATGTTAAATTGAAGTGTTTGCGAACATTGCTGTATCTGACCACAAGTTACTAACTGGGCAGATTTTTTTTGTATCAAAGCCGGATTGGTTCACACCCTGATCGTGACCCACAACCAGGATGTTATGTTTTGTTTTGTTTTGTTGCTTTTTGTTGTTGTTGATTTTTCAACTGTTTTATCTCTTGCACCGCTCCTATGTCACTACCCCCACAAACCCCCATACACCCCACACACACACCCCACACACACACATACACCCCTCCACACACACACACACACACACCCACACCCCATCCCCACACACAGACACACACACACACACACACACACACACACACAGACACACACACACGGACATATACACACAGAGACACACACACAGAGACACACAGACACAGACACACAGACACAGACACACACACACAGACACACACAGACAGACACACACATACACACACATACACACACACACACACACACACACACACACACACACACACACACACACACAGAGCTATTGTCGTCTCCCCAACATACCTCTAAATTTACCGAAACTAAGATCACCACGAGAGCAGAGGACTTGAAGGGCCTACAGAATCTGGGACAATTCTTTTTTTTTCACAATGCTCATCATCATCACCATTATCATCATCATCATCATCATCAAGTGCCCTGCCCCGTGGCGTTGGCGATCATGGCCCTCCATATGTACCTATTCCTTGTTGCCGCAAGCACATCTTCCACACTCTCTGT
>JAPXFY010000032.1:35498843-35506343 GCA_030674185.1 Monoplex corrugatus | reverse complement strand
TAAGAACAACCCGAAATAGAAATACAATCATTACGACAAGGGAGTGACAGTTTTTAAAAATAGACACAGGTCAAAGGTTACTGTCACTAGTTCACGACTTCAGACCCGTTTGGCTATCTACCGTGGTCTGAGTTGCAAGGACAACAAAATATGGTTAGGTTTTTTATATGTTATCCTTTTTTCCCTTCTTCTTATACTTCTTTTTGTTGTTGTTGTTTTTGTTTGTTTGTTTGTTCCTTTCTTTCTTCTTCTTACTCTTCTTGTTGTTCTTCTTGTTGTTCTTCTTGTTGTTCTTCTTCTTGTTCTTCTTCTTGTTCTTGTTCTTCTTGTTCTTGTTCTTCTTCTTCTTCGTTTTCTTGTTCTTCTTCCTTTTTTTCTTGTTCTTTTTCTTCTTCCTCTTCTTCTTGTTCTTGTTGTTTTTTTTCTTGTTCTTCTTCCTCTTCTTTTTGTTCTTCTTCTTGTTCTTCTTGTTCTTCTTGTTCTTGTTCTTCTTGTTCTTCTTCTTCCTCTTCTTGTTCTTGTTCTTCTTGTTCTTGTTCTTCTTCTTCTTGTTCTTCTTGTTCTTCTTGTTCTTCTTCTTCTTCTTCTTCTTGTTCTTCTTCTTCCTCTTCTTGTTCTTGTTCTTCTTCATCTTCTTGTTCTTCTTCTTCTTGTTCTTGTTCTTGTTTTCCTTCTTCTTCTTCTTCTTCTCGTTCTTCTTCCTTTTCTTCTTGTTGTTCTTCTTCTTTCAGTAAATTCCATTTTAGAATTTCAGCATTCAAGAAGATTAAAGGCATTCTTACCAACAAATGCCTATCAGTTAATATCAGGAAGAGTTCTTGAATGTTATATAGAACCGATAATGTTATATGGTTGTGAGGCGTGGGCAGTCAACAAGCAAAGCCGGAACAAGATTGAGGCAGCCGAGATGTGGTTTCTAAGAAGAATGTTGAGAGTTCCATGGACAGCAAAGAAAATAAACGAGACAGTCTTGATGGAGGCAGACACAAGAAGATCATTCATAATAAGGAAGATTAGGAAAAGACAGGCAACATTTATAGGCCATTTTATGAGGAAAGGGGAATTGGAGCACCTGGTCACAACAGGAAAGCTGGAGGGAAACAGAGCACCAGATGGACCCAGGGAGAAAATATTGGCCGGACTTGCAGGGTGGCTGAAGACAGAGAGGGTGGAAGAAGTGTTTGCGGCAAGCAAGGGACAGATACATATGGAAGGCCATGATCGCTAACACCATGCGGCAGGGCACATGATGATGATGATGAATTCTTTGAAAGGGCCTTGGACTCAATGACCGTGATCCGTGTAAATTAAGGTTTAATTTGCTAATGTCTGCACCTGATGAAAAATCATCCTGTCTAATCTAAGTGTGCATATACATCATCATCATCATCATCATCATCATCATCATCATCAGGTGCCTTGCCGCATGGCGTTGGCGATTATGTACTTCCAACTGTCTCTATCTCCTGTTGCCTCAAGCATCTCTTCCACCCTCCTTGTCTTCAGCCACTCTGCAAGTCCGTCTAGGATCTTCCCCTGGGTCTACCCGGTGCTCTCTTTCCCTGCAGGAAGCTGGATGATAGGGTGAGAGAGTCCAAAGGTTAAGTTTTTGCTTAGGAAGCTGGTGGATAGGGTGAGAGAGTCCAAAGGTTAAGTTTTTGCTTAGGAAGCTGGTGGATAGGGTGAGAGAGTCCAAAGGCTACATTTTTGTCTAGAAAGATGGTGGATAGGGTGAGGGAGTCCAGGTTAAATTTTTGCTTAGGAAGCTGGTGGATAGGGTGAGGGAGTCCACGTTAAATTTTTGCTTAGGAAGCCGGTGGATAGGGTGAGGGAGTCCAAAGGTTAAGTTTTTGCTCAGGAAGCCGGTGGATAGGGTGAGGGAGTCCAAAGGTTAAGTTTTTGCTCAGGAAGCCGGTGGATAGGGTGAGGGAGTCCAAAGTTTGTTTCTGCTTAAGAAGCTGGTGGGTAGGGTGAGGGGTCCAAAGGTTGTTTTTCGCTCGGCTATCATCGTTGACAATGCAGGCTGCTGGTGGAAAGGGTGCGAGAGTCAAAGGGTTAGTTAAGGTGACGAAAAAAAATGGAACTCTGTTTCCACTCCCAGCCCCACCCCACCTACCCCCCACCCCCTACCCCCAATCTCCATAATAATTCCTTCTACCTACCGTAGGACTGTTATTCCGTTACGAAACGTGACAAGCTTAGATGAAAAATAACGTGCATTGAACGTAGACCACTGATCTGGAAATGGCCGCCAGTGTAAAACTTTTTGTTTGGCCTCGTGTCAGAAGACTTTGTGTGTCTGTTGATATGAGAACTAATGTGATGCTTTGTCTGCTTCACTTCCTTAACCCTTTGACTACCGCACCCTATCCACCAACTGCAAAAGCTTAACCCTTTGACTCCCTCACCCTATCCACCAGCTTCCTATAGGAAACTGGTGGATAGAATGAGGGGTTCAAAGGATTAAATTTTTGTTTTGCTACCCTGGTTGACAATGCAGGATGCTGGTGGATAGGGTGCGGAAGTCAAAGGGTTAAAGCTGCTGCCTCTGGGACCTGTCAAGAAAGAGTTCAAATGCCGGCCACTTCGGCCTTGCACGTAGATTATGACACGGCTGTACGTAACAAGTCCTAACGGCCTTGCTAAAAGAAAATCCTCTGGGGATCTGCTTAAGGAATGGAGACAGTGGGAATGACAGACAAAAAAAAAAATGCACACACACACACACACACACACACACACACACACACACACACACACACACACACACACACACACACACACACACACACACATATATATATATATATATATATATATATATCATCATCATCATCAGGTGCCCCTGCCGCAAGGCGTTGGCGATCATGGACTTCCATCTGTCTCTATCTCTCGTTGCTCCTAGCATCTCCCCCACCCTCCTCGTCCGCAGCCACTCTGCAAGTCCGTCCAGCATTTTCTCCTGGGTCTCCTGGTGCTCTCTTTCCCTCCAGCTTTCCCGTTGTGACCAGGTGCTTCAAATCCCCCTTCCTCATAAAATATATATGAAATATATTATATGTATGTATATAATGCCAAAATATACTTTCAGTTGTCCATTTTTAACGCTCAGTGGAACAACCATATGCCAATGTTCTCCCTGTAGAAAACAGAATTTCTTCATGACATGTTTCTTGAATATTGATGTACATAATCAAAGAGCATCATTGATTAGAATATTATCTTATATGTTTTGTAAGTTATAGGTTGCTTTTATGTGAACAATGGTTGTCTTATATGTACAAATTGATATCATATCTGTTACCACATTGTTCGATGATACTTGATTGTCGTTCAGCAAAGGGATGTGGTTTGTGAAACGGGTTTATAGGGGAAATGTTGACATGTGCCAAATCTTAACGTTCATTTTCATTATGTATATTCTGTATACTATGCGGAGGCAGCCGAGATGTGGTTTTTAAGAAGAATGTTGAGAGTTCCATGGACAGCAAAGAAAACAAACGAGACAGTTTTGATGGAGGCAGACACAGGTAGATCACTCGTAAGGAAGATTAGGAAAAGACAGGCAACATGTATAGGCCATTTTATGAGGAAGGGGGATTTGGAGCACCTGGTCACAACGGGAAAGCTGGAGGGAAAGAGAGCACCAGGTAGACCCAGGGAGAGAATGCTGGACGGACTTGCAGAGTGGCTGAGGATGAGAGGAGGGTGGGGGAGATGCTTGAGGCAACAAGAGATAGAGACAGAGGGAAGTCCATAATCGCCAACGCCATGCGGCAAGGCACCTGATGATGATGATGATAATGATGATGATGATGATGACCAAAACAACAATTACGTTATGAGGGGCAATAAGTAGGCCAGTTTTACCTCTTTGACACCCGCACCCTGTCTGCCAACTGCAAAAAACTTAACCCTTTGATTCCCTCACCCTATCCATCAGCTTCCTGCAGAAGCAGGAAGGGTGAGTGCATGAAAGGGTTAAGTTTTTGCTGTGCTAGCATGGTTGGCAATGCAGGATGCTGGTGGATAGTGTGTGGGAGTCAAAGGGTTAAGTTTTTGCTGTGCTAGCATGGTTGACAATGCAGGAAGCTGGTAGACAGGGTGTGGGAGTCAAAGGGTTAAGTTTTTGCTGTGCTAGCATGGTTGACAATGCAGGAAGCTGGTGGACAGGGTGTGGGAGTCAAAGGGTTAAGTTTTTGCTGTGCTAGCATGGTTGACAATGCAGGAAGCTGGTGGATAGTGTGAGGGAGTCAAAGGGTTAATGTAACCTACCCCGTTACGACCATTAGCATGTGAATCCGACCTCAACCAACAGATCTACTGAGGCCCCGTCACATACTGTGCATGCAGCCATGTCACATCTACTGTACACATACTTACACATTTCGCCCACGGGCATGCCATAACATTGAATGTCCGATCACAGAATCTAAGCAACGTCAGTCCCGGTAAATATTTGGATGGGTGATCATCGCGTGGTAACACCGCTTCGTTTGTTTCGTTTCGTTTCGTAAAAAGTTTGTCAAAAGGCCAGCGTTTTATTTATAACGTCTTTGTTAATTTAAAGTCCTACCACACCTAGTGTATATTTGAGGATTGACGATAAGACATGTTTTATTAAAGTATCACGAAATCCAAAACCAGTGCTACAACCCGCGTTCAAGCAAACAGGAACCAGAAAAACACGAAAATAGAATCAGAACGCGTATTTAATACAACAAGACAAGACAGGCGCAAATTTTCGGCCAACGGGCCTTTGTCAAGCGTGAATGTAAGATCACAAACACCAAACACAAAATTACGATAAAAAGACTGAAACTTCCCTGCTGCTTCGTCCAGTGGGGGAAATGGACTAAATGAAATGTGTAAGTAAGTAATGGTAAGAAATGGGGAGAGGGGAGGCAAATATGATGTCAAAGGGGAAGTGAGATGAATTCCGCAATTTGAAAAGTGGTCATGCCATATTAGTATTGTTTTGTCCTGAAGAGGGTCCAGGGCTATAACTATGAGGTAAGGCTGATGTAAACGGATTGTGCCTAGTGCAACGAATCCAGTCTGACCTTGGAATAGGAAGAAAAACATCCTAAACCAACAGCCAAGGGGCTGAAGGGAAAACCGGAGTACCCGGAGTAAAAAACCCTTAGTCAGACGCGGCTGGGCCTGTCTTGAGAAACGGGAATTAGAACAGATGAAATAAGTATCGTTATTCCATCGTACGCTGTGACGTGATTTGTCCTTTTTTTTCAGGATCATCGCATTCTGAGAGATTACCTTTGTGCTCACCTTTTTCTTTCTTTCTTTCTTTCTTTCTTTTTATTTGTCCCATTTTCTATGTCACCTCAACAGCCACAGAAGCTGGAACAATTTTTACAGTGCGATGATGATGATGTCGATGAGGATGATATTCATGGTGCTATTGAGTTCCATATAGGATTGAGACTTCGTGACAGGGCTGTACTCTACGCTTACTATCGTAATATATCCTGGCGTCAACCAGGCCCGAGAGATACAGACACCTGCGGTGCTGGCCAGAAGATTTGAGCAACACCTTCAGTGACGCAGCCGTGAAGTGGATAAGACTCGACTGTGTGGTTCCAGTCTTCCCAATGAGCCCATAGCACGCTCAACTCTGGGTAGGAACCGTTCAGAGCCGAAAAATCCTGCAATGATTTTTAAATGGGCTGATGGGGATTCGAACCCACAACCTTCCAGTCAGTAATCTGTGTTTTGTCCAATTTTTATTTTCGTCTTGTGTCTGTAACGTAACGTCGTGAAAGTGTTGTGTTTTGTTTACGTTTGACAAACGCCGGTTGGCCGAATATTTGCGCCTGTCTTGTCTTGTCTTGTCTTGTCTTGTCTTGTCTTGTCTTGTCTTGTCTTGTCTTGTCTTGTCTTGTCTTGTCTTGTCATATGAAATACGCGTTCTGGTTTCATTTTTTATGTATTTCTGATTTTTAAATCATCTTCATCATCATCGTCGTCGTCGTCGTCGTCATCATCATCATCGTCGTCGTCGTCGTCGTCACAATCATCATCGTCGTCGTCGTCATCGTCATCATCATCGTCGTCGTCGTCGTCATCATCATCGTCGTCGTCGTCATCATCGTCGTCGTCGTCATCATCACCATCATCGTCGTCGTCGTCGTCGTCATCATCATCGTCGTCGTCGTCGTCTTCGTCGTCATCATCGTCGTCGTCATCATCATCGTCGTCGTCGTCGTCGTCGTCGTCATCATCATCATCATCATCATCATCATCATCATCATCATTGTGATGTGCCCTGCCGCATGACGTTGGCGATCATGGCCCTCCGTAGAATATGTCTTTTGTCGCTACAAGTGTTTCTCCCACCCTCTCTGTCTTCATCCACCACTCTGCAAGTCCGTCCAATATTTTCTCCCTGGGTCTACCTGGTGCTCTTTTTCCCTCCAGCTTTCCTGTTGTGACCAGGTGCTCAAATTTCCTCTTTCTTCATAAAATGCCCTATTTTGTTCTGTTTTTTTCCCCCTGATCTTCTCCATTCCTGATTTTCTTGTGTTTGCCTCTTTCAAGCTCTGTTTCGTTTGTTTTCTTTGCTGTCCATGAAACTCTTTACATTCTTCGTAGGAACCACATTTCAGCTGCCTCAATCTTGTTCTGACTGCGTGTTGACTGTCCACGCTTCTCATCTGTACAATAGTATCGGATTTACATAACTGAAGAACTATGCTCCTGATGTTAATTGACAGGCATTTGATTCTTAACTACAATAATTACAAGATATAGAATATCAGTTATTGATTGTGGCCGTCAAAAAGCTACATATGAACTAAAATTTGATGTGCAGTGGTTGGAGGACAATGATAAACTATTGATTTCAAATATTTTCAGTGTTCCTGAGAAAGCGCTGTTGACACATCTTCCTCGAAAAGTGCTGATTTTAGGCTTTTTTTTTTTGTTGGTCCATGTAACCTTGACTTTGATAGCCTTATCTTTCAAACTCACTTTACGCGACCGCTCAAAGGTCTACGACCCCAGGATTATGGAACTATCTAGTAGACTCAGGCTGCACTCATGGGTTTAGGCAGGTTTGAGGCTGAGCCGTGTCATTCTGGATTTCTCATCACTGCAGCTTTGGGATAGTGCAGTGATTCATTCCTGGATCGGAGTACGTCATCATGAGAACTGAAACTGAACTACTATAAGAGCTAGACAATTCGTTTCGACAATTCTTGGCACAGATAGACATACATACAGACAGACAAACACAGACACACGTCGACACACGCGCGCACACACACACATAACACACACACACAACACGCACACAACACCAACATACACACACAACACACATACAAACACACACACACAAACACACACAAACACACACACACACACAAACACACACACACACAAACACACACACAAACACACACACGCACACACAGACACAAACACACACAAACACACACACACAAACACAAAACACAACACACACACAAAACACACACACAC
>JAPXFY010000032.1:35478843-35486343 GCA_030674185.1 Monoplex corrugatus | reverse complement strand
GAGAGAGAGTGAGATAGAGACACTGAGAGTGAGTGAGAGTGAGAGAGAGTGAGAGAGAGTAAGTGAGAGAGAGTGAGATGGAGAGTGAGAGTGAGAGAGAGAGACAGACAGACAGACAGACAGATATATGGACGGACGGACAGACAGACAGACAGACTTACGAACGGACGGACAGACAGAGAGACAGACACAGAAAGAGTTATTCATCCAAGAAAAGTAAATACAAAGTTAGAAAGAAAATGAAAAGGAAGAAAAACAGGAAAGAATAGAAAATTGAAAGAAAAAGAGCTTTCCCCTTTCCTAAAGAAACACACACACACACACACACACACACACACACACAAGCACGCACGCACGCACACACACACACACACACACACACACACACATACATACATACATGTATACATACACACACACAGAGACACACACACATAAACACACACACACACACACACACACACACACACACACACACACACACACACACACACACACACACACACACACACACACAACACACACACACACACACACACGTAAACTAAGGAGAAGTAAAGGACCTATGAAACACTAAGCTCACACCACCAGAATGATAGAAACATTAAGATGAGCAGCAAACAGGCCAGTCTTTAATGTTGTGGGCTGGGGATTTGAACTCGAGATATCAGATCTTGAGTCCACGGCTCTATCCAGAGAACCAACCAGCCCGCTTTGGAAGAAAAAACAAACAAACAACAAACAAACAAACAAAAAAATAATACCAAAGAAATAAGAGGTAAGCAGGTGGAATTTTTACAATATAAACCAAAGAACATAACTCTTGAGAGTCACGTAGGAATTATCTCCCATGCTGTAGAACTTCTCAAATCTAACACAAGTTTGCGCTACCCATTCAGCTAGCATAGAAGCAGATACAAAGCACAAAAACAGTAAGCTCAGAACACTCCTCAAAAAAGGAGCGCCCAAGTCTACCTTTATACTCTGCAACTACCCTACACACAACTATGAGAGAGGAGATAAATGCATACAATATATTGGTCTTATGTTCAAGATTGACATAGTCTTTTATTCTTGAACTGACCAAACACACACACATAGACAAGACAGAACATAGATTGACATAGTCTTTTATTCTTGAACTGACCAAACACACACACATAGACAAGACAGAACATAGATTGACATAGTCTTTTATTCTTGAACTGACCAAACACACACACATAGACAAGACAGAACATAGATTGACATAGTCTTTTATTCTTGAACTGACCAAACACACACACATAGACAAGACAGAACATGGAAACAAACAAACAGTTGGTACCCAGATGTTACCCCAACACCCCACATGTTCATCATTTGTTCCCTCGTGCACGCAAAGGTCACACAGACTGGCATCACACACACACACATGTAAATCTGGAATGTAACCACCCTCCACCACCATCATCACCACAACCGTCACCACCATCGTCATCATCCATCCAGTATTATCGCCACCATCACCATCATCATCATCACCATCATTGTTGTAGATTGTGTGAGGTGCGTACAAGTGAATGCGTGTTTTTGTTATGTTCGGTGAGTGGTTGAGAGTGGAACTCTTGTGATTGTGATTGTTATTGTTATTGTTGTTGTTGTTATTGTTGTTGTCATTGTTATTGTTGTTGTTGTTGTTATTGTTGTTATTGCTATTGTTATTGTTGTTGTTGTTGTTGTTATTGCTGTTGTTATTGTTATTGTTGTTGTTATTGTTATTGTTATTATTGTTGTTATTGTTATTGTTGTTGTTGTTATTATTGTTGTTGTTGTCGTTATTGTTGTTGTTGTTATTGTTATTGTTGTTATTGTTGTCATTGTTGTTATTGTTATTGTTGTTGTTGTTATTGTTGTTGTTATTGTTGTTGTTATTGCCATGTTATTGTTATTGTCATTGTTATTGTTATTTTTGTTATTATTGTCATTGTTGTTATTGTTATTGTTGTTGTTGTGATTGTTATTGTTGTTGTTATTGTCATATTGTTGTTGTTATTGTTATTGTCATTGTTACTGTTGTTTAAAGCCCAGCCGACTGCGTAGAGCCATATCAGGGCTATAACAACTTCAAAATATCCAAAACTTCAACAGGGGGGGAAAAAAAGCAAAGAAAATTAAGTACACATATCAATGCATTCGCGCACATAATCTAAGGACATGCTCCCGGCGTTGACTACTTCGTCCAATTTATTTATCGCACAGGGGATTTTTTAAAAGACATAACTGAATACAAAATAATTTCAGCTGCCTAAGGACACCAAAACATATATAAAAACGGGTATAAATTACCTAAACTTGCTTCCGGATATCTCACCTCCCTAGAGCCAAAAAATGCGCTGAATATATGTACTCAATAATTATCAATCCTAAGAAAAAATACGTAAGACTTTACTGAACACGTACAGGTGAACGGACCAGCGAGACCTAACCTGATAGGAAGAAATGACATAAAAAAGGAAGAAAGAAACAAAGAGAGACAGAAAAGAGGGCATTAAATTTTCTAATACTGAATTTCCAGAAGGTGGGGATACTAGTTAGTTATACTGAAAGAGCCCCTAGTCATCCCTACGGGGGGGGGGGGGGGGGGGGGAGGGGGAGGGGAAACTCTTGTGAGGAGGAGGGAGGAAAAAGTAATAACGGTATAAAAAATAAAAAGGTTTCGTCGTCTGCAACCGCTTGTTGTTTTGTTGTGGAACGAATGATTGTTATTCGCCTTATTGTTCACACTTTAGTAAACAAACAACCATCACCACCAACATCGCCACTATCATTACTGACTTGAGCTTGCTTTATTTACTTTACTCCCCCCTCCCCCCCCCCCCCCCCCCCCCCCCCCCCCCCCCATGGAGATGCCAGCAGGGGCTCCTTCAGTATAAATAATATATCCCCTGATTCTGGAAATTCTGCGGTAGAAATTTCCTCTTTTCTGTCACTCGCTTTGTATCGTTCTTCCTCCTTTGCTTTCTGTCATTTCTTCCTATCACTTTCAGCCTTGCTGGTCCATTCACCTGTATGTGTTCGATAAAGTCTTACGTACTTTCTCTTAGGACTGATAACTGGGTACATGTATTAAAGTGCATTTTTGGCTCTAGGGATATGTGTGATACGCGGAAGCGATTTTACGTAATTTACGCCCGTTTTTATATATGTTTTAGTGTCCTTAGCTACGTTTAAATTTGTATTCAGGTGTGTGGGTTTTTTTTTATAGATCCCCTGTTCGATAAATTGGACAGAATGGTCAACTCCAGGGGCATGACCTTAGATTATGTGCGCGAATGCATTGACATGTGTACTTAATTTTCTTTTCCTTTATTTTTCCCTGTTGAAGTATTGTGTATATTTTGAAGCGGTTATAGCCTTGATATGGCTCTACGCAGTCGGCTGGGCTTTAAACATCAATAACGAAAAAATCTACTTTACTTGCTTTACTTTCCATAGGTTTCCATACAGCAACGAAGATACGCCACCCTCGCCTGTTGTGGGCCATCCTCTGTATGGTGCTCTCAGTGTGGGTCAGGGCCTTGACTTCTCCTTCGACGAGAAAACGTTTGCTGGGAACACAGCCTCAACAACCATCCAACCATCCAACCAACCAACAAACCAACCACCAACCAACCAACCAACCAACCAACCAACCAACAAACCAACCAACCAACCAAGCAACCAACCAATCAACCAACCAATCAACCAACCAACCAAACAACCAACCAACCAACCAACCAACCAAACAAACCAACCAAACAACCAAACTAACCAACCAACCAACCAACCAACAAACCAACCAACCTACCAACAAACCAACCTTCCAAATCAACCAACCAACCAACCAGCCAACCAACCAGCCAACCAACCAACCAACAAACCAACCAACCAACCAACCAACCAACCAGCCAACCAATCAACCAACTAACCAAACTAACCAACAAACCAACCAACCTACCAACCAACCAACCTTCCAAATCAACCAACCAACCAACCAGCCAACCAAACAGCCAACCAACCAACCAACAAACCAACCAACCAACCAACCAACCAACCAGCCAACCAATCAACCAACTAACCAAACTAACCAACAAACCAACCAACCAACAAACCAACCAACCAACCAATCAACCAATCAACCAACTAACCAAACTAACCAAACAAACCAACCAACCAGCCAACCAACCAACCAACAAACCAACCAACCAACCAACCAACCAACCAACCAGCCAACCAATCAACCAGCCAACTAAACTAACCAACAAACCAACCAACCAACCAACCAACCAACCAACCAGCCAACCAATCAACCAACTAACCAAACTAACCAAGAAACCAACCAACCAACCAACAAACCAACCAACCAACCAACCAACCAACCAACCAATCAACCAACAAACCAACCAACCAACCAACCAACCAAACAAACAACCAACTAAACAACCAACCAACCAACCAAATCAACCAACCAACCAACCAAACAACCAAACAATCAACCAACCAACCAAACCAACCAACCAACCTACCTACCAACCAACCAACCAACCAACCAACCAAACAACCAACCAACCATCCAACCAACCAACTGATCAGCCAGCCAGCCAACCAACCAACCAACCAACCAACAAACAAACCAAAAAACCCAGACAAACAAATAACAAACATCACCATTACCACAACCACCACTACCACCATCATTACCACTATCATCACCAACTCCCACCATCATCACCACCACCACCCTTACACCGACACCGTCTGCCAACTTCGCCAAGTAACTTGGCATCAAGTGTGTTACGGTGCCAGAAAAACAAGCGAGCTGACAAGCTGTTGGTACAGTCATAATTATTGTGGGACTTTTCGGTCTCTGAGCAGGGGTCTTTTGATCCAGAGTTGAGCGGGTGCTGTGGGCTCATTGGGAAGACTAGGACCACACAGTCGAGCCATATCCACTTAACGGATCCGTCATTAAGGGTGTTGCTCGAATCTCCCGACTCTGTGGCCTTTCTCGTCGATGGCGACGGTCGGCAGCGGAAAATTAGTTATCTTAATTAATTAAAACACAGCGACGCTCATGGCTAAAACAACCAATGCGCGATCGGCACGGTTTCTGACAACGACTACAGTAGTAGTATACTTTGGAGTCATCCATCGTGGGGCATTTGCGTCTTTGTCTAACCTCTGTAGCGCGCTCGACTCTATCCTCTTCATAAGCTCTTTGCTCCTGCGAAAACAGCAGCCCTCCACCCCACTCGATCCTGGGATACCGTATCCCAGGTTGCAACATTGATAGAAAATTCTCTTATGGACGTTTTACACTGGTCCTTGAAGCGAAACTTGGGTCGTCCAACATTACGCGTGCCCTCAGACAGTTCCCCATACAGAATCTGTTTGGGGATTGTGGAGTTATCCATGCGAGCAACGTGACCAAGCCACAAACCGTAACCCCGAACACTCACACAAACACAAACCTTAACCTCAACCCTCACCCTAACCCTAACCCTAACCCTAAACCTAACCCTAAAACCTAACCCTAACCCTAACCCTAAACCTAACCCTCACCCTCACCCTAACCCTAAACCTAACCCTAAAACCTAACCCTAACCCTAAACCTAAACCTAACCCTCCCCCTAACCCTAAAACCTAACCCTAACCTAACCCCAACCCTAACCCTAACCCTAACCCTAACCTAACCCTAACCCTAACCCTAACCCTGATCCTAACCCTAACCCGAACCCAAACCCTGACCCTAACACTGAATCTTAACCCTAACCCTAACACTAACCCTAACCTAACCCTAACCCTAACCCTAACCCTAACCATTACCATAACCATAACATAAACCCTAACCCTAACCCTAACCATAACATAAACCCTAACCATAATCATAACCCTAACCATAACATAAACCATAACCATAACCATAACCATAACCCTAACCTTAACCTAACCCTAACCCTAACACTAATTCTAATCCTAACCCTATCCCTAACCCTTAAAATCTAAAACCTCACCCTTAACCCTAACCCCTAACCCTTAACCCTAATGCTCAACATCACCTTCATCCTAACCCTAACCCCTAACCCCTAACTCCTAACCCCTAACCCCTAACCCTAAACCCTATACCCTAAACCCTAAACCCTAAACCCTAAACCCTAACCCCAAACCAATGGTAACCCTAACCCTAAGCCCTAAACCCCTAAACCCCTAAGTCCTTAAACCCTAACCCTAACCTAAACCCAACCCCAATCCTAACCCTAGTTGTAGCCCTAGCCCTAACCCTAACCCTCAGCCCTAAACCTAACCCTAACCCTAACCTTAACCCATAACCCCTAACCTTCTCACCCCTAACCCTAACCCCAAACCTTCACCCATAACCCATAAACCCTCACCCTAACCCTCACCCTCACCCTCACCCCTAACCCTAACCCTAACCCCTAACCCTAACCCTAACCCTCACCCTCACCCCTCACCCTCAACCCCTTACCCCTATCCCTACCCCTAACCCCTAACCCCTCACCCCTAACCCTAACCCCTCACCCCTAACCCCCAACCCTAGCCCTAACCCTAAACCTTAACCCTGACCCATAAGCCTAACAACCCAAACCTTCACACAGACACACAGACACAGACACACACAGACACACACAGACAGACAGAAACACACACACTGACACACACAGACACAGACACAGACACAGACACAGACACAGACACAGACACAGACACAGACACAGACACAGACACAGACACAGACACACAGACACACACACGGCAGATGTCGGTGGTAGGTATTACACGGCAGATGGTCGGTGCTGAAAGATGAAAAACATAAGCATTCTTTCTGTGTTCATCCCTCTCTCTCTCTCTCTCTTTCTCTCTCTTTCACACATGCGCGCACGCGCGTCCCGCGCGCGCCGATCGCGCGATAAAAATTGGCACACACGCACACAAAAATGAGACGTTTTGTATCTGGGACGCATCGAACCTGGGACATATCGAGTTTGGGACGTATCGAACCTGGGACGTATCGAAATTTGGGACGTATCGAATTTGGAACGTATCGAATTTGGGTCGCGTCGATTTTGGGACTATCGAATTTGGGACGTATCGAATTTGGGACGTATCCAACTTGGGACGTATCGAATTTAGGACGTATCGAATTTGGGACGTATCGAATTTAGGACGTATCGAATTTAGGACGCATCGAGTTTGGGACGTATCGAGCTTAGGACATATCTGATTTGGGACGTATTGAACCTGGGACGAATCGAATTTGGGACGTATCGATTTTGGAACGTATCCAATTTGGGACGCATCGAACCTGGGACGTATCGATTTTGGAACGTATCGAATTTTGGACGTATCGAACCTGGGACGTATCGAACCTGAGACGTATTGATTTTGGAACGTATCCAATTTGGGACGCATCGAACCTGGGACGTATCGAATTTGGAACGTATGGAATTTTGGACGTAT
>JAPXFY010000032.1:35466343-35471343 GCA_030674185.1 Monoplex corrugatus | reverse complement strand
AGAATAATAAGCGCACGTCTTCACACACATACGTACTCGCATACAATGATACACGCGCACACGCACAGACGTGATTGCGAGACGGTTATTGGGGTTATTGCTAGGATTAAGACTGGAAGCAATTAGGTTATGTATATCCGCAAAATTTCAGATAACTGAACTGTACCTTTGCCGAAATTACTAATCCTTAAGTAAAAATGCTCAATTTGTCCCACTTTTCGAGGTCGTTGGAGTAGAGATAGTAGTCTAGTAGAGACCTTGCTATTATCAGGTCATTTTTTTTCAGACGGATCGTAACTGTCACCCTGGCGATCAGGCACCCGTTATTTTTGTTTAAAGCCCAGCCGACTGCGTAGTCATATCGGGGCTATCACTTTTTCAAAACAACGCATGATATTCAACAGGAAAAAGAGAATTTATTAACACGTATTAATGCATTCGCGCACATAATCTGAGATGCCCCTGAGGTTGTTCAGTCTGTCCAATCTATCGCACAGGGGATTTAAAAAACATACTTGAATACAAATTTAAAGATAACTAAGGACACTAAAACGTATATAAGAATGGGCCTTAATTACCTAAAATTGTTAACGCATATCTTTTTCCTAAAGCCCAAGATGCACACTTGATACGTGTACCCAATTATCAATCTTAAAAGTACATGACTTTATCGAACACGCAGGTGAATGGACCAACAAGGCAGAAAATAAGACAAAGCAAATTAGAAAGAAACGACATTAAAGAGGAAATGTGTAGCACAGAATGACCAGAATGTGGGGATACTAAGCTACGCACAAAAAGTTATGGATCACTTGCACAAAAATTCATAACTTTCAAAATAAGAAAGCCAATGCGTTGAAGTTTGGCAAACATTTAATTCCATGCTTTAGTGATAACGATACACAATTGCCTTCAATTTAGAGCAATCGTTTGGTGTGTACATTTGATCAAAGTGGGTACGTATCGAAATTTGATTTCCCAAAGTCATTGAAATCACAAGACAGGGCATTCTGATGCTCCCAAAAGTTCAGTAATGCGTGTAACCGCCATGGCTGTTCTGTCACTCGACGCAGCGAGTCCTCATTGAGTTGACCAAGTTGAAGATCCTCTGTGGAAGCGCCTGCCACTCAGCCTGCAGCATCTGGTAGAGGTGTTGGGCATCCCTGGGAGGGGGGTGGTTGCTCCTCACTTTGCGATCCAGCTCATCCCAGAGGTTCTCAATCGGGTTGAGATCGGGACTGCATGCTGGCCACTCCATTCTGTTGACTCCAGACTGCTGCAGGAAGTCGTTGACCACCCTTGCCCTGTGGGGGCGAGCGTTGTCATCCTGGTAGACAGCCGTCGGTCCCATCTGCTGCAGTGTAGGCACAGCCAGCGGTCAAAGGATCTCATCCCGGTATCGGAGGCCAGTCAGTTACCCTGTACATGATACAAGGGTGTTCTGTGGTGATGGCTGAAGGCCCCCAGACCATTACAGAGCATCCACCAAAGGCCACCTTTTCTTGGACAGTGGTGTCAATAAAGCGTTGCCCTGGGCGCCTTCAGACCCTCAGTCGGCCGTCATTGTGGTTCATGGTGAAGCGTGATTAATCACTGAACAGGACCTGGGACCATGGCTGACGTGTCCACCTCACGTGACGTCTGCAGAAGGCGCGGCGTGCTGCCCTATGGGCTGGAGTTAAGCATGGCCGTACAGCTGGGCGACGAGAACGGAGGTTAAACCCATGAAGGCGGTTCCGTATGGTCTGCTGGCTGATGTTGATGTTAGTAGCCACCCTCAGCTGCCTTCGAATGATGCTGGAAGAGGCTGTTCTTGTCTGCAGGGCTTGTCGTTCAATGAGACGATCTTCACGTGGGTTTGTCTTCTTCGGTCGACCAGATCTGCGTCTTTCATGGATCCTCCCAGTGGCTGTGAAGCGTTGAATCAGTCTGACAATGACCGAGATGGACACCTGGTGGAATGTCTTCTTATAAAGCCAAGCAAGAGACAGCATCTCACACATAAACAGCAGTGCTTGCACGTGCATAATGGTTTTTCCATCTGGCTTGTGCAATGTGTTCAGGCAGAACGTCCAAAACAAGGTCATTTTTCGCAAGTTTCCGCTTTTCCGTTTGCGGCCAAGCTCAGTAGTAGAGAATCCCCTGCAATTTTCGCACTAACACAACATCGCCCACTTACAGCTGAACAAGAATTCATAACAATTTGGCTGGACTGAGAAATAAATAACAGTAGCGAACTGAGTTTATTATGCACCCGTTTTCTCAGTGATCCTTAACTTTTTGTGCGTAGTTTATATATACTGAAAGCGCCACTGGCATCCCCACATGGGTAGGTACCCGTTTATAACTGGTTAGACTGGTGGTTTGTTAAGCTGTAATAACCAGGTGAGCTACAGAATCGCAGGATTTAAGAGTGCACGGGTTAAGTGATGACACGCTGATAAAGCCATTTATGATTTTTTTTATAGTCTTATTCGTTGAAATGCGTGACAGTGTCTTTTCGATTGACTTTTTTTCTTGTCGAGCATGATTACACTTCGAATAATCTCTCAGTACATGTTTTCAGAAACGGCCTTTGAAATCTCAGTTGGATGAGCATTGAATTTAGAAAGGTCTTTGCTACTAAACA
Source organism: Monoplex corrugatus (assembly GCA_030674185.1). NCBI lineage: Eukaryota > Metazoa > Mollusca > Gastropoda > Littorinimorpha > Ranellidae > Monoplex > Monoplex corrugatus. The sequence goes on along the minus strand of JAPXFY010000032.1, from coordinate 35,468,714 downwards.
TTTTGCTTATTCCCCCGCACGAGGTATCGAAACTTTTGACTTTCGCATGAGAACTTTTCCAACAATTGGGCGGGGCTTATTGTGCGCCAAACCGTTCCTATGTGGAAATGTTGAAAAAGCGGCATGACAATGATTAAAAAGGAAGGGAGAGAAAAATACCGCGGAAACGGAGAAAAACCGGACGTGGTTCAAAATCCAACAAATTTATGATCAAACTCTGAACATAAGGATGTATTTATTGAAGAGATTTCCATAAAGACCAAGCGCCTTGATCAATTCTTAACACTGTGGCTGTTTCAAAAGAATGTTCACCTAAAATCCATGCTTCCTCTCTGCTGTAGGCCTATATTTCTTTTTCATACAAACACTGCGTTCAGAATTCCGTAGACAGTGCCTGCTTTGGTTGTTCTGGTGCCATGTTTTAAATAAAAACTGACACGCTAATTTGGTGTCTATAGACAGTTCCTCTTTCTAAGCACTTGTATTTCGCTTTTTAAAATTCTATTTTCATTTCGTGTGTGGAATAACAACCCAAACGGTTGCGGATACGAACCATGAGGTGCGCTACGTGAAGACTGGCCTTACTCAGTTACTGCCCATTAAAAAAAAAATTTTTTTTAACACAATGTGCTGTCAGTGTAAGATAAGATCCTCATTCCCCCACTTCCCTGGAATGGTTATTCCTGTCGAACATATCACCCGGTATGGGTGCTCACGTAAACGGAATCAAATCGATCAGTAATAAAGGTGTTACCATTGCGAGTCATGCCCTTTTAAAATGTAGTTATTCAAATCCCCCCCCCCCCCCCTCTGTGGTGTGGAAAGGGTAGTAGACGTCTTTAAGAAAATTAAGGTGGAGATTAATAGAAACCGAGCAATGGCATGTTTCATTGTTTGGGTCACCCGTGCATGGGTCTCTATGACGTACAGGGTGATAGTGCAATGCAGAAATACTTTATTTTAATGACATGGCAGATGAAGAAATGCATTTCACAACAATGCAAATTGTTTCAGCGCTTAGATTTGATTTTATCAAGATTTTGCGCTATATAAATATTGTAATTATTATTATTTCAGTGACTGATATAAAGAAAACAAGACAGAGCGCCAAGACCTCTCCAGGGCTTGTGTGCAGGTATACGGCTTATGTCATTCTGGATTTCACCAGTCACGTGACATCTGCAGTGTCAGCGTAAATGGAAGTTATTTTAAGCGCTTTGACGCCATCTTGAGAAGCGAATTATTTTCTTCCTGCCGTGGGGATGTCGGGGGCTCTTTCAGTATAGTATCCCCACCTTCTGTGCTAGAAAATTCCTCTTCTTTGCTTTGTCATTTCTATCATTTTTATGCCTTAATGGTCCATTCACCTCTGTGTAAGTCTAGCATACTTAGAATTGATTATTGGGTACATGTATTAAATGCATTTTTGGCTCTAGGGAGGTGATATGCTAAAGTAATTTTAGGTAATTTATGCCTGTTTTTATAAGGTCATGTATGCTTATATTTCAATTATTTGTATTCAGGTGTGTTTTAAATCTCCCCTGTGCGATAAATTGGGCGGAGTGTTCAACGCCGGGGGTATGTCCTTGGATTATGTGCGCGAATGCATTGATGTGTGTACTTTTCGTTTTTTCCCGTCGCTGTTTTGTATGTTTTGAAGCGGTTATACGCCTGATATGGCTCTTCGCAGTCGGCTGAGCTTTTGAACAATAATTTTCATGAAAATATATGTACTGTCCAGAGCAGGTTAAACGTCCAAATTCTTTTTCCAGCCAAGAAATAAAACGTGACGATGACCACTCAGAGATGAAAGCAGCACGAAGACAATGGAGGTTTCAAAGTCGGGTTCAGGTCCTATTTTCTGAATCCGCTGTTTCCAGGAGGACATCTGCTGGCATCAGGTACCAGTCCTGCTTCTACAGAAGGGCACCACTAGAGCTGTGGTCACATTCAATGGAGATAACTTTTGTATTACTGCTATATCTGCTGTCATGTTCTGTTCGACTTTTCTCTTCAGTTTGACTGGAAAATCAAACTTCTGGCTGCGCATGCTGAAGATCCCACGTCAGTTGAAAATCATGAAGAGCAGGGCATTGCCCGGCTGCCTTGGTATAAAACATTGGAGAGAGGTTGATTTCCCAGGTCCCATCCCTTGAAGACCAGTTAGCCTTCTTGCCTTGCTGCTGTCTTGGTAAATGTACCATTGTCCGTCTCCACTCTTGTTCCCTCCCTCCACCTTTCCCACCCTCTTTATGGTTATGCATGCATGTGTATTTGTGTATGCATGGAGGTAATGTGTAGTACGCCACATGTGAAGAATGGGGTTTATAAGGATTAATCAATTGCAATTTAGACTTGCAAGGTGAGCATG
>JAPXFY010000032.1:35445742-35466243 GCA_030674185.1 Monoplex corrugatus | reverse complement strand
TAGTGTCAAAATAGGGAACAAACAGCATAATTTCCATGTCTAGTGTCAAAATAAGGGAACAAACAGCATAATTTCCATGTCTAGTGTCAAAATAGGGAACAAACAGCATAATTTCCATGTCTAGTGTCAAAATAGGGAACAAACAGCATAATTTCCATGTCTAGTGTCAAATAGGGAACAAACAGCATAATTTCCATGTCTAGTGTCAAAATAGGGAACAAACAGCATAATTTCCATGTCTAGTGTCAAAATAGGGAACAAACAGCATAATTTCCATGTCTAGTGTCAAAATAAGGAAATAGGGAACAAACAGCATAATTTCCATGTCTAGTGTCAAAATAAGGAAATAGGGAACAAACAGCATAATTTCCATGTCTAGTGTCAAAATAGGGAACAAACAGCATAATTTCCATGTCTAGTGTCAAAATGGGGAACAAACAGCATAATTTCCATGTCTAGTGTCAAAATAAGGAAATAGGGAACAAACAGCATAATTTCCATGTCTAGTGTCAAAATAAGGAAATAGGAACAAACAGCATAATTTCCTTGTCTAGTGTCAAAATAAGAAAATAGGGAACAAACAGCATAATTTCCATGTCTAGTGTCAAAATAAGGAAATAGGGAACAAACAGCATAATTTCCATGTCTAGTGTCAAAATAAGGAAATAGGGAAACAAACAGCATAATTTCCATGTCTAGTGTCAAAATAAGGAAATAGGGAACAAACAGCATAATTTCCATGTCTAGTGTCAAAATAAGAAAATAGGGAACAAACGGCATAATTTCCATGTCTAGTGTCAAAATAAGGAAATAGGGAACAAACAGCATAATTTCCATGTCTCGTTTAATCTGAGAAAAAGTCGGTCTTTATGAACAGTGATAACTGGGGAACAAGCGAGGCAAATCGACGTTTTGGGGAAAAGCGAGAACTCCACAAAAAGTGGCCATGGCATGCGTTAAGGTTACAAAAACATCGGTTAGAGCAAATGTAGGCGCTTAGTGTACACAATTAGCATTTGATACGAATAGACCCAAGGTCGTTCTTAGAGTTGACTGGCATGAATGATTTTTACAAGTTCGTCCTTAGAGTTAATTGGCATTAGTGATTTGTACAAGGTCGTTCTTAGAGTTGATTGGCATAAGTGATTTGTACAAGGTCGTTCTTAGAGTTGATTGGCATTAGTGATTTGTACAATGTCGTTCTTAGAGTTGATTGGCATTAGTGATTTGTACAATGTTCTTAGAGTTGATTGGCATAAGTGATTTGTACAAGGTCGTTCTTAGAGTTAATTGGCATAAGTGATTTGTACAAGGTCGTTCTTAGAGTTGATTGGCATAAGTGATTTGTACAATGTCGTTCTTAGAGTTGATTGGCATAAGTGATTTGTACAATGTCGTTCTTAGAGTTAATTGGCATAAGTGATTTGTACAAGGTCGTTCTTAGAGTTAATTGGCATTAGTGATTTGTACAATGTCGTTCTTAGAGTTGATTGGCATAAGTGATTTGTACAAGGTCGTTCTTAGAGTTGATTGGCATTAGTGATTTGTACAAGGTCGTTCTTAGAGTTAATTGGCATTAGTGATTTGTACAAGGTCGTTCTTAGAGTTAATTGGCATAAGTGATTTGTACAATGTCGTCCTTAGAGTTGATTGGCATAAGTGATTTGTACAAGGTCGTTCTTAGAGTTGATTGGCATAAGTGATTTGTACAATGTCGTCCTTAGAGTTGATTGGCATAAGTGATTTGTACAATGTCGTTCTTAGAGTTGATTGGCATTGGTGATTTGTACAATGTCGTCCTTAGAGTTGATTGGCATTAGTGATTTGTACAAGGTCGTTCTTAGAGTTAATTGGCATTAGTGATTTGTACAATGTCGTTCTTAGAGTTGATTGGCATTAGTGATTTGTACAAGGTCGTTCTTAGAGTTGATTGGCATTAGTGATTTGTACAATGTCGTTCTTAGAGTTGATTGGCATAAGTCATTTGTACAAGGTCGTTCTTAGAGTTAATTGGCATTAGTGATTTGTACAATGTCGTTCTTAGAGTTGATTGGCATTAGTGATTTGTACAAGGTCGTTCTTAGAGTTGATTGGCATAAGTGATTTGTATCAATGTCGTCCTTAGAGTTCATCGGCGTTAGTGATTTGTACAAACATTATTTGGATTTTTTCAGTCTGTATCTAGCATAGCATGGAAAAAAGACAAAATATTAGAAGGGGAGAGTACATTAAAGACCTTTTTGAAGATGACAGAAACGCAGAACACATGAGAAAACTTTGAAGGACCACCCACAATGAAAGATGAACTTAGAGCAGCATTGAAAAAGACGAAACCAAGAAAAGCCCCAGGACCAGACAACATTACCACAGAGATGATTGAAGCCCTGGAGGATTTCGGTATAGAAAAGTCCTGAATGAAATTTTCGACACTGGAAAACTCCCCAAAGATATGTCAAAATCAATTTTCATTGCACTTCCAAGAAGACAGGGGCTATAGAATGCGAACTCCATCGCACAATCAGTTTGAGTCATGTAACAAAAATCCTATTAAGAATAATCATGATGACAAGGAATAGAATCAAAAGAGAAATAGTAGATGAACAGTGGATGGGAAAGGAACTATTGATGCCATATACATCCTAAGAACTATCATACAGGTCAGTCGAGGTGAACAAGGATTTATATTTATGCTTTGTTGATTATACCAAGGCTTTCGATCGGGTCAGACATGAAAATTGATCAACCAATTAGAAAGACTCAATAGTGATGGAAAAGATCTACGAAGAATCAGAAATATGTACTGGGAACAAAAAGCTGCAATGACAATAAAAACGATATAAGCTCTTTCCAAAACATCAAAAGAGGAGTCAGACAGGGTTGTTTTGTCACCAGATCTGTTTTCACTTTACAGCGAAAACATGAGAAACCTAGAGGAAAACCATGGATTAAAGGTTGGAGGAAAAATGATAAACCAACATTCGATAAGCAGATGACACCGTACTAATTGCGAAAAGTGAAAGGGACCTACAAAACCTTGTGAATATACTTTAAATAGAAAGCAAAGGTAAGGGGTTGGAACTAAACAGCAGGAAGACTGAAGTCATGATCTGTAAAAATGAAATCCCCTCATGCAAAATAACAGCAAACAGCACAACCTTGAGACAGGTTGATAAGTTTAAATACCTGGGAACGATCATTTCACCAGACGGCAGATGCATATCGGAAATAGCTTGCAGAATCGGCCCAGCCAAAAACATTTAAGATGGAAAGCATTCTTACCAACAAATGCCTATCAATTAACATCAGGAAGAGTTCTGGAATGTTATATAGAACCAATACTGTTGTACGGTTGCGAGGCGTGGACAGTCAACAAGCAAAGGCCAAACAAGATTGAGGCAGCCGAGATGTGGTTTCTGAGAATGTTGAGTTCCATGGACAGCAAAGAAAATGAGTCTTGATGGAGGCAGACACAAGTAGATCACTCATAAGGAAAATTAGGAAAAGACAGGCAACATAGGCCTTTTTATGAGGAAGGGGGATTTGGAGCACCTGGTCACGACGGGAAAGCTGGAGGGAAAGAGCACCAGGTAGATCCAGGGAGAAAATTCTGGACGGACTTGCAGAGTGGCTGGGGACGAGGAGGGTGGGGGAGATGCTGGGGGCAACGAGATAAGAGATGGCTGGAGGTCCATGGTCGCCAACGCCATGTGGCAGGGCACATGATGATGATGATGAATATGCTGATCGCCAGCAAGTTTTGAAAAACAGTGTGTTGTGACCTTCCCATTATCATAAAATTTTCTCAGTGCCGTTCTGATAACGTCAGGTGAATGGCGTTTGTGGTTCCGACAACTGTGCCCGAACAAATGTCGCGCTGAATCTAACGTGAAAAAAAGTAATAATAACCACTACTAACCTTAACCCCGTTCTAACCTTAACACATTGTCGTGTTAAAGGGGCTGATGTTTGGTCATGACAATTGTTGGAACAGTGAAAAAAAAGTTTGCAAAACTTCTCGCCTGTTTAAAAAAAAAAAAAAAACCGCGAATGTCGTATATTATACTTTAATCATCATCATCGGGTGCCTTGCAGCATGGCGTTGGCGATTATGAACTTCCATCTGTCTCTTGCTGCCTCAAGCATCTTTCACCCTCCCTGTCTTCAGCCACACTGCAAGTCCGTCTAGTATCTTCTCCCCAGGTCTACCCGGTGCTCTCCTTTCCCCCAGCTTTCCCATTGTGACCAGGTGTTCCAATTCCCTTTTCCTCATAAAATGGCCTATGGATGTTGCCTGCCTTTTCGTAATCTTCCGTGTGAATGATCTACTTGTCTGCCTCCATCAAGACTGTCTCGTTTGTTTTCTTTGCTGTCCATGGAACTCAACATTCTTCTTAGAAACCACATCTCGGCTGCCTCAAACTTGGTCTGGCTTTTGCTTGACTGTCCACACCTCACATCCGTACAACAGTATTGGTTCTATATAACATTCCAGAACACTCTTCCTGATAATTGATAGGCATTTGTTGGTAAGAATGCTTTCCATTTTCTTGAATGTTTCGGCTTGGCCGATTCTACTGGCTATTTCTGATGTGCATCTGCTGTCTGGTGAAATGATCGTTCCCAGGTATTTAAACTCGTCAACCTGTCAAGGTTTTGCCGTTAGCTGTTATTTTGCATGAGGGGATTTGTTTTTTTACAGATCACCATGACTTCAGTCTTCCTGCTGTTTTAGTTCCAGCCCCTTACCTTTGCTTTCTATTTAAAGTATATTCACAAGGTTTTGTAGGTCCCTTTCACTTTCCGCAATTAGCACGGTGTCATCTGGTTTTTGGTATTATCTCCTGGCCTCATTTAAGTCCATTTTCTTCTGTTAGGCTGCTCAAACCAGGTGTTTCCTACTATGAACTCATTCATCTGTGCCCATTCTACAAGTTTCCCTCCCTTTCATTTTGTGTACCAAGGCCATGAGGTCCAACTATATCCTCTACCCTATCCTTTTCCACTTTACTGGGTAGAAAATCGTACACTTATAACATGACGTATGGATTTTATGTATAACACGTACTTTTTTTTAACCCACGCAATTCAATTTTTCAGTTTCGCAGATGACGTCTCTGCGCTCGGAGCGAATTCCATATGCACTAACGTCACAGGTGCTACGTGTATTGTGACCGTGGCACAAGCCTTAAGCCTGCACGTAAACCCATGAGCTGGCCAGGCCCTGAGGCCCTACTTAGACGGTTTTATTTTCGGCTATATTTTACGCTAAAAAGTTGCTCGTCTCTGGTTCCCTACGCAACAAAGTCGGTACAACGTAGATGTAAATGTAGCCTGTTTTTTGTTTTTTAGTCGGCTTACGTTTACTGTATAGTGTGGGTTTTGTCGTATGCTTATGATTACCGTATAAATGTAGGTTTTGTGGTCAGCTTAAGATTACCGTATAAATGTAGGTTTGGTGGTTGGTTTATGATTACCATATAAATGTAGGTTTGGTGGTCATAAGATTTCCGTATAGTGCAGGTTTTGTGGTCAGCTTATGATTACTGTATAGTGTGATTTTTGTGGTCGGTTTATGATTACCGTATAGTGCAGGTTTTGTGGTCGGCTTATGATTACTGTATAGTGTGATTTTTGTGGTCGGTTTATGATTACCGTATAGTGTAGGTTTTGTGGTTGGCTTATGATTACTGTACATGTATAGGTTGGTTTTGTGGTCGGTTTATGATTACTGTATAGTGCAGGTTTTGTGGTCGGCTTTTGATTACTGTATAGTGTGATTTTTTTGTGGTCGGTTTATGATTACTGTATAGTGTAGGTTTTGTGGTTGGCTTATGATTACTGTACATGTATAGTGCAGGTTTTGTGGTTGGCTTATGATTACTGTATAGTGTAGGTTTTGTGGTTGGCTTATGATTACTGTATAGTGTAGGTTTTGTGGTCATTTTGGACATCCTGCAGGATTGTGTGTGTGTGATTGAAATGTTTTCCAACCTTCACGACAGAAATTTTTCTTTTCCTTTTTTTTTTATGTTGAAGTATTGTGCATATTTAGAAAAGGTTATATCCCGGATACGGCTTTACGCAGTCGGCTGGGCTTGAAACAAAAATCATAGTAATAGCGATTGGGTACATGTGTTAAGTGCATTTTTGGCATTACGCATATGGGATTTGCGGAAGCAATTTTAAGTAATTTAGGCCCTTGTATGTTTTAGTGTCCTTACTTATATTTGACTTTGTATTCAGGTATTCTTTTTAAAGCCCACGTGTGATGAATTGGACAGGATTGGTCAACGCCAGAGACATTTCCTTAGATTATGTATGTGAATGCATTGGTATGTGTACTTAACATTTCTTTTCCCTGTTTTTTCCCTGTTGAAGCATTATTTTTGGAAATGGTTGTAACCTTGATATGATTCTACACAGTCGGCTGGGCTGTAAACAAAAAATATTGATAGGGTACATGTATTAAGTGCATTTTTTGCTGTAAGGATGATTGGGTACATGTATTAAGTGCATTTTTTGCTGTAAGGATGATTGGGTACATGTATTAAGTGCATTTTTTGCTGTAAGGATGATTGAGTACATGTATTAAGTGCATTTTTTGCTGTAAGGAAATGTGATGTGCCGAAATAATTATAGGTAATTTTGGGCCCACGTTATGATTTAGTGTTTAAATTTGTAATCAGTTTTTTTTTTTTTTTTGGTTTAAATTTGTAATCAGATTTTTTTTAAACCCTTGGAATAAATTCGGAGTGGTAAATGCAGAGAGCATATCCTAAGATTATGTGCGCGAATGCATTGACGAGTATTTTGTTTTTTTTCCTCCATTGAGTTGTGTACGTTTTGAGACGATTATAACCCTGAGCCCCCCACTGGGTTGCCAGGGTTTTTTTCAGTATAAATAATTCCCCACCTTCTGGAAATTCTGTGCTAGAATTTCCTCTTTTCTGTCACTCTTTCTGCCCTGTTGCCTTCTTATCTGTCATTTCTACTTATTTTTTGCCTCAATGGTCCATTCACCTGTATTTTTTCGATAAAGTCTTGCGTACTTTTTTCTTCGGATTGATAATTGGTACATGTATTAAGTGCATTTTGGCTCTGAGCAGGTGATATGTGGAAGCAATTTTAGGTAATTTATGCCTGTTATGTTTTGGTGTCCTTATGTATGCTGCTATTTGTATTCAGATGTGTTTTTTAAATCTACCCTGTGCGATAAATCGGACAGAATGGTCCTACGCCGGGGGCATGTCCTTAGATTATGTACATATATATATGTACGCGAATGCATCGATATGTGTACTTAATTTTTTTTTCAAAAAGACAATTTTTGTGTTTTGAAGCGGTTATAGCCCTGATATGGCTCTGCGCAGTCGGCTGGGCTTTAAACAACAATAAAAGGGAAAAAAGGCTCCGTGCAGTAGGCTGGGCATTAAAACAAAAATAGTGAAAAATGTACGGTGGTGATTACCCTTTTTTTTTTTCTTCTCTGAAAACTGTCCAATGGTGGTGGTGGTGAGTTTTTCTTTTTGAATTTTACATGAACATTGCTGTATGGTAGTGTTTCTTACCATAGTTTATTTCACATTAAAGGAAATGTGGCATTGATTACCAAGGCTATTTTTTCTTAAACCTTCCGATGGCAACTGTATCGTAGCATTAATATCAATACTTAATTTCCGTTGTATGGTAGCATTGATTATAACAATACTTAAATTTCCGATGAAAATTTAACTTGGGAAATACATCATTTTTCTTATTTTGATTACTGTAACGTATAAAGTGTGTGTGTGTGTGTTTGTTTTTTTTTGGGGGGGAGGGGAGGTTACAGACAGGGGTGTGTGTGTGTAAGAATGCGCGAGGTATGTGCTTTTTTTTTCTTTTTTTTTGGGGGGGGGGGGGGGGGGGGGGTTGTTACAGTGGGGTATGGACGGCGGTTGTGTGTCTATGTTGGTTTCTGTGTATGCGTGTTTCCGTCGTGATAGTTTTTTTCCCCCGTGGGTGTGGTGGGGTTATAGCGGATGTTTAGATCATTTGGCCTTGGGGGTGGTGATGGGTGAGTACGCGTGTGTGCGTTTTCTAATGAAGACTGTGTCGTGTGTGCTTGTGGATGTACGTGTATGGTAAAGAGACTGCTGTTGACTTAAAATTTATTCGTTAAAATACGAAAAGATTATTTTACTGTGTGCCTGTATTTCGTCAATTATGGGTTATTTATGAAGCTAGTTTTATGATAGTATTTCTGAAAGTTGTAATGGTCCTTTTGTCACGTGAACAATTCATACTGCATTTTCTAACACTTTCAAGAACCTTTTAAAGATATCGTGCAATTCTTACGTTTTGACAAGATATAATGGGATTTCACGTATGACCATACGGATGGGAAAATTAAATTGAGACTTGGAAAGATTGTTTCTGGTTTTCTTTTAATTGTATTTTTAACCCTTTGACCCCCCCACCATATCCACCAATTGCAAAAACGTATCCCTTTGACTCCCTCACCTATGCACCACAAGCTGGAGGTTATGGTGTGGAAGTCAAACGGTTTAATTTTTGCTTTGCTGGCATGGCTGACAGTGAAGGATGCTGGTGGACAGGCGGTGGTATTCAAAGGGTTAAACGTGGAGCATTATGGGAATTTAAAAAAAAATATTGAAACTTGAAAGGGTGGTTGTACGTTGTTTTTTTTTTCCAATTGTCTTTTTGAATAAAAGTGAGGTAATTTGTAGAGTGCTGTTGGCTATGCTTTAGGCAATATGAAACTCTTAACTGCATTTTCCTGCCTTTTGCCATTTAAAGAAAACATTTTTCCCTCTGTTGGAGAGTATGTGTATATATATGTGTTGTGTGTCTGTTTATATTGTCTGTGTGTGTGTGGTGCGCGCGTGCTTGTGTGTGTGTGTACATGTAGTTTGTGTGTGCGTGTATAAGACAGTGTGCGAGGTGTGCGTTTTTGTTTTGATTGTTTTTTTGGATGGGGGTGTTGGGGGGGACGGTTGTTACAGTGGGATATGGACGGTTTGTGGTTTCTGTGTATGCATGTTTTCATCGTGGTAGTTTTGTTTTTTTTTGTCGTGGGGTTTAATGGATGTTTAGGTCAGTTGGCCTTCGGGGTGGTTGTGGGTGAGTACGCTGTGTGTGCATTTTTCTTGTGTATGGCTGGGTGATAAAGACAGACTGCTGTTGATTTAAACATTATTCGTTTAAGTAAATGAATATATTAAGTAAATGAATATATTGTTGTGCCTGTATTTCATGAATTATGGGTTATTTATAAAGCTATTTTTGACTATTTTTGAAAATTGTAATGAAGCTCCTGTAGAGTGAAATTCGTACTGCATTTTCGAACTACTAACACTTTGACTACCGCACCCTATCCACCAATTGCAAAAACTTAACCCTTTGACTCCATCCTATCCACCAATTGCAAAAACTTAACCCTTTGACTCCATCCTATCCACCAATTGCAAAAACTTAACCCTTTGACTCCCTCATCCTATCCACCAATTGCAAAAACTTAACCCTTTGACTACCTCATCCTATCCACCAGCTTCCTGCGGATAGAACGAGGGAGACAAAGGGTTAAGTTTTTGCTTTGTAAGCATGGCTGGACGACGAAGGATTCTGGTGGACGGGGCCGTTGGAGTCAAAGGGTTAAAGACTTTAACCTTTTCCAATATAACACGCAGTTTTTATGTTTTGACAAGATATAATGGGATTTCACCTCGTATGACCATACGTATGAGGAAATATTTAAAATTGAGACTTGGAAGGATTGTTCCCGTTTTGTTTTTTTTTTCTTTTTTGGGGATTTTTTTTTTTTCTTTTTAAAATTCTTTTTAAACCATTTGACTCCTGCACCATACCCACCAATTGCAAAATCTTATCCCTTCGATTCCCTCACCCTGCAGGAAGCTGGACGTTAGGGTGAGGGAGTCAAAGGGTTAAGTTTTTACTTTGATGGCGTGGTTGACAATGAAGGATGCTGGTGGTGGACAGGTGGAGTGTTGTGGGAATATTTTAAATAAATTGAAACTTGAAAGGATGGGTTTTTTTTGTTTTTGGTCTGTTTAATTAAACGTGAGTTAATTTGTAGTGTGCTGTTGGCCTTGATGATGTTCTAGATGTCGGCTGAGCTATAAGCAATATGAAACTCTTTACTGCATCATCCTGCCTTTTGCATTCTAAGGAAAACATTTTACCTTCTGTTGCGGAGTGTGTGTTTCGTTGTGTGTGTGTTTCGTTGTGTGTGTGTTTATATTATCTGGTATGTGTGTGGCGCACGTGTGTGATGCGTGTGTGTTTGTGTGTATCTTGTGTGTGTATGTGTGTGTGGCGCACGCACGCATGTGTGGTGTGTGTGGGTGTAAGACAATGTGCGAGGTGTTTGGGGGGAATGGGGCGGTTGTTACAGTGGAAGGATTGGTCTGTTTTTTCTGCTTTTTCAATTCATTTTAACCCCTGACTCCCGTACACTATCCACCAATTGCAAAAACGTATCACTTTGACTCCCTCACCGTATCCATCTTCCTGCAGGAAGCTGTAGGTTAGGGTGGGGAATCATGGTCAAGTTTTTGCTTTGCTAGCATGGTTAACAATGTAGGATTCTGGTGGACAGGTGGCGGTAGTCAACGGGCTAAACGGAGTGTTGTGGGAATTTAAAAGAAAAACTAAATTGAAACTTGAAAGGATGGCTGTACATTTTTTCCCCATCTTTTTAATTAAATGAGTTAATTTGTGGTGTGCGTGCTGTTGGCCATGATAATGTTATCTAGATGTCGGCTGTTCTGTAAGCTATATGAAAATCCACAACTGTCTTTTGCTGTTTAAGGAAAACATTTTACCCTCTTTTGCGGAGTGTGTGTGTGTGTGTGTGGTTTATATTGTCTGTGTTTAGAGTGTGTGTGCACGCGCATGTGTGTGTGTGGTTGTGTGTGTAAGACATGTGCGAGGTGCGTGCTTTGTTATGATTGTTTTTTTTTTTCTTTGTTTTTTTGTTTTTTTTTTGGGGGGGGGGGGCGCGGTTGTTAGTGTGTTTGTGTGTTTATATTGTCTGTGTGTTTATATTGTCTGTGTCTAGAGTGTGTGTGTGTGCATGTGTGGTGTAACACATGTGCAAGGTGCGTGCTTTGTTTTTTTTTGAGGGGGGGCGGTTGTTATAGTGGGATATGGACGGTGGTTACGCGTCCTGATTGTGGTTTCTGTGTATGCATGTTTTCGTCGTAGTTTTTCTTTATTTTTGTTTGTTTTTGTTTTTCTTAGGTGTGGTGGGGTGTGGCAGATGTTTAAGTCAGTTGGCCTTGGGGGTGGTGGTGGGTGAGTATGGTGTGTGTGCATTTTCTAATGAAGACTGTGTTGTGTGTGCTTGTGGATGTATGGTTGCGTGGTAAAGACAGACCGCTGTTGATTTAAATTTGTTTCGTTAAAATAATTTTTAAAAATGATTTATTTATTGTGTGCCTGTTTCGTCAGTTATGGGTTACTTATGAATCTATTTTTATGACCGTATTTCTGAAAGTTGTAATGAAGCTCCTTTTGTCAAGTGAACGATTCGTACTGCATTTTCTAACACTCTTTAAAGAATCTTTTCAAGATAGCATGCAAGTTTTACATTTTGAAAAGATATAATGGGATTTCACGTCGTATGACCATGCGTATGGGACAATGCTTAAGTTGAGACTTGGAAGGATTGGTCGGTATTCTTTTTTGTTTGTTTTTTTTGTTTTTTCATCTTAACCCTTTGACTCCTGCACACTATCCACCAATTACAAAAACGTATCCCTTTGACTCCCTCACCGTATCCATCTTCCTGCAGGAAGCTGGAGGTTAGGGTGAGGGAATCATGGTCAAGTTTTTGCTTTGCTAGCATGGTTAACAATGCAGGATTCTGGTGGACAGGTGGTGGTAGTCAAAGGGCTAAACGGAGTGTTGTGGGAATTTTTTTAAAAACTAAATTGAAACTTGAAAGAATGGTTCTTTTTTTTCCCCAATTTTTGTTAATTAAATGAGTTAATTTGTGGTGTGCGTGCTGTTGGCCATGATAATGTTATCTAGATGTCGGCTGTTCTGTAAGCAATATAAAAAACTGCATTTTCCTGCCTTTCGCTATTGAAGGAAAACATTTTACCATCTTTTGCGGAGTGTGTTGAGTGTGTGTGGTTGTGTGTCTGTGTTTACTTTGTCTGTGGCGTGTGAACGCGCATGTGTGTGGTGCGTGTGTGTGTGTGTGTAAGACATGTGCGAGGTGCGTGCTTTGTTTTGAATTTTTTTTTTTTTTTTTTTGGTGGGGGTGGGGGCTGTTATAGTGGGATACGGATGGCGTTTACCGTCCTAATTGTGGTTTCTGTGTATGGATGTTTATTCGTTAAAATATAATTTTATTGTGTGACTGTATTTCAATTATGGGTTATTTATGAAACTATTTTGACTATTACTGAAAGTTGTAATTAAGCTTTCTTTCAAATGAGAAATTTGTACTGCATTTTCTAACACTCTTGAAAGAACGTTTTCAAGGTAGCGTGCAATTTTTACATTTTGACCAGATATAATGGGATTTCACGTCGTATGACCATGCGTATGGGAAAATGTTTAAACTGAGACTTGGAAGGATTGGTCCGTTTGTGTTTTCTTCCCGTTTTTTTTTTCAATTCTTTTTAACCTTTTGACTCCTGCACACTAACCACCAATTGCAAAAACGTATCCCTCTGACTTACTCACTGTATCCATCATCTTCCTGCAGGAAGCTGGAGGTTAGGGTGAGGGAATCATGGTCAAGTTTTTGCTTTGCTAGCATGGTTAACAATGCAGAATTCTGGTGGACAGGCGGTGGTAGTCAACGGGCTAAACAGTGTTGTGGGAATTTTTTTTAAAAACTAAATTGAAACTTGAAAGGATGATTGTATCTTTTTTCCCCATTTTTTTAATTGAGTTAATTTGTGGTGTGCGTGCTGTTGGCCATGATAATGTTATCTAGATGTCGGCTGTTCTATAAGCTATATGAAAATACAACTGCATTTTCCTGCCTTTCGCTATTTAAGGAAAACATTTTACCCTCTTTTGTGGAGTGTGATTGTGTATTTGTGTGTATGTTGTCTCTGTATAGTGTGTGTGTATGTGTGTGTGTACATGTGCGAGGTGCGTTTTTTGTTTTTTTTGGGGGGGTGGGGGACGGTTGTTGTGTGTGTGCACGCGCATGTGTGTGGTGCGTGCGTGTGATTGTGGTGTGTGTGTGTGTGTATTTATATTGTGTGTAAAACGCTCTTTAAATCTTTTCAAGACATCATCCAATTCTTGACGTTTTTAGAAGTTATACTGGAATTTCAGCTCGTATGATCATGCGTATGGGAAAATGTTTAGAGACTTGTATGGATTTTTTTAAAAAAGTTTTTAACCCTTTGACTCCCTTACCCTATCCGCCAATTGCGAAAGCGTATCCCTTTGACTCCCTCACCCTATCCACCAGCTTCCTGCAGGAAGCAGGAAGCTGGTGGATAGGGTGACGGAGTCGCATGGTTGACAGTGAAGGATGCTGGTGGACAGGCGGTGGTAGTCAAAGGGTTAAACGTGGAGTATTATGGGAATTACAATAAAGTGAAACTTGAAAAGGTCGTATGTTTGTTTTTTTCAATTATTTTTTATTAAACCCATATGGCTCAAGTAGTCGGCTGGACTATAAGCAATATGAAGTGAAATGAAATTTTTAATTAAACGTTGGGTAGTTTTCAGTGATGTTGGCCATGATAATGTTGGAGACGTCGGCTGTGCTATAAGCAATATGAATTCCAACTGCATTTTCCTGCCTTTTGCAACTTACGGAAAACATTGTCCCGTCTGTTGAGTGTTTTGTGTGTTGTTGTGTCTGGTGTGTGCGCGAGCGCGCATGTTTTGGGTGCGTACGTGTGTTGGATGCGTGCGTGTGTGTGTGTGTGTGGAAGAGCATGTGTAAGGTGTGTGCTTTTGGAGTTTGGTGCGTGCGTGGAGGGGGGATGGAGGACGGTTAATGAGGTATGGACGGCGAATGTGTCCCCAAGTTAGTGTGAATGCATGTTTTCGTTGCGGGTTTTTTTTGTTTTGTTTTTGTCTGTTTTCTGAGTTCATGGGTGAGGTATTGCGAATGTTTGTCAGTTGGGGCCGGCGAGTACGCTGTGTGTGCATTTTCTAATGAAGGCTCTATTGTGTGTGAATGTGGATTTACGGTTGCTTGGCAGGGAAGGACTGGTTTAAAATTCATTCGTTAAAAATAAACAAAAATGCCCTTTTGAGGATGCCGGGGGTTTCTTTCAGTATAAATAGTATACCCACCTTCTGGAAATTGTGTGCTAGAAATGCCCTCTTTTCTGTTGCTCTGTTTTTGTCTTCAACCTTTGCTTTCTGTCATTTCTTCCCATCATTTACTGCCTTGCAGGTCCATTCATCTTTACGCGTTCAAGTCTCCTGGACTTTATCTTAAAATTGATTATTGGTTACATGTATTAAATTCATGTTTTGGCTCTGGTACAATGAGCTATGCGGAAACAATTTCAAGTACAGGTCTATTTTTGGTTTAGTGCCCTTATAGTTTAAATTTGTGTTCAGGTATATTTTTTAATCCCCTCTGCTTCCCCGCTGGGTTGCCGGGGGCTCTTTCAGTATAAATAGTATCCCCACCTTCTGGAAATTCTGCGCTAGAAATTTGCTCGTTTCTGCCTTGTTGCCTTGCTTTGGCATTTCTACTTATTTTCTGCCTTAATGATCCATTCACCTGTATTTTTTCGATTGTCTTACGTACTTTTTCTTAGGATTGCTGATTGGGTACATGGATTAAGTGCATTTTTAGCTCTAAGGCGGTGATTACCTAAAATTTCTTCCACATATAATAATATTGTAATTATTAATAATTATTATATGTGGGAGAAATTTTAGGTAATCTATGCCTGTTTTTACATGTTTTGGTGTCCTTATGTATGCTTGTTTGTATTCAGGTGTTTTTTTAAATCTCCCCTGTGCGATAAATCGGACGGAATGGTCCTACGCCGGGGGCATGTACTTAAGATTATGTGCGCGAATGCATTGATATGTGTACTTAATTTTTTTTTTTTTTTCTGTTGAAGTTTTGTTTTGAAGCGGTTATACCCTGACATGGCTCTAGGGAGATGAGATATGCGGAAGCAATTTTAGGTAATTTATGCCTGTTTGTTTTGGTGCCCTTATGTATGCTAATATTTGTATTCAGGTGTGTTTTTAAATCTCCCCTGTGCGATAAATTGGACGGAGTGGTCAACGCTGGGGGCATGTCCTTAGATTATGTGCGCGAATGCATTGATATGTGTACTTCTTCTTTTTCCTGTTGGGAGTTTTGAAGCGGTTATAGCCCTGATATGGCTCTACGCAGTCGGCTGGGCTTTAAATAACAATGTTAGTATTCAGGTGTTTTTAAACTGTGTGATAAATTGGACAGAATGAACAACGCCAGAGGCATGTCCGTAGATTATGTGCGCGAATGCATTGATATGTGCACTTAAGTTTGTATTTCCTGTTGAATTGTGTGTTTTGAAACGGTTATAGCTCTGATATGCTCTGAGTCAGCTGGACTTTTTAACTGACTCCCGCACCCTGTACACCCGAATCGTGCATTGCCAACCATGCTGGCAAAACAAAAATTTAACCCTTTGATTCTCACCCTATCCACTAGCTTCCTGCAAGAAGCAGGGTTGGATGGAGTCAGTTTTTTGCAGCTAGTGGATAGGGTAAGGGAGCCAAAGGTTTAAACAACGATAAGTGTGTGAGGGAGAGGGCTGTCCAAGTCGAGATGAATTATTGTTTGGGGGAAGATAATTGTGTGTACATGTATTGACGGTAGTAATAAAAGTATTTTGTCCAGTGAAGATTCAGACTGCGTGTTGTCTTTTGAGTTTTATCCGTGAGATACCCCTACCCTCGTGTTTCTTGCTATTAATGCAAATGTGTTTTTTCTAATGAGCGTTTATGAAATTGCAACATGGCGTTTGTCTGCGTGCGTGCGTGTGTGTATTGATCTAATCAATGTCCTGGTTAATAGGCTGACCTTTAAACAAATTGGATGAGTGGTCCGACTGGAGTTTGAATTGGCCTGTCCAGTATTCTAGGGCGTGTGATGGAGATTGGAGGCGTGCGATGGAGATTGGAGGCGTGTAGATATAAACGTGAGAAACTTTATGCATGATTTCCTTGATGATCGTATTGTGATCAGCTTTCATTGAACAGTTTTACAAGAAGTAGGCCTACAAGTATATAGATTTTAACCAATCCTTTGTCAGAAGTCCAAAAGTGTGACCGCCCGCGTTCAAGCAAAGGAACCAAAACAAAACAAAACGAAAAAAGAATCAGAACGCGTAAATGTAACCAGACAAGACAGAAACGAAGATATAAATTAAGTTAAATTTAATTGAATAATTTGAAGGGTCACAATTATAGAAAAAATGTATCATAGCGGTAAGATAGATTTTTTAAGTTTAAATGTGGTTTCTAAGAATATCGAGTTCCATGGACAGCAAAGAAAACAAACGAGACAGTCACAAGACGAACATTAATGAAGATAAGGAAAGGACGAGCAACATTTATAACACATTCTATGAGGCAAGAGATTAGAGCACTTGGTCATAATAGGAAAGTTGCAGGGATAGAGAACACCTGGTAGACCCATGGTGGAAATTGGACGGACTTGCAGAGTGGCTGAAGAGAGAGAGGGTGGGAGATATACTTGCAGCGAAAAGGGATAGAGTCGTGTGGAGGGCCATAATCGCCAACGCCATGCGGTAGGGCACATGATGATAATGATAGGAGGGATTCGTCAGGCAGTTCCATACGCGCTCCATCCAAATCTGCACACCCTTGGAATCTGCACAATTTACCCTCTGCATTGGTCGGATCCAGAGCAACGGCGTATCTCCTTTGTGCTGCCACGCGATTTCCGTCAGGCACCGTAACTTCTGGATGCTGCATGGATACATCCAGGGTAGTTTTGTCCTTAAAACTTAAAGGTCTTCATGGTCTTACAATACAATACAATACAACAGTGTAGTGCTATTTGTTGTAACGCTGGTAAAAAAAAAAAACCGTGGGGATTTTATGAAGACAGACGGGACCATCTGTGTCGTGAAGACTGCTCCCTGTCTTACCTTGACGCCCCCGTCAGACTGGTCACGTCAGTCTTTTAAACTCGGTGACGTGAAATATATATGCTTGTCTGCACGTACCTTGTATTTAATACACGTCATTTACATGTAACCAAGACTATTCCAGTGACGGTCTGATACTGTCATGTATCCTGCCGCATGGCTTTGTCGATCATGGCCCCACATATGCATCTATCCCTTGTCGCTGCAAGTACATCTTCCACCCTCTGTCCTCAGCCACCCTGCAAGTCCGTCCAATATTTTTTCCCTGGGTCTACCTGGTGTTCTTTCCCTCCTGCTTTCCTCATAAAATGTTCTATAGATGTTTGTCTTTTTCTAATCTTATCAGTGGTCTTCTTGTGTCTGCCTCCAAGACTGTCTCATGTATTTACTATTTTTTGATACAATACCAGTATAACATACAGACTAGGTAAAACGTAGTCTAGGTAAGTCCTCAGGACCTGGCCAGCTCATGGGTTTATGTGCAGGCTAAATAAGGCTTGTGCCATGATCACCATACACATGGCACATGTGACGGTAAGTGCATATGGAATTAGTTCCGAGCGCGGAGATGTCATCTTGAGAAACTAAAAACACACACCGTCCTATCTGAAAAGGTAATATAGATCGATCTCGGATTCTGGTATAATAATGAAATCTAGAAATCAATATTCCACGCTTCCGGATTCAGTGATGTGCCATATGCGTTTTGTCTATACAAATACATTGTTCGTTTACACATATTTTTACAAAACCACCAAAAAATAAGACATCACAGTTACAACAGCAATGAGAAGTCGCACAAGGACATGAGCAGTATCGGTTTCATCACTAACTACAAGCAACTAGCTGCAATTTATCCCTTTGACTACCGCACCGTATCCAAGTGAAAAATTTCGCCCTTTGACTCCCTCACCCTATCCACCAGCTTCCTCTCACACACACAAACACTGACTCACATACACAGGCACACACATATACACACACGCATGAACACGAGCAAAAACAAACCACAAAATTAATGACCGTATACGAATAAGTTTACGTTGAAAATATGGTTGGTCTGACCCGGGCTATTTTTAATCCTATCCTAACTTTACACACATTTCCGTGTAGAAGTCACGGGCAACTCAAAATCGGTCGGTCAGAATCATATTGCGGTTATTCCCTGTTATAAGATACGCACAAACTATGAACTTCCCTGGAAGAAGAGGGCCTTGAGAAAAAGAACAAGAACTCGTGTTTATTTTAAAGAGGAATGACATGAGCACATGAATCCGGTTTTTTGTTTTGTTTTGTTTTTTCTTTCTTTTTCTTCCTATTTTTTTCTTACTATCAGCCATCGTTTGTGGAAGTTCTACAATAATACAAGTATATGCTGATAGAGAATCTTTGTCAATACAAGTGGATGATGATAAATTGAAATATGGAGAGAACAGGAAGACAAGAAGAAAGAGAGGGAGAGAGAGAGGGGGAGAGAATGATTTGTAGTACGTGTTGTGTGCAGGTCTTACAGGGAATGGCCATCAGTATTATCATTATCATTATTATTGTTGTTGTTGATCTTATCATTATTATTATTATGATAATTGTTGGTATTATTGTGGTGGACGTCTCCGTCTTTGGCACAACCTGCCTCCTGCCCGACGCCACTTTTCGTCTCCTGCTTCTTCTCCTCCACTGCCCCTGCCCTCGACCTCGCTGCTGCAAGCTTCGTCTCCTCCTCTGCCGTCTTCGCCTTCGCCTTCTGTCCTGATGGTGCCGCCTTCGCCTTCTGTCCCGCCGGTGCCGCTTTCGCCTTCTGTCCCGTCGGTGCCGCCTTCGTCGCCACCTCGGCCGCCACCATATGACTGTGATAGGCTGAAACTATGCCTTTTTAATGCTCAGTCAACATGCAAGGATGGCAAAGCCGAAGTCATTGCTGATTTTATCGCAGATGAGCATGTTGACATTGCTTTTATCACAGAGACATGGCTTAACCCCCTTGGTCACGAACCTATACATGCTAGCCTCACTCCGAGTGGTTACAGGCTTGCTTCTTTCCATCGCTCATCCCGAGGTGGCGGTATCTCCATCCTCTACAACGACTCACTCCATTCCCGCCTATCTTTCTCGCAGTCTCTGCCTTTCTCCCATCCTTCTTTCGAGCACGTTGAAGTATCCTTCCAATCCACCCCTCACCCCATTACCTTCTCCTGTGTCTATCGATCCCCCACCTGGCTCTGCCAACAAACTCACCACATCCACGTTTCTCTCTGACTTTGACCAATTGCTTGACCACTACTGCCTCTTACCTGGAAATCTCATCATTCTAGGTGACATCAATGTCCACTATGACAACACTCACCGTTATGACACAAGACATATCATCAACTCTCTGTCCAATCACAATATGACTCAACACATTTCTGAACCAACCCATCAAAAAGGTCACATTCTTGACTGGATCATTTCTCGTGATCACCACAATTCCGCTACTGACAACTGCTTAGTTCTTTCTACCCGTCTAACTTCAGCCCTTCCATCTGACCACTCTGCAATTCTCTGTTCTCTCGACATTTCTCCTCCTTCCCGTACCATGCGCACAGTGACTCGACGCAATCTCAAATCTATCGACTTCTCCACATTTTTATCTGATGCCTCCCGTCTCCTTTCTGAAAAGTCACATAACCTTGCCGATGAATTCTATACTACTCTCCACCATCTTCTGGACACTCATGCTCCAGCCACAACCCGTCTTTTACCTGACCACCCCCCTACCCCTCTACCCCCTGGCTTACTCATGAGATCGCCTGTGCAAAACGTGCCCGCCGCAGAGCAAAGCGCCGCTGGCGCAAATCAAAACTCACTGTACACAGGCAACTTTTCCAAGCCTCTAAAACAAAAGTATCCACCCTCATTGCATCAGCAAAAACAAGCTATTTCCAAACCAAAATCCTGAATGCCTCTTCTTCAAAAGAACTCTTTACAACCATGAATCATCTCCTTGGCACACGAAAAGATTTACCTCTCCCAACAAAACATACAAATGAAGAACTCCCATCTGTTTTCTCCAACTATTTCACCACCAAAATACAAACTCTTCGTGACAGGCTTGACAGGACACCCTGTCAACCATGCCCACCTGTCAACCATGCCCACCTGACCCTTCCTTCTCTGGCACACCTCTTACTACTTTTACCCCAGTCTCACAAGAAGAAATTCTCAACACAATCAGATCCATGTCGTTCAAAACCTGCGAACTGGATCCTCTTCCAGGTTCTCTCTATGCCGACTGTCTCCCTACTCTCCTCCCATTCATCACTGACATCATCAACACTTCTCTTCAAACTGGAACTGTCCCAGATTCTTTCAAGTCTGCTATTGTTCACC
>JAPXFY010000032.1:35418242-35438242 GCA_030674185.1 Monoplex corrugatus | reverse complement strand
CTAGCACAGAAGCAGATGCAAAGTACACAAATTCGAGGAGTGTTCTGAGCTTACTGTTTTTGTACTTTGTATCTGCTTCTATGCTAGCTGAATGGGTAGCGCAAACTGTGTTAGATTTGAGAAGTACTACACGGGAGAAAATTCTCAAGAGTTATGTCCTTTGATTAATAGTACAAGAACAACTACACTGGCAGTATTATGATCGTCTCCTTGGGAAGACTAAAATTAATGAAGGACAAGAATGAAAGCTTTTTTCGGTTGAAGAAATACACTGAAACAGGGAAAAAATGGGTGGCGCTGCTTTGTGGCGACGAGCTTTTCCAGGAGAGTGCAGCCTGAGGTTCATGTGGCATATCCGTTGTGACATGAAAAGAAAGAAAGAAAAAAGACAGTCAAAAATGCGCAAACAGACTAACATAAAAGGGAAATAACTTCCTTTGCGGGTGTTTTCGCCAGCCATGTTGCTATTGCTTCCCTTCTTATAGATACGACGTACATTCATACCGTCATATACATGCATGCTTACATACGTCCATGCGTCCTTACCAGAGAGAGAGAGAGACAGACAGGGAGATAGGAAGACAGACAGACAGAGAGAGAGAAAGAGACAGAAACAGAGAGAGAAACAGAGACAGAGGCAAACAGAGAGAGACAAAGAGACATACAGACACACAGACATACAGACATACAGACACACAGACATACAGACACAGACATACAGACATACAGACACACAGACATACAGACATACAGACACACAGACATACAGACAGAGATGACATAATGAGAATGAAACTGGTTAATTTCCAAAGATAGAAGTTATGAGCTGAATGCTTTTGTTATTGTTGTCGTCGTTTTCGGTTTTGGTTTTGTTCGGTTTTGTTGAAAACTTGCCTTTCCTTGCAAACTGGGTGCTGTCATGTTTTCATAAAACCATGATTTATAGGATCGTGTTGGTGCATATTTTGATATTTTGTATGCACACACACACACACACACACACACACACACACACACACACACACACACACACACACATACATATATATATATATATCATCATCATCATCATCAGGTGCCCTGCCGCATGGCGTTGGCGATCATGGACTTCCAACCATCTCTATCTCTCGTTGCCCCTAGCATCTCCCCCACCCTCCTCGTCCCCAGCCACTGTGCAAGTCCGTCCAGCATTTTCTCCCTGGGTTTACCTGGTGCTCTCTTTCCCTCCAGCTTTCCCGTTGTGACCAGGTGCTCCAAATCCCCTTTCCTCATAAAATGGCTTATAAATGTTGCCTGTCTTTTCCTAATCTTCCTTATGAGTGATCTACTTGTGTCTGCCTCCATCAAGACTGTCTGTTCGTTTTCTTTGCTGTCCATGGAACTCTCAACATTCTTCTTAGAAACCACATCTCGGCTGCCTCAATCTTGTTCTGGCTTTGTTTGTTGACTGTCCACGCCTCGCATCCGTACAACAGTATTGGTTCTATATAACATTCAAGAACTCTCTTCCTGATGTTAATTGACAGGCATTTGTTGGTAAGAATGCTTGTCATCTTCTTCTATATATACGAAAGGGGTTGAGGCACTGGCATGTATGCATACATATTGATCTGGGAGCGAGAGCGAACAAGCTAGAGAGGCAGAGAAAGAGAGACAGACAGACAGACAGACAGACAGGCAGACAGACAGGCAGACAGACAGGCAGGCAGACAGACAGGCAGGCAGGCAGACAGACAGACAGACAGGCAGGCAGGCAGGCAGACAGGCAGACAGACAGGCAGGCAGGCAGACAGACAGGCAGGCAGGCAGGCAGACAGACAGACAGGCAGGCAGACAGACACACAGAGATGATAATAATAAAAATGTGAGACTGATTACTTGAGAAATTGAAATTGAAATTTCTGTCATCTCTTACTATCATTTTCTGCCTTGCTGGCCCATTTACCTGTATGTGTTCTACAAAGTTTTGCACACCTTGTCTTAGGATTGATGATTGGGTGCTTGTGTTGACTGCATTTTTGGTTCTGCGGAAATATGATATGCAGAAGCAATTTCAAGTAATTTAGGCCAGTTTTTATGTATGTTTCAGTGTACTAGGTTGTGTTTATACATTTATATTTAGGTTTGTCTTCTTTTAAGCGCCTGTTGATAAATTGGGAAGAATGGTCAACACCATGGGCATATCATGAGGTATGTTCGTAAATGCATTGATATATGTACTTAATTTTCTTTTCCGTCCCCCCCCCCCCCCTCAGAGTAATCGAAATGTTGTGTGGTTTTAGATGGTTGTAGTCGTAATATGGCTCTGTGTGGTCGGCTGAGCTTTAAACAACAATAATAACGACAACAACAACAACAACAACAACAACAACAATATAATGATATTGATGCTGATGCTGATGATAATAACAATAATAATAATGATGAAGATGATGATGATAATACTAATGATGATAGTAATAATAACAATAATAATAATAATATAACAACAATAACAATAACAGTAACAATATCAATAACAATAACAATGATGATGATGAGAATGATAAAAAAAATATTAAAAAACGATGATAATAATAAGACGAATAACATTAATGATGATTATAATAATAAAAGTAAAATATATGTATAAGAACAAAAAATAACGGCAGCAACAACAACAGCAAGAGCAACAAACAACAACAACAACAACAGCAACAACAAACAACAATGTTGATAATACCAAGAGCCACACAATAAACATACCCCCACAACCCACCCCCACAACCCCACCTTCCCCAATCTCCCTCTCTGTCTAGAACATGCAGCCAGCTAAACAAAACAGCGGCGGCACGACTGACCCAGTTCCAAACACACAAACATCATCTGTCTCAGGTCCCCGTGCCAACAGTGCACTTTGTGTGCACGCTATGCTTGTTTATCTCGCTTGAATCTAAGTCAGTCGGTCTTTTTTTTTTTCTTTGTTTGCACCCATGGGGGCGCAGCGTGACTGACCTTGACGGCATTGACACACTTAGGCCCTTCTCCTTGCACGTGCAAGCCCTCTCACTTGCTCGTGTGATGGAGTTTTGTGCACCCAGCAGAAATGGGATGACGGGTGCTAAGTCGTAAGAGCGCCCCTGCCTGGTACGTGAAAGTTCCAGGTTCGATTCTACTGCTTCATCTGACGGATAAAGACAGACTGGACGGGCGTGGAGATCAAGTGTGTTATTGTTAATTTTTGTTGTTGTTGAAGTTCTTTAAAGCCCAGCCGACTGCGTAGAGCAATATCAGGACAAGTTCCGGGTTCGATTCTGTTGCTTCATCTGACGGATAAGACATACTTGGACGGGTGTGAAAATCGAGTGGTTTATTGTTGTTATTTTGTTGTTGTTATTGTTGTTGTTGTTTAAAGCCCAGCCGACTGCGTAGAGCCACGTCATGGCTATAACCGTTTCAAAAACATTCACAACACTTCAACAGGGGGGGGGGGGGGGGGGGGAAGAAAATTAAGTACATATATCAATACATTTGCGCACATAATCTAAGGACATGCCCCTGACGTTAACCACCCCGAACAAATTATCGCACAGGGGATTAAAAAAAAGCATAATTTAAACATATACTACACGTCATTATTGAAGGGCCAGGAACGTTTTTGAGTCAATTTTTGAAAGGAGAAATAACCTATTTTCTCTTACTCTTTTCTCCAATTCGTTGCCGTAACTGAATGGATAAGAGCTCAGACAACATTGCAGTTTCCTTTTGGCACGTGTTTGGGGATTTGCCGATTTGCAATGGGCGGCCCAAGGAAGACAATTTCCACACGAAATTGTCGAATCTTCAGCAGGGTCTCTCTGACGACGCAGGCAAGGTAGCGACAAAATTCGCTTTGCACGTGCAAGGCAAGCCCTTTTTGAACACTACTCCAGCCAAAGTTGCCCGCAGACGAGGATAAAAAGGACCCGTTCTTGGTTCGTTTTAACCATGCTTGCAAGACGACGGATGACGGATGAGCAGCGGGGGAGAGCCCTCGCTCTGCTTGATGAAGGCCTAGCGCAGCGGGAAGTTGCTAGACGACTTGAAGTGTCGCATTCCACAATCCAGAGACTGCTGGAGCGCTTCAATGAGACTGGAGCAGTCCAGGAAAGGCGTCACACGGGTCGACCCAGAGTAACGACAAGACAGCAAGACCGCTACCTTGCCCTCTCCGTCCTGAGGGAAAGGGCATCCACTGCGGTGACCTTGAGGGGTCAGCTGAGGGACGCAACAGGTGCTAACATCAGCTGCAGCACGGTGAGAGAAGACGGCAACATGAGGTCACGGAGACCTGCCGTCCGACCCGTGGTGTCACCGGTCAACAGAGTGCGCCGCATGACCTGGGCCAGGGAGCACGTGACCTGGACAAGGCAACAGTGGGCCCGGGTCTTGTTTTCGGATGAGTCCAGGTTCGCCCTGACCTTTAACGATGGCCGGGCTCGGGTGTGGCGACGTCAAGGGGAGAGGTTCGCTGACGCCACTGTCCAAGAGCATAACCGGTACGGCGGCGGGTCGGTGATGGTGTGGGGTGGCATGAGCCGTGGTACCCGGACCCCCGGTACCCGGACCCCCCTGCTCCCCATTGACGGCATCCTGAACGGGGTCCGGTACCGGGACGAGGTTCTGGCGGCCGTGGCACTGCCTGCGCTTGTGGACCTTGGTCAAGGCGCCATCTTCCAGGACGACAATGCACCTGCGCATCGAGCACGCCTTGTGACCGACTTCCTGGAGCAGCATGAAGTCGTCCGTATGGCCTGGCCAGCGTGCTCACCTGACCTGAACCCAATTGAACACCTCTGGGATGTGCTCGGGAGGCGCATCAGGGACAACCACCCCCCACCGGGCACCCTGGCCAGGCTGGTCGACATCCTGCAGATCGAGTGGGCGGCCATCCCTCAGGACACACTCCGTACCCTTGTGGGGTCGATGCATCGGCGCTGTGAAGCATGCATCCAGGCTCGGGGCGGACACACGCGATATTGAAAACAGATTGGCCAAATCTGACACTTTCTGTTTTTTGAAAAGGGGGGGATGTTCCTTTAAATGCATGTGCTGTTCACTAATGGGTCATTGTGCTAATTTCTTTTTCCAAAACAGGTGTGGAAATGATGAAATAAAACATAGAATCAATTCTAAACATTGTCAATTATTTCAACTTAAAATTAGAGAGGAAGGAAGAAGTGGCCCTTAAATTATGATTAGGAGTATACCTAAGGATACTAAAACATGTTTTAAAAAACGGGCCTAAATTACCTGAAACTGTTTCCGCACATCTCATTTCCCTAGAGCCAAAAATGTACTTAATACATGTACCCAACGATCAATCCTAAGAGCAAATACGTAAGACTTTAACGAACACATACAGGTAAATGGACCAGCAAGGCAGAAAATGATAGGTGTTCTTATCCCCCAGCTTTCCTGTTGTGACTAGGTGCTCTAATTTCTCTTGCATCATAAAATGTCCTATAAATGTTGTTTGTCTTTTCCTAATCTTCTTCATTAATGTCCTTTTTTGTTTGTTTGTTTGTTTGTTTGTTTTTTTATTTGTCTGCCTCCTTCAAGACTGTCTTTTATTTCTGTCCATGGATTTCTTAACATTCTTCTTAGAAACCACATTTCAGCTGCCTCAATACAAGCAAGTAATAATGATGTTGGCTCGTAATTGTGCTAAATATTCTTATCTCTTGCTTTTGGTAAAAATGACTACTTTCACTATTGTAAAAAAATTATGTTGGAAAGATCTTCTGATCAATACGTAAGTTGAATACATATACTAAGGTTTCAGCGATGTGAGGCAAGACTAATTTTAAAAATTTGCCACATATTTCATCTAGGCGAAATGATTTCTTATTGCACATATTGGAGATGATTTTCTGCCTCATAAACGGTGATGAAAGAAATAATGAATGAATTGTTTGTGTTATTTTTCATTTGACAGAACTGGATAAGTTGTTTGTACTCATAATGTGGTTTATGTGTTTCAGGTAATGTTACGTTTTCAGCCACAACTCAGAAATGTCCACTAAAGGCATTGGCGGTCAGTTGTGAAATGTCATAGGCTAGGTAGGGCCTCAGGATCTGGCCAGCTCATGACTGACTGACTGATTTGGTTTTGTTTTTACGTTGACACCCAACCTCAGGTGATATGGCCGACGGGGATAACCATCCCAGGGAAGTGGGGGAAGGGGGGCTTATCTAATCGTATACCGACACCACCAGAACAACAATGATGTTAAGATGGGACAGTGAGAAGGCCAGTTTTAATGTAGAGCACCCCGGGATTTGAACCCACAACTGTTAGCATATGAATGCGATGCTCAAACCAACTGAGCTACTGGGGCCCGCATACTGGGGCCCGCCAGCTCATGGCTTTATGTGCAGGATTAAGGCATGTGCCATGATCACCAAACACATGACATCTGTGACGTTAGTGCATATGGAATTCGTTCCGAGCGCGGAGACGTCATCTTGAGAAACTGAAACTGAAACTGTGGAATGTCAGTGCATTTCGGAGATATGCCCTTAGTATGCCTAAATACTAATGGACAGCAAAGAAAACAAACGAGACAGTCTTGATGGAGACAGACACAAGTAGATCACTCATAAGGAAGATTAGGAAAAGACAAGCAACATTTATAGGCCATTTTATGAGGAAGAGGGATTTGGAGCACCTGGTCACAATGGGAAAACTGGAGGGAAAGAGAGCACTAGGTAGACCTAGGGAGAAAATGCTGGAGGACTTGCAGAATGGCTGGGGATGAGGAGGGTGGGGGAGATGCTAGGGGCAACGAGAGATAGAGATAGATAGAAGTCCATGATCGCCAACGCCATGCGGCAGGGCACCTGATGATGATGATGATGATGCCTAAATACAATTAGAGGTTGTTCGATTGTTAATGTGTCCTTTTAGTTGTTTTAACCTTTTGACTCCCGAACCCTATCCACGAAATGCAAAAACTTAACCCTTCAGCTCCCTAGCTGGTGGAAGGGTGAGGGAGTCAAAGAGTTGTTTTTGCTTCTCTAGTATGGTTGAACATGCAGGATGCTGGTAGACAGAGTGCGGGAGTCAAAGGGTTACTCATATTGCTGAAGTAAGCTTTCTTAGCGTTTCTTGTTATGTTCTTAATTTTCTTTCTAGTTTTTACTTCATTTATTTATTCATTTATGGGTAGCGCAAACTGTGTTAGATTTGAGAAGTTCTACAACATGGGAGATAATTCCTACGTGACTCTGAAGAGTTATGTTCTTTGATTCATTTATTGTTAAGTTTTCTGTTTACATTAATTTTTTTGACTTTTCATACGTCTTTGTGAGATATACTGGTAGTTTCCATTATACCGATGGTCATCAAGGGCGGTAATTTGGGGCATTTTGACGTGACAGAATATTGATACCAGATTTCTAGGGCTTCATTTGGTCCACACACACACACACACACACACACACACACACACACACACACACACACACACACACACAACACAATTTTTTTGAAGGATTGAAATGACATGTGTGTCTTTTCGATTTTATTTCTGGCAATATGGAAGATTTTGTGCTATGAGCAGTTTTTTGTATTTGGTGTTTGTTCGTTTGTGATCTTACGTCTGTGCTTGACGAAGACCAGTTGGCCAAACATTTGCGCCTATCTTGTCTGGTTGTACTTAAATGTGCGTTCTGATTCTTTTTTCGTTTGTTTGTTTGTTTGTTTGTTTGTTTGGTTGGTTGGTTGGTTGGTTGTTTTTGTTTTTGTTTTTTTCCTACTAGCAAGATCATTGTTTTCGACGACCAGTTTAGGTTTCTATACGTATTCTAATCCTTACGGTATATCTATGTAGATATGACCAAAAAGTTGGTTTTTGTTGTTGTTGTTGTTATTGCTGTTGTTGTTGTTGATAAAAGTCAAAAGAGGAGTCAGACAAGGTTGTGTTTTGTCACCAGATCTGTTTTCACTTTACAGCGAAAACATCATGAGAAACCTAGAAGAATACCCTGGATTAAAGGTCGAGGAAAAATGATAAACAACATTCGATACGCAGATGACACCGTGCTAATTGCAGAAAATGAAAGGGACCTACAAAACCTTGTGAATATACTAGAAATAGAAAGCAAAGGTAAGGGTTGGAACTAAACAGCAAAAAGACTGAAGTCACGTTGATCAGTTTGTTGTGGGGCGCAGATGAGGTGGGTTTTGTGAACCCTAAGAGTTCGGAGAAGCTGACAGACTCAATGCATCACACATTCCAGAATCAAAGCAGGCAACCGGTGGATCGGACGTCTCAACGATTTAATCATTCATCATCGTCATCTGCTGCTGTGTATCTAAGAGGATCTGCTTATATTTGAGGCACCCAACAATTCCTTTGACAACAACGTACACACTGCCATGGCGACAAATCAACAGAATGGCTTATTCCAGGGCAACAGCCATGGCAGTGGTCATCACTACTTCAAAATATTGATGAAATCAATCTAAATTTAGGTTGTGGTGATCGCTGCCTTGGAGGTGTTGATATTTTCATAACAACGATCATCGCAATGATTCCTAATCTTAACTATTTGTAAATTCCATTTATTTATCGATAAAATACTATACATTTACCTGAAATGTTGCCTCCAAAAAGATACGATTTAAAGTCGCTCCTTTTCGCTAAATTATTTGGTGGTTACCAGATCAACGAAGCGGAAATGACGACTATCAGTGATGACGTCATCAATGACGACTATCAGTGATGACGTCATTATTATGTGTGACACTTCCTAAAATAAACAAGGGAACTCCACTTTTAAGGCTATCTTCGTTTCCTCATTATCACAAGTTAAAAACATGAAATCCCCTCCTGCAAAATAACAGCAAACGGCACAACCTTGAGACAGGTTGATACGTTTAAATATCTGGGAACGATCATTTCAGCAGACGGCAGATGCACATCAGAAATAGCCAGCAGAATCGGCCAAGCCAAAAGAGCATTCAAGAAGATGAAAAGCATTCTTACCAACAAATGTCTATCAATTAACATCAGGAAGAGAGTTCTTGAATGTTACATAGAACCGATAATGTTATACGGTTGTGAGGCTTGGACAGTCAACAAGCAGAGCCAGTACAAGATTGAGGCAGCTGAGATGTGGTTTCTAAGAAGAATGTTGATAGTTCCAAGGACAGCAAAGAAAACAAACGAGACAGTCTTGATGGAGGCAGACGCAAGAAGATCATTGATAAGGAAGATTAGGAAAAGACAGGCAATATCTATAGGCCATTTTGTGAGGAAAGGGGAATTTGAGCACCTGGTCACAACAGGAAAGCTGGAGGGAAAGAGCACCAGATAGACCCAGAGAAAAATATTGGACGGACTTGCAGAATGGCTGAAGACAGAGAGGGTGGAAGATGTGCTTGCAGCATCAAGGGATAGAAACATATGGAGGGCCATGATCGCTGTCACGCTGATGATGTTGTTGTTGTTTTGTTGTTGTTGTTTAATTAATCTTTTGACTCCCGCACCCCATCAATCAACTGCAAAAAAATTAACCCTTTGACTCCCTCACCCTATCCACCAGCTCCCTGCTGGAAGCTAATGGATGGGATGAGGGAGTCAAAGGGTTAAGTTGTCGCTTTGCTAGTATAGTTGTCAATGCAGGATGCTGGTGGATAGGATACGGGAGCCAAAGGATTAATTTGGTCGTTAGAGTCGGGAAAAGTCTAGCGAGATTAAAACCCGAACAGCAGGAATTTCTGTGGTTCCAGTAGTTATATATGTAAGTTACCAAAAAGAAAGAGCAAAGAAGCAAGCGTGTGTGTGAGATTTACATGTAAACAGGCATAGCATTGGGCTGACACAGTGGCAGTCTTTCTGTCTACAGGTACACGTTGCAAACGATAAAGGACGGGAAGCAACTCTTTACCACTTCGCATGACTTTATGTGACGTGGAAGAGCTCTTTGAAGCTGAAAAGCATGGGCGGTGTTTCCATCCACTATACGCACAGGAACTCTGACGAACATTGCGCATACTTGCACGCAAGAACGAACTCACAACAACAACAACAACAATAACAACAACAACAACAAAACACACACACACACACACACACACACACACACACACACCACACACACACACACACACACAACACACACAACACACACACACATTCAAAAACATGTTCATCATCATCATCATCATCATCATCATGCGCCTGCCGCATGGCGTTGGCGATCATGGCCCTCCTTAAGCATCTATCCCTTGTCGCTGCAAGTACATCTTCCACCTTTTCAGTCCTCAGCCACCCTGCAAGTCCGTCCGATATTTTTCCTTGGGTCTACCTGGTGTTCTCTTTCCCTCCAGCTTTCCTGTCGTGACCAGATGCTCTAATTCCTCTTTCCTCATAACATGTCCTATAAATGTTACTTGCCTTTACCTAATCTCTTTATCAATGATCTTCTGTGTCTGCCTCCATCAAAGGTAACCTCCCTGAGTGCGACAATTCTAAAAAACAAACAAACAAACAAACAAAACAAAAACAGAAAAAAAAATTCCACTTTGATAGCACGAGTTCAATTCTAAAGAGAAAATGTACGGCCTCCATTTAAGTTTCAGTTTCTAAAAATGACATCTTGACACTTGGAAAATATTCGGTATGCACTGACACCATGGAGAAGATTCAAAATGATATCAGCATAAGCTTAAGCTTACACGTTGGGAAAGTCATCAGAAAACAGTCTTGGTGCCATGCTTATAGCGCAGGGCTTGTGGGTTCAACCCTCAAGTAGACCATATTATTTTTTGTGTTTAGTTTCAGTTTTAGTTTCAGTTTCTCAAGATGACGTCTCCACGCTCAGAATGAATTCCATATGCACTAACGTCACAGGTGCCATGTGTATGGTGACCATGGCACAAGCCTTAAGCCTACACATAAGCCCATGAGCTGGCCAGGTCCTGAGGTCCTACCTAGCCTATGTTTTACCTAGCCTCACATTTTTTTCGGTCCATTAGCTCATTTATCAGAGTGCAGCCTCCAGCTTACCCAGCTGTGATTGCATGGGTACATGGCTCTGTTTATGACTGGGAAAGGTAATGCAATGGACTTTGACCTGAGAAAGAAAACATCTTTTTCATCTACCTCCCCACTGAATTTGTAATTTGACAACCTTTGCTTTTAACAAGAAGGAAAAAAAAAAGTATCTATTGAAAATTAGTCGAGAGTTGGACTTCATAGAGTTTTTAAAATATTGGACGGACTTGCAGGGTGACTGAGGACAGAGAGGGTGGAAGATGTGTTTTGCGGCGACAAGGGATAGATGCATATGGAGGGCCATGATCGCCAACGTCATTCGGCAGGGCAAATGATGATGATGATGAGAGTTTTGTTCAAGAGAGATTCATCGCACTTGGGCAATTCCATATGCAGTTCACCCAATCTGACATTAATTATCTGCCACTGAGACTCCTTGATATTCCACAAAGTCCTATGCGCTGGCAAGGTCTTGACACGTAAGGGAAGAGGTGGGTGATAGCGATAGGACCTAAAAAACACTGAGCTGTCACCATCACAATAATTACAGTAATAAGATAGGCAGCAATTAGGTCAGTTTTTATGCTGTGGGCTGGGATTGAACTCAAGATATCACATATTGAGTCCACGGCTCTATTGCAAGAGATCACCAGCCAGTGAAGGTGGTGGTGGAAGAGGGTTTATGTGAAAGCTTATGAAATTAACTTTTTTTTAACAAACGAGACAGTCTTGATGGAGGCAGACACAAGAAGATCATTGATAAAGAAGATTAGGTAAAGACAAGTAACATTTATCGGACATGTTATGAGGAAAGAGGAATTAGAGCACCTGGTCACGACAGGAAAGCTGGAGGGAAAGAGAACACCAGGTAGACCCAAAGAAAAAATATCGGACGGACTTGCAGGGTGGCTGAGGACTGAGAAGGTGGAAGATGCACTTGCAGCGACAAGGGATAGATGCTTAAGGAGGGCCATGATCGCCAACGCCATGCGGCAGGGCGCATGATGATGATGATGAACATGTTTTTGAAATTTTCTATCACATTGTATTTGTGGTGTTGCACACATGGATTTATCGACCGCTATATTGTCATCTTTAGCAAAGTAAAACAGCTACTGTGTACTGACTGTTGCCGCGCATATCCCGTTGATATTGTAACACAGCTAATATGTGTATAATCACAAGGACAAAAACATCTTCAATCGAAACTGGTGTAAAGGTTTAGGTTGACACCGTTTCAAAAAGTTGAATGTTTTGTCCCCTTCAGTTTTCATTGAAGAGAATAGCTTGCTTTTGAGTGCATTGAGATTTGTTTTCCAGTTGCAGTCGGCATTGCAGTGGATCAATGGACTGACATCTGTTTCAGTGATTCGGCACGCGCAAGTCGTATAATTTCAACAGCAGAAGACGCCTTCAAATCGTTAACTATTACTGGTATATTTGGTTCGTCGTCACATAGAATAGATCTGTTGCGTTCACTGAGACAGTAGATGCCTTTCTCTGTTGTGTGAGTTGATACAAATGTGTTAAGACTTTTGTGTGTGTTTTTTGTCAGAGTACGGATCTGCAGAACCTAGAGTAACAATGGAATGGAAGTCGGCAGTTCAGTTTTTTCTTCTAGTGTCTTTGATATCATTGCCCTTAGCAGCGTCGTTACCGTTTAGAAATATTAAACCAACTCCAAAGCCTGCGGAGGTAGAAGGTGATTTAGAAGATCACATGTTGGACAAAGCACACGATTTAGACGATGATAAAGTTGACGAGAAGGGAGATGGTCATGGAATACCAGTAATTGGAGATGACAGAGATGAAGCTGATGGTGACAATAATAATGATCCAGGTAATAATGGCATCGATAGTGATAATGAACTGAAATTTGTTAAAATACCTGATGGTGTGAAAAAGCTTCCAGTGGATAAACTGCGACCAGTTGATCATATGGATGCTGTAAAATGGAGCAGGATGGTCATGTGAACAAGGAATTCCACAAGGAGATGTTTTTAGGAAACCATGAAGAGTTTGAAAATGACCGCTATGAGGAAGCTGAGTCCAAGCTGAGAGATATTGTATACAAGTAAGTAAAACATGTTTATTTCATTTTCAACTACCAGTGGTTGGTTGGTGGTGGTGTGGGCACTTGTTAATGTTTAGGGCCTACATTCATGTATCTAGGTCTAAATTAAAGGAACTCTGTTCTGGTTCTGGTTTTGTAGAATAATCCACAACGGGCCTCGTGGCCTGTCCCGTGGATGGTGGTATGCATGAGCAAGCTAGTCGGACGAGGGTGGAGGTTCTCCAAACAAATACTGGGACAGTAGCTTCCTGAAGTGTTCGGTGAATGCTGCATTGACTATGAGAGCGGAGAGAGTTCACATTCCGGGACTGTCCGCCGTTTAAGACTGAGCCAGACGAAAAGCTACACTCATAAATTTGTGCATGTGTGTTTGTGTGGCTGTGTGTGTGTGTCACTGTGTATGTATACATGTATGTATATATGTGTGTGTGTGTGTGTGTGTGTGTGTGTGTGTGTGTGTGTGTGTGAAATTTTTTTTCTTTTTTTAGTTTATATGTGTGTGTGTCCTACTGTGTCTGTGTGTGTGTGTGTGTGTGTGTGTGTGTGTGTGTGTGTGTGTGTGTGTGTGTGTGTGTGTGTGAAGAGCGTTTTTTATTTATTTACTAGTATACATGTGTGTGTCACTGTGTGTGTGTGTGTGTGTGTGTGTGTGTGTGTGTGTGTGTGTGTGTGTTACTGTTATACATAATGGAGTCTGCTATAATCAACATACATGTCTACAATGAATATCCAGTTCAATAGTGTACTGTTTTTGCTGCCCATCACTTTGTCTTTCCCTCTTGTAAAATACTGTATGTTATGAAAACTTTTTTAATCAAAAATTGTGCATAACAAATTCGTCTTTGTCAGTTTGTGTGAACGAGGTAAGCTTGCTATACACAGTCATTCTGATTCTCTAAAATGAGCAAGCGCTCCAGATTGATATAGCCTATTTATAACTGCTCAGTTTCGTTGATTTACATTGCGTGTAGAGTACAGCAATCAGCTGGGCTTACTTTGCTAGATTTTATCAAGCACTATTGAAAACTTTCTTTATTTCTTTGACTTACCCACCCAGCCATGGCTCACCCTTAACTCTTATTGCTCGGCAAGCCGACTCAGTTGGCTTTCCGTCCAACCTGAATGGATGGTGAGCTGACTCAGTCGGCTTTTTCAATTACCAGACATCTTTATTGCTACAATCACTACTATTCCGACATCAGCTGGCTTTACGGCTTCCTTTACAGCCAATGAAGTAGTTTGAAGTTGGATTTTCTTTGCATCTTGTATTGTGTTTTGATTTGTCACGGCATTGGGTGGGCGGCGCCCTATGAGACTGACCACTGAGCAGGCGATAAAATTGTTTCAAGAAACACTGGAAGATAGTAATAGCAATAATAATTAATATCATCACTGATCAGTGACAATGATGAGAGTTTTCTGACACTCAAATGATGAGTTGGTTTCTTTGGATAGTGGTGACACTTCAGCAGGGCCTTATTCAAAGAAATGACGACTTTCTGAAACTCACCTGACATCATATGATCAGTGAAAAAGTCCACAGATGAGAACACACTTTTTTTTTTTAGTGTTTTTTTACATATTTTTGCATCAAATAATGGTTCTACACTAGAAAATTTGCAAACACTGTACTATAGAAAAGAAAACTCACGAACAAGTTGTGACATGTGTAACAGCTAAGGTGTCTGGTTTTTGTCATTTTCGGGGATGTGACCTGAAGTCAATTAGAGGTGAAAAGCATCAAAATAAAACAACATTTTTTGTGGTGGTCAACTTATTGCTAGGATGTCAAGGAACATCTTTTTTTCTTAGAGTTTGGATGTACAAGGATTACCTGGTCAGCTATAGTGCTTTGAGTATCAACATACAACTGGTTTTTGTCTGTGCTGTAAAATGTGTGTCTGTAATTTCTAATTATCTCAATATGACAATAATATCACTTTTTTTTTATCAGTGTAACTGTAACTTATTCACAAGATGCACAATTTTATTCTGAACATGTGCATCCAAAATGTTTTCTGTAGGTTGAATACAAAATATGTTATCATTTTACTGACCTAACCCCGTCTTTGACAGTTCACATTGTGCAAAGCCTTCGGCCAGACTTGAAACCCCTAACGGACAATAAGAGTTAAATTTGCCTGAGTGAGGATCGAACTCACGACCTTCAAATCTTAAGTTTGTCTTTGATTTTGACACGCATGCACTGACACAAAAGTCCATAATCATTGTCCACTGCAGTTGACATACTTCTTTTTCAAATCTTTTGTTTGAATAATTATTAGCTAGAACAGGTTTGGAAGAAAGAGAGACTTCTGAATTTGTATAATTTTCATAACTTTTTCTAAAAAGTTAAAGTTTCCTCACCTTCAGAATGCTGGATGTATGGAAATCCAAACTTATATTATAATAATAATAATTACAATATTTATATAGCGCAAAATCTTGATAAAATCAAATCTAAGCGCTGAACAGACACACACGCACGCACGCACACGCACGCCGCACGCACGCACCCACCACCCACACACACACACACACACACACACGCATAGCTATAAATGGGGAGAAAGAATAAAAGCAATGGAAAGAAAGGGCATTGGCTGCCAACTGTCACAATACAGGTCTCTCTCTCTCTCTCTCTCTCTCTGTCTCTCACACACATACACACACACACACACACACACATTTATCACAATAAAGTAGCCTACACTTTCTCTGTCTCTCTCACACACACACACCATCCCCGCTTAACTCCCCCCCCCCACCCCCCACCCCTCTCATCGGATAGTCTACAGTCCACAGACTGGGTGGGTCTATTGTGTTGATTGTCAACACACACGATGCTTGTGTTGTACAGCTCACACACACAGACAGTGTACAAAGCCATGTGACGGTGTACGGCCGGCCTGTCCGTGTGATGTGATAGTAGGCCTACACTTGTGACCTATTGAGTAACTCGGTAAACAAATACGCAGTCAAACCAACTGACGAGTTGGCAACAACAGAGACATGAATAAAGAAAGATCGGGAATCTTCCTCTCAGGCACACCGACACACCGTCTATTAAAATCTTGCTTTGGGGACCTACAACCCTGCAGGCTCCAGTAGCTTAGTTGGTCTGAGAGTCGGATTCACAAGCTAATGGCTGTGGGTTCGAATCCCGGGGTGCGCTACATTGAAACTGGCCTTCTCACTGTCCCATCTAAACATCGTTGTTGTTCTGGTGGAGTCAGTATATGATTTGATAAGTCCATCTTCCCCCACTTTCTTGGAATGGTTATCCCATATTGTTATAATGATAGAGTAGTTGAAGTAGTAGTTCTGCAATCGATCGACAGTTTCTCTTACTAGCCCAGTAGCCCATCATCACAACAAAATTTTTACTTTTTTTAATCAGGGAACCACAAAGTGTTCATTGAAATACATAAATACATCACTAGTTTT
This sequence comes from Monoplex corrugatus, assembly GCA_030674185.1. Classification (NCBI taxonomy): domain Eukaryota; kingdom Metazoa; phylum Mollusca; class Gastropoda; order Littorinimorpha; family Ranellidae; genus Monoplex; species Monoplex corrugatus. Next base: position 35,421,697 of record JAPXFY010000032.1, on the reverse strand, counting down.
GTGAATGCATTGTTAAGATGTTTATAACTTAGTTATATCAAATGTCACCATTCATGCAAACAACTTGAACTTTATAAAACTAATGTTTACCCTTTGACCCGTACCTAATCTACCAGCTGCAAAAACTTAACCCTTTGACTCCTTCACCGTGTCCACCCTATCCACCAGGTTCCTTCAATCAAAGGGTTAAGTTTTTGCTTTGCTAGCATGGTTGGCATTACAGGATGCTGGTGGACAGGATGCAGGAGTCAAAGGGTTAACCTTGTTTTTGTTGTTGTTGTTAATCCTTATTGTTATGCATATAAATTATAATGCAAGCATAGTGTTAGTAACAGTAATATTAATAAACATTAATACTGTCAGCATCCAGTAGAACTTTGTGAACTTATGTACATGTATGCTTACATTTTGCAACATTTAGCTTTTTACTTTTTTTTTTTTTCCCCCAGTTTGTGTGTGCATACATGTTTGTCGAAAAGAATCGGGAGTCTACAGGAAAAAGCTTAGGCTGGATCCAGTTTATGAACAGGACTTTTTTTTTTAACCCTTTGACTCCCGCACCCTGTCTACCAGCATCCTGCGTTGTCAACCATGCTAGCAAAGCAAAAACTTAACCATTTGGCTCTCTCACCCTATCCACCAGCTTTTTTCCAGGAAGCTGGTGGATTCTGTGAGAGAGTCAAAGAGTTAAGTTTGTGCAGTTGGTGGATAGGGTGCAGGAGTCAAAGGGTTAAAATCACAGATTTCTTGTAATTTGATGACATTTTGATCTTGTTTCAGAGTGGACAGTGATCAGGATGGACAACTCAGCGTTGCAGAGCTGGAGGGCTGGGTGAACGATAAAATGGAAGAACACTTCTCCGAAGCCACACAAGAGAATGAGGAGATCTTTAAACATCTGGACCCTGACAATAACGGTATGTGAATATATATATATATAGGTTGGTTTTGAACCTGACTCTGTTGTATTTCAATTTGATTCACAGTTAATGAATTTTCCCACACCTGACATTGCTGTATGATTCATGGTTAACCCTTTGGCTCCTGCATCCTTTCCACCAACATCCTGCATTGTCAACATTGCCAGCAAAGCAAAAACTTAACCCTTTGACTTCCTCACCCTATCCACCAGCTTCCCTTTGATTTCCTCACCCTATCAACCAGCTTCCCGCAAGAAGCTGGTGGATAGGGTGTGAAGTCAAAGGGTTAAAGTTTTGCAGATGATGGATAGGTGCAGGAGTCAAGGTGAATGAAATTTTCCCACACCTGACGCTGCTGTGTTTGATTCATAGTTAATGAATTTTCCCACACCTGGCTGTGCTTGTTTGATTCATAGTAATGAATTTTCCCACACCTGGCTGTTGTTTTTGATTCATAGGTAATGAATTTTCCCACACCTGGCTGGTTGTTTTTGATTCATTATCATAGGTAATGAATTTTCCCACACCTGACTCTGCTGTGTTTGATCCATAGTTATTATTATTGATAGTTAATGAATTTTCCCACAGACCAAATGGTTTGCCGTAATACCGGTATGATTAGAGTGGATTGTTCTTTTGATTTTAAAAGAACTTGGATGATTGATTGTATGCATGCAAGACATGGACCGTACAGTGAATTTGGAAAGACATGTATATTAAAACCATGGAAATGACTATGAGGTTGTATTGCAAGATTCTGAACATCAGATACACCGATCGTATATGATATATCACCAGTGCACTAGTGCATCGAACCATCAAGCATCCCCCGTGGGGATGCTGGGGAGCTTCACTAGTTTCAGTATAAATGGTATCTCCTCCTTGTGGAAATTTCTTGCTAGAATTTCCTCTTTTCTGTCACTCCTTTGTTTCTGCCTTGTTCCTTTGCTTTCTGTCATTTCGTCCTACCATTTTCTGGCTTGCTGGTCTGTTCATCTGCATGTGTTTGATAAAGTCTTAGGTTTTTTTCTTTTAGGATTGATAATGAATACATGTGTTAAGTACATTTTTGGCTCTAGGGAAGCGAATATGCAGCTCAGGCATTTTTAGGTAGTTTGGACTCGTTCTTATATATGTTTTGGTGTCCTTAGTTATGTTTAAGTTTGTATTCAGGTATGTTTTTTAAATCCCCTGTGCGATTAATTGGGCAGAGTGGTCAACGCCAGGGGCATCTCCTTTGATTATGTGGTCGAATGCATTGATGTGTGTACTTAATTTTCTTTTCCTTTTTTTCTTTGTTGAAGTACTGTGTGTGCATTGAAATGGTTTATAGCCCTGATATGACTCTACACAGTCTGCTGAGCTTTGAGCAACAATAAGAATAGAATAGAACCATCAAGCAGTAGACAGGATCATATGTGACCTGTTCTCACGAATGGGGTCACAACTTAATTTTGGGGGGTATAGAGATATTTATATCACCGGAAAGCAGAAAAAAATGCTCTTTCCAATGATGTATAATTCAACTGTCTAACTGGAAAATCGAGTGAGTTACAGTAATTTAAAGGGAGTGGGTGATGGGACGGCCATTTTGAGAAAAGCAGAGTTAAAGAAGGAAAACAAAATTCTCTGCTTTTTCCTTAGCAACCAATATTCTATCTTCATCAAACTTAGTGAAGTGATAGATAAAGTGGTTCTGCACTACATACTAGCTATTTCGCGAGCTGATTCCAACGGTATGCGATATGCTGAGGCCCTGTACGGTTTCATGGCCTAAATTAAAGCTCAAACACATGTATTTTCACGGAAAAAATCTGCACATTCTCGATGGGTTATCACTTTAAAATGTTATTTTAACACTCTTTCAGCCCAAATTTCACTTTAATCTTTGCCATAATTGATAGATTAATGGTCAGACAATGTGTAGGAACAAAAATCTCAAATCACCCAGATCGACCCTCACCACCTTTTCAGGCCCGTATCTCAGTTCACACGTTGCGACTTGTGACCCCGTTCGCAAGAACCAGTCATATATGAAGATCTGCTGACATCAGGTCAGAAAAGAAAACTACATTGGTCTGGCTATGTTACAGTATGTATCAAGACACATTGGCCTCAAGCCAGTCAAGGCTTAGTCAGTCATCTGAGGAACTGTTGATGGAGGGAGATGTAGGGGAAGACAGTTTAGAAAACGATGGACTGACATAGTGACGGTATTGCAGAAGGAATCCTGCAATACTGTGTTGGTGTATGTGTGTTTGCCAGCATTATTTGTAATCGCCAGCGTGAGTCCCAGTATAGGTGTTTATGTGTGTCTGTCACTCTGTGTGTGTGCATGTATACATTAATCTGTATGTCTGTATATGTATATATATTCATATGGAAACATGTTCCTGTGTTAACTTATATACGCATTGATTTTTTTTTCCCAACGAGCTAAAGTTATACTGTCGTTTTCTTTTCTGGTTTTGTCATATCGTGCTTCAAGATTGATTGATCCTGTTGACTTGTTTGGTTGTTTTATATATTGTGTGA
>JAPXFY010000032.1:35398242-35408242 GCA_030674185.1 Monoplex corrugatus | reverse complement strand
TATGTTTATTCAGTATGTTGTATGTTGTTCATAATGTCAGCAATGATTTTTCCTGTGTACATGAATTGATATAATTTTTCATTACCCCATTGTTATGTTGATGTCTGTGTATTGTAAAACAAAACAAAAATGAATAAAAAAGTTTATTTGAAAAAAAAAAAATGAGATGATTCCACCAAAAGGATGGGAGCAGTAATAGGGGCAGCCAACAAGCCTCCCCCATGGGGATACTGGGGGCTCTTTCAGTATAAATAGTATCCCCACCTTCTGGAAACTCTGTGCTAGAAATTTCCTCTTTTCTGTCACTCTCTTTGTTTCTGCCTTGTTCTTTTGCTTTCTGTCATTTCTGCCTATCATTTTCTGCCTTAATGGTCCATTCACCTGTATGTGTTCGATAAAGTCTTATGTACTTTTTCTTAGGATTGATAATTCGGTACATGTATTGGGTGCATTTTTGGCTCTAGGGAGGTGAGATATGCGGAAGCAGTTTTAAGTAATGTGTGCCTGTTTTTATATATGTTTTGGTGTCCTTAGGTATGCCAATATTTGTATTCAGGTGTGTTTTTTAAATCTCCCCTGTGCGATAAATTGGATGGAGTGGTCAACGCCGGGGGCATATTCTTGGATTATGTGTGCGAATGCATTGATATTTGTACTTAATTTTCTTTTCTTTTTTTTTTTTCTTTTTTTTTTCCTGTTGAAGTTTTGTATGTTTTGAAGCGGCTATAGCCCTGATATGGCTCTACGCAGTCGGCTGGGCTTTGAACAACAATAGCAAGCCAACAAGCCAGTGTATATGTTGTGGACTGGGATTGACGTCAAAACGTCAGACCCTGAGAGAGAAGCTTGTCATAGCGTGGCACATGCTGTGATTATTTTGGACATGCATCAAATGTCACTTGTTGCGTAGCACAAAATAAATGACTGCTGCGTGTTTAACCCTTTCACTCCTGCAGCGTGACAATAAATGACTGCTGCGTGTTTAACCCTTTGACTCCTGCAGCCTATCCACCAACTGCAAAAACTTAACCCTTCGACTCCCTTACCCTAATCCCTATCCACCAGTTTCCTGCAGGGGATAGGGCAAGGGAGTCAAAAGGGTTTTTTGCTTTGCTGGTATGGTTGACATTGCAGGATGTTGTTGGACAGGGGGCAGGAGTCTAAGGGTTAAAGCAAAATAAAATGAAACTATACATATTTTGAGAGTGATCTGTGCATTACATTTTTCAGGGAAAGTTGTTTGGGAAGAATTCTGTTTTTTCACATCTGCTGGGAGATGATGTGAACGGTGTTAACCCTTTGACTCCCGCAGCCTGGCCACCAGCATCCTGCATTATCAACAATGCTAGCAAAGCAACAACTTAACCCTTTGATTCCCTCATCCTATCAACCAGCTTCATAAACTTAACCCTTTGATTCCTGCAGGCAGCTGGTGGATAGGGTGAGTGAATCAAAGGGTTAACTTTTTGCCTTTGGTGGATAGGGCCCGGGAGTCAAAGGGTTAATGTTGCATTTTCCAGGCAAAGTTCAATAGAAAGAATACTATGTTTATTTTTGCTGAGAGATGATATGTACTTTTTCTTAGGATTGATAATTGGGTACATGTATGAAGTGAATTTTTGGCTCTAGGGAGGTGAGATGTGCGGAAGCAATTTGAGATAATTTGAGCCAGTTTTCATATATGTTTTGGTGTATTTATCATTATGTATGCTTATGTTTTTATGTTGTTTTTCAGGTGAAGTGCTCTAGAAACGATTCTGTGTGCACTTTCTGCTTTCACATTGTAAAGTGGTATTTGTTTTGCAGGCTAATTTTTTTTAAGAGTTATGTATGCATTTCCTACTGTCAAATACGTAAAGTGGTGTTTTATGTAACGGTTTTCAGGCTTAAGTTAAGTTCACTGAAAAGAACACTATGTTCACTTTGTGCCGGGAGGTGATTAGTATGGTGTTTATGTTGTATATTTGATAAAGTTCACTGACCAAAAGTGCTGTGTGCCCTTTCTACTGGGAGATGTCAAGGTGTTGTTCATGTGGTGTGTGCAATGTGTTTTTCAGGCAAAGTTTACTGGAAAGAGAACTACGTGAACTTTCTTCTGAGAGATGTTAACTCTTTGGAGATGCGCCCTAAAATGGCTGCTGAAACTCTCGAGACACACAGTTTTTGGTACTTTTTCAAAAATTATGGAAAATATCCAACGACGATAAACCTATCCTGTTATATATGTTTTAAAAGGACATTATGTGTACTTTGTAACTGTGCTGACAGCTTGTATATGCATGCTTTCATTTTTCTCTGGTTTACCATTGAAACAGGCATGCAAATAGCAAAAAAACAAAAGTTCCGGATGTACACACACATGACTTATCAAACTGCTGCTTGTAATCCATTTAATATCCATGTCACAAAACTGCACTTAACATATCACAGGATATACATTCTTCACTGGAAGTCACTATGCGTTCTGCTTTTATGAATATTTTGTCCCAAAAATGATTAAATACAGGCGTAGAGTCTTCTTCTGACTCTTCGAAATTCCTTTGTTTTGGGTACCACAAAAACAAGCCAAAAATAGAGTTCCACCAGCCTCCTACGGTCAAAGGGAAAGAAATCTATCTAGAAAAATGGTTAAACTCTGCTGTCAGTATAATCTCCCTTATTATAGTATCAAGTAGTCTCGGTAAAAAAACCATAACATCTCCGCAGCTATAGCTGCGGAGCGTCACAATCAAGACATGGAGCTCCGCAGCTGTAGCATAACTGCGGAGCTCCATGTCTCAATTGTGATGCTCCGCAGTAAACTTTGCCTGAAAAACACACTGTATACACCACTGTCAACATGAACAACACCTTGACGTTGAGCTAAGAATGGTCTTTATGTTGAATTTTCAGGGAAAGTTCTTTGGAAAAAGTTCTGTGTAGGCTTTCTGCAGGGAGATGTTGAGATTGGCTAAGTTCTCTAGAAAGAATACTAGAGCACTTCTGTGCTGGGAGATGTTTAGAGTAGCATTTATGTTGTGTTTTTCAGGCTAAGTTCTCTAGAAAGAATACTATGTGCACTTTTGTGCTGGGAGATGTTGAGAATGGTGTTGGTGTTGTGTTTTTCAGGGAAAGTTCACTGAAAAGAATACTAGAGCACTTTTGTGCTGGGAGATGTTGAGAATGGTGTTTGTGTTGTGTTTTTCAGGGAAAGTTCACTGTAAAGAACACCAGAGCAGTTTTGTGCTGGGAGATGTTGAGAATGGTGTTTGTGTTGTGTTTTTCAGGGAAAGTTCACTGAAAAGAGCACTAGAGCACTTTTGTGTTGGGAGATGTTGAAAATGGTGTTTGTGTTGTGTTTTTCAGGCAAAGTTCACTGGAGAGAATGTTGTCATGTGCATTTTTTGCTGGCACATATATAAAGTGGTGTTTCTGTCATGTTTTTCAGGCAAAGATCACTGAAAAGAATACTAGAGCATTTTTGTGCTGGGAGATGTTGAGAATAGTGTTGATGTTGTGTTTTTCTGGCAAAGATCACTGAAAAGAATTCTAGAGCACTTTTGTGCTGGGAGATGTTGAGAGTGGGTTTATGTTGTGTTTTTCAGGCTAAGTTCTCTAGAAAGAATACTATGTGCACTTTTGTTCTGGGAGATGTTAAGAATGTTGTTGATGTTGTGTGTTTTTTTGTTTTTGTTTTTCAGGCAAAGTTCACTGGAAAGAATACTATGTGCACTTTCTGTAAGCACATTTATATTTATAAAGCAGTGTTGATGTTGTGTTTTTCAGGCAAAGTTCACTGGAAAGAATACTATGTGCACTTTCTGTAAGCACATTTATATTTATAAAGTAGTGTTGATGTTGTGTTTTTCAGGCAAAGTTCACTGGAAAAAATACTATATGCACTTTCTGTAAGCACATTTATATTTATAAAGTAGTGTTGATGTGTTTTTTCAGGCAAAGTTCATTGGAAGGAATACTATGTGCACTTTCTGTAAGCACATTTATATTTATAAAGTAGTGTTGATGTTGTGTTTTTTCAGGCAAAGTTCATTGGAAGGAATACTATGTGCACTTTCTGCTGGCCAAGGGTTACGATCAGGACGTGGCCACCAGACACGTTGTGGACTACGACCAGATCCAGTTGGACCCTGACTGTAAGAACACTGACAGTTCTGTTTCTATTGTGGCTGCAGCCTTAATGCAAGCACATTAGACATGAAAGATCTTTGGTACTTGGAGCCTTAATCACAATGCAGGAACCTTGGACATGAAGGATCTTTAGTACTTTCAGCTTGAATGCAAGCACATTAGACATGAAGGATCTTTAGACATGAAGGATCTTTAGTAGTTGCTGCCTTGATGCAAGCACATTAGACATGAAGGATCTTTAGTAGTTGCTGCCTTGATGCAAGCACATTAGACATGAAGGATCTTTAGTACTTCGCAGCCTTAATGCTAGAACATTAGACATGAAGGATCTTTAGTAGTTGCTGCCTTAATGCTAGAACATTAGACATGAAGGATCTTTAGTAGTTGCTGCCTTAATGCAAGCACATTAGACATGAAGGATCTTTAGTAGTTGCTGCCTTAATGCTAGAACATTAGACATGAAGGATCTTTAGTATCTGCAGCCTTAATGCTAGAACATTAGACATGAAGGATCTTTAGTAGTTGCAGCCTTAATGCTAGAACATTAGACATGAAGGATCTTTAGTACTCGCAGCCTTAATGCTAGAACATTAGACATGAAGGATCTTTAGTAGTTGCTGCCTTAATGCTAGAACATTAGACATGAAGGATCTTTAGTAGTTGCTGCCTTAATGCAAGAACATTAAACATGAAGGATCTTTAGTAGTTGCTGCCTTAATGCAAGAACATTAAACATGAAGGATCTTTAGTAGTTGCTGCCTTAATGCAAGAACATTAAACATGAAGGATCTTTAGTAGTTGCTGCCTTAATGCAAGAACATTAAACATGAAGGATCTTTAGTAGTTGCTGCCTTAATGCTAGAACATTAGACATGAAGGATCTTTAGTAGTTGTGCCTTAATGCAAGACATTAGACATGAAGGATCTTTAGTACTTGTGCCTTAATGCAAGCACATTAGACATGAAGGATCTTTAGTACTTGCAGCCTTAATACTAGCACATTAGACATGAGGATCTTTAGTAGTTGCTGCCTTAATGCTAGAACATTAGACATGAAGGATCTTTAGTAGTTGCAGCCTTAATGCTAGAACATTAGACATGAAGGATCTTTAGTAGTTGCAGCCTTAATGCTAGAACATTAGACATGAAGGATCTTTAGTAGTTGCAGCCTTAATGCAAGAACATTAGACACGAAGGATCTTTAGTAGTTGCTGCCTTAATGCTAGAACATTAGACATGAAGGATCTTTAGTAGTTGCTGCCTTAATGCTAGAACATTAGACATGAAGGATCTTTGGTAGTTGCTGCCTTAATGCTAGAACATTAGACATGAAGGATCTTTAGTAGTTGCTGCCTTAATGCTAGAACATTAGACATGAAGGATCTTTAGAAGTTGCTGCCTTAATGCTAGAACATTAGACATGAAGGATCTTTAGTAGTTGCTGCCTTAATGCAAGAACCTTAGACGTGAAGGATCTTTAGTAGTTGCTGCCTTAATGCAAGAACATTAGACATGAAGGATCTTTAGTAGTTGCTGCCTTAATGCTAGAACATTAGACATGAAGGATCTTTAGTAGTTGCTGCCTTAATGCTAGAACATTAGACATGAAGGATCTTTAGTAGTTGCTGCCTTAATGCTAGAACATTAGACATGAAGGATCTTTAGTAGTTGCTGCCTTAATGCTAGAACATTAGACATGAAGGATCTTTAGTAGTTGCTGCCTTAATGCTAGAACATTAGACATGAAGGATCTTTAGTAGTTGCTGCCTTAATGCTAGAACATTAGACATGAAGGATCTTTAGTAGTTGCAGCCTTAATGCAAGAACATTAGACATGAAGGATCTTTAGTAGTTGCGCCTTAATGCTAGAACATTAGACATGAAGGATCTTTAGTAGTTGCAGCCTTAATGCTAGAACATTAGACATGAAGGATCTTGAATAGTTGCTGCCTTAATGCTAGAACATTAGACGTGAAGGATCTTTGTACTTGCAGCCTTAATGCAAGAACATTGAACATGAAGGATCTTTAGTAGTTGCAGCCTTAATGCTAGAACATTAGACATGAAGGATCTTTAGTGTTGCAGCCTTAATGCAAGAACCGCAGACATGAAGGATCTTTGGTACTTGCAGCCTTAATGCAAGAACATTAAACATGAAGGATCTTTAGTAGTTGCTGCCTTAATGCAAGAACATTAAACATGAAGGATCTTTAGTAGTTGCTGCCTTAATGCAAGAACATTAAACATGAAGGATCTTTAGTAGTTGCTGCCTTAATGCTAGAACATTAGACATGAAGGATCTTTAGTAGTTGTGCCTTAATGCAAGCACATTAGACATGAAGGATCTTTAGTACTTGTGCCTTAATGCAAGCACATTAGACATGAAGGATCTTTAGTGTTGCAGCCTTAATGCTAGAACATTAGACATGGAGGATCTTTAGTAGTTGCTGCCTTAATGCTAGAACATTAGACATGAAGGATCTTTAGTAGTTGCTGCCTTAATGCAAGAACATTAGACATGAAGGATCTTTAGTAGTTGCAGCCTTAATGCTAGAACATTAGACATGAAGGATCTTTAGTAGTTGCTGCCTTAATGCTAGAACATTAGACATGAAGGATCTTTAGTAGTTGCTGCCTTAATGCTAGAACATTAGACATGAAGGATCTTTAGTAGTTGCTGCCTTAATGCTAGAACATTAAACATGAAGGATCTTTAGTAGTTGCTGCCTTAATGCAAGTACATTAGACATGAAGGATCTTTAGTAGTTGCTGCCTTAATGCAAGAACATTAAACATGAAGGATCTTTAGTAGTTGCTGCCTTAATGCTAGAACATTAGACATGAAGGATCTTTAGTAGTTGCTGCCTTAATGCAAGAACCTTAGACTGAAGGATCTTTAGTAGTTGCTGCCTTAATGCAAGAACATTAGACATGAAGGATCTTTAGTAGTTGCTGCCTTAATGCAAGAACATTAGACATGAAGGATCTTTAGTGTTGCGCCTTAATGCAGAACCTAGACATGAAGGATCTTGGTAGTTGCAGCCTTAATGCAAGAACATTAACATGAAGGATCTTTAGTAGTTGCTGCCTTAATGCAGAACATTAACATGAAGGATCTTTAGTAGTTGCTGCCTTAATGCATAGAACATTAAACATGAAGGATCTTTAGTAGTTGCTGCCTTAATGCTAGAACATTAGACATGAAGGATCTTTAGTAGTTGCTGCCTTAATGCAGAACATTAGACATGAAGGATCTTTAGTAGCTTGTGCCTTAATGCTAAGAACATTAGACATGAAGGATCTTAGTGTTGCAGCCTTAATGCTAGAACATTAGACATGAGGATCTTTAGTAGTTGCTGCCTTAATGCTAGAACATTAGACATGAAGGATCTTTAGTAGTTGCTGCCTTAATGCAAGAACATTAGACATGAAGGATCTTTAGTAGTTGCAGCCTTAATGCAAGAACATTAGACATGAAGGATCTTTAGTAGTTGCTGCCTTAATGCTAGAACATTAGACATGAAGGATCTTTAGTAGTTGCTGCCTTAATGCATAGAACATTAGACATGAAGGATCTTTAGTAGTTGCTGCCTTAATGCATAGAACATTAGACATGAAGGATCTTTAGTAGTTGCTGCCTTAATGCTAGAACATTAGACATGAAGGATCTTTAGTAGTTGCAGCCTTAATGCTAGAACATTAGACATGAAGGATCTTTAGTATTGCAGCCTTAATGCTAAGAACATTAGACATGAAGGATCTTTAGTAGTTGCTGCCTTAATGCAAGAACATTAAGACATGAAGGATCTTAGTAGTTGCGCCTTAATGCTAGAACATTAGAACATGAAGGATCTTTAGTAGTTTGCTGCCTTAATGCTAGAACATTAGACATGAGATCTTGTGTTATCTTAATGCAGACATTGCATGAGGACTTTAGTATTGTGCTTATGCAAACATTAGACATGAAGGATCTTTAGTAGTTGCGCCTTAATGCTAGAACATTAGACATGAAGGATCTTTAGTAGTTGCAGCCTTAATGCAGAACATTAGACATGAAGGATCTTTAGTAGTTGCTGCCTTAATGCTAGAACATTAGACATGAAGGATCTTTAGTAGTTGCTGCCTTAATGCTAAGAACATTAGACATGAAGGATCTTTAGTATTGCAGCTTAATGCTAGAACATTAACTGAAGGATCTTTGGTATTGCTGCCTTAATGCAAGAACATTAACATGAAGGATCTTTAGTAGTTGCGCCTTAATGCTAGAACATTAGACATGAAGGATCTTTAGTAGTGCGCCTATGCTAGAACATAACATATGGATTTTAAGTGCCTTAATGCTAGAACATTAGACATGAAGATCTTTGGTATTGCAGACCTTAATGCAAGACATTAGACATGAAGGATCTTTAGTAGTTGCAGCCTTAATGCAAGAACATTAGACATGAAGGATCTTTAGTAGTTGCTGCCTTAATGCTAGAACATTAGACATGAAGGATCTTTAGTAGTTGCTGCCTTAATGCAAGAACATTAAACATGAAGGATCTTTAGTACTCGCAGCCTTAATGCTAGAACATTAGACGTGAAGGATCTTTAGTAGTTGCTGCCTTAATGCTAGAACATTAGACATGAAGGATCTTTAGTAGTTGCTGCCTTAATGCTAGAACATTAGACATGAAGGATCTTTAGTAGTTGCAGCCTTAATGCAAGAACATTAGACATGAAGGATCTTTAGTAGTTGCTGCCTTAATGTTAGAACATTAGACATGAAGGATCTTTAGTAGTTGCAGCCTTAATGCTAGAACATTAGACATGAAGGATCTTTAGTAGTTGCTGCCTTAATGCTAGAACATTAGACATGAAGGATCTTTAGAAGTTGCTGCCTTAATGCAAGAACATTAGACGTGAAGGATCTTTAGTAGTTGCTGCCTTAATGCAAGAACATTAGACATGAAGGATCTTTAGTAGTTGCTGCCTTAATGCTAGAACATTAGACATGAAGGATCTTTAGAAGTTGCTGCCTTAATGCAAGAACATTAGACGTGAAGGATCTTTAGTAGTTGCTGCCTTAATGCTAGAACATTAGACATGAAGGATCTTTAGTAGTTGCAGCCTTAATGTTAGAGCATTAGACATGAAGGATCTTTAGTAGTTGCTGCCTTAATGCTAGAACATTAGACATGAAGGATCTTTAGTAGTTGCTGCCTTAATGCTAGAACATTAGACATGAAGGATCTTTAGTAGTTGCAGCCTTAATGCTAGAACATTAGACATGAAGGATCTTTAGTAGTTGCTGCCTTAATGCAAGAACATTAGACATGAAGGATCTTTAGTAGTTGCTGCCTTAATGCTAGAACATTAGACATGAAGGATCTTTAGTAGTTGCTGCCTTAATGCAAGAACATTAGACATGAAGGATCTTTAGTAGTTGCAGCCTTAATGCTAGAACATTAGACGTGAAGGATCTTTAGTAGTTGCTGCCTTAATGCTAGAACATTAGACGTGAAGGATCTTTAGTAGTTGCTGCCTTAATGCTAGAACATTAGACATGAAGGATCTTTAGTAGTTGCTGCCTTAATGCAAGAACCTTAGACGTGAAGGATCTTTAGTAGTTGCTGCCTTAATGCAAGAACCTTAGACATGAAGGATCTTTAGTAGTTGCTGCCTTAATGCTAGAACATTAGACATGAAGGATCTTTAGAAGTTGCTGCCTTAATGCTAGAACATTAGACATGAAGGATCTTTAGTAGTTGCAGCCTTAATGCTAGAACATTAGACATGAAGGATCTTTAGAAGTTGCTGCCTTAATGCAAGAACATTAGACATGAAGGATCTTTAGTAGTTGCTGCCTTAATGCTAGAACATTAGACAT
>JAPXFY010000032.1:35355742-35393242 GCA_030674185.1 Monoplex corrugatus | reverse complement strand
CTTACTAGATGAATAAATAAATAAGGTAAAGGGATGTCTATGGGATGAAATGGGTGTGTATGGGTTGGATGAATCTATGAAATGATAAAGGCATTGCATCATATTAGGTAACATCAAACAATTCAGTGAACAAGAGAAAAGCAATCAGAACATTAAGACAGTGAAGCGTCATTTGTTTGTGCAGGGTTGCACATGTGTGTGTGTGTGTGTGTGTGTGTACACATATGTGTGTATTATATGTGTGTGTTTGTGAACAAAATGAAAAAAGCTGTGAACTATAATTTTGGTCATTAGTGTGTTGAGTGAGGAAAGAGAATGTGTGCATCTATGCGCGCACACATGCTGTCTGACATGCATATATTTCATATTTGTGTTTTGTATTATGATCATAATTATGCTACATGGGTTCACTGATCAAATGGTTTGGACACTATTCTCCCATTTGGAAGGTCTGGGTTTGTACCTGTTTAGGTACCACCCTTCCCCTGTGGGGACGCCAGGGGCTCTTTCAGTATAAATAGTATCCCCACCTTCTGGAAATTCTGTGCTAGAAATTTCCTCTTTTCTGTCATTCTCTTTGTTTCTGTCTTGTTCCTTTGCTTTCTGTCGTTTCTTCCTATCGTTTTCTGTCTTGCTGGTCCATTCACCTGTATGTGTTCGATCAAGTCTCACAGACTTTTTCTTAGAATTCATAATTGGGTATTAAGTGCATATTTGGCTCTAGGGAGGTGAGATATGCAGAAGCAATTTTAGGTAATATAGGCCCGTTTTTATATGTGTATGTTTTGGTGTCCTCAGGTATGCTTAATTTTGTATTCAGGTGTACTGGACAGAGTGGTCAACACCGGGGGCATCTCCTTAGATTATGTATGCGAATGCATACAACATGTGTACTTAATTTTCTTTTCTTGTTTTTTTTTTTCCTGTTGAAGTTTTGTATGTTTTGAAGCGGCTATAGCCCTGATATGGCTCTATGCAGTCGGCTGGGTTTAAACAACAACGACAATAACAAGTAGGTAACACATCAGGGACAGGTAGTGAGTTACAAATCAGAAGCAGAAGGAATGCCATTGCTCCACATCTGATTTCTGGTTTTTGTCCGTCAGATACAAACGGGGACGGAATCATAACGGAAGATGAGTTTGCAGCGCTGCCCCCTGGTGAGGTGGAAGGGGAGGAGTACCAACAGATGGACAAGACGTGGCAGAAAGAGCGACAGGAGGAGTTCCGTAGTTCCATGGATCTGGACCATAATGGCAAGGTCACCAAGGAAGAACTGAAGGTCAGATTGTCAGCGTTTGTTTGTTTATAAGTTATTGTTCATTCTCTGTATCTTGTCTATGTGTAGGTTTGTTTATGTCCTGTTTGGTTTGTTTTCATTGTTGGTATTTGATTTATTTAAATACCTTTTTCTCTCTGCGGGTTGTTTTGTTTTTCTTTTGATAGAACTATGGACTCATGATGTTTCGAGTTCAGTCCTAGCCCACGACATCAAAACTGGCCTGTTCACTGCCTGTCTTAATTCTTTAATCATTCTGGTGGTGTCAAGCTGGTGTCTCATGATAGTAGTGCAGGATGCTGTGTGTGCCTTGTGGACAGTCAACAAGCAAAGCCAGAACAAGATTGAGGCAGCTGAAGTGTGATTTCTAAGAAGAATGTTGAGAGTTCCATGGACAACAAAGAAAACAAACAAGATGGAGCAGACACAGGAAGATCATTTATAAGGAAGATTAGGAAAAGACAGGCAACATTTATAGGTCATTTTATGAGGAAAGGGGAATTGGAGCACCTGGTCATAACAGGAAAGGTGGAGGGAAAGAGAGCACCAGGTAGACTCAGGGAGAAAATATTGGACGGACTTGCAGGATGGCTGAGGGCAGAGAGGGTGGAAGATGTGCTTGCGGCATAGATACATGTGGAGGGCCATGATCGTCAACGCCATGCGGCAGGGCACATGATGATGATGTGTGTGCCTTCTGTACCTTGCGTTGTGAAAAACATCAAGTAACGATGCAGTGTATAGAGAATTGCTGTGTGCTCTACATAAGCCCTGTGTGGGACACTGAATATGCCGTTTATCAGTGACAGTAGTGGTAAAACTATGGCTGTATTGGTGTGTCAGTCTTTCTTGAAAACACCTGCTCATCAGTTACTGGGTTGGAGGGGGTGGGGAGGGCAAAAGTACGGCTGTACTGCCGTGTTCAAAGAAAATCTTTTTTCAAAACACCAAGTGATGTTTACCAGTAAATGTGATGGCAAAACTAGCCGTTTTTATGTACAGATTTTTTAGTCATTTATCTATGACTCTAATTGTCTTCTCTTCTGTCTCTCCTTCTCATTGTCTGCCCCCCTGTTTGTTTTTTTATGCACAGATTTTATAGCCATTAGTCTGTTGCTGTAATTGTCTTTCTTTCTGTCTCTCCCTCTGTTTGTCCCCTCCACCACTATCACTATAATTTTTTTATTCATGGATTTTACTAGCCATTACTCCATTGCTCTAATTGTCTTCCTTTCTCAGTTTCTGTCTCTCCCTCTTTTTGGCTCCCCCCTCCCTCCCCATTTATCTGTTTTTTGTATGCATGGATTTTATTAGTCATTAGTCCATTGCTCTGATTATATGCATACAGTACAAACTAGACACTATCTGCTACAAAAGTCTCAATAAAGCAGCCCCCAATTACCTGTCAAGCCTACTTGAGATCTGTGTTCCCTCATGTACTCTCCGCTCTGCCTCCGATCCTCTCACTTTTCGCTTTCCACGCACTAAGCTGAATACCTATGGTCCACGAGCCTTCTCTGTTTCTGGTCCACTCTCCTGGAACAAACTTCCTCTCTCCAGTTCGTCAGCAACCTACTTTAGTCTCCTTCAAGTCTGCTCTCAAAACTCACCTTTTCACCTTTGCATGAAAAATCCTGACCTCACCCAACCCCCACTGCAGCCTGTCTCCACTCGGTGTGGAATCACATTGTAATATATATTTGTGTATAATGTTTTCTATAATTTTCCATTGCTTTTCTTCTTTTTCCCCATTTATAGCCATGTGTATGTGTGTGTGTGCATGCATGCATATGTGTATGTTTAGCACTTCGATTTGATTTTTATCAAGATTTTGCGTTATATGAATATTGTAATTATTATTATTATCTTCCTTTCTGTCTCTCATTCTCTCTGTCCCCCCTCCATTCGTAAAGGTCTGTTTTTTAATGCCAGGACTCTAATTTCTCTCGCCCGTGCATGTCTGCAGAAATACCTGGACCCTCGCAACCCAATCCAGGCGTTGCTGGAAGCCAAGAACCTGATCAGCTACATGGACGACGACAAGAACAATATGCTGTCCATGCAGGAGATCATGCGACACAAAGACATCTTCATCTCCAGCAAGGTCATGAACTTTGCCGCCAACGTTCACGACGAGTTCTGATCTTTTGCCTTAAAGAGGCTGCTTGCCTGCCATGTGGGTTGATTGAACAAAGGAGGAAAATGGTTTAAAAAAGAAAGAAAGGAAAAAAAAATTATAAGAGTGAAAGGAAAGTGAGAATGAAAGATGGTTGTGAGTTGAGAGACTTGTCACTTCAAATTATTCCTTCGCTTTTCTTTCTCCCTCTCACCTCTCCCTCACTCTCTCTCTTACTCTTTCTCTATCTTTGTTTCTTTCTCTGTCTCTCTCTGACTCTCTTTGTCTCACTTTCTGTCTCTCTGTCTTTGTCTCTCTTTGCTGTTTCTCTATCTTTTTTTCTCTCTGTGTCTCTCTTTGCTGTTTATCTTTGTTTTTCTCTCTTTCTCTCTCTGTCTCTCTTTGCTGTTTCTCTATCTTTGTTTCTCTCTCTGTCTCTCTCTGTCTCTCTTTGTCTCACTTTCTGTCTCGCTTTCTTTGTCTCTGTCCGTCTGTCTGTCTATGTCTCTCTCTCTGTGTCTCTGTCTCGCTGTGTCTCTTTCTGTCTGTCTGTCTCTGTCTCTGTCTGTCTGTCTGTCTCTCTCTCTCTCTCTCTCTCTCTCTTTCTCCTCTCTACTAGTATGGTTGTGTTTTTGTTTATTGCGTTCGCAAGTGCTGGTGGTGTTATGGTAGTGATTACTATCAGCAAAAATATGTGATTGTATAATATGTCTGAAATGTATACAAGTGGATTCCAGGGGGGTCGTTAACCCTCTCATTTCCTCTCCCTGTCTGCTTGCTTCTGTTAGGAAGCTGTTAGGAATGAAAAGGTTAAATGAGTGAGCTGAACCTGTCGTCCACATGATTATAATGTGTCTTATTGTGGTCGCTGTGTATGCGGGGTTCTCTTGATTGTACATGTTCGCTGTGTTTGTGGTCCTTGGGGTTGATTTTACCAATCAAAATTGAGCGGCCATTGATAAGTATTATTATTATTATTATTATTATTATTATTATTATTATTATTATTAATCAAAATTGAGCGGCCATTGATAAGTATTATTATTATTATTATTATTGTTGTTGTTGTTATCAATATTAATATTATTTTGTTGTTGTTACTATTGTTATTGTTATCACTGTCATTATTATCAAATCCAAAACGAATGTGATCGCCTACTTTCAAGCAAACGGGAACCAGAAGAACACAAGAGTATTTTAGAGTCAGAACGGATGTTTAATATGTAACAATACGATCGGAATGTATATTTCATATTATTATGGTATTTTAGTTAAGCGTTCCAATTCTATTTTTGTGTTTTTCTGGTTGTTGTTGTTATTATTATTATTGTTGTTGTTATTATTATTATTGCTATGATCATAATTGTTATCATGATTATTATTATTATGCAGCTAATGATAACTTCACTCAGTGATAGTATTGCTGCGTGTTTGTTCTTCACTGGACTGTAGGTATTGGTCTGCTCATGTTCACAACAAGTTTGTTGTTGTTGTTGTTGTTGTTGTTTGGTGATGGATCCTCCCCACCCCCTTCCCCCATAGTTGTTTGTACCAGTTTGTTGCCTCCCTTTTATGGTCCTGGTAAACCTGTGATTGTTTTGAATGTTGTGCTCTGTGAAATGAGAATGTGATCGACGATTGCCAGGGTCTTGTGTTTTGTGGTGGGTGTAGGGAAGTTGGGGCATGAAGGATGAAAGGAAGACTCGTTAACATCGCATGTGGTTTAACCCTTTGACTCCCGCACACTATCCACCAACTGCAAACACTTAACCCTTTGATTCCCTCATCCATGTTACTAGCTTCCTGCAGGAAGCTGATGGATAGGGTGAAAGAATCAAAAGATTAAGTGTCTGCTTTGCTAGCATAGTTGGCAATGCAGGATGCTGGTGGACATGGTGCGGGAGTCAAAGGGTTAATTGATATGTATTGGTTAATCTCCCTCGCTCTGGACGGACCCCCATGGGGATGCCGGGGGCTCTTTCAGTGTAAATAGTATCCCTACCTTGTGGTTATTCTGTGCTGGAAAATACTCTTCTTTTCTGTCACTCTCTTTGTTTCTTTCTTCCTTCTTTGCTTTCTCTCATCTCTTCTTTTTCTCAATTTTTTGTCTTGCTGGTCCATTCACCTGTATGTGTTCGATAAAGTCTTACATGCTTTATCTTAGGGTTGATAATTGGGTATATGTTTTAACTGCAATTTTGGCTGTAAAAAGACGTGATGTGCAGAGGTAATTTTAGGCCAGTTTTATATGTTTTAGTATCCTTCGTTATGTTTACATGTGTATTCAGGTTTTTCTTTCAAAATGAAAGCATACATCCAGAGATTAGGCGACAAAGCTGTCTGAGACATGGTAGTTCAACTTCAGTTCAGAGCTCAGTGCTTCCCTCTTCTTTGTCACCATTTTCAGCCCCAAACTCTTCGCTCTGTTTCAAAATGAAAAGCATACATCGAGAGATTAGGTGACAAGGTTGTCTGACTCTGAGACATGATGGTTCATAGCTCAGTCCTTCCCTCGTCTTTGTCACCATTTTCAGCCCCAAACTCTTCGCTCTGTTTCAAAATGAAAAGCATACATCGAGAGATTAGGCGACAAGCTTGTCTGACTCTGAGACATGATGGTTCATAGCTCAGTCCTTCCCTCGTCTTTGTCACCATTTTCAGCCCTAAACTCTTCGTTCTGTTTCAAAATGAAAAGCATACATCGAGAGATTAGGCGACAAGCTTGTCTGACTCTGAGACATGATGGTTCATAGCTCAGTCCTTCCCTCGTCTTTGTCACCATTTTCAGCCCTAAACTCTTCGTTCTGTTTCAAAATGAAAAGCATACATCGAGAGATTAGGCGACAAGCTTGTCTGACTCTGAGACATGATGGTTCATAGCTCAGTCCTTCCCTCTTCTTTGTCACCATTTTCAGCCCCAAACTCTTCGCTCTGTTTCAAAATGAAAAGCATACACCGAGAGATTAGGCGACAAGACTGTCTGAGACATGATAGTACATCTCCAGCTCATAGCTCAGTCCTTCCCTCGTCTTTGTCACCATTTTCAGCCCGAAACTCTGTGCTCTTTCAAAACGAAAAGCATGCATCGAGGGATTAGGTGGCAAGCCTGTCTGAAACGCGTTAGTTCATATCTGGCTCATAGCTCAGATTGTACCTTTTCTTTGTCACCGTTTTCAGCCCTGAACTCTTCTGTCCCTTTGTCTTCCTCGTCATTGTCTTCTGCTTGTGTCTGGGCTCCTGTGCCGTCAGCAGCTTCCTTGTATCCCGCAGCGCCATCAGGATTTAATTGCACGTAATGTGCTGTGTCACACAAGTGTTAACCAAGGCCAGGTTTAACCCCTATACCCCCAGTACGTTTGGCATCTACTTAACACTGAAATCCCATGCAAAGGGAAGTAACTCCGTCAAATGGAAGGGGTATACATTTATAAAAAACAATAAAAAATACCAGAAAAAATTTCTGGCTGAACTTTTGATTTTTATCAGCTTGTAGACATATAATACTTTCATGTACAGTTAAGTTTTTCTTTCAGTTTGAATTGTAACACAGGTAAAAAAAAATCCAAAGCCCTTTCTTGCCTTGCGAAATGTCTCACATTTTACACTGAAATAGTCCTTGCCACTTTCTGCAGCACAAAAACAAAGTCTGAAGGGCTGTACAAGATATAAAAAACAATGTCCAGTTACTGGAGAAGCTGGGCATGAGACTGGGCAAAGCAATGCCCCTTGCAGAGATGTACTTTGCAGGTGAGACAGCCCCACACAGTCTCGACGGCGTTGTTCTTTGGCGTACGTCGCCCACTCTTCAGGCACTGACGGCATGCAGCTTTCCTCCCTGGCATGCGATCTATGGGATGTTGCTCTGGTTGTGTGAAGGCTCTTCCAAGCACACTTGGCTGCATCTGGGCCTGTTGTTTGGGTCCTGCGTTGCCAGCGACCAGACCCTCAAAGACGGCAAGGCGAAAGTTGAGGGGATCTTGGATCTTCTTTGACTTGGGAGCTGGCTGAATGGTCTTCCTGAAAATGATGTGAGCATTGACAAGGCTGCTCTGCACGAAAAACCATAGCAGGTATCTCCACCACTTCCGGCATGATCTCCCAACAGGATAGTAGGCCCTGTGCTGGTCATGGTGATCCACCCCTCCCATGTTTTCATTGTAGGCGAGAATGGGTTGTGGGATGTCCTTCATCACTCGCTGGCCTGCACACACACACACACACACACACATACATAAGTCATCCTATGCATGGTGAGATGTTAAATATTACAGTATGACACTGACAACTAAAGTAGCCTATTAGCTTATCAATTAGTGTCTTTTGAATTAGATATAAACAAACGTACCTCTCTTCTCAAGTCGGAGAGCAGATCCCATCACTGGCTGGACGTTGGTGGAAAGGACCGAGATGGCACGCTTGTCTTGCCAAACAGTTGCAAGGAGGTCACCTTTCTGCATCATTCTGGTCTCTCCTTTCTTCATGCGCTGTCTTCTTTTTGCCTTAGAACACACAAAGACACAAACAAAATAAGAAACTCGGATTTACGTAATCAGTATGGCTCCTTTACCTGCACAAAAAAGGTAAGTACATGTAGTATACATGGCATTGTCAGTGTGAATGTCAAGTGTACTATAGAAAATTATTGCTTTTGCAGCCTATGGGCTTTTTTACACACATACATTTATAAATTGATAAAATAATAAACCCACCTTCACGGCAGCTTTCAGTTCTGCTGGCCACCCCTTTCGGTTGATACGAATCGTTCCGCAGCATCTTGTCTTCAGAGCCAACAATTCCTCTGCAAGCTGGACAGATGTGAAGAAATTGTCATGGAAAAAGTGGTGCCCTTTTCCCAGAAACTCCTTGCCAACTGTCATCACAACGTGACTGCCAAGCCCACCTGCACACAGTGCGGAACCAATCCTGTCATACCTGTCAATAATTAGTTTTCCATACTTACTCCTCATAATGATATCTTGGTGTATAATTTATTGCAAAACTTCTTTTTTTTTTCTATACTGAGACATGTCAGCATTCATTTAGTATATTTACTGACAGGAAAAATATGTCAAACAAACATAAACACACAGGCACGCACGCATGTACACACACACACTCACACACACACACACATTCTCTCTCTCACACACACACACACACACACACATACACACTTACACTTTCTCTAACAAACAAAATCATACATACCTTTGATGGCCTGCTGGGATTTGCCAGTGTAGACGCTGAAGTCGAGGAGGTATCCTGAAGCTGGGTCAGCGCTGCACCACACTTTGATGCCCCATTTCGTTGGCTTGTCCTTGATGTACTGTTTGAAGGCAAGCCTTCCATGGAACTTGACCATGGCCTCGTCGATGCTGATAGCTTTCCCTGGCTTGTAGAGAGCGAGACACTGCTGTTGGAAGTGATCCATGAGGGGTCTCACTTTGTGGAGAGGGTCATGTCCCGGTTGGCCACGTGGGACGAAGGTTGAACTGTCATTCAGATGAATGTATTGCCCAATCTTCTGAAACCTGGTTCTGGACATGAGCTTCGAAATGCACGGCACATTCAACTTGTCATCTGTTGACCAGTACAAGTCTGCACGAGGGAGGATGTGAATCCCCATCATAATGTTTATCGCGAAATAAACTTTGATGTCAGCCGAGCTGACTTCCTTCCATTTGGCGTCACGCCCCTTTTCTGCTTGTCTTTGCTGCGCGTACAAGTTCGTTTCTGCAGCAATCGAGTCGAACAACTCGTCGGAAAAAAACAACTGAAAATACGAAATGGGGTCAGCTCCCACCTCTAAGACATGGCAAACTCCGACAAACTCGCTGAAATCCTCCTCAGAAACGGCAGAAAGATCCCTTGTCCAAGTCGATCGATCGGGCACAGTGTCAACATTCGACTCTCCCTCACTCTCACTGTCACTCAAAACATCGGAATCCTCCTCAAACTCGGCTTGCAGTGCTTCGAAGTCGATGTCGAGATCGCTCTCCGGATCTTCTTCACGAGCTCGCACCAAATCCTCGGCAGTGAAACCCTCAAAATCACTGTCATCGTCGTCCAAATCGCCCATGTTTCTCCTCCACCACTCGGCTGGCGTCTCCTCGGCCATCACGAAAACTTACACCGCTTTGAAAATTCGTAGCTCGCACAATTTTCCACCAAACTGGATAAACCGGATGTTGTTGTGCAGGGCAGAGTGTCCCGAAAACGAGGCTGACAAGTCTCGCGAGAATGGGAGCAATAATAAGCAGCATGGCCGCGCCTAGTAAAGCACGTGGTTTGCGGACGGCAGCGGGCGGGCTGCCTGTTCGGGGCTTGAAAATATCGCGGGCTGTTGCGGGCGGGCTGGGGGAATAGGGGTTAATGGCACATACTGTACTCTATCACAAGTGCTAACCAAGGCCAGGTTTAATGGCACATGCTGTACTGTATCACAGGTGCTAACCAAGGCCAGGTTTAATGGCACATACTGTACTGTATCACAGGTGCTAACCAAGGCCAGGTTTAATGGCACATACTGTATCACAAGTGCTAACCAAGGCCAGGTTTAATGGCACATACTGTACTGTATCACAAGTGTTAACCAAGGCCAGGTTTAATGGCACATACTGTACTGTATCACAAGTACTAACCAAGGCCAGGTTTAATGGCACATACTGTACTGTATCACAAGTGTTAACCAAGGCCAGGTTTAATGGCACATACTGTACTGTATCACAGGTGCTAACCAAGGCCAGGTTTAATGGCACATACTGTACTGTATCACAAGTGTTAACCAAGGCCAGGTTTAATGGCACATACTGTACTGTATCACAGGTGCTAACCAAGGCCAGGTTTAATGGCACATACTGTACTGTATCACAAGTGTTAACCAAGGCCAGGTTTAATGGCACATACTGTACTGTATCACAAGTACTAACCAAGGCCAGGTTTAATGGCACATACTGTATCACAAGTGCTAACCAAGGCCAGGTTTAATGGCACATACTGTATCACAAGTGCTAACCAAGGCCAGGTTTAATGGCACATACTGTACTGTATCACAAATGCCAGCCTAAGCCAGGTTTAATGAAGAAACGCGTTTATGCATGACCTGGATATTGTGGAAGGCCTGCTTACCTGGAGGCATCTTCTTACTGAATTCTTGTGGATTGTGGTAGGATTCTGGCCAAACATACAGCAATCATATGCCATATTCAGGGCTTAAAACGTTCCGCGTCTGGGCGGAATTCCGCGATTTTGGTTTGTCAAAAAAACCACAAAAAAAACGAAAGGAGCAAGGCATCCGTGATCGGCTTGCAAGCGTTCATAGCAACGGCGCGCAAGTTATGGGCCCTGATTTGCCCCCTGGACCCCCCCCTAGTTTCAGTGTTTTTTTCCTCCTCCTGTTTTAAGCCCTGTATATTGTATAAACTTATGTGATAAATGTACTAGCTAAACGGGAATTTACGTGAAAAGATACCTTTTATTTAGTGGCACGGGCTTTACTGTGTCTCACGAGTGCTAACTGATGCTGATTGCGAAGGTATGCCTTGCTTGTTCCATGTCTTCCAGATCTTTTTTTGTTGTTGTTGGAGTGTGTGCTTCATGGTGCTGGTCGATTGCCCTGTCTCCCTTCGTGGAATTTGTTGTTTCTTGTGTGTGTTTGTCATTTTACTGTCCTGTGTTTTGCACCACTTGTAAGTCATGCCCCTAGCCCTGGTATGGCTCTGCCCAGTCTGCTGGGCTTTGAACAACACTAATAAGTCTCACACACACACACACACACGCACACGCACACCACAGCACACACGCACACAACCAACCACACACACACACACACACACACACCACACAACACCACACCACACCAAACCACCACCACACACACACCCCACCACCACACCACACACACCACACACACACACCCACCACACCACCACCACACACACACACACACCACACACACACACACACCACACCACACCACACACACAACACCACACACACACCACACACACCACACACCACACCACACACACACACACACACACACACACACACACACAACCCACACACACACCACACACACACCACACACACACACACACACACACACACACCACACACACACACACCACCACACACACACACACACACACACACCACACCACACACACACACCACACACACCCACCACACACACACACACACACACACAACACACACAACACACAACACACAACCCACACACACACACCACCACACACACACAACACAACACACACCCAGAATCTGTGACACATACATTGACAGTCATTACTGTGAGACATGGATAAACATCATGATGCTTTGAAGTTTGTTTAAGTGAACAGTGTGAAGTCGTACTGTTGAGGACAGTGGGGATAAATATGATGCTTTTGAGTTCTGTGTTAAGGATGAATACAGTGTGACAGGTCTGTACTGTTGTGAGGACAGTGGGGATAATAATTATGATGCTTTTGAGTTGTGTGTTAAGATCGACACAGTGTGACAGGTCTGTACTGTTGTGAGGACAGTGGGGATAATAATGATGATGCTTTTGAGTTCTGTGTTAAGATCGACACAGTGTGACAGGTCTGTACTGTTGTGAGGACAGTGGGGATAATAATGATGATGCTTTTGAGTTCTGTGTTAAGATCGACACAGTGTGACAGGTCTGTACTGTTGTGAGGACAGTGGGGATAATAATGATGATGCTTTTGAGTTGTGTGTTAAGATCGACACAGTGTGACAGGTCTGTACTGTTGTGAGGACAGTGGGGATAATAATGATGATGCTTTTGAGTTCTGTGTTAAGATCGACACAGTGTGACAGGTCTGTACTGTTGTGAGGACAGTGGGGATAATAATGATGATGCTTTTGAGTTCTGTGTTAAGATGGATACAGTGTGACAGGTCTGTACTGTTGTGAGGACAGTGGGGATAATAATGATGATGCTTTTGAGTTCTGTGTTAAGATCGACACAGTGTGACAGGTCTGTACTGTTGTGAGGACAGTGGGGATAATAATGATGATGCTTTTGAGTTCTGTGTTAAGATCGATACAGTGTGACAGGTCTGTACTGTTGTGAGGACAGTGGGGATAATAATGATGATGCTTTTGAGTTGTGTGTTAAGATCGATACAGTGTGACAGGCCCATACCCTGCTCTTACTTTCATAATATGTCTAGGTGTCATTCAGGCCATGGAGATACAGACACCTGCAGTGTCGATCAAGAAACCAAGCAGCACCCTCAGTGAGGCTTCCATAAAGTAGATGAGGCTCGATTCTGTGGTCCCAGTCTTCCCATAGTATGCTCAGCTCTGCAAGGAGCTGGTCAGAGTAGATAAATCCTGTACTTATTGTTTCGGATTGACAAAGGTTTGAACCCACGACTCCTAGTCAGTAGTGTGTCACACTAACCACTGCACTATGTTGATGTTCACAGGAGGTTGTCGTAGTGACTGTTTTGCATATTGTACATTATAACTTGGGGAACTGGATCAGTGAAAGCTTTCATCGTGTGATGTGTGATATTGTGCATTTGGGCAGTGGCGTAAATGCCGGGGGCAGGGGAATTTAACATCAAATGTGTTAAATTTCATGGTAAGTAGATTATGCGATTTTTAAAAAAAAAATTTTTTTTGAGTTTTCCACCAGAAAATTTGATCCTGGTTGTCTAGCGTGATGTGAAAGAGAACTTAACTCCAAGTTTAAATTTATTTTTGTGGTTTGTAAATCTTGTGTGCGTTTTTTTTTTCTTTTTTTTTTTCTTTAACCCTTTGATTATGTCATCTTATCGACCAGATTCCTTTTGAAGTTTTGTATGCTTTGAAGCAGTTATAGCCCTGATATGGCTCTACGCAGCCAGCTGGACTTTAAATAACAATAACAACAACAACAACAACCAGATTCCGACATTATCAATCATGGTAGCAGAGCAAAATCTTAACCCTTTCACCCCCTTATCCTGTATACACTTTATTTTCGTGTTATCAGCTCTGTTGGCCTTGCAGAAACTTATTTCTTCCCTCACCCCCCCACCCCCACCCCACCGTGGGAATGCCAGGGTTTCTTTTAGTATAAATATTGTACCCACCTTCTGGAAATTCTGTGCTAGAAATTTCCTCTTTTCTGTCACTCTCTTTGTTTCTGCCTTGTTCCTTTGCTTTCTGTCATCTCTTCCTGTTTTCTGCCTTAATGGTCCATTCACCTGTATGTGTTTTATAGAGTCTTACGTACTTTTTCGTAGGATTGATAATTGGGTACATGTATTAAGTGCATAGGGAGGTGAGATACGCGGAAGCAATTTTAGGTAATTTATGCCTGTTTTATGTATGTTTTGGTGTCCTTAGATATGCTTATATTTGTATTAAGGTATGTTTTTTAAACCACCTGTGGGATAAATTGGACGGAATGGTCAACACCAGGGGCATGTCTTTAGATTATGTGCGTGAATGCATTGACATGTGAACTTAATTTTCTTCTTTTTTTTTTTCTTTTCTTTCTTTTCCTGTTGAAGTTTTGTGTTTTTGAAGTGGTTATAGTCCTGATATGGCTCTACGTGGTCGGCTGTGCTTTAACCCTTAGCTGTTCACAAGGCCTGTAACCGCCCTGCGGAAAAATGTGCCAATCCGTTCATAGCGGTCGAGATCGCCCGACCTTTTCCGGCACATGTGTGGGGAATTTCCATCACTACTGGCCTTGCTGTCTTATCGCGCGTGTGGTTAGAATCTCAGTCAGTCTCGTGTTGAATGTTCTAAAAATAGTACGAGCATTCTGGGGTGCAACGAACTTTCCATTCACTACTGAAAGAATTTGTGCTGACGCTGTGCTACATTCGAATGCGAATACTAGGAGCTAGCTTTACATCTAGCAGTGCAAATGCGAAAGGGTTAAACAACAATAACATTTTCTATTAGCTAGTCTTTTTTTTTTTTTTTTTCATAATTTTGCTGATTGATAGCTGGTCTTGGGAGTTTTTATTTTTGTTGTTTTTTTTGTTGTTGTTTTGTTTTGTTTTATGTGTTTTATGTTTGCTTGAACATTCCCCTCACATTTTCCTGTGTAGGTTTAAATTTTCTCCCTTTTATTTTTGTTTCTGTTTGTTTGTTTGTTTGTTTTATGCTTGTATTGATTCATTTTTATTCCATCAGAACGCGGAGGTCATCTGTTGTGTCTAAGTTCAAACGCAACCCGCAACATATAAACTGGCCTGTTTGCTGCCCATCTCGACATTCCAGTCATTCTAGTGGTGTTTTTAGGTCCCATTCGGCCTCCCTTCTCATTTCATGACTGTGCCAGCGCATAGCGTTCCATGCTAGCTCAAGGAGTCTACCAGATAATTAGATAATTACTGGCGGATTTTGGGAGAGAGCAGATGGAATTGTCTGAGCGTATGAAATACTGCTTGAGCAAATTCCAAACGTAGGCAGTCAGCTTTGGGGATAATTTTTAGAAGCTATAATTGTCTGAGCGTATGAAATACTGCTTGAGCAAATTCCAAACGTAGGCAGTCAGCTTTGGGGATAATTTTTAGAAGCTGTGAATATTTAGCATGAGGAAAACCTAGAAACAAAGGAAGACTAAGAGTTCTGTTGTTGTTCTAGTTGGTGTGTAGTATCGTGATAGACAAAAGACGAAAGCGAAAGAATAATCGTGTGTCTTGTTGCTGTCGTGGTTCTTATGTTATTCATTATGTATTGTGGATTGTATAGTATTCGTTAGTTATCATCATACAGAGAGATTAACGAGGAAAGGAATGGAAGGATGATGTTGCTATTACCACTTTGTATGCTATTCAGAATTTATCATTATATTAAAAAAAGATTTAAGAACTATAAAGGAGTGGTAGTTTTGTCATTGTTATGATGGCTGAGTGTACACTGGCTCAGCATCCTGTGTGTGTGTTTTTGTGTGTGTGTGTGTGTGTGTGAGTGAGAGAGAGAGAGAGAGAGAGAGAGAGACAGGATGATAATTTGGGTCAAGGGTCACATGTCTAGCAGGTAGAGTGCACCCTAGCTCAGCGCCCTCTGTGTGTGTGTGTGTGTGTTGTGTGTGTTAAGAGTGTTTGCAGGTCCATCGTATTTTCTCTTCCGGTAAAGTGCAACGAGCATGCTTATGACATGAACTGTTCAGGCTAAGTAAGTGATTATTATCATTATTATTATTACCATTATTCTTATTATTGCTATTGTTATTTGTATGCTATTTGTTATCTGTCATTATATCGTCGTCGGCCTCTTTACATCTCAGGAGATGATAATCTGCACCAGGAGGCGTTGTGGTCATGACATGCACTTTCTGCTGTGGCTGTGCAGGCCGATTCTTGAGTGGCAATCTCTGTCACATCTGCCACATAAAAATGTTGAAGAAAAAAGTTGGTATGATTACATTACTATTTGTTTGCCAAATAAAACTATTGAAATCCAAGTGAATTCGTGACAATGGTAGAGTACATAGGCACAATGACAGCAGTAATGATAACAATAACAATAATAATGACTCAGTAAGGATAATAATAACAACAATAATGACAAGGTGGTGGACATTTTTCTATGAAAGAAAAAGACAAAAATGTCGACAGCAGAAGGGCTTCCAGGAATAATGACCTAGATACTGTCTGGCCCTCCTAGCATGTAATGAGTTAAGGTGGAATACGGCATTAGCACATGTGAAAAAAATCGTTCAGAAATGTGTTTTGAGTTTTTGGTGGTGACGCCATCTTTGTTACTTCTGCAATGCATGTATATGGTTCATTTTCTTTGAATCGAGTGATTTATATGAAAAATAAAGCTTTTATTGAAGTGTGTGTGTGTGTGAAAACTTCCAGAAAATCGAAAGCGACGTCCAAAAAACGCAAACTTCAAGCAATATTTACCACATGTTCGGCGCAACAAAGCTAGGCATGTTGTACCTCATTCGAAAGCTGGGGCTTTGCCCTAGATTCTGACCTACTTCCCTTATGCAAAATGTTCACAGTAATCAACATTTGCCAGGATGTCAGTCTGAAGTAATATATATATTGGTAACACAGAGGATTTCTTAATGTTAACTTTAGAGTCCGTTTTCTCCAATTGACATTTTTTCAGTCACGTCCTCATTTGGGAACGCTGTATCACAGGTTTGAGTGAAGATAATTTAACCCTTTGACTCCTGCCACCCTGTCCACCAGCATCTTGCATTGCCAAATATGCTAGAAAAACTCAAACTTAACCTGTTGATTCCCTTACCCTATCCACCAGCTTCCTGCAGGAAACTTGTTGATAGGGTTAGGGATTCAAAGGGTTAAGTATTTGCAGTTGGTGGATAGGGTGCGGGAGTCAAAGGGTTAATAAAACTTGGTATATAGATGTAAAAATGGCTGGTGAGCCCAATAAGACATGTTAGAAAACTGTAGATACAGTAGGTTTCAAGAAAAAAAATGAAAGTGTAAGAGTCTTTATTCCCCGGAAATTTTGTTGACTTTCAAATATTTACCAAAAATGTTGAATCATGTACCACATGTTTTATTTTTGTCTTATTGTATTCCTTAGCCTAGTTTGTGAAACCTTGTAACAAGAAAAAGTTCAGTATGGCTTTGGTTTGGTAGCTGTTGCAGTCCCAAAAACGCTTTAGTAAAAAAAATGTATAATATCTAATAACTTTTGTTCCAGTAGTCAGTTTTACTTTAACAAAAACAAAAAAAATCAGGAGACTCCTGGGATAGAGGTAGAAATGCATGCCAAATTTCAAGAATGTATTTGAATAGAAGTCAAGAAACAAAAATGCACATTTTTGGACGCCGTATGCTACCTTAAGGGCCGAAAAACAGTTGCCTGGCAGGGATTTCTTCTCTGAAGACCTTCTGCTGTTGGAGTCCTCAGAGTTTCCTGCTACGTAATGACATTCTGAAATCGTAATTGCAGTAGTACCTGCGTGTGACTTTCCTAGAATTTCCTGCTACGTAATGACATTCTGAAATCATAATTGCAGTAGTACCTGCTGTGTGACTTTTCCTAGAATTTCCTGCTACGTAATGACATTCTGGAATCGTAATTGCAGTAGTACCTGCTGTGTGACTTTTCCTAGAATTTCCTGCTACGTAATGACATTCTGAAATCGTAATTGCAGTAGTACCTGCTGTGTGACTTTTCCTAGAATTTCCTGCTACGTAATGGCATTCTGAAATCAAAGTTGCAGTAGTACTTGCTGTGTGCTTTTCCTAGAATTTCCTGCTTCGTAATGACATTCTGAAATCATAATTGCAGTACTACCTGCAGTGTGACTTTCCTCACAAATTTCCTGCAATGTAATGACATTCTGAAATTATAATTGCAGTAGTACTTGCTGTGTGACTTTTCCTAGAATTTCCTGCTACGTAATGACATTCTGAAATCAAAATTGCAGTAGTACTTGCTGTGTGACTTTTCCTAGAATTTCCTGCTACGTAATGACATTCTGAAATCAAAATTGCAGTAGTACTTGCTGTGTGACTTTTCCTAGAGTTTCCTGCTACGTAATGACATGACATTCTGAAATCATAATTGCAGTAGTACCTGCTGTGTGACTTTTCCTAGAATTTCCTGCTACGTAATGACATGACATTCTGAAATCATAATTGCAGTAGTACCTGCTGTGTGACTTTTCCTAGAATTTCCTGCTACGTAATGACATTCTGAAATCAAAATTGAAGTAGTACCTGCTGTGTGACTTTTCCTAGAATTTCCTGCTACGTAATGACATTCTGAAATCAAAATTGCAGTAGTACTTGCTGTGTGACTTTTCCTAGAATTTCCTGCTACGTAATGACATTCTGAAATCAAAATTGCAGTAGTACTTGCTGTGTGGCTTTCCCCACAAATTTTCTGTGGAAAAAATTCCACGAATTTCCTGCTACATAATGACATGACATTCTGAAATCATAATTGCAGTAGTACCTGCTGTGGCACTTTTCCTAGAATTTCTTGATACGTAATGACATGACATTCTGAAATCAAAATTGCAGTAGTACCTGCAGTGTGACTTTCCCCACGAATTTCCTGCTACGTAATGACATGACAATCTGAAATCATAATTGCATTAGTACCTGCTGTGTGACTTTTCCCCACAAATTTCCTGCTACGTAATGACATTCTGAAATCATAATTGCATTAGTACCTGCAGTGTGACTTTCCCCATGAATTTCCTGCTACGTAATGACATTCTGAAATCATAATTGCAGTAGTAATGAAATGGAATAGGTGATGACTTTCTCAAATAAAGATGGTGATAGTAATGAAAGAGGAATATTAATGAAGAGTTAATTGCTTATCCTGACCGTTTGGTGCCTGCACCCTGCCCACCAGCATCCTGCATTGTCATCCATGGTAGCAAAGCAAAAACTTAACTCTTTGATTCCTTCACCCTTTCCACCAGCGTCCTGCATGAAGCTGTTGGATAGGGTGAGGGAGTTACAGGGTTAAAATTTTTGGGGGGCAGGGAAAGAGTAGGGGGTGAGTGGCATTGCTCCTCTGCTGTTCTTTCAGACTCCATAGCACACCACCATCCCCAAATTCATTCATTTACCCTTTGACTCCCGCATTCTGTCCACCAGCATCCTGAATTGCCTGCCAACCATGCTAGCAAAGCAAGAACTTAACCCTTTGTATCCCTCGCCCTATCCACCAGCCTCCTGCATGCAGTGGCGGATAAGGTGAGGGAGTCAAAGGGTTAAGTTTTAGCAGTTGGTGGATAGGGTGCGGGAGTCAAAGGGTTAAAGTTCCAGTGCCAGGAAGCTCACGAGAGCCAGCAAAGTCAAACCACCATGGGATCACCCAGCAGAGAAGGCCATGTACTACTACTGCTGGGTCACTTTTTCCCCTTATTTGTTTTTGTATGGAGCTAGTGTGAGACGTGGATCTGTATATTTTTACCTTCATGTATTCCTGTGCCATAGATCCACAAACATAATGAATTTGTATAGTTAACATAATGAATTTTTATATACACCAAGATTTTATGGGGTATTATGAGCAGGTAAATTGGTGGAAGGTTACAACATGTTGGGCGAAATGCGCTACAAAGTGGAAAACCTGGCAGACTTTGAAGATAGAACACACTCTTTCCAATCCTCATGGACCTGAGTTTGAATATGTGACCTCCCATGACGAAATCAGTCTTAACTCGCAGTCAGTCGAACAGCACTAGGAGCCAAAAATGTGACTGAGGGTCTATCTGGGGTGTTTTGACTTTTTCTCAAAATTGATTTCTGTAAACTATAATCTATCCCCCACAGAAAAAAATTTTTTGAAAAAAATATCATTAATCAATTTAAATGGTATTCTAATGCACTGATTACAGTAGAAAGAACGCAATTTCTTACCAGAAGTACCTACTTTTGTCTTATATTGTGAACCGTAACCTGTACAGTACCCGCACATGTAATATACTGACAGAAAGCTCTTTGGTGCACCTTTCAGATAATGACAACGAAAATTAGAAACAAACTGGGTCAAAGCCACCAATAAAGAAATTTAAGGAAAATGTGTAGGAGAGCACACAAAAACTTTAGAGGCCGTTTTCTCAAAATGGCCATCATACAACTTAATGACTTTAAACATACATAACTTCTACATTTTTTTGAGTACAAGCTTTATTCAAGTACCAACATAATCAGCAGAATGTTCACTTTCCAGCGATATGTATATCTCAAAATGCCCAAAATGTTAGTTAAGACTGATTTCGTGCTGGCAGATCACATACATTTACTGTGGAGTACTGCAGATGCAGTTTCCTTTCAGATAATTAAGGCGTTTCTTTTCAGTCATGCTCTCTTTTCCTTCAAAAGACTCTTATTTTTGCCTTCCAGATCATTCACCTGTATTTCTTCTGAATTCTCTACTAAGCTCCTCAAAGATGGAGTATCACTGCTTTTAAGACTTTTAAAGAATGGTCATACAAGCAAAAATATGGTTTGTATGAATTTATATGCTTAGATTGGGAGTACTTGCATGAGCCCTAGCCTGCATAGGAAGAGGAAGATGTTGAGTTTTCATTTGACTTACCACTGTTCAGGTGGCACATGTGTGTGTGTGTGTGAGCTGCATCCAGCATGCTGTAGATAGGCACCTACCCTAGTTAGCATTGGGGAAAGTAGAGCGGCGAGGTCCCCCGTGGGGTTGCCGGGGGCTTTTTCAGTATAAATAATGCCCTCACCTTCTGGAAATTCTGTGCTAGAAATTTCCTCTTTTCTGTCACTCCCTTTGTTTCTGCCTTGTTCCTTTGCTTTCTGTCATTTCTACCTATCATTTTCTACCTTGCTGGTCCATTCACGTGAATGTGTTCGATAAAGTCTTGCGTACTTTTTCTTAGGATTGATAACTGGGCACATATATTAAGTACATTTTTGACTCTAGGGAGAAGCAATTTTAGGTAATTTAGGCCTGTTTTTATGTATATTTTGGTGTCCTTGGGTATGCTTATGTTTGTGTTCGGGTGTCTTTTTTAAAATCCTGCGTGCGGTAAATTGGACGGAGTGGTCAACGCCAGGGGCATGTCCTTAGATTATGTGCGGTGATATGAGTGTTTATTTTTCTTTTCTTTTTTTTTCTTGTTGTAGTTTTGTATGTTTTGAGGCGGTTATAGCCCTGATATGGCTCTACGCAGTTGGCTGGGCTTTAAACAACAATAACAATAGCAATGACTGACCGCTGTTCGCATAGCACATGTGTGTATGTGTGTAAGCTCCATCGTGGTTAGCACTTGTGATACAGTATGTGCCATTAAACCTGGCCTTGGCACCTATCCTGGTTAGCGTTGGGGAAAATAAAGCATTGAGAGAGAGGAGTGGGCTCAGCCCCCTTATCATTTTGACCCCCTCGCCCCTATCCACAAGCATCTTGCATTGTTAACCATGCTAGCAAAGCTAAAACTTAACCCTTTGACTTCCTCACCCTATCCACCAGCATCCTGCATTGTCAACCATGCTAGCAAAGCAAAAACAACCTTATGACTTCCTCATCCTATCCACCAGCTTCCTGCAGGAAGCTGGTGGATAGGGTGAGGGAGTGAAAGGGTTAAGTTTTTGCAGTTGGTGGGTAGGGTGTGGGAGTCAAAGGGTTAACCCTGATTACCTGCATTCTGCATCGCTAACAGTGTTAGCAAAGCAAAAACTTGACCTGTTGATTCCTTTAACCTATCCACCAGCTTCCTGTATTAAGCTGATGAATAGGGTGAGGGAGTGAAAGGGTTAAGTTTTTGCAGTTGGTGGGTAGGAATTGGGAGTCAAAGGGTTAAGACTGGCTTAGAGCAAAGATACGGTCTGTACTGCCCCACTCCCCAAAGATGTTCGACGTGTCATGGGGCAGGCTTAGTTATCAAAACTTACTACTAGTTTTAGTTGTTGGAGATACGTACTGGTGTTAATAGTCAAGTGATCATATTAATGTTATTGAAACAATCATAATATGTATCACATGTAAATGTATTCAGGTGTGTATATATATATATAGTTTGTACTCTAATAATCATAATATATATGTAATCAAACACAGGTGGCTTTTGTTAATCTGAATGATTTGGTAGCTCGTTCATTGCTGCACTGCGGTTGAATCCAATAATGTGATTGGTATTTATGTGCTAAATGGTGTGTGCTTGTGTTTTTGTTGTGTTTTGTGTATTATGTGTGGGTTGGCATTTTCTTTTCTTTCTTTTTTTTTCTTTTTTTTTTCTAGTCGTCACACTTGGTTTCATTTGTAATTACTTTTTGTGTGTGTTTTTTTTAGTCCCATTTTCAACGCCTCCTTAACCCATTGACTCCTGCACCCTGTCCTCCAGCGTCCTACATTGTCGACCATGCTAGCAAAGGAAAAACTTAACCCTTTGACTCCCTGACCCTGTCATCCATCATCTTGCATTGTCGACCATGCTAGCAAAGGAAAAACTTAACCCTTTGACCCCAGCACCCTGTCCTCCAGCATCTTGCATTGTCGACTATGCTAGCAAAGGAAAAACTTAACCCTTTGACTCCTTCACCCTATCCACCAGCATCCTGGTGGAAGCTGCTGCATAGGATGAGGGAGTGAAAGGGTTAATTTTTTTGCCGTTGGTGGATAGGATGCGGGAGTCAAAAGGTTAATGGCCAAAGAAGCTGGGACAATTTTTACGATGCTATGATGATGATGATGATGATGATGATGATGATGATGATGACGGTGGGGATGATAGTCTGTCCTGACATAGTGGCACAGGGATAGTACATAGAACTCATTCACTTGGTAGACTCTCAAGACTTTGCCATTGTGTCAGACTTTTTTTTTTTTCTTTTTTTTTTTTTTTTTGCGTCCCATTTTCTGCGCCACTTTAATGGCCACAGAAGCTAGAACAGTTTTAATTATGCGATGATGATGATGATGTCGATGTGGATGATACTCATGATGCTATTGAGTTCTATCTAGGAT
The DNA here is from genome assembly GCA_030674185.1 of Monoplex corrugatus. Classification (NCBI taxonomy): domain Eukaryota; kingdom Metazoa; phylum Mollusca; class Gastropoda; order Littorinimorpha; family Ranellidae; genus Monoplex; species Monoplex corrugatus. The sequence goes on along the minus strand of JAPXFY010000032.1, from coordinate 35,370,419 downwards.
TAAGACTGCGTGACAGGTTTGTACTCTACGCTTACTATCATGATATATCCTGGCGTCAACCATGCCCGAGAGATACAGATACCTGTGGTGCTGGTCAGAAGATTTAAGCAACACCCTCACTGATGCATCCGCGAAGTGGATGAGACTCAGCTCAAAAGACTCTACGTGTGTGCTTAATGATTTTGGGGACAAAATATTCATAAAAGCAGAACTCAAGTGATTTCCAGTGAAGAATGTATATCCTGTGACATGTTCAGTGCAGTTTTGTGACGTGGATATTTAATGGATTACAAGCAGCAGTTTGATAAGTCATGTGTGTGTACATCCAGAACTTTTCTTGTTTTGCTATTCGTATGCCTTGTTTGAATGGTAAACCAGAAAAAAAATGAAAGCATGCATAAACAAGCTGTCAGCACAGTTACAAAGTAGACATAATGACCTTTTAAAACATATATAACAGGATAGGTTTATTGTCGTTGGATATTCTCCATAATTTTTTAAAAGTACCAAAAACTGTGCGTCTCGAGAGTTTCAGCAGCCGTTTTAGGGTGCGTCTCCAAAGATAACGTTAAGCTTGTGCCATGATCACCATACGCATGGCACCTGTGATATTAATGCATATATGGAATTCGTTCCGAGCGTGGAGTGGTCGTCTGGAGAAACTGAAACTGAAACTATAGTCATTCCATCATCATCAGCGCTTAGATTTGATTTTATCAAGATTTTGCGCTATATAAATATTGTAATTATTATTATTATTATTATTATTATCACATTTTCTGTCCTTCTGTCAGTATTTCTCTGCATTTTGTTATTATTGTTTCTGTTCCCTTATTGATTTTGATGATGGAAATCAGTGAGCAGCCAAGAACAAAGCTTGTCTGTATTGTAAGAATGGAAATCGCTATATAAATGATACTACTGTGTAATTTTTTTTCTTCTCTGTTCTGTTTTGGGGTCTGTTGTTGTCTTGTGTTGCAAATGTTTTATAAATGCAAAAAACAAAATGAATCATACCGGCTAAAACGTGAGACCGTATGATTGTCAGCATTAAATTATGTAAACTGCATTGGTCAGGAATTTATGGGTGGATTTAAAAAAAAAAAAATTTTTTTTTTGATCTGTTGTGGTTAATTTTTTTTTGGGGGGGGGGAGGGGGGGGGGGGGGGGGAGGGGGAGTGAGAGTTGTTGGTTTAATTGTTTGGTGTTTTTTGCCTTTATCTTTTGTGTGTTAGTGTGTGTGTGTGTGTGTGTGTGTGTGTGTTAATGTGTGTGTGTGTTAGTGTGTGTGTGTTAGTGTGTGTGTGTGTGTGTGTGTGTTAGTGTGTGTGTGTGTGTGTGTGTGTGTGTGTGTGTGTGTGTTCTTCTTCACCTTCTCTGTTTTTTATTTTTCCCCCCTGGGGAGAAAAGGTCTTCTTAAGTCTTTTTTTTGGGGGGGGAGGGTGGTGGTGGAAGGGGTGGGGGTGAGAGCTCTGTGAAGTGAGTCACCATATTCACTTTCTTTTTTCTTTCCAAATTTTTAGGTCAAAAGCTTGGCCCAACAAGGTAACGTGAATAGATAATGTGCAACCCATTCAGACATCAAAGCAGAAGGAGAAAAATTTTCAGTCTTCAAAACTAAAGTCAATCACTCAAAGGATGGTAACAGTAGGTCCTCTGGATCTGTCTTTCAGCCAGTCCTTGCTACTGTACACATACCGGGGGTGGTGGTGGTGTCAGATTCCAAACTTTAAACTTTGAGTGAATAATAACTCTTCAAAGCCACACGCTTCCATGTATCTAGATATGCTGTTAAAAGGATGTTATTTTGTATGGCTTTACCATTTCATTGATTTATTTGTTCGTTTATGTGTTTACTTATTTATCACATCTTATCGACATCCACACTGTTTTTCGTAAAATGATTCATGGAATCACCAGCGATTTTTTAAAAAAAAATTTTATTTTATCAATCTCACATTTTGAAATTTTTCCTTTATTTTTGTTGTTGTTATTATTACTAAGTTGGTGGTGTTGGTTATATTTGTTTAAGAATGTTGATTTGTGATTGATTTCTGACTGCCTTAATAAGATTTTCTTTTTTTTTTTTTTTTCTTTTTCCTTTATTCTTTTTTTTAATAGGTAACTCCCACCTGGTGGGTTAGGAATGAAGATTCTTTCCAATTTTTTAGGTCGACATTTGCTCAGACCTGTTTGTACCTAAATCCTCTTTGTGTGTATATGTATAGAATCAGAATTAGACTAAGAAATTATTCAGTAAGGCCAAAGCCCCATTTGAAGGGGTGTGAACACATAATAAGCATTATACAAACACAGAATGTAATACATAGCCGTTCTTGTATAATGCATGCTTCAAATGTTTTGAAATAATTACAATGTAGGACCCACAGTCAAACTTCAATAATACAACAGGAACATATAAATAGGTTTAACAGACATAAATTTAGCTTTATGATAAGGCAAATTCTTGTCTCTTAAAAGCTTTATAGACGTATGTTGCCAAATTTCTAATTGCACGCTCATTTTTTTTTAAGCCGTGAGCATTATTAACCTGAAATTATTTGGGTTATAGTAGTACATGTGTATATATATATATATATACACATGCAGGGTATCAGATATTATGTTAAAGATCCTGTAAGTCATGTCAGTGTCTGGTGGCTGATGAAAACACGGAAAACACCCAGCATACACGCCAAAGATGGAGTATGCAGACTGTGCAGCAACGTACCACCAGCGCAGTGTGGCCAAAAACGTTACACGCATCCAAGAAAAAAACCCTGAAAGCTTAAAAAAACAAAATGTGACCCGTTTTCACGAAATGAGTCCTAACTTGCAGGCAGAAAAAAGCGTAGAGGCCCAGAAAAGGTGTGATGGGTCGATTTTGTCAATTTTTACTTTACATCAAAAATGGAATATTTAATCTTTAAATTACATGTACATGCACTCAGCACTTCATAATTCAATCGGAAAATGTATTTAAAATGCGTTTTAACCACATAACGGCATGCTTTTTGTGTCAGAAAAAGGGATATATAAACTTAAATAACAAGATAATTACAGTAGATTTTCACACGAATATTTGTGTGCTATTGTAGCATGATGTGTTTTACCATGGTACGAAATGTGGTAAAGATTGGTGAAGTAGAAATACCTGTTGCTAAGGTAAAACTTCACTAAAGTGGTGAAAATTTTAAAACTTGATTTTCTCAAAATGGCTGTTTGCTATGTTACACTTTTCAGACACCCATAACTCCCTTATTTTTAGGAGCAGAATAATAAATTTAATTTGAAAAGAAAGTTTAATAATCTGGACATTTTGAAGATCATGATATCCTGAAATCTGTTATTTTCACCTTAGGACTCATTATGTTAAAACGGGTCACAAATTTTGTTATAAACAGAGCGTGAGATGGTGACATATCAAGATATTTTTATCATTCATTCATTGTTTTAGCCAAACATTATTATTTATGAGTGATGGATGTGTTGCTTGTTCCATATGCGTGTATATATGCATGTGTGATTGTATAAATGTATGCAGTTTTACCATTATCTCTGTTATTTATGGGGTTATTTGTTTGTTTATTTCCTTTACTTCTTTCTTTCTTTCTTTCTTTCTTTTCTTTACTATTTTCTGTTGCAAGTATGAGTGGAATTTCAAGGTTTGTACATAGTCTTGCCGTTCATAATATTATTGTTCTTACTGGTTGCAGTGTTGATGACTAATTGAATATGGTTATGATTATGATTATAGCTATCTCATGACTGTGTGATTAACCCTTTGACTCCCGCACCCTGTCCACCAGCATCCTGCATTGCCAACCAAGCCAGCAAAGGAAAAATTTAATTCTTCGACTCCTTCACCTTATCCACTGGCTTCCTTCAGGAAGCTGGTGGATAGGGTGAGAGAATGAAAGGTTAAGTTTTTGCAGTCGGTGGATAGGGTGCGGGAGTCAGAGGGTTAAATATGGTTATGATTATGATTACAGTTGTATTATGACTGTTATTATGATGTTATCATGACTGTTTGTGTGTAGTGTGACAGTAACAGCAATGATTATCTGATATTGTGACTGTGTCACACACAGCTTCGTGGGTTCAATTGTCTTGCACGAGGAAATGCCTGAATAATAATTTTATAAATCAACGAAAACTTGTCTGCGATTTTGTCGTTTGTGTGCTTGGTTGGATCGGTTGGGTTTTGTTGTTTTCGTCGTTGGCCTTGGTTTTGGTCATTGTTGTTGTTGTTGTATGCACCTTTAGATACAAAGTGTGTGTGTTTTTGTGTGTGTACGGTGTATGTGTTTGTGTGTACATGTGTTTATGTGTGTGTGTGTGCGGAGCCTGCATGTGCATGTGTGTGTGGTGCATGCACGTGCATGCGTGTGTGTGTGTGTGTGTGTGTATGACAGAATGAGAGCAATTAAACAAGAAAGCAGTACACAAGTATAGTCAACTTAAGCAGGTAATGTTTAATGAAGCAAGTCATATGTAATTGACAGGAATCTAATATATATTTCATTACACAAACCCAACTCAATATCACCCGAGGTATATATTCAACACACAACAGAAAATGTACACTTGCAGTAGAAAAGTACCACACATACACATATGCACACACACACACACACACACACACACACACACACACACACACACAAGCACGCACGCACGCACACATCCAAGCATGCGCACATACACACACACACATACACACTTCACACACTACAACACACACGCACATGCGTGCGCGCACACGTACAACACACACAACACACACGTGCACACACAAACAAGCACACAAACACGCACACATTCACACACACACATGTGTACACGTATATTGCAATAAAAGAAAAAGGAAAACCCTGAAACAGACTTGACACAGGTATCAAAACTAGCTGCGTTTGACCATATTGCAAAAGAAAGAGAAGTATCTCAAACTAACAAGTTAACCTTTTGATTCCTGCACCCTATCCACCAACCGAAAAAAACTTAACCCTTTGACTCCCTCACCCTCTCCACCATCAAATCCTGAATGCACGAGGAAGCTGGCCTGGTGAAATAATTTATAATAAGTATTTACTGAATGCATTTCATTTTGCAGAAATTACAACACAGAGCTGGTGGAGAAGGTGAGGGAGTCAAAGGGTCAAGTTTTGGCTTTGTAGCATGGTTGACAATGCAGGATATGATGGACATGGTGCGGTAATCAAAGGGTTAACATTTTTTTAAATGTAAATCTAACGATGATGATGATTAAAAAGAAGAACCCTTGCTCAAAGGTTTCATCCATCACACTCGCACAATTCCATATGCGCTCCATCCAATCTGCAAGTAACTATCTGGCAAACTCCCAAAGTCTGTGCAAGATCTTATGCATTGGCAAGGTCTTGAAATGGGTAATGGGGTGGTGCTGGTGGGCAAGGAGAGAGATAGGGATCTGTGAAACACCAAGCTTTCTTTTCTTTCTTTATTGTTGTTTAAAGCCCAGCCGACTGCGCAGAGCCATATCAGGGCTATAACCGCTTCAAAACACACAAAACTTCAACAGGAAAAAAAAAAAAAGAAAATTAAGTACACATATCAATGCATTCCGCACATAATCTAAGGACATGCCCCCGGCGTAGGACCATTCCGTCCGATTTATCACACAGGGGAGATTTAAAAAAACACACCTGAATACAAATATAAGCATACATAAGGACACCAAAACATATATAAAAACAGGCATAAATTACCTAAAATTCGCTTCCGCATATCTCACTCCTTAATCTGAGCCAAAAATGCACTTAATACATGTACCCAATAATCAACCTGAAGAAACAGTACGTAAGACTTTATCGAAACAAATACAGGTGAATGGACCATTAAGGCAGAAAATAAATAGAAACGACAGAAAGCAAGGCAACAAGGCAGAAACAAAGAGAGTGACAGAAAAGAGGAAATTTCTAGCACAGAATTTCCAGAAGGTGGGGATACTATTTATACTGAAAGAGCCCCCTGCAACCCAACGGGGGAAGACACCAAGCTGACACCACTAGACATACTTCAGCATTAACAAGAGCAGCCAACAGGTCAGTTTTTATTGTTGCAGACTGTGATCGAACTTGACATCAAACCCTGAATGCACAGAGGAAGCTGGCCTGCCGAAATAATTCATAATAAGTATTTACTGAATGCATTTCATTTTGCAGAAATTACAACACAACCAAATGGCATACGCACATACACGAATGTTACACACACGTACACAAAACAACACACATGCACACACACACAGACAAATCACACACAAACGCACACACACACACACACACACACACTCGCTCTCTCACACAAACACGCACACACACACACACACACACACACACACACACACACACGCACACACCACACACACACACACACACACACACACACACACACACACACACACACACACACACACAACACACACACACACACACACACACACACACACACTCACAAAGATTTATCAAGAGTTCCAGATTAACCCTGTGAATTTCATGACAGTTTCAGTTTCAGTGTCTCAAGATGGTTTCTCCGCACTTGGAATGAATTCCATACATACTAACACCAACGATGCTTTCCAATGGGGAAAATCTCAAAGAGAAAATCTCAAAGAGAAAATCTCAAAGAGAAAATCTCAAACAAACATGGCATAAAGCATGAACCTGCACATAAGCAGTATGTGCTGCCGAAGTCTTGATAAATTTGCCAACGGCACCACACCTGGTGTTCTCATGCGGTCATCCATCCAAGTACTACCAGGCCCCAACTTTGCTTCACTTCAATGATCAGGTGAGAACCAGTGCTTTCAATATGGTAAAACTGTTTCCGTCCATGCAGAAAACTAATGCAGAAAACTACACTGGTATACCCATGTAATATGATCCATTGGCCTTGCCAAATCAGTCTTCGACGGCACTGTTCACCCTTTGACTCCCGAACCCTGTTCACCAGCATCCTGCACTGTCAACCATGCTAGCAAAGCAAAAACTTAACCCTTTGACTCCCTCACCCAGTCCATCAACATCTTGCATTGTCAACCATGCTAGCAAAGCAAAAATTTAACCCTTTGACTCCCTCACCCTGTCCATTAACATTCTGCATTGTCAACCATGCTAGCAGAGAAAAAAATTAACCCTTTGACTCCCTCACCCTGTCCACCAGCTCCCTGCAGAAAACTGGAGGATAAGGTGAGGGAATCAAAGAGTTAAGATTTTGCAGTTAGTGGACAGAGTGCAGGAGTCAAAGGGTTATTAAGGGAGATGGAGGGGAAGACCCACAAAACGACAGACAGGCAACATTGGGGTCACAGACAGAAAGCATCTGCAGAAACCCAAGCTTTGGCACACAACCAACAGAGCTGGAAGAAACTGGTAAATATACTTCACGGTTTAGGGAGAAGGACATGAGGAGAAAAAAGAAGATGAAGATGGCTGCTTCATGACAGAATTGGTTCTAACAATAATGGTGACATAATAGCAAGAATAACAACAGCAAATCTAAACTCCTATTACACCCTTTGTTTAAACATTCACTTACTGGAACAATCAAGGTGACATAATAGCAAGAATAACAACAGCAACTCTAATTTCTTATTGCACCTGTAACTCTTTGACTCCCGCATCCTGTCCATCAGCATCCTGCATTGCCAACCATGCTAGCAAAGCAAAAACTTAACCCTTTGATTCCCTCACCCTACCCATCAGGTTCCTGCAGGAAGCTGGTGGACAGAGTGAGGGAGTCGAAGGGTTAAGATTTTGCAGTTGGTCGTTAGGTAGCGGGTGTCAAAGGGTTAAACACTCGCTTAAATAATCTCAAGAGTAAATTTACAACACACACAAAAATCACAATTCAAAATATGCAAACTGCTGAATTCGCAATAGTTTCTAACACGTTTTGCATTTGGTCAGATTAAATGTTTGACAAGATGTTTTGTGATCATCTAATTTAATGAATTCCTAGTACTGTGTGTAGTTATATGTATATATGTATATATGTATATGTATATGTATATGTATATATATATATCTGTGTATGTGTTGTGTGTGTGTGTGTGTGTGTGCATGTGCGTGTGCGTGTGTGTGTGTGTGTGTGCTTGCGTGCACGTGCATGTTCATGTTAGTGGTGGTGACTGTGGTGAGGATGGATAATTCACGACAAGTCAAATCGAAACTTCAGTTATAAGAACCATGGATCAATTTACATTTTTGCTTTTTACATCAATGTGACAGTAAATTGAAGCCAGACCTCAACCCAGCAGTTGCGCTGAAGAAGTCGGCCGGATCGCAGATGAAAGCTATATAAGTGAGTAGCCATTTTACTGAGAGATGTGTTTAGTCCGGTAGTCATGATGACAGTAAATTGGTTTTAATTTAAAACCCAAAACACTACTAGACCTATCTCAGCATACATGGTCACATCTCTTCAATCAAGAGGGTATGTAATTGAACTTTTCAAAAAGCTATTCAATCAACAAATATTTAATAAATTGTAAAATACATTCATCGCTAAGTTGTTAATGAATTGGTGAAAATTCATAATTCTTTCCGTCAAGCTTAAAGCCAACTAATAAATAGGCGACACTGACTTCAGTCTAGTAAGTACACAAGAAATTTTGGTTGTTTGTTTCGTTTTTGTTCCATTTCCTATGCCACATCAGCCACAAAATCTGGGACAATTTTTTACAATGCTAAGATGTGATGATGATGATGATGATAATGATAATGCAGGTGATAATCATGATGTTATGGAGTTCAATTCTGGATTTAGACTGCATGAAAAGGCTGTAATCTGCGCTTAACTACAAGTAGCTGCGCACAGATATAGCAAGTGCATAACGTCTAACGAAGGGTCTGAGCAATTTAAATGGATCAAATTTAAATGGATCTTACCCACAGTTTTTTTTTTAACCTAGGTAATGATTTTTCCAAGCTAGCATGGTAGGGAATGTGGGGTGGTGGTAGTGGTGGTAGTGGTGGTGATAGTGTGAGTACTGGAACAAATACTATCATTGTAAAAGGAAAGCAGATACAAAACAGTAAGCACCATTAGATGAAGACACAAAGACATGAAATAAATAAACAATAAATTTACTAGTTATATACCAGTGAAAAATCTCAGCAGGTTAATCAAGTAATCAGTTAATATATAAATATTGAGGGTTGACAGCCAGAACCCAGTATCTCACTTTTTTGTCAGTTTTCACTTTTTTACTAACTGTTGCTTTTGATGTGGTCTTTCACTTAGCAGACTTTGTTTTTGCCATGATACTGATTTTTGATCGGTTATCGATAAAACCAAAAACCAGTATCTCAAAATGTAGATATAGCCTCTCCCCGAAAACCCAGTTAAAATTGTCTCCTGTAAACTATCAGAAAATCAAGATACTTGGTTCTGGTTGTCAACCCTTGACAATCAGTTTATATATAAATATATACCTAAGAAATAAACAGAGAAAAGGCATTCAGCTCAGGAGTATCAAACTAATATTGCCTAAAAGACTGCATAGAAAATGATGATAATATTGCAAACTCACGCGACTTGGTTGGAAGAGCAGACAGTTTAAAACCGTGGAGTACAATACAGGTAAAGTTCAGAATTGTATTGTTTACATCATTTCACATACACACTACTTTCAACTACATTTCAGAGGCACTATAAATACATGTACATGTATTAAAGGCAGTATTGCTACATGTATTGCAAACTGTATCATACATACATCATTGCAAAAACAATCCAGCTTTTTCAGTCTGTACATAACATGAGCCTGCCAAAAATACTAGCATGCTTACTTCATGTTCACATTATCAGTATGGGCTTTAGTAGTTTGCATTTTGGAGTTTGATCAAGAGGATTCATTGCACTCATCATCATCATCAAGTGCCCTGCCGCATGGCGTTGGTGATCATGGCCCTCCATATGTATCTATCCCTCACTGCCGCAAGCACATCTTCCACCCTCTCCATCCCCAGCCACCCTGCAAGTCCATCCAATATTTTCTCCCTGGGTCTACCTGGTGCTCTCTTTCCCTCCACCTTTCCTGTTGTGACCAAGTGCTTTAATTCACCTTTCCTCACAAAATGGCCTATAAATATTGCCTGTCTTTCCTAATCTTCCTTATGAATGATCTTCTTGGTCTGCCTCCATCAGGACTGTCTCGTTTGTTTACTTTGCTGTCCATGGAACTCTCAACATTCTTCTTAGAAACCACATCTCAGCTGCTTCAATATTGTTCTGGCTTTGCTTGTTGACTGTCCACCCTCACAACCGTATAACATTATCGGTTCTATATAACATTCAAGAACTCTCTTCCTGATGTTAATTGATAGGCATTTGTTGGTAAGAATGCTTGTCATCTTCTTGAATGCTTCTTGAGTCCGCAGCTCTACCAAAAGAACCAACCGGCACGCAGGTAGCCTCTCCTCTGGCCCCACAGGTGCTTTGGACAGAGAGAACAACAGCATCTCCATATACTACAGCCAAGCTTGTGCCCAGAAAACATCTATACAGTAGTACAGTTCCATCACCCTCACCTCATCTCTCTCCCTTGCCGGAATCGCTGGTAGAAGCCATGCTTGATGTGAGTCACAAGTCTTCTCCAGGTCACACGATTGAGACATCAGTGGGTGACCTCCTGGATCCCCAGACCACAGGCTTCACTGTTTTTCTTTTAATGTATTCTACAGAGTTCATACAAAGTACCAAGAAATACTTGTAAATTTTGTAAAATCAGTACAAATTCCAAGTGTTAAATGCATTATGTTTTACACAAACTACGGCAGTCTTCTATCAACTATAGATCAGAGATATTTGCTTCTATGATGTCTGATTACTTGTAAGTAACTAATTATATGTACATGTGTGTGTGTGTGTATATTTTAAGCATGTGTGTATGATATATGTCTGGATGTATGGATGAATGCATGTATCTAGCATGTGTGTGGGTGTGTGTGTGTGTGTGTGTGTGTGTGTGTGTGTGGTGTGTGTGTTGTGTCTGTCTGTGTGTGTGTGTTTGTATGCATTACATATGTATGTATGTATGTATGTATGTATGTATGCATGTATATATTTTAATGTATGTATGTATGCATGTTTATTATTAGTATGTATGTATATGCATGCATGCATGCATGTACGTATGTTCAAAAAAAAAATTCTGTATGACTAATTATCTATTCAGAAAATACGTTTTTAAGGCATGAGAAAAAAAAAGGAGCATCACAGTGTTGAACTAAAAACAGCGTACAGCATAATTCCTGTTATTTGTGGCTGTTGTACGACAAACCGACTACCACCTTCTCTGCTGATGTTGTGACCTATTGACCTGGTAGTTGCTGGCTGACTGTTGTTCGCTCCTTTCTCTGCTGTGTTGTGCGCTGCTGCAGTCGTGTGGCGCTGCTGGTGGTGTTGCTGATATTGTTTGTAGTTGACGTGAGAAACCGGAAGAGGTCTCGGACAAGGACTGTTCCCACAGTGGCAGCAGGCTTCTGACCATTGACCAGTAGTTGTTCTGAAAGTATATCAGGTGTGAAAAATGCTACCTTTATATATCAGGTGTGAAAAATATTACCTTTATGTATCAGGTATGAAAATTACTACCTTATATATCAGGTGTGAAAATACTACCTTCTATATCAGGTGTGAAAACTACTACCTTATATATCAGGTGTGAAAAAATATACCTTTATATATCAGGTGTGAAAATTACTACTTTATATATCAGGTGTGAAAAATATTCCCTCATCTATCAGGTGTGAAAAATGCTACCTTGTATGTCAGGTGTGAAAAATATTATCTTTATATATCAGGTATGAAAAATACTATCTTTGTGTATCAGGTGTGAAAAATACTACCTTATATATCAGGTATAAAAAATACTACCTTATATTCAGGTGAAACATCTACCTTATATATCAGATGTAAAAAATACTACCGTATATATCAGGTGTGAAAAATACTACCTGTATATATCAGGTGTGAAAAATACTATCTTTATATATCAGTGTGAAAATACTACCTTTATATATCAGGTGTGAAAACTACTACCTTCATATATCAGGTGTGAAAAACATTACCTTCATGTATCAGGTGTGACAATACTACCGTATATATCAGTGTGGAAAAATACTACATTATAAGTCAGGTGTAAAAAATACTACAATATAAGTCAAGTGTGAAAAAAATACTACCTTATATATCTGTTGTGAAGAATACTACCTGAATTCTACAATCTTTTTTTCTTCTTTTTTTTTCTGTTCTTTGCTTTTGTTTTGTTTTTGTTTTGTTTTGTTTTGTTTTTGTCCCATTTTCTATGCCACCTTAACAGCCACAGAAGCTGGCACAGGTTTTACAATGCCATGATGATGATGACGATAATAGCCATGATGCTAAGGAGTCCCATCTAGGTTTGAAACTGCATGGCAGGGCTATACTCTAAGCTTACTATCATAATATATCCTGGTGTCAACCAGACCTGAGAGATACAGACACCTGTGGTGTTGGTCAGAAAATTTGAGCAACACCTTTAATGATACATCTGTGAAGTGGATGAGACTCGACTATGTGGTCCCAGTCTTCCAAGTGAGCCCATAGCACGTTCAACTTTGGGTAAGAGCCGGTTGGAGTTTGAAAATCCTGCAATGGTTTTTGAAGGGACTGATGGGGATTTGAACCCACAACCTTCCAGTCGTAGTCCACTGTACTATCCACTGCACCACAGCAACTGGTGAACTATACAATCTTATGATTGTGGAAAAAGATCACACACACACACACACACACACACACACACACACACACACACACACACACACAACACACACACACTCATGCATACACACACACACACACACACACACACACACACACACACACACACACACATACAACACACACACTCATAGCAACACACACACACACACACACACACACACACACACACACACACACACCGCACACGCACCACCACACACACACACACACACACACACACACACACACAAACACACACACACACATACACACACACAAACACATGCATACACACGCACATACACACACACATACACACTGTACCTGCAAAGTGACGAATTTAGTACTGGGCACTCTGTGTGTCTCTTGCTGAAGATCCTGATTTAAATTCTCTATGTCCTGCAACAGAGACACAGCACATGTTTATCCATGAAAACCACTAAATTTCCACCATGTACTGGAAACAAATGCAGCAGATTTATGGTACATGTTTATGTATGTATGTTATGTATGTATGCCAGTAAATTTCCAATTCTGTATTGGTAATAAATGCAAGACTATGCACATGTTTATGTATATATGTTTATATATGTATGCTGATAAATTTCCACCATGTACAGGGAACAAATGCAGCAGATTTATGGTACATGTTTATGTATGTTTAATGTATGTATGCTGGTAAATTTCCACCATATACTGGAAACAAATGCAACAGATTTATGGTACATGTTTATGTATGTGTGCTGGTAAATTTCCACCATGTACTGGGAACAAATACAACAGATTTATGGTACATGTTTATGTATGTATGCTGGTAAATTTCCACCATGTACTGGGAACAAATGCAGCAGATTTATGGAACATGTTTATGTATGTATGCTGGTAAATTTCAAACATCCATATACTGAGAACAAATGCAGCAGATTTATGGAACATGTTTATGTATGTATGCTGGTAAATTTCCACCATATACTGAGAACAAATGCAGCAGATTTATGGAACATGTTTATGTATGTATGCTGGTAAATTTTCACCATGTACTGGGAACAGATGCAGCAGATTTATGGAACATGTTTATGTATGTGTGCTGGTAAATTTCCACCATATACTGAGAACAAATGCAGCAGATTCATGGTATATGTTTATGTATGTGGCTGGTAAATTTCCATCTTGGACCCCAAAAATACTCAGACAGATATATGATATCACTATGCATGTACATCAGTAAATTTATACCTTATACTGGTAACAAATGTAACACACATATGGTACATATTTACATACGTACACTGGTAAGTTTCCATCTTGCGCCCACAAAAAAAAAAAAAAATGCAACAGATATATGGTTTATGTTTTTGCATGTATACCAGTACATTTCTACCTTGTAAATGTGTAACACCAATGTAAAATCAAATGAAATAAAACAATACCATTTTTTTTAAAATCTTTTTTTTAACATGATTATCGCACTTGGCCAACTGCCTTTGTGCTAACATTTTTTTGGGGGGGAGGGAAGGGGGGGGGGGTCCATATTTTTCACACTTAAACAGCGAAGTAATTTGGGACAGTTTTTTACAATGCTAAGATGATGATGATAATATGGATGACAACCATGACGCCATTAAGTTCCATCTAAGATTGAGACTACATAACAGGGCTGTATGTACTCTATGCTTACTATCATAATACATCCTGGCGTCCACCAGGCCTGAGAGATACATGCGCCTGTAGTGTTGGTCAGGCGATTTGAGCAAAACCTTAAATGACATCACACCTGTGATGCGACTCAGACTCGACTCTGTGGTCCCAGTCTTCCCAAAGAGCCCATAGCACATTCAACTCTGGTAGAAACCAGTTAGGGCTAAAAAAAATCCTACAATGACTT
>JAPXFY010000032.1:35333242-35338242 GCA_030674185.1 Monoplex corrugatus | reverse complement strand
TGCGCAAGCAAGTAAACTCTCTAGAAAGGACTGTGCTTGCGCAGATCTCGGAGCGGTCAACGGCAACCGCCACCACCAAGATCACCAGTAACAGTCAGACACAGACAGATCCCCAGGACACAAATCCAACGTACGCAGACGTTCTCAAACAGAAACCAACACGCAGGCAGGACGACCAACAGCCCTCAAAATCAGACAAAACAAAAAGTAGCAGCAATAAATCAAAGCGAGCAAAAATAGCGACTGAGAAGAAAACCAAAGACGGGAAAGAACAACATGACATCAAAAAAACTAAAGACGTCACTTCACAGCCAAAACATTCAACGTCACACACTAAGAAGATACCAGAACAATGTAAGAAGAATCACGACCTTCCCTACGTTTTGACTGTCCACGACTCGGTGTTGACAGGTGTCAACTCAAGACGACTGGGACGATCTTACGGTTTTGAAGGAGACTCGTGTGCTGTGAATAACATTCCTGACATAAAAGGCTCTTTAGACAAGGCACTATCTAAATTTGACAATCCTGCTGACTGTATCGTTTTTCATTGTGGTGTCCACGAACTAAATAACAAAGACATCGCAGCAACTACTCAACATCTCGCTTCTTGCATAAAACATGCAGCACAAACATACCCAACATCAAATATAGTTATCAGCAAGATCGCCCCTGTCCGACATGCACATACGGAGGTTCAGCGGAATTTGTTCAACGCTTTCTTGTCCGCTGAGCTTGTTGACATAAAAAACATTTCTTTTGTTTCACATGAAAACCTCCGTAATAACCAGCACTTTCTATACGACAATATACACCCCACTGCCAGAGGAAGCAGCGTGATAGCGGGGAACCTTGGACGACACGTTCGAGATTTGTTTTGGGAGACCCCTAAGAGAACAACACGATCACGTTCTTCACGACTACACTCCTCCAGATTCCCCCTAGGACGGTTCCACCATTTTGATAACTGCGAACCGTGGTGGCTGCCATATGATATGTTTTAGTAGATCTACAGTTATCAACGATTCCTGTCACAGGACTTTTTCCACATCATCTCTGACAATTCGTCAGACTATAAGGACTCAGTCAGACTATAATCTCCGTACATTTGACGGCGTGTATACCATTGTTTCATTTATTTGTAATTTGTTTCTGTTCTTAATCACCTCTTATCTCTATTAGAAGGACTTTTCCCCATAGTTTTACTTACATTTTTGTTCTACTTTTCAATAGTAGCCTAAGTAATTAATGGTTTCTTTCTGGCCATTTTTATCGTACATAGAAAACCAAAGTCTTCGTGATTATCAAACAAATAACCAATAATTTAACATAAGAGACTAGCCAACAATGAAATTGCGCCATCAATCACAAATCAAAATTTTGCAGTGGAATTGTAGATCGATTTCCACCAATTCCGCATACCTGGAACATTTTCTCTCATCAAATCAGTGTGAAGTTTTAATTTTGCAGTCGCTTAATGTTATCCCAACCAAACTTCCCAATTTCCAAAATTATTATTATCCTCCGATATATGACTTGGGAAATCCTGGGAAGAAGGTAGCCACTGCGATATATATACTTAAAGAGTTGCAGTATCACATATTTAATTTCCCAGTTTTTACATCAACTGAAGACTTTCACGCTTGTGCCGCCACAGTACAATTCAGTAATTCTTTCATCCTGAACGTTTTGTCAGTTTACCTGCCAGCAGGTCCAAATGACCACAACACAGAATGGCTGCATACGATTCCGGATCTGCAGCACGGTAGATGGCTAATAGGTGGAGACTTTAATTCCCACTCCCCGTTTTGGGAAAAAGATTGTTGTACTGTTACAAGCAATCGTTTAGTAGAAAATATAGTTGACAGTGCGCTTTACCTTTTGAATGATGGGAGTGTCACTAGAATTCCTGATGTTTCCAAACACCGGGCAACAGCCATCGATCTGTCACTAATATCACCAGAATTAGTACCATGCTGTACCTGGTACACTCACAAAGATACTTTGGGAAGTGATCACTTACCTATCATCATAACAATAACTTATGACAACATCAGGATGAAAGACAGCACTCCTGACATCATACCAAAATATAATTACGTGCGCGCTGATTGGTCCTTGTTTCGGACTGCTCTTGCTAATCAAGAATATAAGCATTATGAAAGTGAAAATGTAGACGTTATGTTTTCAAAGTTCCAGGAGTCAGTTCTAGCTGCTGCAGACCTCTCCATCCCGAAACTCAAAACTTATAAGTCCAATAATCGTATGGGTAATGTTTGGTGGACAGAGGAATGTGAGAAAGCAGTTCAGTATAAAAAAGATAAATTCAAAATCTACATCAAAAGCAGAAAATCCGACGATCACATGGAAATGAAAAAAGCTAACATCCAGTGTAATAAAATCATTGCTGAAGCAAAGAAAGATTATTGGGCATCATACTGCACCAAAGAAATTTCTGATTTTAAGGATTTCCATAAAATCTGGACAAAAATGAATCAAATGAAAAACGGGGCCAATTTACCCACGTGTCCAACACTGATTGATACATGTCACAAATTTCCTTCTGACATGGACAAAGCTGAAACTTTTGTAGAACTCTTTGCTGAAAATAGTAAAGTAGACGGGTTGTCTCCTAACAGCAAACACTACAGAGAAATGGCAGCTAACAACCCTATCTTCATTGATCCAATACCTCAGAATGATCGATGGTTTAATTCTCCGATCACCTTAGAAGAGCTAAAAAACACTATCTTGTCTCTACACAACAAAAGGAGTTCGGTAGGTGTCGATGCAGTTTCAAATGAAATGATTAAGCATCTTCCAGAAAATTATATTATTTTCTTACATAAAATTTTTCAGAAGTGCTGGGTAAGTGGAACTGTACCACAGGTATGGCAAAAGTCTGTTGTTATACCCATATTAAAAGCAGGAAAGCCTAAAAACAATAAAAACAGTTACAGACCTATTGCTTTGACATCCCATACAAACAAACTAATGGAAAGATTGATCCTAAACAGACTTATACATTACTGTGATAGAAATAACGTTATTCCGGTAAACCAGGCAGGTTTCAGAAAAAGGAGATCCACAGTTGAGCACCTGGTTAAATTTACAACTCAGATAAAACAACAATTTGCCCGTAGAAAAAGTCTTTTAGCAACATTTTTTGATGTGAAAAAAGCTTATGATCAAGTTTGGCATAAACGTTTATTGTACAAGCTGAAATCTATTGGTCTTTCTGGCAATATGTATAATTATATTAAGTCCTATCTAGCCAATAGAACAATTCAAGCAAGAGTGGGAACAAGTTATTCTTCTTCACGATCTCTTGACATGGGAATTCCTCAAGGTTCAGTGATAGCACCTATTTTATTTAATATCCTTATATATGATCTTCCTAGAGTACTCTCAAATCGTGTTATTTTGGTACAGTACGCTGATGATATATGCATCTGGATGAATATTACTTTAAAAAAGACAACTCCCCAGAGAGCGCAGAATTACATCAGGAAGTTGTATCAATCTGATCTAGATAGTCTTGGAAACTACATGTTAGAAAATGGTCTGTCGTTGTCAGCAGAAAAAACTAACATGATGCTCTTTAATCCTGGTGGTACTTTAAATAACTTGCCTACTTTCAGGCTGCATGGTGAAGCGATCCATTACAAACAGGTTGTAAAATTTCTGGGAGTCTTTATAACATCGAAATTAAATTGGAATATCCATTTTGATTATATTTTAACAAAAGCAAGAAAAGCCTTAAATTTTTTAAAGATAATAAGTAGATTACCCTGGGGAATGGATACAAACGTACTTCTCCATCTATCAACAGCACTTGTAAGATCTAAATTATCTTATGCACAAGAAGTGTTCTTCAGTGCACCCAAATATTTACTAAAGAAGATTCAAAGTTTAGACTGCAAAAGTCTTAAAATTGCACTAGGTGTACCAGCCCATGCTTCAAATCTGGAAACGTACAAAGTTGCTGGAATTCTGTCTCTGAACAGCTATCGTGAGCTAGCGACAGCAAAGTTTGCAATCAGAACTACTTCACAAACGGACAATTTTGTGAGCAAGGAAATTAAACTAAGGTCTGATGTTGACTTTCCAAAACGAGCAAGCAACATTTCATCACAAATGACTGTTGCAACTTACGTATCTGACTTAGTCAAACAGTCTAACATAAGTTTGGATGAAATAGCTGAGACACCATCCACAACGCCTATCCCTACATGGGAAATGCTTAAAGCCACTTTTGATATTGATTATACAGATGCTAAGAAATATGAAAATATTAACTTTTCGATATGCACAGCAAGAGAACACATCGATGAAAAATACCGTACCCACCTCCATATTTTTACCGATGGGTCAGTCTTAGAAAATAAATCTGCTGGAGCAGCGTATTATGTTCCAAAATCTAAAATACAAAAGTCATTTTTCCTTGGGCCAAATATATCTATATTTACAGCGGAATTAGTCGCTATTACACAAGCGTTGCATTATTTAGTAAACCTTAAACCTGTCTTTTTTAAAGTGGTTCTCCTTGTTGATTCAAAATCTGTATTATATGCCTTACAGTCATTTAATACAGACACAAGGCCTGACTTAATTACTGAGGCAAATCATCTTATACATCGTTTAAGGACAAAAGGTATAGATATCAGTTTATGCTGGGTGCCTTCTCACGTTGGTCTTCATGGCAACGAAGTAGTAGACAGAGCAGCTAAACAAGGTGCACACAACACTGATAATACAATAGAATTACGTATTAAAACTTCCGTAAAAGAAGCTTGCAACTTGCTAGAATCAGCCTCATGGATTCGATTTCATGAACATTTCAATGAAAAGTTTGTGACACAACAAATGATAAAACTTTCATTACAAAATGTATGTAAAAAATTGCAGTATTCTTCCATATATCATTCAAGATCGATTGTTGCTGTTCATTTTCGTATTCAACTAAACGCGTTGAAAACAAAATATTGTAAAAATATCAA
>JAPXFY010000032.1:35318242-35328242 GCA_030674185.1 Monoplex corrugatus | reverse complement strand
TCTATCTATCTATCTATCTATTTGTCTATATGTATACACACACACACACACACACACCACACACACACTATATATATAAGGCCTATATATGTATATGTATATATACACACACACCTCTGTGCGTATGCGTGTATGTGCGTGTGCGTGTGCGTGTGTATGTGCGTGTGCGTGTGTATATTCTCTCAGCTGTTTCAGGACACGATTTTGCTATTTTGTTCAAAGGTGTGAACGATTCCTTTTAAGGAGTCACGAGTACATGTACATATAAACGTTTGGAGGACAAGATATCGTGTCAATGTTAAAGTCACATGGACCCGAAAAGGGCCTGAACGTTTTGAGGAAAGTGTGTCACAACACTTTCACAGGTATTTCTGACCAAATTTAAAATCTGTTTTACTATCGTGATAGTCTGTGATAGTCTGTGATAGTCTTTGATAGTCTGTGATAGTCTGTGCCATTGTTTTCTTCTCTCACACTGGACGAAGCAGCAGGGAAGTTTCAGTCTTTTCCCTTCCCCCTAATTTTTTTTTTGTATTTGTTGTTTGTTCGTTTGTGATCTGACGTTTATCTGTGATCTGACGTTTATCTGTGATCTGTACGTTTATCTGTGATCTGACGTTTATCTGTGATCTTACGTTTATCTGTGATCTGACGTTTATCTGTGATCTGACGTTTATCTGTGATCTGACGTTTATCTGTGATCTTACGTTTATATGTGATCTGACGTTTATCTGTGATCTGACGTTTATCTGTGATCTGACGTTTATCTGTGATCTTACGTTTATCTGTGATCTTACGTTTATCTGTGATCTTACGTTTATCTATGATCTTACGTTTATCTGTGATCTTACGTTTATCTGTGATCTTACGTTTATCTGTGATCTGACGTTTATCTTTGATCTGACGTTTATCTGTGATCTGACGTTTATCTGTGATCTGACGTTTATCTGTGATCTGACGTTTATCAGTGATCTGACGTTTATCTGTGATCTGACGTTTATCCGTGATCTGACGTTTATCTTTGATCTGACGTTTATCAGTGATCTGACGTTTATCTGTGATCTGACGTTTATCGTGATCTGACGTTTATCTGTGATCTGACGTTTATCTGTGATCTGACGTTTATCTTTGATCTTACGTTTATCTGTGATCTTACGTTTACGCTTGACAAAGTCATTTGGCTGGAAATTTGCGTCTGTCTTGTCTGGTTGTATTAAATTAAATACGCGTTCTGATTCTATTTTCGTGTTGTTGTTTTTTCTGGTTCCTGTTTACTTGAACGCGGGCAGTCACACTTGTTTTAGATTTGGATGTACGTTAAGTTTTGTGTCACTGGTAGGCCTACTTTACAAGGTCTTACTATTAGAATATAAAGATTTGTTTACTAATAGTTTTTGTATAAAAAAATAGATAATTAGAATGGCGTGACCGTTTTGTTTGTGTGTGTCAGTTTTGACCTTCTATCGACGAGGTCTGGCATGAAAAAAAAAATGAACCAAACCATTGGTTTGCTTTGCTTACAAATGCCACAACCCCTGTAAATACAATGTTGTTCTTGTGCTTGTCCAGCGCTGTATCTGTGTGTGTAGACCTGCCGCTGGAAAATGATGATACCCCCCACTCCCTTGATACAACAATTTTTTCTGCATCGTATGCGCACTCTATCATCATCATTGTCAGGCGTACAATTACTGTAAATGAAAGTTGGCCAGTGTGCTGAATTCTGCTTGTATGAGAAGGAGGAGTGGTTAGAAGGTTAACCCTTTGACTCCCGGACCCTATCCACCATTCTGCTTGTACGGAAGGGAAGATGGTTAGAATGGTTAACCCTTTGACTCCCGGACCCTATCCACCATTCTGCTTGTACGGGAAGGGAAGAGTGGTAGAGTGGTTAACCTTTGACTCCCGACCCTATCCACCATCTGCTTGTACGAGAAGGGAAGAGTGGTTAGAATGGTTAACCCTTTGACTCCCGGACCCTATCCACCATTCTGCTTGTACGAGAAGGGGAAGAGTGGTTAGAATGGTTAACCCTTTGACTCCCGGACCCTATCCACCATTCTGCTTGTACGGGAAGGGGAAGAGTGGTTAGAGTGGTTAACCCTTTGACTCCCGGACCCTATCCATCATTCTGCTTGTATGAGAAGGAGAAGAGTGGTTAGAAGGGTTAATCCTTGACTCCCGGACCCTATCCACCATTCTGCTTGTATGAGAAGAGAAGAGTGGTAGAATGGTTAACCCTTTGACTCCCGGACCCTATCCACCATTCTGCTTGTATGAGAAGGAGAAGAGTGGTTAGAATGGTTAACCCTTTGACTCCCGGACCCTATCCACCATTCTGCTTGTATGAGAAGGAGAAGAGTGGTTAGAATGGTTAACCCTTTGACTCCGACCCTATCCACCATTCTGCTTGTATGAGAAGGAGAAGAGTGGTCAGTCCGTCAGCAACCTACTTTTGTCTCCTTCAAGTCCGCTCTCAAAACCCACCTTTTCTCCTCTGCATAAAATCCTAACCTCACTCAACCCCCCCCCCTCCCCCCTCTGCAGCCTGTCTCCGCTCGGAGGGGAATCACATGGTTATAATATATAATTGTATATATGCTATGCTCTCTATAATTTTCCATTGCTTTTATTCTTGCTTTTATTGCTTTTATTGCTTTTATTCTTTCTCCCCATTTATAGCCATGCGTGTGTGTGTGTGTGTTGTGTGGTGTGTGTGTGTGTGTGTGTGTGTGGTGTGTGTGTGGTGTGTGTGCGTGCGTGCGTGCGTGCGTGCGTGCGTGTGTGTCTGCTTCAGCGCTTAGATTTGATTTTATCAAGATTTTGCGCTATATAAATATTGTAATTATTATTATTATTATTATTATTAATTATTATTAACCCTTTGACTCCCGGACCCTATCCACCATTCTGCTTGTACGAGAAGGAGAAGAGTGGTAGAATGGTTAACCCTTTGACTTCCGGACCCTATCCACCATTCTGCTTGTACGAGAAGGAGAAGAGTAGTAGAATGGTTAACCCTTTGACTCCCGGACCCTATCCACCAACTGCAAAAACTTAACCCTTTAACTCTCACCCTATCCACCAGCTTCATGCATGAAGTTGGTGGATAGGGAAGGGAGTCAAAGAGTTAAGTTGTTGCTTTGGTAGCATGGGTTGACAATGCAGGGTGCTGGCGGACGGGATGCGGGAATCAAAGGGTTAAGATGTTCGCCTGCCAGTAACTGAACTAAACTCGAGGTTCCAGGATTCGTTTCCTGTTGAGGCCTCGACTTTTCTTCTCGGTTTGACCGGAAAATCGAACTGACGGTCTGGTCCTTCGGAAGGGGACGAAAAACGAGTCGAACCCATTGTCTTCTAGCCTGCGAACGCTAAAGATCCCACCACGGCAGTTGAAAATCTTGAATAGCAGGGCATTTCCCGGCTGGGTTGTTTTAAAACATTGGAGAGATGGGTTGATTTCCTAGGTCCCCTCCCCTTGAAGACCATTTAGCCTTCTTGCCTTGCTAAAGGTTTGGTTAGAAAAAAATCAAGTGGCGCTGTACTGTGGCGACGCGCTCTCAAAGGGGAGAGCAGCCCGAATTTCACATGGTAAATCCACTGTGATAACTGCCCCGGGAAAAGTTGAGGTCTCTGTCACTGTGACAAAAGGAAACAAATATGAATATGAACAATGAATATGAAAAATGAAAGATTCATACTCTCTCTGCTTGATTATCGGTGGTAATGATTTTTACATGTTGTGACAGATCGTTCACTGTGTATGCCTCTCTCTCTGTGTCTTGTCTGCAGCAAACAAGGAAGTGCGCACGATGTGTCTGGAATAATTGATGCCAACAACAGATTCAGAACTAATGCTGCCGATCGAAAATTCTTCCTCTCTCTTTCTCCTCTCTCTCTCTCTCACTTTCTCTCTCTCTCTCTTCCCTGTCTCTCTCTCTTCTCTCTGTGGTAGAGAGAGAGAGAGTGAGAGAGAGAGAGAGAGAGAGAGAGAGAGACACACACACACACACACACACACACACACACACACACACACACACACACACACACACACACACACACACACACACACACTCTCTCTCTCTCTCTCTTCTCTGTCTGTCTGTCTGTGTTTCTCTCTGTGTCTGTCTGTCTGTGTTTCTCTCTGTGTCTGTCTGTCTTTCTCTCTCTGTTTCTCTGTCTCTGTCTCTCTTTCTGTCTCTGTGTCTATCTGTCTCTGTCTGTCTCTCTTTCTCCCGCTCTCTCTCTCCCGCTCTCTCTCTCTCTCTCTCTCTCTCTCTCTCTCTCTCCTCCCGCTGTGTCTGTCTGTCTGTCTGTTTCTCTCTCTCTTATATGCACACGCCAA
This sequence comes from Monoplex corrugatus, assembly GCA_030674185.1. NCBI lineage: Eukaryota > Metazoa > Mollusca > Gastropoda > Littorinimorpha > Ranellidae > Monoplex > Monoplex corrugatus. Next base: position 35,323,894 of record JAPXFY010000032.1, on the reverse strand, counting down.
AAACGGCAGGTTGGCCCTCTGTCACTCAATCTGTCTTTGAGAGATAATTCTATTGCACAAATACCTGAACACCGTCTACTGGGAGTTCTCATTGATCATAATCTTACCTGGCAAAACCACATTGATTATTTATGCAGGATTATCTCCAAGAACTTATTTATTCTGTCCAAATTAAGATATCTAACAGATACAAACACACGCCAATTATTTTATAATGCTCATATTAAATCGCACATAGATTATGCCTCTACACTGTGGGATAGCTCATGTGAAGTTCATCTAAAAAAATTGAACACCTTACATAGGAGGGCAGCAAAACTTATCATGCCAGATCCCACTTTAACAACAGATGAAAAACTTAAACAGTTAGGAATCCTCCCTCTAAAGTCACACTTAATGTTCAATAAAGGTATCACAATGTTTAAAGTATCAAAAAGGAATGTTCCGCAATATCTTCTCAATTTGTTTAATCAGAATGTGCGATCATACTCAAACTCAAGACAAAATCAATTCAAAATTATCCGTCCAAGAATTGACATATATAAAAGTAGTTTATCGTTTTCTGGTGCACAACTATGGAACACCCTCCCCCCAAATATCACAAACACTCAATCACGCTCTTCCTTCAAAGTTACTTTATTTAAATACCTGACGTCAGTGTCGTAGATTACCTCAGTTAGCAACAATAACGTTAGCTGCCTTTCAACCTATGACATCTAATCTAGTCAGTGTGTGTGTGTGTGTGTGTGTGTGTGTGTGTGTGTGTGTGTGTGTGTGTGTGTGTGTGTGTGTGTGTGTGTGTGTGTGTGTGTTTGTGTGTATGCACATTGATAATTCGTGTTTTTTGTGTGTGTTTTTTCTCTTTAACATTATTGATATTTTAACAGTTCAAACAGCCAACCAGTATTTCTTTCTGTATTATATGGATGATTTGTTTATGACTCTATGACGTGTTTGATTCTCTCTTGCTTCTTCTTTATTTCTCATTGCCTTTGTTCATTTTGTTTGTTTGTTTGTTTTTTGCTTTGCTTGCTTGCCCATCTTATCTGTTAGCCATTTTGTCTGTTTGTTTGGTTGGCTCTTATCTGCTGTCTGTATTTGTCACTTTTCTCCAACTGTTATCCATATCATGCTTGTATCTCTCTTCTCCTATCAAGAAAAAAGGCGCTTGATTATGGTTACTATTCTTGATTTATTTATATCTTATTACATGAATTATTGATTTGTTTACACATGTATGATATTTCTATTATACATATGCTTTTATCATTACTGTAATTTCCTATTGTCGAAAGTAAAATTTACTTTATTTATCTATCTATACATTTGTCTATTTGACTTCATATCATCTGTTGATTTTCTGTCTCCTACAGAATTTTATGTGTTTATGCCTTCAATCGACCCAATGTTTGCTACCCCCCCTTTTTTCCCCCCCTCTAATCATCCTTCTGAACTGCTCTTTTTTCTACCTCCATTTATTATCTTTGGGTTTAGTAGTAGTAGTAGTAGTAGTAGTAGTGGTAGTAGTGGTAATTGTTGTAGCAGTGTTAATATTTTTTGTGTGTTATCAGAAAATTGATTTCATCTTCTTTGATTTAATTGTAAGAACATTAGTCTATTTGACGCTTGATTTATCTTCTATAAATTTGTCACATGTAATGTTTCTTCTCCCTCTATTTCATTTTATTTTGTTTTATCTTATTACTATTTTGTTTACTGTGTTTTCCTCTCCTCCTCCTCCTCCTCTTCATTCTTCTTCCTCCTCTTCTTCGTCTTATTTTTATTATTATCACTATCAACATTATCTTTCTTTCTTTACTTATCTACCTGCTCATCTGTCTATCTATTATCTATCTATACTATCTACCTCTCTATCTATCTATCTATCTATCTATCTATCTCTAAGTTCTGACTGTGTACGTTTCTTGATGTCATTGTATCTTAATTTTACCATTCAACATGTATTTTCCTTAAGCTGTACTTGTTACTGTAAACAAATGTCATGTGTATAGAATAGCAACGGCAAGTTTGAAAAATGGCTTCTAGCCAATAGCTTTTACCGTTGAAAAATAAAGCATCATTGTCATTGTCATTGTCTCTCTTTCTCTCTCTCTCTCTCTCTCTCTCTCTCTCTCTCTCTCTCTCTCTCTCTCTCTCTCTCTCTCTCTCCTCTCTTGTTGTTAATGTAAAAGGTCGACATAGATTTATTCACATATGCCTGTCTGCCTTTGTCTCTCATGCTCATGTAAAACGTATGAATCGTTAGCGTATGCGAGACTCCATATATTGTAATAACCCATTTTATAAAGTATTTTGCTTTTTATGTGTTACTTTTGTTAATGTTGATATTCTGTACATATAATAGTTGCAGGGACTAGCTGTAAGGTCCTGTGGGGCTAATGCTAGTATGCTTGAGTAATTAAGTATTCTGAACTCTGAATCTCTCTCTCTCTCTTTCTCTCTCTCTTTCTCTCTTTCCTTCTTCTCTCTCTTCTCTTCTCTCTCTTCTCTCTTCTCCTTCTTCTCTCCCATCTCTCTTTCTTTCTCTTCTCTCTTCTCTTCTCTCTTCTCTCTCTCCTCTCTCTTCTCGTCTCTCTTCTTTCTTTCTTCTTTCATCTCTCTCTCTTTCTCTCTCTCTCTTTCTCTTCTCTTCTCTTCTCTCTCTCTCTCTCTCTCTCTCTCTCCTCTCTGTCTCTGTCTCTCACTGTCTCTCTGTCTCCCTTTCGGTCTCTGTCTCCACTGTCTATCTGTCTCTCTGTTTTTCTGTCTGTGTATATGTCTCTCTATCTCTCTCTCTTCTCCCTATCTATCTGTCTATCTATCTATCTATCTATCTATCTATCTATTTCTATCTATCTATCTATCTATCTATCTATCTATAATCTACTATCTATCTGTCTATCTATCTATCCATCAAAATCTGTCTATCAATCAAAATCTATCAATCAAAATCTATCTATCTATCTATCTATCTATCTGTCTATCTATCTATCTATCTATCTATCTATCTATCTATCTATCTATCTCTCTGTCTGTCTATCTTCTATCTATCTATCTCTCTATCTATCTATCTATCTATCTATCTATCTATCTATCTATCTATCTATCTATCTATCTATCTATCTATCTATCTATCTATCTATCTATCTATCTATCTCTCTGTCTGTCTATCTATCTATCTATCTATCTCTCTGTCTGTCTATCTATCTATCTGTCTGTCTGTCTATCTGTCTATCTATCTATCTGTCTATCTATCTATCATATTATATATATATATATATATATATATATATATGTGTGTGTGTGTGTGTGTGGTGTGTGTGTGTGTGTGTGTGTGTGTGTGTGTGCGTGCGTGCATGCTTGCACTCGCACCATCAGATTCACAACTTAATCGAAAATTATCCCTCTGTGTTTATGTGTGTATACAAGCTACCAATTTTTTCTTTTCTTTTATTATCATTATTTTTTGTTTTATTTTGTTGGGTTTGATCGTGGACTGACTGAGGAAATCGACCACGTACGGTGTGCAGTCTGTCTGTCTGTCTGTCTGTCTCTGTATGTCTCCTCTGTGTTTCTTTCTGTGTATATGTCTGTCTGTCTCTGTCTCTCTCTCTCTGTTTCCTCTTTCTGTGTGTATGTCTGTCTGTCTCTGTCTCTCTCTCTCTCTCTTCTCTCTCTTCTCTGTGTGTATGTCTGTCTGTCTTGTGTGTGTGTGTTGTGTGTGTGTGTGTGTGTGTGTGTGTGTGTGTGTGTGTTTTGTGTCTGTCTGTCTTCTGTATCTACTCTCTCTCTCTTTCTTTCTCTATCTTTCTGATGTATGTACTCTGTCTTGTCTCTTCTGTCTGTCTTCTCTCTCTCTCTCTCTCTGTTCTCGCTTTCTGTGTTCGTCTTCTGTCTTTGTCTCTGTCTTCTGTCTGTCCTCTTCTCTCTCTTCTGTCTCTCTCTCAGTACTACTGATTTCAGTTTTGCATCATTTTGACGTCTCTGTATTTTGATAGAATTGTAGTTAATTTCTGTTAGTGTGGATCTTCTTTGGGTTGATACAACATTGTGTACATTTGCTAGTGTAGACCTCTGTGTGTGATTTTGTTGTTGTTGTCGTAAAGAAAAGGAAAACAACATCAATCTGCTTTTGCCATTGCCTTCGAAAATATTAACTTGCTCTCTCTTTCTCTCTCTGTCTCTGTCTCTGTCTCTGTCTCTCTTCTCTCTCTCTCATCCAGATGACACAAACTCTCTCTGTCTCATATACACACGCACGCACGCACACAACAGACACACACAGACACACACAGACACACACACACAACCACGCACGACACACACAACACAACACACACACACACACACACACACACACACACACACAGAGACACACACACCACACACAGAGACACACACACACACACACACCCCCACCACACACCACACACACACACACACATACACACACACACGTCTAATATCACTTAATAAAAGACGTTAAATCAAAGAACTACAACGAACACACACACAGATCCTGGGTGTACGTATTTGTGTGAACCAAACCACAGTTGATACGAGTTTGCTTATTCATCAGCGTCACTGTAATAAAATTCACATCACATCACATCGCGTCAGCTCTCGTATGAAAGATGTCATAACAATCAATATAACCCGGTTTCAGACTGCACGTGAACAATATCGCTGATATCCAAAACAGGTGTGACTGCCCGCGTTCAAACAAACAGGAACAAAAAAAAAAAAACACGAAACAAGAATACGAACGCGTATTTAATGCAACAAGACAAGACAGGTGCAAATTTTCGGCCAACTGGCCTTTGTCAAGCGTAAGTTTCGCCGATGTTTTTTAAAAAACATAGAAGGCTTTCCTGTAACCCCGATGTCATGGGTAACGACGTGGTAGAGACTTGGGACTTCTCTCGGAGTCAGCATTTATGAAGGCAGTACCCGTCTTCTTCTTCTCGCTGTTTTACCACTCCAGTTCTATTTTCGTGTTTTTCTGGTTTCCGTTTGCTTGAACGCGGGCAGTCCACACTCTAATTCCAGGATAATTTTTACAAGATCTGCCCCAGCTGATGGGTTTATGTGCAGGCTTAAGGCTTGTGCCATGATTCACCTATTACAATGGTTACCTGTGACGTTAGTGCATATGGAATTCGTTCCGTGTGCGGAAAACGTTCATCTTTGAGAAACTGAAACTGAAACTTCGTAAATGTCTACACTGTCATCTAACCAGATGAGAATGGTGCCTCATCCATTGAGGTCCTTTTCAGGTGAAGCAGCGCCAGGTTCTGCGTGTCATCAGAGATGCCGGCTGGAACTTGGGGAGATGGCGGGGTGGGTGGTGGTGGTGGTGGCCACCTTCATTGCTAGGTGTCGTCTGACCATGTAGATGACGTGTATAAGTTTTTTTTTATTTTTTATTATTACCCTTGACTGTTACACACGCGTATAATCGATAAGAAATCCTCCTTTCCCCCTTCTGCCTCACCAGATAAAACAAATGACTGTCGAAGCTAGCGCAGACCTTACATCTCGTAGCACACGCACGACGCGCGAGCACACACACAACACACATACACACAACACACACACACACACACACACACACAGACACACACACAACAACCACAGCATACAACAACACAA
>JAPXFY010000032.1:35303242-35308242 GCA_030674185.1 Monoplex corrugatus | reverse complement strand
ACCCCCCTGCTCCCCATTGACGGCATCCTGAACGGGGTCCGGTACCGGGACGAGGTTCTGGCGGCCGTGGCACTGCCTGCGCTTGTGGACCTTGGTCAAGGCGCCATCTTCTAGGACGACAATGCACCTGCGCATCGAGCACGCCTTGTGACCGACTTCCTGGAGCAGCATGAAGTCGTCCGTATGGCCTGGCCAGCGTGCTCACCTGACCTGAACCCAATTGAACACCTCTGGGATGTGCTCGGGAGGCGCATCAGGGACAACCACCCCCCACCGGGCACCCTGGCCAGGCTGGTCGACATCCTGCAGATCGAGTGGGCGGCCATCCCTCAGGACACACTCCGTACCCTTGTGGGGTCGATGCATCGGCGCTGTGAAGCATGCATCCAGGCTCGGGGCGGACACACGCGATATTGAAAACAGATTGGCCAAATCTGACACTTTCTGTTTTTTGAAAAGGGGGGGATGTTCCTTTAATGCATGTGCTGTTCACTAATGGGTCATTGTGCTAATTTCTTTTTCCAAAACAGGTGTGGAAATGATGAAATAAAACATAGAATCAATTCTAAACATTGTCAATTATTTCAACTTAAAATTAGAGAGGAAGGAAGAAGTGGCCCTTAAATTATGATTAGGAGTATATATATAGCTGTTGCTGTTGCTGTTGTTGTCTATCATTTAAGTGAATAGACATTAAACCAATGACCACCACATACAAAATTACATGCACTCAGTCACTGATAAAGAGAGAGAGAGAGAGAGAGAGAGAGAGAGAGAGAGAGAGAGAGAGAGAGAGAGAGAGAGAGAGAGCAGGGCGTGGGGTGTGAGAGGATAGAGGAAGAGAACTCATCAATAATGAAACTATATTTCATGATGGTTTTAGCCATATCAGACTCAGACTCAGACTATTTATTAACCAATGAATTAACAAAGGAATTTGATTTGGTTTTGCGTAACACACTCCCGCCATGCATACAAGACATGTGACAACATGAACAATACATAATATGAAAAATACTTGATCAAAAACACTTCAGGTACTCACACATGCCTGGGCGTGCACACCCACCCGTGCATCAAAAACAATATATAATCATACAGATAATAATGCTTGTAAACAAGACATGAAATTTGCTAGTATGATATAAATATAACTTGACAGAAAACATCAACAGATGAGCAGCCCTTACACTCAGAAAGGAGGAGGGAATAACTAAGGAGGGTGGTGGGGAGGGGGGGCCGGGGAAGAAGAGAGTAGAAAGCAGAAGCAGGGGTGTCAGATAAAAGGAGCAATGGATGAAGAAGACAGTGTCACAAATCATTCAGCATCTTTACAGCAGTGGGGAAAAAGCTGTGCTTCAATCGGTTGGATTTACACTTAATACTGCGGAATCTTTTGCCGGAAGGAAGAAGTTGGAACAGAGGGTTGGCTGGGTGCAGTTTATCAGATACAATAGACCTTGCTTTGCGTGTCACACGCTCCCGAAAGATATTGTGGATAGATGGGAGCTCACATCCTGCAATTTTGGAGGCGGTCTTTACAACCCTGTTGAGTCTTTTCTTGTTGTTACTGGACGCACTCCCATACCAGACAGTATTTGAGAATGTGAGTACACTCTCAATGACAGAGCGATAAAACTGTGTCATTATTGGCGTGGTTAATCTAAGCTTTTTAAGTTGACGTAGGAAATACAGTCTCTGATGCGCTTTCTTGCAGATTTCTGATGTATTTACATCCCAAGTGACCTTGTTAGAGATGTGCAGGCCGAGAAATTTGAATGATTTAACCTGTTCAACTGTTTGGCCTTTCACTGACAATGGGAGGTCATTGTGACCTTCATGGACATCTTTATTCCCACGTTCTGTCCCGAAACTTCGATATCGAACACAATGGGAGGTCATTGTGACAATGGGAGGTCATTGGGACCTTCATGGACATCTTTATTCCCACGTTCTGTCCCGAAACTTCGATATCGAACACACACAGCTAAATGGACCAGCAAGGAAGAAAATGATATAGGAAGAAATGACAGAAAGCAAAGAAGGAGGAAGAAAAAAGAAAGAAAGAAAGAGAGTGACAGAAAAGAGGAAATTTCTAGCACAGAATTTCCAGAAGGTTGGGATACTATTTATACTGAAAGAGTCCCCGGCATCCCCATGGGTGGAACCTGGGAGATCGAAAAAATATCCACCCATTATCCACCAGACAGGAGGTATCCAGGCAGGATCGAACCCGAACATTCCAACTGGAAATTAGACAACATAACTCTTGAGAGTCACGGAGGTATCTCCCATGTAGAATTTCTCAAATCCAACACAGTTTGCGCTACCCATTCAGCTAGCATAGACGCAGCCACAAAGCATAAAGTTGTAAGCTCAGAACATTCCTAAGCTTTCACTACAGCCTAGTTCGTCTGCCTTGCCAGACATTGTCAACATCTTGGCTCAGACTGAAGTACATGTATGGGCCTGTTTCTACATGAGTCATTTCTGCAGTAGTAGGTTTTAAAGGAATGTTCTGAGCTTACAACTTTATGCTTTGTGGCTGCGTCTATGCTAGCTGAATGGGTAGCGCAAAGTGTGTTGGATTTGAGAAATTCTACATGGGAGATAACTCCGTGACTCTCAAGAGTTATGTTGCTTAGTTAATATTTAAAATTCTCCCTGCTTCCCTCTTATTCCCTTTGTTGGAAATTAGACGTTTATCCACTTGATTTCCGCGTCTGTCGTTACGAGTTTCAGTTTCAGTTTCAGTTTCTCAAGATGACGTCTCCGCGCCTGGATGAATTCCATATGCACTAACGTCACAGGTGCCATGTGATGGAGAAGATCCAGAATGATCACGGCACAAGCCTTAAGCCTGCACGTAAACCCTTCAGTTGGCCAGGTCCTGAGGTCCTACCTAGATAGTTCCATAACCCTGGGGTCATTGGGGAGTGAGGTCGCAGAGACCTCGACTTTTCCTGGGGCCAGCACCACGAGGGCAGTGCGCATCCCCTCTCCCTCGATTCAAATTTATATTCATATTCACTTTTTCTTTTCTTTTTTTTTTTTAAAACCAAGGCTCCAGAAAGGCATGAAGACTAATTGGTCTTCAAGGAGCAGGACCTGGGAAATCAACCTCTCTTCAATGTTTTATACCAAGGCAGCCGGGAAATGCCATGCTCTTCACGATTTTGAACTGCCATGGGATCTTTAGTGTGCGCAGCCAGAAGGCACACGAGTCCGACTTGTATTTCATCCCCTTCCGAAGGACTAGACGTTCAGTTCGATTTTCCGGTCAAACTGAGGAGAAAAGTCGAGGCCTTTATGGGGAACGGACCCTGGAACCTCAAATTTAGTTATTGGCAGGCGAATGTCTGAACCATTCTGCCACTCTTCTCCCTATAGTGATGAAAATTGATGAACTATAACACATGCAGCGTCACGGAAGTTATAAAAAATGAATTCTAAATGGAAGGAGATGGAAAATGAGAACAAGATTATCTGTTGTTCCAACTTGGCTGAACAGGCGTGAACGCCACTATTGTTTATGCTATCTTTTATCTTGTAATACACACACACACACACACACACACACACACACACACACACACACACACACACACACACACACACACACACACAAATATACATATACATATATATATATATATATCCGCTCTGTAGATGCAGAAAGTTCCGCGCGCAGATTCTGACACGGGGGGCATTTTTGACCCGTGACCGCCGGCTTGATGATCGCGTAGTGCGTTGCCACGCCTTTTGATAGCTGGCGGAGAGAAACGCGTGTTCGAGAAGCTGTTGCATGCCAACAGTTCAAAGACGTATGGCTGGAAGCCGTTATTGCCATGGAGACGGCTCGATGGTCATTCACCCTGTTACCTGCGCGTGTTATCATTATTATTCCGTACTGTTGTTGTTGGTGGTGGTGATGGTGATTGTATGATAGAAGAAGCCGAAACAGCGGGAAGAAAAACGCTGCACACGGAGATGAACCAAGCAACAAGATAGACATCTCGATTCATTTTGCAATTGATCATTGAGGAATCCTTTGTCAGTTTGGCTAACACGTGGGTATCATTCCTCTCTCTCTCTCTCTCTTCACTTCTGCTCTCTCTCTCTCTCTCTCTTCACTTCTGCTCTCTCTCTCCTTTTCTCTCTCTTTCTCTCTCTCTCTCTCTCTCTCTCTCTCTCTCTTTCTTTCATGATAGTTATCAACGTCACTGAAATGTTTGGTTCCTGGATACAAGGGAGTTTTTCATGATTAGAACTAACGTCACCAGAACTTTGATTCCTGGATATATATGAGTTTTTCATGATTGTAACCAACGTCACCTGGATATTTAATTCGCGGACATAAAGAAGTTTTCATGATCGGAACTAACGTCACTGGAATAGTTGGTTCGTGGATATCAGTTTTTCGTGATTGGAACTAACGTCACTGGAATAGTTGGTTCGTGGATATGTATAGAGTTTTTCATGATTGGAACTGACGTCAACGGAATATTTGGTTTGTGGTTATATAGCACTTTTTCATGATCGGAACTAACGTCAGCGGAATGGTTGGTGCGTGGACACATAGTTTTTCATGAATGGGACTAACGTCATCAGAACATTTGGTGCATGGATGATTTTATATTCAGTCAGAGCGTAAGTACACTCTCTCCCTCCCTCTCTCTCTGTCTCTGTCTCTCTCTCTCTCTCTCTCTCTGTCACACACACACGCATACACGTACACATGCATGCACGCACACATGCGTGCGCGCAATTAAACACATACACACGCACACACTCACTCTTTCTCTCCCCCTCTCTCTCTCCTTCTCTTTCTCTCTCCCTCCCTCTCTCTCTCTTTCTCTCTCTTTCTCTTTCTCTCTTTCTTTCTCTCTTTCTCTCTCTCTCTCTTTCTGTCTGTCTGTCTGTCTCCCTCTCTCTCTCTCTCACCCTCTCTTAGATTCTGATGGCAAATAAATGTGCTCTGACACTCGGTGAAATACAAC
>JAPXFY010000032.1:35295742-35298242 GCA_030674185.1 Monoplex corrugatus | reverse complement strand
GCATAACTGGACGTTCCCTCAGTGTTGCACGTTACATTCGTTGCTAATGAAGTGCATGCAGCAGGGGGTCACGACCTTTCGTCTGGTCCCTCCTTTTTCTGTGCAAGGCGTAGGGAGGATGTCTTCATCAAACGGTGCCTGCTTTAGCTTCGTTAGAATACTTGTAGACTTGACTCAAGTCTAACTGTGAAGAGTCATGAGAGCTGTTGCCTAGTGGGGAGCGCCAGCGCGGCGATCTTGAAATACGACTTGTTTAAATTTTCTTGAGAAATTCAGTGACCCCTGTGGGGATGCCGGGGGCTCTTTCAGTATAAACAGTATCCCCACCTTCTGGAAATTCTGTGCTAGAAATTTCCTCTTTTCTGTCACTCTCTTTGTTTATTTCTTCTTCGTTTTCTTTCTGTCATTTCTTCCTATCGTTTTCTGCCTTGCTTGTCCATTCACCTGTGTGTTTTCGATAAAGTCTTACGTACTTTTTCTTAGGATTGATAATTGGGTACATGTATTGAGTGCATTTTGGCTCTGGGAGGTGAGATATACGGAAGCGGTTTTTGGGTGGTTTATGCCTGTTTTTATTTATGTTTTGTGTCCTTGTGTGTGCTGGGATTTGTGTTCAGGTGTGTTTTTTAAATCACCTGTGTGATAGGTTGGACGGAATGGTCAACGTAAGGGGTACGTCTTTGGCTTGTGTGCGCGGATGCATTGATATCTGTACTTAATTTTTTTTTTCCTGTTGAAGTTTTGTATGTTTTGAGGCGGTTGTAGCCCTGATATGGCTCTACGCAGTCGGCTGGGCTTTAAACAACAATAACAATAACAACAATTTACCTTGAAGACTTGTGCGGTCAGTTTAGTCTCTTGTATAACTGGACGTTCCTCAATGTTGCACGTTACATTCGTTGCTAATGAAGTGCATGCAACAGGGGGTCACGACCTTTCGTCTGGTCCGCTCCTTTTGCTGTGTACAGGTCATACGGAGGATGTCTTCATCAAAGGGCCCTGCTTTAGTTAGCTTCGTTAGAATACTTATAGACTCGATTCAAGTCTAACTGTGAGAGCAGTCATGAGAGCTGTTGTCTAGGTGGGAGCGCCAGCGCAGCGATCTTGAAATACGACTTCTTTAAATTCTCTTTAGATATTCAGTGACCCTGTGGGGATGCCGTGGGCTCTTTCAGTATAATAGTGTTCCCACCTTCTGGAATGCTGTGCTAGAAATTTCCTCGTTTTCTCACTCTCTTTGTTTCTGCCTTTTTCTTTTTTCTGTTCTTTTCTTCTATTATTTTTTATTTCATTTTATTTCAGTTTGTTTTATTTTCATTTGTCATCTCTTCGTGTCTTTTGCCTTGCTGGTCCATTCACCTGTGTGTGTTCGATAAAGTCTTACATACTTTCTCTTAGGATTGATAATCGGGTACAGGTATTGAGTGCATTTTTGGCTCTGGGGAATGAGATATGCGGAAGCGGTTTTTGGGTGGTTTATGCCCGTTTTGATCTATGTTTTTGTGTCTGGGTGTGCTCAGATTTGTGTTTATGTATGTTTTTTATATCCCTGTGCGATAGGTTGGACGGAGTGGTCAACGCCAGGGGCACGTCCTCGGATTGTGTGCGCGAATGAATTAATATGTGTACTTAATTTTTGTTGTTGTTGTCCTGTTGAAGTTTTGTATGTTTTGAGGCGGTTGTAGCCCTGATATCGCTCTACGCAGTCGGCTGGGCTTTAAACAACAATAACAATAACAACAGTTTACCATTGAAGACTTCTGTGGTCAGTTTAGTCTTTGCATAACTGGACGTTCTCTTAGTGTTGCACGTTACATTCGTTGCTAATGAATGCATGCAGCAGGGGGTTACGACCTTTCGTCTGGTCCACTCCTATTGCCTGTGTACAGGCCGTACGGAGGATGTCTTCATCAAAGGTCTACTTTAGCTTCGTTAGAATACTTGTAGACTTGATTCAAGTCTAACTGTGAGCATTGACGAGAGCCGTTGCCTTGGTGGGAGCGCCAGTGCAACTATCTTGAAATACGACTTCTTTTAATTTTTATTAGATATTCAGTGGTCTTGTGGATACTTCAGAGTTGCAGCGTAGGTGTGAGAACCAGCAGTCTTGAAATAGTTAGTAGTAGTAGTAATAAAGAGAGCATCAGGTAGATCCAGGGAAAAAATATTGGACGGACTTGCAGAGTGGCTGAGGACAGAGAGGATGGAAGATGTGCTTGTGGCAACAAGTGACAGATACATAAGGAGGGCCATGATCGCCAACGCCATGCGGCAGGGCACTTGATGATGATGATGATTAGTTATAATGGGGAGAGAAGATGGGGGGGGGGGGAGAAGAGAGGGGACCGATGCAACACTAAGCTGACATTACCAGAATGGTGGGAAATATAAATGGGTGGCAGACAAGCCAGTGTTTGATGTTGAAGGCTGAAATTGAACTTGAGATATCAGATGTTGAGTCGTTAGCTGTAAAAAATGAGCCAACAACCAGCCTAAAGAC
>JAPXFY010000032.1:35273242-35290742 GCA_030674185.1 Monoplex corrugatus | reverse complement strand
AAGCCCTTCAGATATGGAGGGTGGCTGTGAATAAGCTAGCTTGATAGCAAATAAGCAGTCCCAGACCAAACTGGCGGTGTTCCTTTCAGGACGGGGTTGGGTTAGCAGGTGGCGCTGCTATCCTTAAAAAATGCCCCAGGTGTCCTATGACGGGTTTCATCAGTGGGTAAGGCCGCTATAAGCCCTAGCTACTGGGTGGGATCCCCGGAGAAACAATCTCCCCTGTGCTCCCATGGGCCGGACGTACGGGCCAGGAGCTAAGTGCGGGGCAACCCCTACAGAAAACCTAGAAGGCTGAAGACAGAGGTACCGGGCCAGCGCGCGCCTTTAAAAAACCATGGGTACCATGCACTTTTCGCATAATGGCTACTATCTCATCAAGTACGGTTTCATGAGAATCATAGTATTTCACTTCAGCTTGTTTGGGTCCGTTGTTGGACATAAGCCTTCCTCATCGCACGCCACTGTTGCCGTTAACTGTGTTCTGGTCCATTGTTTGTCGAACTTTTCTAGATCGTCTCGCCGTCTGGTTCTTTGGCGACCTCTGTTCCTTTTTTGGCTTCAAGGGATCCAGTGCTCACTTTGGTGGTCCATCTATTGTCAGATTTCCTAATGACCTGACCAGCCCAGTTCCAGAATCATAAATATTTACACTAATACAAACTGTGTCTCTTCCTGTGGGAGACAACCCAGCGACAACCAGGCCCGAGAGATACAGACATTTGCAGTGACACATCCGAGAAGTGTATGATACTCTGGTGGGTAGGCGAACCGGTTGGAGCAAAAAAACAAAACAAAAACAAAAAATCCTCACAATGATTTTTTTTAAAGAACTGATGGAGATTCGAACCCACATTTTCCAGTCCGTTCAGCAGTCCGTTGCTCTAACCAGTATGAATTTCTGCCATAGTCGCTTACTCACCCCCCCCCCCCTCACCCCCCCCCCTAACCCCCCCCCCGGCACGCGCAAGTCAACAACCTCGAACCAGCCCTTCGTCATTGTAAGGTCATACGTCTGTGGCCGTTAGGATGATATTACCTTCGGCGATCGATTCCTCCCCCATCTTCACCCTCCCTCATCCAGTTAAATATATCCCCCACCCTTTCCTTCCTTCGTCCTCGTACACATTGTACCTCCCTTGGCCCCTTCAGCCTCTTCCTGGCGGGCCCCAGTAGCTCAGTTGGTTTGAGCGCCGGATTCACATGCTAATGGTTGTGGGTTCGAATCCCCGGGGTGCGCTAGATTAAAACTGACCTTCTGACTGTCCCATCTTAACATTATAGTTGTTCTGGTGGTGTCAGTATAGGATTAGATAAGTCCGCCCATTAAAACTGGCCATCTCACTGTCCCATCTGAACATCATTGTTGTTCTGGTGGTTTCAGTATAGGATTAGATAAGTCCGCCCATTAAAACTGGCCTTCTCACTGTCCCATCTTAACATCATTGTTGTTCTGGTGGTGTCAGTATAGGATTAGATAAGTCCCCCTTCCCACACTTCCCTGGGATGGTTATCCCTGTTGGCCATATCACCTTACGTGGGTGTCGACGTAAAAACTGAACCAAATCAATCAATTCAGCCTCCTCCGTCTTGAATTTATTTTGATTGTTCTGATGCTCTAATTGTCTTTTGTTTTTTTCTTGACCGTTTATACTTGTGTGATTTGTCTTTCACTTTTTGAATATGATGCCTCGACTTGTCTCCTCAGTTTGACCGGAAAATCGAACTGAACGTCCAGTCCTTCAGAAGGGGACAACAAACGAGTCGGACCCGTGTGTCTTCTGGCTGCGCACGTTAAAAGATTCTACGGCAGTTGAAAATCGTGAAGATAGGATATTTGCTCGGCTGCCTTGGTTAAAAAAACAACAACAAAACATCGGAGAGATAGGTTGATTTCCCCTGTCACACCCACTGAAGACCAGTTAGCCTTCTTGTCTTTCTGAAGGTTTTCTGAATATAATGCGACGGACTTTTTATTTTCGAAATACAATCCACCCGCACCGGCGACCCCACCCCACACACTGGTTTTCCCCCTGATGCCACAGCTTTTAAAAACATTTTTTTTTTACTTCAAAACATGATTTACCCATCCCTACTCTCAAACACTGTTTTTCTATCACTGTTAAAAGCACAGTGTAAATAGACGTTAAGAAAAAAACAAACAAATACCCACAGCTTTATGTGATAAAATTCTTCATCATCATCATCATGTGCCTGCCGTAGGGCGTTGGCGATCATGGCCCTTCACACGAATCTATCCATTGTCGCTACAAGCACATCTTCCTCCCACTCTGTCCTCAGCCACACTGCGAGTCCGTCCAGTATTTTCTCCCTGGCTCTATCTGGTGTTCTCTTTCTCTCCAGCTTTCCTGTTGTGACCAGGTGCTCTAATTCCCCTTTTCCTGTTTACTTGTGTGATTTTACGTTCCCTTCTTAATAATAATAATTATTATTAATAATTACAATATTTATATAGCGCAAAATCTTGATAAAAATCAAATCTAAGCGCTGAACAGACACATACGCACGCACACACACGCACACACACGCACACCACACCACACACACACACACACAACACACACGCGCGCGCGCGCCGCGGCTATAAATGGGGAAAAAGAAGAAAAGCAATGGAAAATTATAGAGCATATTATTATATATACAATTATATATACTTCTGGAATATGATGCAACAGAATTTTTAACTTGGAAACATAATTCAACCCTTCTCTTTCCGCCACCACCTACACGGTTTTTCCCATGACGCTACAGCTTTTTTTTTTTTTTTTTTTTTACTTCGAAACATAATTTACCTCCACCCTTACCCTCACTCTGTTTTTTCTATTTCCGTCTAAAAGCACAGTGTAAATAGACGTTAACAGGAATAAGGAACGAATACCCACAGCTTTTGTGCGATAAAATTACCTCCCTGGAAAATATAGGCACTCCCCAGTGTTATTTGCCAAAACAAGTGTATTTTGGAAGAGCGTCCTCATGTGTGCGTATAAAGAGTTTGGCAAGACTTTGCAGCCAAAACCGTCTGGAGAGTTTCTTGCGGAACCAGTATACCAAAGGAAATAAGAGGGAAGCAGGGAGAATTTTAAATATCAACTAAGTAATTTAATTCTACATGGGAGATAACTCCGTGACTCTCAAGAGTTATGTTACTTAGTTGGTACCAGTATAGTTTGGCAAGGCTTTGCAGCCAAAACCGTCAGGAGAGTTTCTTGAGGAACCAGTATTCCATAGACTGTCTTCCTTCTTTCACTCCCTGACCCTATTCACCAGCTTCCTGTGGGTTGGTTGGTTGGCTCAGAGGAATCGTAGACTCGAGGTCTGTTGTTTCGAGTTCGGTTTCAGCTTGCAACGTATATTTGTCTAGTTCAAATTAATCGGATAAGCTTACGTTTCTGAGGTCTTGTTTTCCGCTCTGTCTGTCTGTCTGTCTGTCTGTCCGTCTGTCTATGTCTGTCTGTCTGTCTCTGTTTGTCTGTCTCTGTCTGTCTATCTCTGTCTGTCTGTCTGTGTCTGTTTGTCTCTGTCTGTCTGTTTGTCTATCTCTGTCTGTTTGTCTGTCTCTGTGTCTGTCTCTGTCTGTCTATCTTTGTCTGTCTGTCTCTGTCTGTCTATCTCTGTCTGTTTGTCTCTGTCTCTGTCTGAGTGTCTCTGTCTGTTTGTCTGTCTCTGTTTGTCTGTCTGTCTCTGTCTGTCTGTTTGTCTGTCTGCCTCTGTCTCTGTCTGTTTGTCTGTCTCTGTCTGTCTGTCTTTCTCTCTCTCTCACTGTCTCTCTCGCTGTCTCTTTGTCTCTCTCACTCTCTCTCTCCGTCTCTGTCTTTGTCTCTCAATGTGAGTGCTATATTGTAATCATTTCAAAGTATTTGAAGTATGCATTTTCCAAGAACGACTATGTTATTATATTCTGTGTTTGTATAATGTTTATAATGTGTTCACACCCCTTCTATTGGGGCTTTGGCCTTACTGAATAAATTTCTGATTCTGAAATTTCTGATTCTGATTCTCTCTCTCTCTCTCTCTCTCTCTCTCTCTCTCTCTCTCTCTCTCTCTCTTTCTCTCTCTCTCTTTCTATCTCTCTCTGTCTCTCTCTCTCTCTCTGTCTCTCTCTCTGTGGTGAGATCTATGGACACGTTTGCTGGTTTATCGAAGATGATTTGGAGGTTGAAGTTTGTTTAGAAGAGATTCATCGCATTCGGACAATTCCATACATGCTCTTCCCAAATCTGTCAGCATTTATCTGGCAGACATCCCTGAACTTGGGCAAAACCCCCATGCCCTGGCAAGGTCTTGAAATGGGGACATTGGGGGGAGGGAGGAAGGGAGAGGAAGGACGGACCTATGAAATGGTAAGCTGACTCCACCAGAATGGTGGAAACATTAAGCTGGGCAGTGAACAGGCCAAGTTTTAATGTTGTGGGCTGGAATTGAACTCGATATATCAGGAACCAGAAAAAACAACAACAAAACAACAAAAAACAAAAACAAAACTAACAAAGAAACAAACAAAGCAAACACGAAAATAGAATCAGAACGTGTATTTAATACAACCAGACAAGACAGGCACAAATTTTCGGCCAACTTTCCTTTGTCAAGCGTAAACATAAGATGATGAGAAAAAGAGTCCTTTTCTTCCGCTGGACGAAGCATCAGGGAAGTGTTAGTCTTTTTCTCTCGAATTTTTGCATTTGATGTTTGTTCGTTAGTGATCTTACGTTTACTGCTTAACAAAAGCCAGTTGGCGACGAAAATTTGCGCCTGTCTTGTTTGGTTGTATTAAATACGCGTTCTGATTTTATGTTCATGTTTCTTCTGGTTCCTGTTTGCTTGAACGCGGGTGGTCACTCTTGTTTTGGATTTCGATACATCAGATCTTTACTCCACAGCTCAATCAAGAAAACCGGTCAACTCGCTTAAAAAAAAAAATATATACATATATATATATACAATTTTTTATATGTATAAAACGTGGCCTTCCTGAGAGTTGAACCTGACAACTCCTACGTTTTGAACATGGTGTTATAACAGCTAAGCGAACGAATGGGTCACAGCCAAAGGCAAGCGCTTGCGCGTGACCATATTCCGTTAATGATTATTCCGCCGTTTTGAACTTTGTGACCCCGCCATAGTGAACCAGGATAACGCGAGGACGAGGTCATAAAGACAGTAATGGTGTGACACCTGGCGATGGGCCGTTAGTCATGTAGACGTATGGTTCGCTGACTGTAACGCGAGTTTGGAGTTTGTTCAAGAGGGATTCATCGCAGTCGGGCCGTTCCGTATGTGCTCCACCCAGACTGTCAAGAATTATCTGGTAGACTCCCTAAGCCTGCACAAAACCGTAAGCGCTGGCAAGGTCTTGAAATTGGGGAGGAGGGGGGGAAGGAACTTTTGAAACACTACACCACCAGAGTGATGGAAACGTTAACATGGGGGCAGCAAACAGGCCAGGTTTGAAATAGACTAAAAATCTTGTTACAAAGAACGTCCACAAAACTGATGTTCAATATTTACGTAAAATCAATAAAATTCTCGGTACAATGAATGTAACAGCCTGCATTATAAATTTAAATCATGCAATTAAAAAAAAGAGACATACATGTACAGATACATAACATCACAAAAAGTGCTAAATCTGGCATCAGTTATTGACTGCATTCTCGTTGTATGCTAAACAAACGTTAAGCACATCAATTAGCAATGGTCAATTTGCACTACAGGCAAACCAATACATGCATTAACACAGCATGTTTTTCATCCAAAAAACGATGTGTGTGTGTGAAGCACTAGTAAACAGAATAAGTATGAAACATGTGGAAACTGAACAGAGTCAAAAGGTTTTGATGTTGCAGGCTGGGGCTGAATTCGAAGATCAGATCTTGAGTCTATGACTCTAATGAAAAAAATCAACCAGCCTGTGTAAATAGGACAGATCTCAAACACCCGTTATCACGGCAATTCGACACCTCTTAGCCACCAAAAGCTCAGTTTGAGCCATTTCTCGTTAATCGTACATCTGACCACTAATTGCTACAAATGCTGACCACACCACATATGTACCCAGGTTCTGGACTGATTTGATTGATTTGGTTCAGTTTTTACGTCAGCTCCCACTCAAGTGATATGGCGACGGGGATAACCACCATCCAGGGAAGTGAGGGAAGGGGGACTTATCAATCCTATACTGACACCACCAGAACAACAATGATGTTAAGATGGGACAGTGAGAAGGCAGTTTTAATAGACGGGGACTTATCTAATCCTATACTGAACCACAGAACAACAATGAGTTAAGATGGGACAGTGAGAAGGCAGTTTTAATAGAGGGGGACTTATCTAATCGTATACTGACACCACCAGAACAACAATGATGTTAAGATGGGACAGGTGAGAAGGCCAGTTTTAACAGGGGACTTATCTAATCCTACTACTGACACCACTCAGAACAATGATGTTAAAGATGGGACAGTGAGGAAGGCCAGTTTTTAAGGGGGGGGGGGGGACTTATCTAATCTACACTGACACCACCAGAACAACAATGATGTTAAGATAGGACAGTGAGAAGGCCAGTTTTAATAGGGGGATTATCTAATCCTACACTGACACCACCAGAACGACAATGATGTTAAGATGGGACGGTGGAAGGCCAGTTTTAATGGGGGGACTTATCTAATCCTACACTGACACCACCAGAACAACAATGATGTTAAGATGGACAGTGAGAAGGCCAGTTTTAATGGGGGACTATCTAATCCTATGCTGACACCACCAGAACAACAATGATGTTAAGATGGACAGTGAGATGGCAGTTTTAAGGGGGGGGGGGGGGACTTATCTATCTATGCTGACACCACCAGAACAACAATGATGTTAGATGGGACAGTGAGAAGGCCAGTTTTAATGGGAGGGGGGGGACTATCTAATCCTATACTGACACCACGAGAACAACAATGACGTTAGATGGACGGTAAGAAGGCCAGTTTTAATGTAGGCACCCGGGATTCGAGCCCACAACCATTAGCATGTGAATCCGACGCTCAAACCAACTGAGCTACCGGGGCCAGCCGAGGTATGGTTCGTTGACTTGTAACATGATATGTAATAATATGACACGTCATGGTGGACTGTTTGGTACCCGGATGTATGGTGCACCAGCTGTGTAAAGAATGATGAAACAAATGATGTGCTTTTAGTCATATAGACGTATGGTTCGCTGACTGCTTCATAAGATGTAATAATATGACACATCATCATGGGCTCTTTGGCATGCAGAGGTATGGTTCATCCCCCCGTTGGGTTGCCGGGGGCTCTTTCCAGTATAAAAGTATCCCCACCTGGAAATTTTGTGCTAGAAATTTCCTCTTTTCTGTCACTCTCTTTGTTTCTGCCTTGTTGCCTTGCTTTCTGTCATTTCTACTTATTTTCTGCCTTAACGGTCCATTCACCTGTATTTTTTCGATAAAGTCTTACGTCTTTTTCTTCGGATTGATAACTGGTACATGTATAAAGTGCATTTTTAGCTCTAAGGACGTGAGATGTGCCGAAGCAATTTTAGGTCATTTATGCCTGTTTTTTATATATGTTTTGGTGTCCTTTATGTATGCTATTATTTTAGTATTCAGTGTGTTTTTTAAATCTCCCCTTTGCGATAAATCGGACGGAATGGTCCTACGTCGGGGGCATGTCCTTAGATTATGTGCGTGAATGCATCGATATGTGTACTTAATTTTCTTTTTTTTTTTTTTTTCTTGTTGAAGGTTTGTGTGTTTTGAAGCGGTTATAGCCCTGATATGGCTCTACGCAGTCGGCTGGGCTTTCAACAACAATAAAAGAAAGAAAAAGGTATGGTTCACCAGCTGTGTAAATAATGATGAAACAAAATGATGTGCTTTTAGTCATATAGACGTATGGTTTGCTGACTGCTTCATAAGATGTAATAATATGACACATAATGATGGGCCTTTTGGCATGCAGAGGTGTAGTTCACCAGCTGTGTAACATAGTATGTAATAATGAGACATAATGATGCGCTATAAGTCATGTAGAGGTATGGTTCGCTGACTGTAACATATGTAATGATGAGACATAATGATGCGCTATAAGTCATGTAGAGGTATGGTTCGCTAACTGTAACAAAAGACGTAATAATATTGTTAATAATGTTATTGTTGTTTAAAGCCCAGTCGACTGCGTAGAGCCGTATCAGGGCTACAACCAGTTCAAAACATACACAATACTTCAACAGGAAAAAAAAAAAAAAAATAGGGGGGGGGGGGGGAGAAAATTAAGTATAACATATCAGTGCGTTTGCACACATAATCTAAGGACGTGCTCCTAGCGCTGAACACTCCTTCCAATCTATCGTGCTAGAGATAAAAAAAAAACATACCTGAATACAAATTTATAAGGGAAACTAAAACAGAATTATATAAAAACAGGCCTAAATTTACGTAAAATTGCTTTCGCATATGATGATGGACTGTTTGGCATGCAGTTATATAGTTCACAAGTGTGTAACGTAATCTGCAATGATGAGACATAATGATGATGTGTTGGTTGGCATACAGAGATATCATTTGCGGGCTGTTATATAACTTATGATAGTAAGCCGTGTCACGCAGTCTCAATCCTAACATGATACATCAACTATTCGCTGTGGTGTAGTGGTTAGTGCAACGGACTGCTGACTGGAAGATTGTGGGTTCTAATCCTCATCAATTCCTTCAAAAATCATTGTGGGTTTTGTTTTGTGTTGTTGTTGTGTTGTTTGTTGTTGTTGTCTCCAACGGGTTCCTACACAGAGTTGAGCGTGCTATGGGCTTATTGGGAAGACTGTGACCCATATGATACACAGTCGACTCTTGTCCACTTCACTCAATTTCATTGAGGGTGTTGCTCAAGTCTTCTGACCATACACGGCAAATGTCTGTATCTCTCGAGCCTGGTTGACGCTAGGATATCTTATGATAGTAAGCCGTGTCACGCACTCTCAATCCTAGATGGAACTCATATTATCATGGTTATCATCGTCATCGTCATCGTCATCAACGCATTGTAAAAATTCTGCTAGCTTATGTGACCATTATGGTGGCGTAGAAAATGTGTAATGATTTGACATATGATTGTAAACTGTTTGCCATACAAAGGTATGGTTTACTGACTGTAACATAATGTGTAATAATGTGACATATCATAATAAACTGTTTGCCATACAAAGGTTATGGTTTGCTGACTGTAACATAATGTGTAATAATGTGACATATGATGATAAACTGTTTGCCATACAAAGGTATGGTTTGCTGACTGTAACATAATGTGTAATAATGTAACATATGATGATAAACTGTTTGCCATACAAAGGTATGGTTTACCGACGGTAACACAATGTGTGATAATGTGACATATGATGATAAACTGTTCGCTGCAGAGAGATATGGTTTACCGACGGTAACAAAACGTGAAAATGTGTAATAAATGTGACATGTGATAATAAAATAAACTGTTTGCCATACAAATGTATGGTTTACCGACGGTAACAAACTGTGTAATAATGTGACATATGATGATTAACTGTTTGCCATACAAATGTATGGTTTGCTGACTGTAACATAATGTGTAGTAATGTGACATATGATGATAAACTGTTTGCCATACAAAGGTATGGTTTACTGACTGTAACATAATGTAAAATAGTAATGTGACATATGATGATTAACTGTTTGCCATACAATATGTTTTAATGACTGTGAACCCTATGATAACATATGTCACTTACGATGTGTACATTGATGATTGACTGTTTTGCCATAACAAATGTACTGGGTTCTGTGAGTGTTGACCTAGATATTATAAAAGTAATGTGATCAGAGTTAACTGTTTGGAATCATATTATGATGTTGTCACGGTCATTGTCATATCGTCATGTACAAGCATTGTAAAATGTTGCATACTAAGTATCTTATGGCTGCGGTAAAAATGTGTAATAATGTGACATATGATTGATAAACTGTTTGCCATACAAAGTATGGTTTACTGACGGTAACATAATGTGAATAATGTGACATATGATGATAAGTGTTCGCTGTACAAAGGTATGGTTTACGACTGTAACATAATCTGTAACAATATGTGACATATGATGATTAACTGTTTGCCATACAAATGTATGGGTTGCTGACTGTAACATAATGTATAATAGTAATGTGACATATGATGATTAACTGTTTGCCATACAAATGTATGGTTTGTTGACGTAACATAATGTATAATAGTAATGTGATAATGATGATTAACTGTTTGCCATACAAATGTATGGAGTGCTGACGGTAACATAATGTATAATAATGTGACATATGATGATAAACTGTTTGCCATACAAAGTATGGTTTACAACGGTAACAAATAATGATATATAATAATATTGTGTGAGATATGTTACGATAAAATGTTTATAATCAATATGTATAGTTTGTGCAATTGACTGTAACAAATGTGAAAATGTATTTGACATATGATAATAAACTGTTTGCCATACAAATGTATGGTTTGTTGACTGTAACATAATCTGTGGTCATCTGTGTGTGACTCACTCACCAAGCATACAGATCAGAATTTACGTTTACGTTCGACTGCTTGTTCAGCTGTGAGAGCGTCTGTTTCGACACTGAAAGGCAGACAGCTGTTGTGTGTTTCTGGTCATTAACATGGTTACTGGATGTGTGTGTGTGTGTGTGTGTGTGTGTGTGTGTGTGTGTGTGTGTGTGTGTGTGTGTGTGTGTGTGTGGAGAGAGATGGAGAGAGGAGAGAGATGTGTATTTGATGCCTGTTGTTGATGTTATTGTTGTTTTTATGGTGATGTGGTGATTAATGTGTGTGTGTGTGTGTGTGTGTGTGTGTGTGTGTGTGTGTGTGTGAGTGTGTGATGTGTTGGGTGTACTTACGTGTTGTTGCAGTTGTGTAGTGTGGTGGGTGTGGTGTGTAGTGTTTGTGTGTGTGGTGTGTGTGTGATGGGCACGTATACTTACTAAGTGTGTATTGGTTGTGTGTGTGTGTGTGTGTGTGTGTGGTGTGTGCAGGGTGTGTTGTGTTGTGTGTGGTGTGTGTTTATTTGTTTGTGTGTGTGTATGTAACTTGACTTGGTGCATGACTTTCAAATTTATCGTTGCAAGTCTGACAACGGTTACATCTTAAGACTCGGGAAACTGATACAATTATGCAGAATAGCTGGATATAATAATATATAATAATAATAAGATAATAATACTAACACTTTTTTTTTATCACGACACAGAACAGTACAGTTTCGGTCGACATGAGATGAATAATTCATGTCCTTTGATCCTGCACTATCTACAGCAGCTATATTGTCAACCTGCAACAAAGCAAAAATTTAACTTCGATTCTTCACTTATCACAGCTTCCTGCAGGAAGCTGGTGGATAGGGCGAGAGAATCGAAGGGTTAAGTTTTTGCTTGCGTCGGTAGATAAGGTGAGAGTCGAAGGGTTAAGTTTTTGCAGTTGTAGATAGGGTGAGAGAACGAAGGGTTAATTTTTGCTGTTGGTAGATAGGTGTGAGTGAATCAAGGATCAAGTTTTTGCAGTTGGTAGATAGGATGAGAGAATCAAAGGGTTAATTTTTTGTAGTTGGTAGATAGGGTGTGAGAGAATCAAAGGGTTAAGTTTTTGCAGTTGGTAGACAGGGTGAGAGAATCGAAGGGTTAAGTTTTTGCTGTTGGTAGATAGGGTGAGAGAATCAAAGGGTTAAGTTTTTGCAGTTGGTAGACAGGGTAGAGAATCAAAGGGTTAGTTTTTGCAGTTGGTAGCAGGTGAGAGAGGAAGGGTTAAGTTTTTTGCAGTTGGTAGATAGGGTGAGAGAATCAAAGGGTTGTTTTTGCAGTGGTAGATAGGGTGCGGGATCAAAGGGTTAAGTTTTGTGTTGTAGAGGTGTGAGAGAATCAAAGGGTTAAGTTTTTGCGAGTTGGTAGATAGAGTGAGAGATCAAAGGGTTAGGTTTTTTGTAGTTGGTAGTTGAGGGAATCAAAGGGTTAATTTTTTTTGCAGTTGGTAGATAGGATGAGAGAATCAAAGGGTTAAGTTTTCGCAGTTGGAGATAGGGTGCGGGAGACAAAGGGTTAAGGTGCATTGTTCAGCTAAACGGATACAACACTGTAAGGATCTAATGATAATATCGCACGTCAGCGGTAGGTGTCGAAATACACACAGGTGTCGGCGAAGGAGGAGACAGAATTTAAGGTAAGTTAGGGGAGGAGGGAGTGAGGAGACAGAGGGGGGGGGGGGGTAGTGGTGGAAAATCAAGATGGTCGAGCCATAGTAACAAATGTTCCTTTTATGTCACTAAAAACACAATAAGGAAAGTGCGCTCCCCTGTGGGGATTCGGGGGCTCTTTCAGTATAAACAGTATCCCACCTTCTGGAAATTCTGTGCTAGAAATTTCCTCTTTTGTGTTGCTCTCTTTGTTTCTGCCTTTTCCTTTGCTTTCTGTCATTTCTTCCTATCATTTTCTGCCTTGCTGGTCCATTCACCTGTATGTGTTCGATAAAGTCTTACTACAATTCTCTTAGGATTGATGATTGGGTCATGTATCAAGTGCATTTTTGGCTCTAGGAGAAAGAGATATGGGAAGCAGTTTTAGGTTGTTTAGGACCGTTTTTTTACATATGTTTTAGTGTCCTTAGCTATATTTAAATTTGTATTCAGGTATGTTTTCTAAATCCCCCCTGCGATAAATTGGACGGAGTGGTCAACGCCAGGGGCGTTTCTTTTTTACTTTTTTCAAGATTAGTAGTCACCACCACTCACACATCACCACCACCGCACTACTCACCACACACATACTATCACCACACCACCACCACCACCATTACTATCACGATCAACACTACCGCCACTACTACCACCATCACCACCACCGCCATCTACATCACCATCTCCGCCATTATTATCCCCATCACCACCACCGCCACTACTACTACCATCACATGCCATTAGTATCACCATCACCACACCACCGCACGCCACTACTATCACCATCACCATTATTCACCATCACCACACCATCACCACTACTACCACCATCACCATCCCGCCGTTATTATCACCATCACCACCACCACCACCAACGCCACTACTACCACCATCACCATCACCACCATTATTATCACCATCACCACCACCACCACCACCACCACCGCCATTATTATCACCATCACCACCGCCACTACTACCACCATAACCATCACCGCCATTATTATCACCATCACCACCATCACTGCCATCCCCACTACCACCACCACCACTGCTACCACTACTACCACCATCATCACCGTCACCACCACCACCATTACCACCATCAACCACCAGCCATCACCATCACCACCACCACCAACAACCACTACCACCACCACCAAACGCCACCACCTACCACCAACACTGCCAGTACCACCAACACCAGCAACAAAGGTGTTACTTTTCAACAATGCCTTCGTTAAGACGTGCGTATTTGGTCAATAGACTAAAGGGTGGAAGGTGCGCAAGTCCAGACACGTGGTGTCGACAGAGACTTTAAGCCAGGAAGTGGCACCATAGACATGGATAGATAATAGACAGGCAACTGGTTTCAATTTCAGTTTCAGTTTCAATTTCTCAAGATGACGTCTCCGCGCTCGGAATGAATTCCATATGCACTAACGTCACAGGTGCCGTGTGATGGAGAAGATCCAGAATGATCACGGCACAAGCCTTAAAGCCTACATATAAACCCATGAGCTGGCCAGGTCCTGAGGTCTTACCTAGATAGATTCCATAACCCTGGGTCTAGGGGAGTGAGGTTGCAGAGACCTCAACTTTTCCCGGGGCCAGCGCCACGAGGGCGGTGCCATCCCCTCTCCGTCGATTCAAATTCATATTCATATTCACTTTTTTTAAAACAAGACTTCAGAAAGGCAAGAAGGCCAATTGGTCTTCAAGGGGGGACCTGGGAAATCAACCTCTCTCTCCAACGTTTTATACCAAGGCGCCGTGTGGATCCTTTTTAACGTGCGCAGCCAGAAGGCACATGGGTCCGACTCGTTTTTCGTCCCTTCCGAAGGACTAGACGTTCAGTTCGATTTTCCAGTCAAACTGAGGAGAAAAGTCGAGAGCTCCACGGGGGGCGAACCTGGAACCTCGAGTTTAGTTTTTGGCAGGCGAACGTCTGAACCATTCTCCACTGTTCTCCTTCTGACACTCTCACCAGTGGAGTAGGGTTTAGCGTAACTATGGACTACCAACTGTTTGATTGATTTGGTTTAATTTTTACATCGACACCCCCACCTTAGGTGATATGGCGACGGGGATAACCATCCCAGGGAAGTGGGGGAAGGGGGACTTATCTAATCCTATACTGACACCACCAGAACAACAATGTTGTTAAGATGGGACAGTAGAAGGCCAGTTTTAATATAGCACTACCGACTGGACGCCAATCTATGTCTTTTATATCTATGTTCTAAGCCAGTAGTAAGTCACACGCAGGAATTTCACGGGCACACACACAGGTATTAATCGCCAAATGCCCTCCCCAGGTGACCAAATTGTCAAGTCATCGAATGTTACCTGGCGTTACCTGTGTGTTATTTACTTACTAAATGACCTACCGTAAAAAGCTCGATTGGTCGTCACCTGTCGTGAGTTGGTTTTATAGTGTTTGTCAGAGTGCCTGCCACCTGTGAGAGCGACCCACAGACTCAAAATGTTTAACCTTTGATTACCTCACTCTATCCACCAACTGCAAAAACATAACCCTTTGATTCCCTCATCCAGTCCACCAGCTTCATGTATGAAGCTGGTGGATAGGATGAGGAAATCAAAGAGTTAAGTTTTTGCTTTGCATTATAACGACGTGAAATCATAATAACAAAGTATTTGAATATCATTATTATTTTGAGCATGTAAAGATAATGAAAACACACACGTTCACCACACACCACATACACATACACACACGCACTCACTCACATGCACACACACACACACACACACACACACACACACACACACACACACACCACACACACACACACACACACACACACACACACACACACACACACACATACACGAACGTTTGGAATACCATTATTATTATTTTCACATGTAAAGGTACTGAAAACACACACACACACACACACACACACCACACACACACACACACACACACACACACACACACACACCACACACACCCCCTACACCACAACACTACACACACTACACACACACACACCACATATATATATATATATATATATATATATATATATACATACACACACAAAACATACACACACACACGCGCGCGTGCGCGCACACACATACGCATACACACACGCACACCACGCACACACACACACACACACGTATACACACCCTACTCATACTCACACATACACCAGACACACACACCAGACACTCACACACACACACACACAACACACACACACACACACACACACACACACACACACAGTGAGAGAGAGAGAGAGGGGGGGGGGGGCGCTTCAGTTGTCATTTTCTTCAAGTTTAGTACATTTTCAACAGGACACGGAAACTCGTTACAGATGAATGACAGCACACAATTAATATTTTACGATCTGAATTGAACCCCACCCCCCACCCCTCCCCGAAAACCGATATAGATCTATGTATAGAAATAAATGCAGTAGACAGCACACCATGGCACAGGCTATGCTTCGGTGATTTTTACATTGTCACGCAAAGAACTGTGTACATCTCGTGCATTGGAAGAAAAGAACAAAGTACCCCCGCTGGTGAATTCTAGGTTAATTTTTACCCCGTATTTATACATGTTTTGTTGTCCTTAAGTATGCTTAGAGTTCTTGAGTGTTACATAGAACCTTTAATGTTGTACGGTTGTGAGGCGTGGACAGTCAACGAGCAAAGCCAGAATAAGATTGAGGCAGCCGAGATGTGGTTTCTAAGAAGAATGTTGAGAGTTCCATGGACAGCAAAGAAAACAAACGAGACAGTCTTGATGGAGGCAGACACAAGAAGATCATTGATACGGACGATTAGGAAAAAGACAGGCAACATTTATAGGCCATTTTATGAGGAAAGGGGAATTAGAGCACCTGGTCACAACAGGAAAGCTGGAGGGAAGGAGAACACCGGGTAGGCCCAGGGAAAAATATTGGACGGACTTGGAAGGTGACTGAGGACAGAGAAGGTGGAAGATGTGTTTGCAGCAACAAGGGATAGAAGCATATGGAGGGCCATGATCACCAACGCTAGATGTTGATTTGGTGTCCGTAGGCATGCTTTAATTTGTATTCAGGTGTGTTTTTTTTAAATCCCCTCTGCAATAAATTGGATGGAGTGATCAACGCTAGGAGCATGTCCTTAGATTATGTGCGCGAATGCATTGAAATGTGTAGTTAATTTTTTTTTTTTTTTTTTTTTTTTTTGCTTTTTTTTTCTTGTTGAAGTTCAGTGTGTTTTGAAGCGGTTTTATCCCTGATATGGCTCTACGCAGTCGGCTGGGCTTTAAACAATAACTGTAACAATAACAATAACAATAACAATAACCCCGCTGCTGTGACCCTGTAGTGTTCGATCTCCCTTCTCTTAAAAAAATGTTTCATATCAATCGGAGAGAGCTGTCTCCTTGTCTGTGTGTTTGTGTCTATTTGCTGGATTTTCTCATCTGTTTCTGGGTGGATGTTAACCAAAGTTTTGCCCCCTGTGGCGATGCCGGGGGCTTTTTCAGTATATAAAAAAGCACCCCTCCCCCCTCCACCTACTGGAGAATCTGTGCTTGAAAATTCATCTTTTCTGTCTCTCTCTTTGTTTCTGTCTTGTTCCTTTGTTTTCTGTCATCTCTTTGTTTCTGTCTTGTTCCTTTGCTTTCTGTCATCTCTTTGTTTCTGTCTTGTTCCTTTGCTTTCTGTCATCTCTTTGTTTCTGTCTTGTTCCTTTGCTTTCTGTCATCTCTTTGTTTCTGTCTTGTTCCTTTGCTTTCTGTCATCTCTTTGTTTCTGTCTTGTTCCTTTGTTTTCTGTCATCTCTTTGTTTCTGTCTTGTTCCTTTGCTTTCTGTCATCTCTTTGTTTCTGTCTTGTTCCTTTGCTTTCTGTCATCTCTTTGTTTCTGTCTTGTTCCTTTGCTTTCTGTCATCTCTTTGTTTCTGTCTTGTTCCTTTGTTTTCTGTCATCTCTTTGTTTCTGTCTTGTTCCTTTGTTTTCTGTCATCTCTTTGTTTCTGTCTTGTTCCTTTGTTTTCTGTCATCTCTTTGTTTCTGTCTTGTTCCTTTGTTTTCTGTCATCTCTTTGTTTCTGTCTTGTTCCTTTGCTTTCTGTCTCTCTCTTTGTTTCTGTCTTGTTCCTTTGCTTTCTGTCCTCTCTTTGTTTCTGTCTTGTTCCTTTGCTTTCTGTCATCTCTTTGTTTCTGCCTTGTTCCTTTGCTTTCTGTCTCT
>JAPXFY010000032.1:35230742-35260742 GCA_030674185.1 Monoplex corrugatus | reverse complement strand
GAATCTAAAGGGTTAACCAAATACTCAACGTGACAGTGTGTCAGAAAACGACTTGCAAACTAGAGTAGCCACAGGGCCAGTGTTAGTATCCGCTGACTGTGTGTCCTGGTGGTTTTAACCCTTTGACTGCCGCACCCTATCTACTAACTGCGAAAACCTTGACCATTTGACTTCCTCACCCTATCCACCAGCTTCCTGCAGAAACGCTGGTGGATAGGGTGAGGGAATCAAAGGGTTACGTTTTTTTTGGTTTGCTAGCATGGTTGGTAGTACAGGATGCTGTTAGACGGTGTGCGAAGTCAAAGAGTTAACCGTACTTGCTTTGGACGCGAGAAACCATGACTGAATCACGTGTCACAGATTTGTCTCCCTTCACCCCAAGCGGTATTTTAGTGCTATCTTCTTCTTTTTTTTTTTTTTTTTTTCTCTTTTTTTTCGGATAACACGATAGACCGAGATCCTATGTACATCACGCGCGCACTCGGCGCTTGTTTTCTTATTCTTGTTGTTGCTTAAAGCCCAGCCGACTGCGTAGAGCCATATCAGGGCTGTAACCATTTCAATGCACATACGGTACTTCAACAGGGGGGGGGGGGGGGGGGGGAGAAAAGAAAATTAAGTACACATGTCCAATGCACTCGGCACATAATCTAAAGACATGCACCCAGGCGTTGACCACTCCGTCCAAGTTATCGCACAGGGGATTTAAAAAACATACCTGAATATCGAAAATTTAAATATACCTAAAGACACTAAACCTATAAAGAACGGGTCTAAATTACCTAACATTGCTTCTGCATATCTCACTTCCCTAGAGCCTAAAATGCACTTAATACATGTACCCAACTATCAATCCTAAGAGAAAAGTACGTAAGACTTTATCGACACATACAGGTAAATGGACCAGCAAGGCAGAAAAGGATAGGAAGAAATGACAGAAAGCAAAGGAACAAGGCAGAAACAAAGAGAGTGACAGAAAAGAGGAAATTTCTAGCTCAGAATTTCCGGAAGGCAGGGATACTATTGATACTGAAAGAGCCCCCGGCATCCCCATATCCTTAAGGTATCTGCGAAATGGATTGATAAGTGTACTTAATCTGAGTCTATTTTTAGGTTCAAAGAAGCGTTGAGACAGTTATAGCCCTTGATATGGCCCTGGGCAAGTGAGCTGGGCTTTAAAAGATCACGATAACGATACGATAATGATATAATTATGCTGGACGCTCAAACCGAATAGCGAGTTTTGTTGGGAAAAGGGAGTTCATGGCGCTTGGAATATTCCATATGCGCTCCTGCCAAATCTGACAGCAAATATCTGCCGACTCTTTGCGCCTACTGCAAAACCTATGCGCTGGCAAGATCTTGAATAGGGAAGGGAGTAAAAAGATGGACCTATAAAAACACTCAGCTGACATCACCAGAATGATGGAAACGTTAACCCCCTTGATTCCCGCACCCTGTCTATCAGCTTTCTGCATTGCTAACCATGCTTTGCGAAGCAAAAAATTAACCCTTTGATTCCCTCACCCTATCCACCAGGTTCCTGCAGGATGAGAATGAAGGAGGTCACATGATGCAGGATGAGAGATGAGAGAGTCAAAGGATAAGGGAGTCACATGATGCAGGATGAGGGAGATGCAGGATGAGGAAGTCACAGGATGCAGGATTAGGGAGTCAGAGGATGCAGGATGAGGGATCACAGGATGAGGAATGAGGGAGTCAGAGGATGCAGGATGAGGGATCAAAGGATGCAGGATGAGGGAGTCCAGAAATGAGGGAGTCACATGATGCAGGATGAGGGAGTCACATGACGCAGGATGAGGGAGTCATGATGCAGGATGAGGGAGTCACATGACGCAGGATGAGGAGTCATGATGCAGGATGAGGGAGTCGAAAGATGAGGGAGTCACAGGATGCAGGATGTGTGAGTCAGGATGAGGGGTCACAGGATGAGGGATCACAGGATAAACGAGTCACAAGATGCAGGATGAGGGAGTCACAGGATGCAGGATAGGGAGTCACAGGATTAAGTTTTTAGCAGTTGGTGGATAGGGTGCGGGAGTCAAAAAGTTAAAATAGGCATCCAAGTCGCCAGTTCTTACTCTTACGGGTACTGGGATTGAACTCGAGATATCAGCCCTGGAGTGCTGCGGCTCTGTCTGGCAAAAGAGCCAACTGCACCGGGTTCTTTCTTTTATTGTTGTTTAAAGCCCAGCCGACTGCGCAGAGCCATATCAGGGCTATAACCGCTTCAAAACAGAAAACTTCAACAGGCAAAAAAAAAAAAAAAAAAAAAAAAAAATTAAGTACACATATCAATGCATTCGCGCACATAATCTAAGGACATGCCCTGGCGTAGGACCATTCCGTCCGATTTATCGCACAGAGGAGATTTAAAAAACAACACCTGAATACAAATATAAGCATACATAAGGACACCAAAACATATATAAAACAGGCATAAATTACCTAAAATTGCTTCCGCATATCTCACCTCCTAGAGCCAAAAATGCACTTAATACATGTACCCAATTATCAATCCGAAGAAAAAGTAGGAAAGACTTTATCGAACACATACAGGTGAATGGACCATTAAGGCAGAAAATAAGTAGTACTGACAGAAAGCAAAGGCAACAAGGCAGAAAACAAAGAGAGTGACAGAAAAGAGGAAATTTCTAGCAAAGAATTTCCAGAAGGTGGGGGTACTATATATACTGAAAGAGCCCCCGGCAACCAACGGGGGGGGGGGGGGGGGGACTGCACGGGTAAAATAAAAAAAAGTTCAGTTTCATTTAATGTCTATCCACATAATGTGTATTAGACGATAAAAAAAAAAAGATAAAAAAAAAGTGGCATGCTCGACGTTTGAACCCCCGAAACCCTGCGTTCCGAACATGGCGCTCTTCAGTACTGAGCAAATGGGACGCTTTGTAAAAAGAAGCGAAGAATATGGTTGAGACAGAGCGAATGAGTGAGCCATCGTGGTGCATGTAAAGTGTAGAAACGGAGAGATGTGCATGCAGTGTTTGCATAGAGCAGACAAGCGCACAGATAGGGGGGGGGGGGGGGGGGGAGAGAGAGAGAGAGAGAGCTGTTTTAGTGCGGCATGTTGAGAGAGAGAGAGTGTGTGTGTATGCGTGTGACTGAAGAGAGAGAGAGAGAGAGGAACTAAGGTTTTAGTGCGGTATGTTGAGAGAGAGAGAGAGCGCTTAGGTTTTAGTGAGGCGTGTTGAGAGAGAGAGAGAGAAAGAGAGAGCTAAGGTTTTTAGTGCGGCATGTTGGAGAGAGAGAGAGAGACAGACAGACAGACAACAGTCAGAGAGAGGTAAGGTTTTAGTGCGGCATGTTGAGAGAGAGAGAGAGAGAGAGGAGACAGACAGACAGACAGACAGTCAGAGAGAGGTAAGGTTTTAGTGCGGCATGTTGAGAGAGAGACAGAAGACAGACAACAGACAGACAGACAAACAGAGCGCGTTAAGGTTTTAGTGCTGGAGAGAAGTGGAGGGAGAGAGAGAGAGAGAGAGAGAGAGAGAGAGAGAATGAAAGAAAGAAAAGAGAGAGAGCTAAAGCTTTAGTGCGGCATGTTGAGAGAGAGAGAGAGAAAGAAAGAGAGAGAGAGAGATAGGAAGAAAGAAAGAGAGAGAGAAAGAGAAGAAGAAAGAAAAAGAGAAAAGAAAAAGAGAGCGAGAGGGGGGGGGAGAGCGCTAAGGTTTTTAGTGCGGCGTGTTCAGAGACAGGAGAGAGAGAGAAAGAAGAGAGAGGAGAGAGAGAGATAGAGACAGGGTGGGGGTGGCGGAAAGGGTGGGTGCTGAGCTAAGGTGTAGTAGTAATAGATACATGTGCAGCGTGTGTGCACACGCAGAGAGAGATAGAGAGATAGAGCGGGGGAGGAAAGGGAGAGAGGGGAGTCACAGAGCTAAAGGTGTAGTCTAGAGTAGCAAACAGATAGGCCTACATGTGCAAGCGTGAGCAGAGAAGAGAGGGAGAGATAGATACATGTGCTCCTTCGTTACGAGAGAGAGAGAGAGAGAGAGGAGAGAGAGGAGGGAGAGAGAGAGTTGCTTACATCCCAGCCGACTACTAGAGCCATATCAGGGCTTAAAGACAGATAGATAGGTAGATAGATAGATGGATAGATAGATGGATAGATAGATAGATGATAGAGAAAGAGAGAGAGAGAGGGAGAGAGAGAGTAGACAGATAGAGAGAGAGATAAAGAGTTCAGTTCATATTGCTTACAACCAGCGACTACTAGAGCCATCTCAGGGCTTAGAGAAGAGGAGAGAGAGAGAGAGAGAGAGAGAGAGAGAGAGAGAGAGAGAGAGAGAGAGAGAGAGAGAGAGAGAGAGTTCAGTTCGTATTGCTTACAGCCCAGCGACTATTAGAGCCATATCAGGGCTAAAGACAGATAGATAGGTAGATAGATAGATAGGTAAATAGATAGATAGGTAGATAGATAGGTAGATAGATAGATAGATTCATATATAGATAGATACATAGATAGAGAGATAGACAGGCAGACAGACAGATAGGTAGAGAGAGTGTGTGTGTGAGAGTGAGAGAGAAACAGGAGAGGGAGAGAGAGAAAGAGAGAGTGAGAGAGAAGATAGAGAGAGAGAGGGACAGAAGGAGAAAGAGTGAGAGACAGAGAGAGGGAGAGAGAGAGAGAGGAGAGAGAGAGACCTCCGTTACGAGAGAGAGAGAAGAGGGAGGGAGGCAGAGAGACAGACAGACAGACACACACACACACACACACACATACACACACACAACACACATACACACACATACACACACACACACACACACACACACACACACACAGACCTCCGTTACGAGACACACACACACACACACACACACACACACACACACACACACACACACACAGACAGAGAGACAGAGAGAGAGCAAAGTCAACACACATATTTGTGTTGTGTGGAGGCTTTGTGGAGCGGCTCTAGGCTGAACTGAACCGACATGACAGAAGGTAGTATTGTTCTACTTTTCCCCCCTCCTTTCATTTCTCTCTCTTCTGTGTCTCTGTGCACGTAGAAAGGTTCAGCATTCAACAACACAGCATGGGGAGATACAACTGCTACACCCCTAGCCACCACAGAGTACATTAACACCGCTTGTTCGCTACGGAGTATGTGAAATGCAGACTTTGTGTTATTATATATAATATCGTTTACTGTCTTTCCCTTATTAATTAAACGGCCGTTGTATCATGGTGCAAAAGCCTGTTCAACCAGCCTTGGTAGCAGAGGTAACACGCCAAGATCTTCGATGATTAGGAGAACTGAAGTATTGGAAGAGTGTGTGTAGCTAAGAGATAGTGGTGGCTCCTTCTGTGTGATTTAACTTCACCTGCAGTGCTACGGAACAAAACAGAAGAATGGTGGAAGTTTCTGACACACTTTTGCGTTACTTGTGTAAAGATTAGGCCTGAAGAGAATGGAGCGGAAAACCTACGTTGCTGCCTCGCCTGCCTGTGACGTAGTGGACAAGTAGTTGTAAGCTGTGTTGTGGTTGGAGAAATGTGTAACAGCAGAGTGTAATTATGTGATGGATTTATAAGATCGACGGTTAACAAAAGTGTTGAAGAAATCGAGATCTATGCGAGAAGTTTAGCGAATGTGTTGTTGATTTGTGTGTGTGTGTACTTTTGATTTTCGTTTCCGTGTGTGTGTGTGTTGTGTGTGTGTGTGTGTGTGTGTGTGTGTGTGTGTGTGTGTGTGTGTGTGTGTGTTGTGTGTGTGTGTGTGTGTGTTGTGTGTGTGTGTGTGTGTGTGTGTGTGTGTGTGTGTGTTGTGTGTGTGTGGTTGTGTGTGTGTGTGGTTGTGTGTCTGTGTGTATGTGAGGAGAGAGAGGAGAGATTGTGTGTGTGTGTGTGTGTGTGGTTGTGTGTCTGTGTGTATGTGAAGAGAGAGAAAGAGTGTGTGTGTGTGTATTGATGTGTGTGTTGGGGTGTGCGTGCGTACGTTTGAGCGCGCGTCTGTGTGTCTGTCTGCCTGTCTGTGTGTCTGTCTATCTGTATTTTACCCGAGTCAACAAGGAGTTGTGTGTGTTTCTAGATAGTTATAACCACGATACGGCTCTGCGCAATCGGCTGGGTTTTATCAACATTAATACTTAACAATACAAATCTTCAACAACTTAGCAGAGTAAAACACAAACTTGCGGGGTTGTCAGTGATGAACTTGTGCGATCTCAAGAGACTACGAGTGTGATACGCTATAAGCAAGTACAGTAACATAAAGGGTTGCAAAATCGTTCTCTCTCTGTCGCTCCAAGCACCTGTGTGTTTTCTTCTTGTTGTTTTTCCTCCGCTACGTCTCTCTCTCTCTCACACACTAGACAAACGCGGAAGGTACGTACGGTTCTGTAACATACAGTTAGTAGGGCCTACTTGCATTGCATCGAGACACAAGACAAGTGAGTGGAGTGAGTGTATATGTAGTATAGTATAGTAAAGTCTGTTATCATCAACAACTCGTGTGTGTGAGAGAGAGAGGGTGTCCTAGCAGGGGTGGTGATGGTGGGGGTGGGGGGAGGTGAGTGTCTCACGGTCACGTTGTTTACATTCTCGAGCCATCGCTAGGAGCTACCCCCCCCCCCCCACCCACACACACAACCTTCTCCCCCTCCCACCCTCCACCCCCACCCCCCACAGACATACACATACTTTCTCTTCCCCCCTTACTCTCCTCTCCCCCCCCTCCCACACACACACTACCTTGAGCACACACACACACATACACACACACACACGACCGTTCGCTGACAAGAACATTTTAGTCGGCGAAGGAGCCTCAGGCTGCAGCAATGCAATGCAAAGCAAAGCAAAAAGCAAAGCAAAGCAAAAGCAATAGCAATAGCAGTACACTAGGTTGTGGAAAACTGTTGTGTGAGAACTTTCACATCGTCGTAACCGAACAGTGTGGAAAGCTCGTTGACGGAGAGAAGTGTTGGTAGTAGTGTTGTTGGTGTTGGTGTTGGTGGTAGTGGTAGTGGTAGTGGTAGTGGTGTTGATAAGCAAAGCTTTTATATACTGCTGTTCTACTACTAGGTACCTGGTAACCGAGCGTGGGGGAAGGTGTGTCTGCTTTAGCTTGGTGGTGGTGGGTGGGTGGATGGTGGGGGTGGTTGGTTTCACGTTGGAAAAAGTAGGTAAGGGGATAGGATAGGATAGATATAGGGGTACTTCTTTACCTTGCCTTGCCTTGCCTTGCCTACCTGCTTGTGATCTCCAGTTTCTGCTGAGTCCGTGGTGTTGTGGAGGGCTTGGTGATTCTGACTTTCAGGGATTATATAGTAGAGAAGGCTGGTTGTTGTTGCTGGTGGTGTTGGTGGTGGTGGTGGTGATGGTGGTTGTATTGCTGAGCCTGTGTTGTGGAAAAACTGCCTTCAGGGAAAGTAGCAGAAGGCTAATGGTTGTTGTTGTTGTTGTTATTACTGAGCCCTTGTGGAAAACCGCCGTCTCTGACTGTAGGAAATGTAGTAGAAGGTGGTTGTTGTTGTTGTTTTTAATGATTACCAAGTCCGCGTTATGAAAGATCGGAGTTTCTGACTTCAGGGAGAGTAGAAGGCTGTTGTTATTGTTATTGTTGTTGTTGTCGTTGATTATATTACTGAGTGAAAAACGGCCGTCTCTGACTTCAGGGAGAATAGTAGAAGGTTGTTGTTGTTATTGTTGTTGTTGCTATTGTTGTTGTTGTTGCTGTTGTTGTTATTATTATTATTTGTATTATTACCAAGTCTGCGTTGTAAAAGACCGGAGTTTCTGACTTCATGGAATGTAGTAGAGAAGGCTGGTCGTTGTTGTTGTTATTGCTGTTGTTATTTTTATTCTTACCAAGTCCGCATTGTGAAAGACCGGAGTTTCTGACTTAAGGGAAGCAGTAGTAGAAGGTGTTGTTGTTGTTGTTGTTGTTGTTGTTGTTGTTGTTGCTGTTGTTGTTGCTGCTGTTGTTATTTTTATGAGTACCAAATCCGCATTGTAAAAGACCAGAGTTTTTGACTTAGGGAAAATAGTAGTAGAAGGTGCTGTTGTTGTTGCTGTTGTTGCTGCTGCCGTTGTTGTTGTTGTTGTTGTTACTTTACAACGTCCCCAGCGCAGTAAATGAGATTAGGAACTGTCTTATAAATCAAATTCTTTTCTCCTTACAACAACACGTACACGTTGAAGTAGACGGAACTACAGTGTACTCGCGTTACCAAGCTGTCAAATTTGTTCCGTGAGCTTTCAGAGAGGAGACAGTGGGAGAAACGACGGGAGAGTATTCTCGTCTGCCTACTATCAGTGGAATTCGTTGTTCTCCTTCGTCATAATCTGCCAGTCAACATGATTATATTTTGTTATCTACTTTTTGTGTAGACTCAAGGCTGTTATAGACGTCAAACTGTGTGTCACTGATAACGGTGTGAAAACGAACCGATGTTTTAGTTTTTACGAATGAGACAATACTAGGAGAAGAGAAAATGAAAGGAAGAAAATTGACGTGAAGAGAGAGAGAGAGAGAGAGAGAGAGAGAGAGAGAGAGAGAGAGAGAGAGAGAGAGAGAAGGGGAGAGAAGAGAGAAGAGAGAGAAAGAGAGAGAAAGGAGAAGAGAGAAAGAGAGAGAGAAGAGAGAAAGAGAAGAAAGAGAGAAAGAGAGAAAGAGAAAGAAAGAGAGAAAGAGAGAGAGAGAGAGAAACAAAGCAACAATAACAACAGTATAGGACAAGAGAAAAGAAAGGAAGAAATTTGACGTGAAGAGAGAGAGAGAGAGAAGGAAGAAAGAGTGAGAGAGAGAGAGAGAGGAGAGGAGAGAGGAGAGAAGAGAGAGAAGAGAGAGAGAGAAGAGAAGAAGAGAGAAAGAGAGAGAAAAGAGAGAGAGAGAGAAGAGAAGAGAGAGAGAGAGAGAGAGAGAGAGAGAGAGAGAGCAGAAATAACAACAGAATTAGGACAAGAGAAAGGAAGAAAACTGAAGTGGAAAAAAAAAAAAAAAACAAAGAAAGAAAAAGAAAACAAAGCAACAATAACAACAGAACAAAGCAGATACATTAAAACAA
Organism: Monoplex corrugatus; assembly: GCA_030674185.1. Classification (NCBI taxonomy): domain Eukaryota; kingdom Metazoa; phylum Mollusca; class Gastropoda; order Littorinimorpha; family Ranellidae; genus Monoplex; species Monoplex corrugatus. Next base: position 35,251,685 of record JAPXFY010000032.1, on the reverse strand, counting down.
AAACTGTGACAAGAGAATTACGATACAAAGATAAAGCAGAAACAAAAAAGGAGAAAAACTAAGATAAGAGATAAACGACAGACACACATACACAACACACTCACTACACACACACACACACACACACACACACACACAACACACACACACACACCACACACACACCACACACACACACACACACACCACACAACACAACACTAACACAACACACACACAACACACACAACACACACACACACACACCCTCCCCCCCCACCACACACACACCCCTCCCCTCCCCCCCCCCCCCCCCCACACACAACAAGAAAGAGAAAAGAAACACACGAGGAACACAATCACGCATGTGGAAAATTCACTTACTGGTTTCAGTTATTCACGTTACATCAGAACAAGACAAAGAGACATCTCCACTGCACCAAGTACCGAAAACGGAGGAAATAGTTCGGTTTATTAACGGCTGTCTCCTCCTGAACGTTCATTCGGGTTCAGTTAATTCTCGAGTCAGCAGAGTGAGCGAAGACACAGTATGGGTTGGTTGGAACTATTTTTTCCCTCAGTTTATTCAGGGATCATCGCACTCAGGGAGGTTACCTTTGTACTCACTCTTTTCTGTTTTTCCTTTTCGCCCCATTTTCTACGCCACTTTAATGGCCACAGAAGCTGGGGCTTTTTTTTTAAACAATGCGATGATGATGATGATGTCGATGAGGATGATAATCATGATTGCTATGGAGTTCGTTCTTTCGTTCGTTCTTTGATTTAACGTCTTTTCACTATGAGGTAGAAAGAAACTCTAGGGAGAGCTAGACAACAGAAGGTCTTTAGAGAAGTAACCCCCTTTAGACAAGTGTTTCGGCCTGAATTCCTTACACTCTCGGGGGGCCGGGCCACATCCAGGTCATGACTCCTGGATGCCCTTCTGCTGTTGTCAATTTTTTTTTCCACGCCGGGGAGCGAACCTGGGTGATTCTGCGCTTCAGAACTGCGGTACGCGGTTTTACCAATGTGCTAACGGGGCACACATCATCTGTAGGGAATTTAATCCTTATGAAGTTCACTTTTGGTTCCTCTTGCCCAGATCCAGTGATATTAGACGAGGAAAAAAAAAGAGTATGAGAGATGAGAGATGGGGGCGGGTTGGTTTTGGGGCAGAGAGGAGACAGAGTTAGAGACATAAGTAGGTGGGAAAATAGAAAAATGCTATGGAGTTCAAACTGTCAGATGCTGCAGCAGAAAAGCGAGCTCGCAGAAAAAGGGACGACATCCAACAGACCAGCATCAGCATACACATGCGACCGCTGCGACAGAGACTGCCTCTCTCGCATTGGTCTCTACAATCACAGGCGACGCTGCTTGGACCAAGCAGACAGCCCAACTAGACATTAGAACGGATGTACTTTGTCCATGGTCAGCCATGACCGAAGGAGGCCTGCTACTATGGAGTTCCATCTAGGATTGAGACTGCGTGACAGGGTTGTACTCTACGCTTACTATCACAATATATCCTGTACTCTACCGCTTACTGTTATAATATAATATCCTGGCGTCAACCAGGCCCGAGAGATACAGACACCTGCGGTGTTGGTCAGAAGATTTAAGCAACAATCGTACAGTGACGCTAGCTATCCGTGAAGTGGATGAGACTCGACTGTGCGGTCCCAGCGTGTTGTTGGAACTTGGTTTGGCTTCTGAGGAAAGAGAGAGAGACATTTCGATTTATTCACGATCCCATCCTTTGGTTATCTACCGTCGCTGTCTGCATCAGACGAGTGTTTTCTATTGATTTGGAGTTAATAACATGAGAGAGGAAACTGTTCGTCTTCTGGCGTCATTCTATTTCGAGAGGGGGTTAGTGTTCGATTTTCGATACTGGTTTTGCAGTTGGAGGAAAATTAGTTATAAAACTGTGTCTTTTCGTATTTGAAATCTGTCATCGGAAGAGTAGAAATAAAAGAATTAGAAAAGATCAACAAAACAACAACAACAACAACAACAAAAGGAAGAAAGATGCAGGGCATCGTTATATTTTGAAATATTGTGGTGTATTACGTGAGTCGTCTACACCGCCTTCTCTTTTTCAGTCTTTTTCTCAAAATTTTTGTATCTGGTGTTTGTTTGTTCGTTTGTAATCTTACGCTTGACAAAGGCCAGCTGGCCGAAAATTTGCGCCTGTCTTGTTTTGTTGTATTAAATACGCGTTCGTTTTCTTCTTTCGTGTTTTTCTGGTTCCTGTTTGTTTGAACGCGGGCAGTCACACTTGTTTTGGATTCTGCCTTCTCTTGTTCCTTTGAATTAGCAGAGGAATGTTTTGACACATTTAGTGTTGGTGGTCTTGTCGCACATTCATCAGGATTGATAAAAAAAAATTGCTCTTATTATCTCCGTTTGAGTGTCCGCTGAACGAGATCAGGCGAAGTTTATCTAAATTTGGGTTGTACTTTGAACAAGATTGTCGGAAAGAAATCTAGGTCGTCAAAAATAAATAAAAATCAATAAAATAAATAAGATAAAATAAAATGAAATAAAATAAAATAAAATAAAATAAATAAATAAAATGAATAAAATGAAATAAAATAAGATAAAATAAAATAACTGACTGACTGAATGACTGACTGACTGACTGACTGACTGACTGACTGACTGACTGACTGACTGACTGACTAACTAAATGTTATGGTTTAATCTGCGACCCATTTTGTGCATTGCTCGAAATCACTCAGCAAACACTTCACCATACACGATGAGAAGAGCTTTGAATGAGGTTAGCGAGGTTTACGTTTAATTTACAGATTTAGAGAGTGTGTTTTTTGAGAGATTTCAACGAGATCGGCGAAGCTTACATCTTAAAAGTGTGTGTGTGTGTGTGTGTGTGTGTGTGTGTGTGTGTGTGTGTGTGTGTGTGTGTGTGTGTTGTTGTGTGTGATGTGTGTGTCTGTGTCTGTGTATGTATTGAGAGCTGTGAACGAGATCAGCGAAGTTTATAGAATTTGTTTTGTTTTTTTTATTTTAGATTTGAATGAGATCAGCAAAGCTTAAGGTTTTAATGAGATTAGCGAAACTTAAGTTATCATTATCGTTATTGTTTTTAAAGCCCAGCCGACCGCGTAGAGCCATATCAGGGCTATAATCAGTTCAAAACGTACACAATACTTCAACAGGAACAAGGAAAAGAAAGAAAATTAACCACACATATCAATGCATTCTCGCACATAATCGAAGGACATACCCCTGGCGTTGACCACTCCGTCCAATTTATCGCACAGGGGGGTTAAAAAAAAAGAATTTGTTTTTCTAGAGCTTTGAACGAGATCAGCAGAGTTTTAAGGTCAAAGAATTTGTTTTTAATCTAATCATGGTTGCTCATTGAACAAGGTTATCTAACAAAAAGCGTGGTTTGATCTCCTACACAGATTGTGCTTTGAATGAAATAAATGAAGAAATACTTGTTTATACAAGGCAACAAGAGCTCTTTTACACTCTCGGATAATCGTCTGTTCTCTTGTCACCAGTGTTTTTCGTCGTCGACTCTGTTGGGGCTGTAGTCCAGCTTACAGTGAAGATCTGTATCTTGCCCTAATCTGCTTACAAGATCGATCCTCGTCTTTGAGTCATTAGCACGGTGTGTGAACATGAATCGACTGGAAGAGACATTCCCCTGTTGTGAGTTTGTAACACAAACCATGATCGTCACTTGTGTGTGTTGTACGTGACGATATTGGCTGTGATTTCGGGACTGTCACCGTCATTGTTCATTGATCATTCAACAACAACATTAACACCTGAGTCAACTGGAGTGGACGTTTTACCTGTTGAATTCATAACACACACTCCATGACTGTTATTTGTCTTTGTACGTGAGGATTTGCTGTGATTTCGGAACTATTGCCATCATTGATCATTGATCATTCAACACCTGAATCAACTGGAATGGACATTTTACTTGTTGAATTCATAACACACAGTCCACGATCCTTATTTGTCTTTGTACGTGACGATTGGCTGTGATTTCGGAACTGTCGCCACCATTGATCATTCAACAACAACGGTAACACCTGAATCAACTGGAATGGACATTTTACCTGTTGTTTGAGTTCATAACACACAGTCCACGATCGTTATTTGTCTTTGTACGTGAGGATTACTTGTGGTTTATGTTCTATTGCTATCATCGCCAATTATGATTTAAATACTATTACCATTATCGCCATTCAACAACAATAGTAACACCTGAATGAACTAGAATGGACATTTACCAGTTTGAGTTCATAACATAGCCCACGATCGTTAACTGTCTTTGTACGTGAGAATTACTTGTGAGTTAGGTTCTTTTGACATCATCGCCATTCGACAACAACGGTACTAGATGAATAACTACTAGTACGTTTACCTGTTGTGAGTTTATGGCACAATCCACAATCGTCAGTAGTGTGTGTACCTCTGGATTACATGTGATTTCGCTATTATCACCATCATCGCCATTCAACTCACATAAACAGTGGTAACACCTGAATCTACTGCAAGGGAAATTTACGTGTTGTGTGTGTGTTCATAACACAATGCACTTTCGTCATTAATCTGTGTGTGTGACGAATCGCTGTGATTTAAAGACTGGTACATTTTCTTGTTGTGAGGTAACAATCTACGGTCGTCATTAATCTGTGTGTGTGACGATTCGCTCTGATTTGAGGATTTAAAGACTGGTACATTTTCTTGTTGTGATGTTATAACAATCTGCGATCGTCATTAATCAGTGTGTGTGTGTGACGAATCGCTGATTTATAGACTGGGACATATACTTGTGATATTGTAACAATCTACGGTCGTCATTAATCTGTGTGTGTTACGATTCGCTCTGATTTGAAGATTTAAAGACTGGTACATTTTCTTGTTGTGACGTAACAATCTATGATCGTCATTAATCTGTGTGTGTCTGGCGATTTGCTGTAATTTTAATCAGTTAAAGGCTGGCGCATTTACTCGTTGTGATGTTGTAACAATCCACGATCATTATTTGTCTGTGCACGTGAGGCTTGCCTGTTATTTCGGTAATATCCCATCATCTCGACTATGCAACAACAATAACAATAACAACAAACAACAAACAACAACAACAACAACAACAACACCCGACTCAACCGGAATATACATTTACCTGTTGTAAGGTTGAGGTGTAACACTGTCAACAACAGCAATAACGCCAGAAGGGACATTTACCTGTTAGGTAAGATTGTAACAATCCACGATCATCATTTCTTTGTGCACGTGGGGATTGCCTGTGATCTCGGTACTGTCGCCATCATCTCAACTCAACAACAACAACACCATCTGACTCAACAGGAATATACATTTACCTGCTACTAGGTTGAGGTGTAACACAATTCGCGATCGTCAGTTTTCTGTATGTGACCTACTGGCTGTCGTTTTTAATTCTGTCACCACCATCGTCACTTGTTCTCTTGATGTGAGGCTTGGTACTGTCGTCATCAATGCGATTGAACAAAAACAGTGACACCCGTTGAAGTGCTGGGACATTAACTTACCTTGTTGTGAGTTTATGACACAATACACGATTGTCGTTTGTTTTCTTTTTGTGCGGATTAGGTGTGATATTGGCACTGTCATCATCATTGCGACTTAACAAAAACGGTAACACCTGCTAAAGTGCTGGGATATTGACTTACCTTGTTGTGAGTTTATGACAGTACGCGATCGTCGTTTGTTCTCGTTATGTGAGGATTGGTACTGTCATCATCATTGCGACTGAACAAAAACGGTAACACCTGCTGAAGTGATGGGATATTAACTTACCTTGTTGTGAGTTTATGACACAATGCACAACCGTCATTTGTTCTGTTTATGAGAGAATTGGCTGTGATATTGGCACCGTCATCCATTATCGTGACTCACCAATACAAGCTATACTTGTGATCACTGCTATCTACTACACTGTGCTACTTATGTACTTTTCTCACACTGGACGGAGCAGCAAAGAAGTTTCAGTCTTTTTCTCCTAATTTTTGTATCTGGTGTTTGTTTGTCTGTGATCTCACGCTTGACAAAGGCCAGTTGACCGAAAGTTTGCGCCTGTCTTGTCTGGTTGTATTGAATACGCGTTCTTTTTCTTTTTTCGTGTTTTATTTTTCTTTCTGGTTCCTGTTTGCTTGAACGCGGGCAGTCACACTTATTTTGGACTTCATGCTACACTACAGTTGAAAAGTCAGTTGTGGTATCATCGTGACGTACACCGGAGAGACCAATAACACCACCATCACAACAACAATGACAATATAACGATGATACTTTGTTTTCCAACAGTGGAAGTTATTGGTTAAAGTCATTTTTCAAACTTGCCGTTGCCAGTCTGCATATCTGCCTTGAAATAAAAAAACACTGAACAAGAATTACACCAATAAATCAATTATATAAGATATAATACAAAAAACAGTAACAACCAGCGTTCAACGCATCAATAAAGCAGTTATGTAAGACAATAAATAAACAGTAACAACCAACGTTTAACATGTGAACACGTCTTCAATGCATCAGTAACAACCGGCGTTCAACACATCAATAAGTATATAAGTATAAAAGACATAATACATAAACAATAACAACCATCGTTTCAACATCTGTACACGTCTTCAATGCACGCAGATTGTGTCCAGCAGGAAACCATACCCACCAGTACCACCACCACCACCATAAGTACAACAAGAAAAGCATCATCAACAATAACTCTCTGAGTTCAATAGTTGATCACACAAACAACACTAATTCTTTATCCACCACGGGGTTTGCAACGAAACGTCAAGGTGGTGTACCTGAACTCCACCCGTCACTACCGGCGCCATTTTTAACGATCTCCCACCCTCTTTCCATTCTGAACCTCCATCCCCCACGGACCATGGAGACTCTGATAGACGACCCATCATCACCACAAGGTGGTCAGAACAAACTGGACACCCACGACGACCTGAAGGCATCTCCAAACAGGCGACGCAGAAGGAGAGAGAAGGGGAAATCAGGAGACACGCAGGCTGAGCGCAGAAGGCGATCCAAGGTGGAAACGGTGATCGACGATCCTCCAACACGTCAGGAACAAGAACGGAAGATCGAAGATCCTGTCACGGAACAGCCAAAACAAGGCAGACGACGAAGAAAGGACGAGCCTAGCGAGGAGCCTTCATTCTCTCAAACCAGAACAGACAGAACTGAGGAATCCTCATCAGCACCAGACGGAAGAAAAGAAGAAAAAAAGACGCATCTCCCAACACCGTCCAGCAAAAAGCAACAGAGAGAAGAAGAGAAAGATTCCCGAACGTCTCCCCCCAAAATGCAGGAGAACAAAAAGGAAGAGGAAAGTTCTCCTCCAACGTCTCCACACAGAAGAGACAAGAAGGAGAGACATTCTTCGGCACGTCCCAACAGAAAACCAGACAGCAAGTCTTCAATACCTCAGCTTCAAAATCCACAGAAGCAGGATAACACTTCAGCGTCGTCCTCGCATGAAGACCATCCCCCAAGATCGCCGCACAAAACAGAAAAGAAAGAAAGAGTTTTATCTACACATCCTCACGAAAAACCGGAGAAAGAGAACAAATCCCAGCATCCCAACACCACAAGAAAGACGAACATCATCCAACTTCCCCTCACAGAAAGCAGAAGAAAAAAGACGATCCATCAACACATCCACACAAACAGCAAGCAAAGACAGAGACTTCCATGACCCACCCGGCAGACGATTCTTCACCATCTCCCCACAAACGGCAAGAAAAGATCGAGACCGCCGTGCACAACCCAGCAGAAGCATCCCCGCGCAGAAAGAAAAACAAGAGAGAATCTCGCCTCGATGACTCGGCTGAGGACGACTCTGAAAAAACACGACACAAAAAAAAGAAACAAAAATCAGACCAGGACCCCGATGACTCAGTCGTGGACAGTTCTGCTGCGTCTCCGCACAGAAGGAAAGACCTGAAAACAGATAATGCTACTGCTGCTGATTCCACAGAACATTTATCAGCATCGCCCAACAGAAAGAAAGAACGTAAGGCAGACACTACCACCGACGAAGACCCAAAACTTCAGAACAAAGAGAACAGGGAGAAAGAAGTCGAAACCGATCTTCAAGAACAGCAACATCGCAAAAGACAAGCGAAATCACACGAAAGAGCGATGGCTTCTCCTTCGCGTAGATCGCACCACATGGAGGAGAAGAAGGAGGAAAAGAAGAAGAAGAAGAAAGAGACAGAGGAAAAGAAGGAGAAGGAGGAGGAGACAGAGGAGGAGAAGATGAGGAAGGAGGGGGAGGAGGATAGTATGGACGCGGGGACTGAATGGTCAGGGGATGAGGATTTGAACCCTGAAAATCACCAGCTGTCGGACTTCAAGGAGCTGTGCAAGTCTGTGGCATCTCTGCTTCATATTGGTGAGTTTTAATTTTTTTAACGGATGGATGGATGGATGGATGGATGGATGGATGGATGGATAGATAGACATATAGATAGATAGATGGAGGAGGGGAGAGAGAGAGAGAGAGAGAGAGAGAGAGAGAGAGAGAGAGAGAGAGAGCATTATCGTGGGGAGGAAGTCTGCAATCGGTTTAACACCTGCCGAGGAAAAGGCGATTTATAGTGTAAGTTACACATCTTCTGAATTTAGTGCTTTCTGCATGTCTGTTTTTCTCTCTGTGAGTTTGTGTGTGTCTCTATCATGCTCTCTCTTCTCTCTTCTCTCTCTCTCTCTCTCTTCTCTCTCTCTCTCTTTCTCTTTCTCTCTCTGTCTCTTTTCTCTCTCTCTCTCTCTCTCTCTCTCTCTCTCTCTCTCTCTCTCTCTCTCTCTCTCTCTCTCTCTCTCTCCGTGTGTGTGTGTGTGTGTGTGAAAGCTATGGAGTATATTATACAGTTACACCAAGGTGATGATGTATTGGATGTTGGCAGTGAGAGTGTCCGTGTGTGTGTGTGTGTGTGTGTGTGTGTGTCTGTGTGTCTGTGTGTCTGTGTGTGTGTCTGTCTGTCTGTGTGTGTCTGTGTGAATGGTGTGTGCGTGTATGTGTGCATGTGTGTGTGTTTGTATCTCTTTCTCACTCTCTCTGTGCGCAGGTGCGCGCATGTGTGTGTGTGTGTGTGTGTGTGTGTGTGTGTGTGTGTGTGTGTGTGTGTGTTCTGTTACTCTCTGTGTGTGTGTGTGTATGTGTGTGTGTGTGTGTGTGTGTGTGTGAATCAGTAGAGTAAGTGTGTGTGTTTTACTGTGTGTGTGCGTGTGTGTATGTCTGTGTGCGCGTGCGCGTGCGCGCGCATGCGTGAATGGTATGTACGCGTGTGCGTGTGTCTGTGTGTGCGTATGTGTCTGTATCTGTATGTCTGTGTGCCTGTTGGGACGGACGTAATCCTCAGAGACATGCCGACTGCAATTCAGTTCAACCAGCGTAACAATAGACGCCATGGTCCTGGCCGGAATGTACATTAGTAGCGGGGTATGTAGTGGGCACAACCAACCACCACTTTGTTGTAGCCTGTTGCCTGTTGGCTTTTGTCGTTACCTTTCCCCTACTTCTTCTTCCTACTGCATGAGTTGGTAGACTTGGAGCGTGCTTTATGTTATGACGATTGTGTAAACATTATGATAATGATGAAATATTGCCGGGGTGTTTGTTGAAAGGACCTTCAGAGGTACTGACTTCAATAAAGAAGGTTTAAGGTTTCTTTCGTGGATTAAATTTTTGTTTCTTTCTTTCTTTCGTTTTGTTCTGTTTTTTCTTTGTTTGTTGCTTTCTTTCTTTCTTTTCTTTCACTTTTTTCTTTCTCTCTGTCTTTCTTTCCCTCTGTCTTTCTTTTTTCTTTCTTTCTATCTTTTTCTCTTTCTGTCTCTCACTCTCTCTCTCTTTCTTTCTCTTTCTTTCGTTTTCTCTTTTATTTCTCTCTTTCTCTTTGTCTTTCTTACATTCTTTCTTACTTTTTCTTTCTATCTTTCTTTCTTTTCTTTCTTTCTTTCTTTCTCTCTTTCTTTCGTTTTCTCTTTTATCTCTTTCTTTCTCTCTTTTTCTTTGTCTTTCTTACTTTCTTTCGTTTCTCTCTTTCTTTCTTTCTTTTTCTCTTTTTCTTTCTTTCTTTCTCTATTTTTCTTTATCTCATTCTTTCTTTCTATCTCTCTCTCTCTCTCACTATGTCTGTGTCTGTCTGTCTGTCTGTCTGTCTCTCTCTGGCCGGAATGTACACTAGCAGGTATGTAGTGGGCACAACCAAAGACCAATTTGTTGTAGTCTGCTACTTGACGGTTTTTGTCGTTTACCTTTCCCCTTCGTGTGGGTAGACTTGGGGCGTGCTTTGTGTGTTGATGATTGTGTAAACATTATGATAATGATGAAATATTGCTGGGGACCTTCTGACGTATTGACTTCAATAAAGAAGGTTTAAGGTTTCTTTCGTGGATTAAATTTTTTTCTTCTGTCTTTTTTCGTTTCGTTTGTTTGTTGCTTTCTTTCCTTCTTTCTTTTTCTTTCTTTTCTTTTACATTTTTCTTTCTGACTTTTTTCTTTCTCTCTCTCTCTCTGTCTCTCTTTCTCTCTCTCTCTCTCTCTCTTTCTCTCTCTCTCATTCTCTCTCTCTCTCTTTCTCTCTCTCTCTCTTTATTTCTGTCTTTTTTTCTTTCTTTTTTTCTGTCTTTCTTTCTCTCTCTCTCTCTCTCTCTCTTTCTTTCTTTCTTTGTGTATTTATTTCTTTTCTTTTCTTTCATTCTTTCTTTCTTACTTTTTTCTTTCTATCTTTCTTTTCTTTCTTTCTTTCTTTCTCTCTTTCTTTCGTTTTCTCTTATTTATTTCTTTGTCTTTTTTTTTTGTCTTTCTTACTTTCGTTCTCTTTCTTTCTTTCTTTTCTCTCTTTTTCTTTCTTTCTTTCTCTATTTTTCTTTATCTCTTTCTTTCTTTCTATCTCTGTCTCTCTCACTCTGTCTGTGTCTGTCTGTCTGTCTCTGTCTCTCTGTCTCTCTCTCTCTCTCTGTGGCTGGAATGTACATTAACAGGTATGTAGTAGACACAACCAAAGACTACTTTGTTGTAGCCTGCTACATGGTGGGTTTTGTCGTTACCTTTCCCCTTCCTTTGGGTAGACTTGGAGCGTGCTTTGTGTTTTGATGATTGTGTAAACATTATGATAATGATGAAATATTGCCGGGGTTTGTGAAGGGACCTTTTGAAGTATTGACCAAAGAGTATAGTACCTACGTAGGTACTATACTCTTTGGTATTGACTTCAATTAAGAATGTTTAAGGTTTCTTTCATGGCTTAAATTTTTTTCTTTCTTTCTTTTTGTTGTTCTTTCTTTCTTTCCTCTCTTTCTGTCTTTCTTTCTTTCCTCTCTTTCTGTCTTTCTTTCATTCATTCTTTCTTTCTTTTCTTTTACTTTTTTCTTTCTTACTTCTCTCTCTCTCTCTCTTTCTTTCTTTCTTTCTTTTTCTCTCTCTTTCTATATTTCTGTCTTTCTTTCTTTTTTCTTTCTTCTTTCATTCATTCTTTCTTGCTCTCTCTTTTTCTTTATCTTTGTTTTCTTTTTTCTCTCTCTTTCTTTCTCTCTTTCTTTTGTTTTCTCTTTTATTTCTTTCTTTCTTTCTATCTTTCTCTTTGTCTTTCTTACTTTGTTTTGTTCTCTCTTTCTTTCTCTCTTTTTCTTTCTTTTTTTCTCTCTTTCTTTTTCTTTCTTTATCTCTTTCTTTTTCTTTCTTTCTTTCTCTCTTTATCTCTTTTTCTGTTTCTTTCTTTCTTTCTTTTTTCTTTCTCTCTCTCTCTCTCTGTCTCTCTGTCTCTCTGTCTGTCTGTCTGTCTGTCTCTGTCTGTCTGTCTGTCTGTCTCTGTCTCTCTCTCTGGCCGGAATGTACATTAGTAGCGGGTATGTAGTAGGCACAACCAAAGACCACTGTGTTGTAGCCTGTTACTTGTTGGTTTTTGTCGTTTACCTTTCCCCTACGTTTGGGCAGACTTGGAGCGTGCTTTGTGTTGTGATGATTGTGTAAACATTATGATAATGATGAAATATTGCCGGGGTTAGTGAAGGGACCTTCACAGGTATTGACTTCAATAAAGAAGGTTTAAGGTTTCTTTCTTGGCTTTTGATTTTTTTTCTTATTTTTTTTCGTTTTGTTTTGTTTTTTCTTTCTTTCTTTTTGTTTTGTTTTGTTTTTTCTTTCTTTCTTTTTGTTTTGTTTTACTTTTTTCTTTGTCTTTCTCTCTCTTTCTTTCTTTTTCCTTCTTTTTCTTTCTTCATTCATTCTCTTTTTTCTTTTTTCTTTCATTCATTCTTTCTTGCTCTCTCCTTTTTCTTTTTCTTTTTTCTTTTTTTCTCTCTCTCTCTTCTCTCTCTCTCTCTCTTCTTTCTGTCTTTCTTTCTTTTTTCTTTTTTCTTTCTCTCCCTCTCCTTTCTTTCTTTCTCTGTCTTTCTCTCTTTCTTTCTTCTCTCTCCCTTCTCTCTTTCTTTGTCTTTCTCTCTTTCTTTCTCTCTTTCTTTCATTTTCTCTTTTCTTTCTTTCTTAATTTCTATCTTTCCCTTTGTCTTTCTCTCTTTCTTTCTCTCTTTTTCTTTCTTTCTTTCGTTCTCTCTCTCTTTCTCTTTCTTTCTTTCTCTCTTCATCTCTTTCTTTCTTTCTTCTCCTCTCTCTTTCTTTTTCTTTCTTTCTTTCTCTCCTTATCTCTTTCTCTGTTTCTTCCTTCCTTTCTTTTTTCTTTCTCTCTCTCTCACTCTCTCTGTCTCTCTGTCTTTGTCTCTGTCTCTCTGTCTCTCTGTCTCTCTCTCTCCCCCTTGCTCTCTCTGGGCAGAATGTACATTAACAGGTACGTAGTAGACACAACCAAAGACCACTGTATTGTAACCAGCTACTTGTTGGTTTTTGTCGTTACCTTTCCCCTTCTTCTTTTTCCTACTGTACGTGAGTGGGTCGTTGGGCAGACATGGAGCGTGCTTTGTGTTTTGATGATTGTGTAAACATTATGATAATGATGAAATATTGCCGGGGTTAGTGAAGGGACATTCAGAGGTATTGAGGGGTGGGGGGTGGGGGGGTGTAAGCTTGCAATAGAGACAAGGAGAAGAATGGCAAAATGGTTCAGATTTCACCTGCCAGTAACTAAACTCGGAGGTTCCAGGGTTCGCTCCCCGTACAGGCCTCGACTTTTCTCCTCAGTTTGACCGGAAAATCGAACTGAACGTCCAGTCCTTCGGAAGGGGACGAAAAACGAGTCAGACCCGTGTGCCTTCTGGCTGCATACGCTAAAGATTCGACGACAGTTGAAAATCATGAAGAGCAGGGTATTGCCCGGTTGTCTTGGTATAAAACATTGGAGAGATAGGTTGATTTCCCAGGTCACTCCTCTTGAAGACCAATTTAGCCTTCTTGCTTTTTCGGTGTCTTGGTTAAAAAAAGAAAGTGAATATGAATAATCATTTGAAGCGAGGGAGAAGGGATGGGCGCCGCCCTCGTGGTGCAAGCCCCGGGAAAAGTTGAGGTCTCTGCCACCTCACTCTCCTACGACCCCAGAATTATGGAACTGTCTAGGTAAGACCTCAGGACCTGGCCACCTTATCGATTTATGTGCGGGCTTAAGGCTTGTGCCGTGATCATTCTGGATCTTCTCCGTCACGCGGCACCTGTGACGTTAGTGCATATGGAATTCATTCCGAGCACGGAGACGTCATCTTGAGAAATTGAAATTGAAATTGAAATTGTATTTGTGATGGTTCGTTTCTTTTTAAGGTGCTTATTTCGTTGAGCAAGAAGGACTAGCTGTAAGACAGGTCTGGTGGGACCTAACGCTACTATCCTTGAATAATGAAGGGGAGTTTTGACGTCTGAAGTCTCAGTGTTTGATGTTGCAAAGCTGTGTTTGTCGTTGCTAACCAAAATATCAGGAACTTTAGAACTCTTTTTTGGGGTGGTGGGTGGGGGGTGGTGGTGGTGGTAGTGTTTCGTGCGCGTGTCCGAGCATGTATGATAGGTTTCTGTGTGTGTGTGTGTGTGTATGTGTGTGTGTGTGTGCGTGTGTGTGTGTGTGTGTGTGTTTCTCTGTCTCTCTGTTGTGTGTGTCTCTGTCTCTCTGTCTCTCTGTCTGTGTGTGTGTGTGTGTGTCTGTGTGTGTGTGTGTCTTTCTCTCTCTCTCTTTCTCTCTCTCCCTGTGTATGTGTGTGTCTGTGTGTGTGTGTCTGTGTGTGTATCTCTTCTCTCTCTCTGTGTTGTGTGTGTGTGTCTGTGTGTGTGTGTGTGTGTGTGTCTCGTTCTCTCTGTGTCTGTGTCTGTCTATTTGTCTGCCTGTCTGTCTTCTCTCCTCTCTCCCCTCTCTCTCTCTCTGTGTATGTGTGTGTGTGTGACGAGAATCGAGAGAACGATGATGGCGAAGGGGGGGGGGGGGATTGGGGGAGAGGGATGTAGGGCACGCTTGCAATGGAGACAAGTCTCCAACCGTATATCTTTGAATAAACACCGGAGCAATGCTGAACGTCGGTGCTATTTGTAATGTCGCGACTTTGGGATTAGATGGATGGCATTTTGCGGAGCGAAAACGTGACTGTTGGTCACGTGTGGTGGAAATCAGGGCGATATGTGTTCTGTGTGTGTGTGGCTTTTTTCGTTTTACTGTGTGGCGCGCTTGCATGCACACAGACAGACAGACAGTAGATGACACACGACACACACACACACACACACACACACACACACAACACCACACACACACAACACACTCACACACACACACACTCACACAAGAAAGAAGAAAGAACAGCACAAGAGCTATGATGTCTCTTCTCTCTTCTCTACATGCATATACATACAGGCATTGGCTTGACACCACGCACACGCACACACACACACACACACACACACACACACACACACACACACACACCACACACACACAAACACACACACACTCGCGCGTGTACACACAAACATACATACATAATACATACTCATATACACACATATATGCACACATACACATACACACACACTCACACACACACAACAAACTCGTGCGCGTGCACACACAACACATACATACAACATACATACATACATACATACTACACATATACACAATACATGCACACTTACACACACACACACACACACTCACACACACACACACACACACACTACACACACACACACAACACACACACACACACACACACACACACACACACTCAAACTCACACAAACGCACGCACACGCACGGACTGTATGCGAGCATGTGTGTGTGCGCACCAGTGCCAGTATAAATATGTGCGTGTGAGAGAGAGTCTGCGTTGTGCGTGCGTTGTTGTGCGCGTGTGTGGAGTTGCAGTGTATGTATGAATGTCGTATAAGAGTGGAATGAGAATGTTGCGTGTCTCTATATCGTCTCCTTATCTCATTCTCTCTCTCTCCTCCTCTCTCTCTCTCTCCCTTCTCTCCTCCTCTCTCTCTCTCTCTCCTCTCTCCCTCTCTCTCTCTCTCCTCCTCTCTCTCATCTCTCACTCTCTGTCTCTCTCTCTTCTCTCTCTCTCACTCACAATCCACACATTCTCTCACTCTCACACACTACACACATTTCTCTTCTCTCTCTCTCTGTCTCTTCTCTCTTCTCTCTCTCTCTCTCACTCCACACACACACACAACACACACACACATTCTCTCTTCTCACTCTCTGTCTCTCTCTCTTTTCTGTTCGTCGTCTCTCTCTCTCACTCTCTCACACTGACACATACACACACATTCTCTCTCTCTCCTCACTTCTGTCTGTCTCTTTTCTCTTTTGTGTTTCTCTCTCTCTCTCTCACAACACACACATTCTCTCTCTCTCACTCTCTGTCTGTCTTCTCTCTTCTTTGTCTCTCTCTTCTCTCTCCCTACACTGTTCTCTCTCTCTCACTCTCTTCTCTCTTTCTCTGTCTGTCTCTCTTTCTCTCTCTCTGTCTCTCTCTCTTCTCTCTCTCTGTCTCACTCTCTACTCTCTCTCTCTCTCTCTCTCCTCTCTCATCCTCACTCTCTCTCTGTTTGTAAAGTGTGTACACCCTTTGGAAAGGTAAAAGAATTGCTTTTAACGTGGCGTGTTCTTTAATCTACAAAATAGTGAGAAATAAAACAGAAATTTGCCTGCCTTTGACACGACGAGCACGCCATAAAAAGTTCCCGTCAAGGGAAAGGGAAAAGGATTCACTCAAAAGAAGTAGGCAAAAGTTGTCCCATAACCCCTGGGGTCATTGGGGAGTGATGTGGTAGAGCCCTCAGCTTTTATTGCTGATGTGGGGATGAGAGAGTACGGTGACCTCTGACAGCTGGAAGCAGGGTAAGGTCGGGTGGTTTGTGAGAAAGGGTAGTCCATATGTTGTTGACCTTCCCCTCCCCCAACCCCCAACCCCTGTGGGGATGTGGGGGGCTCTTTCAGTATGAATGTGGATATATGCATGTGTTTACTGTTATTTGTTATTTTCATCTCTTACCTGTTCATTTATCGACGTACTCCTTTATTTTGTATTCATATATTCACCTACTTCTTATTCACTTACTCACTCACTCATTCACTTACTCTCTTACTTAACTTACTTACTTACTCGCTTGCTTACCTACTTACTTACTTTCATACCTATCTGATTAAGAAAATATTGTCTTCATCTAGTTGATAGACAGCTGAGCATTTGGGCATTGACTAGGGGGGGGGGGGGGGGTCTGTCATGTGAGACGAGTTTATACAGATTAGCTACTTAAATTGTGATTCAGACCATTGATTAATTATTAATTTACTTTATGCGTATGTTCTTTTTTGAAGGTGAGATACACAGTTACACATGTCATTTACATGTGACTAAGATTATTCCAGCCGTAGGCTGATAAAATACCAATATGAAATATAGACTAGGTAAAACATAGTCTAGATAGGGCCTCAGGACCTGGCCAGCTCATGGGTTTATATGCAGGCTTAAGGTATGTGCCACGATCACCATACACGTGGCACATGTGACGTTAGTGCATATGGAATTCGCTCCGACCGCAGAGACGTCATCTTGAGAAACTGAAACTGAAACTCAGTATAAATAGTATCCCCATCTTATGGAAATTCTATGCTGGAAATTTCCTCTTTTCTGTCAATCTGTTTGTATCTTTCTTCCTCCCTTTGCTTTCTGTCGTTTCTTCCTATCATTTTCTGCCTTGCTGGTCCATTCACCTGTATGTGTTCGATAAAGTCTTACGTACTTTCTGTTATGATTGATGATTGGGTACATGCGTTAAGTGCATTTTTTGCTCTAGGGAAGTGAGATATGCGGAAGCAATTTTAGGCAACTCATGCGTGCTTTTATATATGTTTTGGTGTCCTTAGGTATGCTTATTTATTTGTATTCAGGTGTGTTTTTTAATACCATGTGCGATAAAGTGGACAGAGTGGTCAACGCCAGGGGCATGTCCTTAGACTATGTTCGCTAATGCATTGATGTGTGTACTTAATTTTCTTTTCCTTTTTTCCGCCTGTTAAAAACTCCAAACTCTGAGGATTTTTTTTAACCTTTTGACTCCTGCACTTTATCCACCATCAACAACAATTTAAGCCTTTGACTCCCTTATCCCACCCACCACCTGTCTGCAGTAAACTGGTTAATAGGTAAAGGAAGTGAAAGGGTTTAATTGTTGCTTTGCTTGCATGGTTGACAATGCAGGATGGGTAAGACAGGATGCGGAGTCAAAGAGTTAAGGTTTTGCTTTGTTTGCATGGTTGACAATGCAGGATTGGGTAAGACAGGTGCGGGAGTCAAAGAGTTAAGGTTTTGCTTTGTTTGCATGGTTGACAATGCAGGATTGGGTAAGACAGGGTGCGGGAGTCAAAGAGTTAAGGTTTTGCTTTGCTTGCATGGTTGACAATGCAGGATTGGGTAAGACAGGGTGCGGGAGTCAAAGAGTTAAGGTGTTGCTTTGCTTGCATGGTTGACAATGCAGGATTGGGTAAGACAGGATGCGGGAGTCAAAGAGTTAAGGTTTTGCTTTGCTTGCATGGTTGACAATGCAGGATTGGGTAAGACAGGGTGCGGGAGTCAAAGAGTTAAGGTGTTTGCTTTGCTTGCATGGTTGACAATGCAGGATTGGGTAAGACAGGGTGCGGGAGTCAAAGAGTTAAGGTTTTGCTTTGCTTGCATGATTGACAATGCAGGATGTTGGTAAGACAGGATGCGGGAGTCAAAGAGTTAAATTTAATTTTTGCTTTGGTGTCATGGTTGACAAAGCAATGATGCTCAAGTGGACAGGCTGAGGGAGTCAAAGGTTAATTAATTTAGTTGGTTGACAAAGCATGATGCTCAAGTGGACAGGCTGAGGGAGACAAAGGGTTAAAGATTTGGCTTGGTTGACAAAGCATGATGCTCAAGTGGACAGGTTGAGGGAGACAAAGGGTTAAAGATTTAGCTTGGTTGACAAAGCATGATGCTCAAGTGGATAGGTTGAGGGAGACAAAGGGTTAAAGATTTAGCTTGGTTGACAAAGCATGATGCTCAAGTGGACAGGCTGAGGGAGTCAAAGGGTTAATTTAAGGTTTAGCTTGGTTGACAAAGCATGATGCTCAAGTGGACAGGCTGGGGGAATCAAAGGGTTAATTTAAAAGTTTAGCTTGGTTGACAAAGCATGGGCTCAAGTGGACAGGCTGAGGGAGTCAAAGGGTTAAATGTTTAGCTTGGTTGACAAAGCATGGTGCTCAAGTGGACAGGCTGAGGGAGACAGAGGGTTAAAGATTTGGCTTGATTGACAAAGCATGATGCTCAAGTGGACAGGCTGGGGAGTCAAGGGTTAAAGATTTGGCTTGATTGACAAAGCATGATGCTCAAGTGGACAGGCTGGGGGAGACAAAGGGTTAAAGATTTAACCTTGGTTGACAAAGCATGATGCTCAAGTGGATAGGCTGAGGGATTCAAAGGGTTAATTTAAAGGTTTAAGTTGACAAAGCATGATGCTCAAGTGGATAGGTGAGGGACAAAAAGTAGCTTGGTTGACAAAACTGATGCTCAAGTGGATAGGTTGAGGGAGACAAAGAGTTAAAAAAAAGAAAGGTTTAGCTTGGTTGACAAAACTTGATGCTCAAGTGGATAGGTTGAGGGAGACAAAGGGTTAATAGGTTTAGCTTGGAGGCCAAGGAGGGTATTATATGTCGAGCGAAAAGCCAAGCATTAGGCGCTCGCCACGTCCCTCAGTGTCAGTTACGCCAAAAGTGACCCCCCATTACGCCAAATGTGACCACAGCCGGTACACATCATGTGGTCAGCCCCTCACGCCAAGCTGTACATCAGTGTCGACAGGTTTATTATGCTTGACTTGACGGAAAGCTTTGGACTGGACTGCTTCTTGCGAACTGATGTGAAACATGTTTCCATTATCCACTCTCTCTCTCGCTAACGGTCTCTTTCTGTCTGTGTCTCTGTCTGGTTGTTTGTCTGTGTCTCTGTCTGTCTGTCTGTCTCTCTCTGTGTCTTTGTCTCTCTGTCTGTGTATGTGTGTGTGTTTGTAGACCTATGTGCGTGCGTGTGTGTGTGTGTGTGTGTTGTGTGTGTGTGTGTGTGTGTGGGTATGTGTGTGTGTATATGTCTGTGTATGTTTGTATTGTGTGTGTGTGCGTTCTGTGTGTGTGTGCGTGCGTGTGTGTGTGTGTGTGTGTGTTTGAGTGTGTGCCTGTGTGTGTGTGCGTTTTGATTGTGTGTGTGTGCGTGTGCGTGTGTGTGTGTGTGTGTGTGTATGTGTGTGACAATGAGAGAGAGCGAGGGTGTGATTGTGTGTGTGACGGGGTCGTGTGTGTTTGTGTTTGTGTATGTGTGTGTCTGTGTGTGTGTGCGACGATGAGAGGGGAGAGTGCGATGTGTGTGCGTGTGACGATGGATGGGTGTGGATATGTGTGTGCGCGCGCGCGCATGTGTTGTATTGTGTGGCTGTATTTAACGTTCGTACGCGTGTGTGTCTGTCTGTGTGCGAGAGAGACAGAGAAAGACAGAGACAGAGAAAGAGAGAGAGCTTGGGACTGGACATTTAATGAGTAAATTTGAATCCCTGTTTTGTTGTTGTTGTTTTTTGAGAGAGAGAAAGAGAGAGGGGAGACACAGAGAGAGAGAGAGCTCTTTCGATTGAACATTTAAATGGTTACAGTTGACTCCTTGCCTGCAAACATAAAAAACTGGCCTGTTGGCTGCCCTCTTTAATTAATGTTTCCATCATTCTGGTGGCGTCAGTTTTAGTGTTTGCTGGGTTCCTTCCCTTTCCCCTTCCCCATTTCAAGACCTTGCCCGCGCATGGGGTTTTCACGGGGACCCTTTCACCGCCGATGTTGCCTTTTGGCGACCGTCTGGCAGACCGCCAACATACTTTTTGTTGTATAATCCCTAACTCCAGTCATTCTTCTTTCTTTAAAAAAAAAACAGAAAGCAATTCGGTTGAGAAATAAGAAAGTTACAGTCATTTGAAGTCGGTAGGTGCATTTTTCTTTTGTGTGTGTGTGTGTGTGTGTGTGTGTGTGTGTGTGTGTGTGTGTGTGTGTGTGTGTGTGTGTGTGTGTGTGTGTGTGTGTGTGTGTGTGTGTGTGTGTGTTTTAACAGCTGGCGCTGAGGACTTTTAACATTCTAAAATCACTGGCGGTGAAGGAGTTAACAAGTCTGCCACATAGTTGTTGGTAGATTTTGGACGAGCGCATATGGGATTTTCCAAGTGCGAAGAATCCTTCATGAATAAACTCCAACATGTTCAACTCGGGTAAAAACCGTTTGAAGAAAGAACAAAAATCCCACAATGAGATCAACTAGTTTGGGGTATTCCTTAACCCTTTGACTCCTACACCCTGTCCAGCCACTTCCTGCACTGTCAACCATGTTAGTAAATGAAAAAAATTAACCCTTAGAATCCCTCACCCTATCCACCAGCTTCCTGCAGGAAGCTGGTGGATAGGGTGAGAGATTCCA
>JAPXFY010000032.1:35223242-35225742 GCA_030674185.1 Monoplex corrugatus | reverse complement strand
ACGGCGCAACCTTGAGACAGGTTGATAAGTTTAATATCTGGGAACGATCATCCCACCAGACGGCAGGTGCACATCAGAAATAGCCAGCAGAATCGGCCAAGCCGAAACAGTTTTCAAGAAGATGAAAAGCGTTCTTATCAACAAATTGCTTATCAGTGAACATCAGGAAGAGAGTTCTTGATTGTTGTATAGAACCGATAATTTTATACGGTTGTGAGGCGTGGACAGTCAGCACGCAAAGCCAGAACAAGATTGAGGCAGCCAAGATGTGGTTTCTAAGAAGAATGCTGAGAGTTCCATGGACAGCAAAGAAAACAGTCGAGACAGTCTTGATGGAGGCAGACACAAAAAGGTCATTGATAAAAGAAAGGTTAGGAAAAGACAGGCAACATTTGTAGGCCATTTTATGAGGAAAGAGGAATTAGAGCACCTGGTCACAACATGAAAGGTGGAGGGAAAGAGAACAACAGGTAGACCCAGGGAGAAGATATTGGACGGACTTGCAAGATGGCTGAGGACAGAGAGGGTGGAAAATGTGCTTGCGGCAACAAGGGATAGATACATATGGAGGGCCGTGATCGCCAACGCCATGCGGCAGTGCACATGATGATGAAACAAAACACTGTCTGCTAGCAAGGTGTTGAAATGGGAAGGGGGTGGGTAGGAAAGGGATCCACGAAACACTAAGTTAAACATACGACCACTTCTCAAACCGAACCGGCCATTGATTGATTGATATTTTGGTTGCTGCAGCAGACATCTTGCTTATGCGTATGTATGAACCATGACTTGAGAGAGCGGAATCACATGATCGAAGACCTAAAAATAATACCCACGACGTGTGTGTTATCGTATCTAGAATGTATACATATTCTCTCTTATCTCCTGCTAAGTCTGGAAGCGCATCTTTCCCCGCGTGATTAGCCCTGATATGGCTCTAGCGGTCGGCTGGGCTATGAGCAATATGAATTGAATCCCTGCGTGATTGCGTCTGGTTGTTTCGACAGCTAGACCCCGTCCCGCATTTTTTTTTCCGTACTATTTCCTCAGCAGTTTTGTCGAGAGTGACGATGAACAAAATGTTCAACATGCCTCTTTTGATCATGCGACTCTGTTCCTTCAGGTCATGGTTGATACATATATATAAGCAAGATGTCTGCTGTATGACCCAAAAGTATCAACCAACCACTGGCTTGCTGGGTTTGAGATGTAGTCGCATGTCTAAGCTGACACCACCAGACTTGCGGGCCTCGATAGCTCAGTTGGTTTGAGCGTCGGATTCACATGCTAATGGTTGTGGGTTCGAATCCCGGGGTGCGCTATATTAAAACTGGCCATCTCACTGCCCCATCTTAACGTCATTGTTGTTCTGGTGGTGTCAGTATAGGATCAGATAGGTCCCCCTTCCCCCACTTCCGTGGGATGGTTATCCCTGTCGGCCATATCACCTGAGGTGGGTGTCGACGTAAAAACTGAACCAAATCAATCAAGACACCACCAGACTGATGGAAACATTATGGAGCGTTCATAACATAGTGGTAAACCCGGCCGCCGGCCGTGGCCGTGAAAGCGTTCATTATGCAAGGACGACAGAGCCCACCAAAAGATAAAACGGTTGACAACCAGAACCAAGTATCTCAATTTTCTGATAGTTTACAGGAGACGATTTTAACTGGGTTTTCGGGGAGAGGCTATATCTACATTTTGAGATACTGGTTTTTGGTTTTATCGATAACCGATCAAAAATCAATATCATGGCAAAAACAAAGTCCACCAAGTGAAAGATCACATCAAAAGCAACAGTTCAGTATAAAAAAAAAAGTGAAAATTGACCCCCAAAAAGTGAGATACTGGGTTTTGGCTGTCAACCCTCGAAATGGTGTGGACGAAGCGACAAAAAGTAGATATGATGATGGTGGTGGAAGACGAAAAGAATCATTGTAGGCCTACGTCCAACCCGTAGATTTTCTGTACATCCAATCTGTCCCAACCTCTGGCGATTTTTCCCACGCAGCTACAAGTATGTCTGTCTAGTGATTTTTATCACGTATCTAGTGATTTTTATATCCTTCTCGTAAATGCGAGGCCTTGATCTCACGGCAGCAGTAAGCTTTTCGTCGTCCATGGTTTTCTTGCAAGAAAGAGAATTCGGTGTGAAATCAAGAGAAGAGTTCAGTCCCTTAACCCTAATGGACGAGGAAGTAAAAAAAAAAAAACCCAAAAAAAACAAGGGGGGGGGGGGGAACCCTGCAAGCACGACCCGAGAACTTCCGTCCGTGTACGGGCGGGCCCAGGCGGGCTTATTATAACTTTTCCGTCGCCAGTGAGAACAAACAGGGGTTCGTTTTTCACGATCCTTTTTGACAGGAAACGTCCAGGGCCGTCCGGGCTCACCATGAACGCACCCAAAACTGACACCACCACCATATTGATGGAAACATTAAAATGGGCAGATAACAAACCAGTTTTTAACGCTGCGGGCAAAGGATTGAAGTCAGAG
>JAPXFY010000032.1:35213242-35218242 GCA_030674185.1 Monoplex corrugatus | reverse complement strand
AGAAAGCATATGTTATTATAAACATGTTAACATTGTGTATGTGTCGATGGCCTTCACAATTAGAATAATGTCATGTTTAGTATTTCTTTTTCTTTCTTTCTTCTTTCTTTCTTCTTCTCTCTTGTCTCCTCCTCTTCTGTCTTTCTTTCTTCTCTCTCTCTCTCTCTCTCTGTCCTTCTCTATCTCTCTCTGTCTCTCTCATTTCTCTCTCTCTGTCTCACTCTCTCTCTCTCGTTTCTTTCTCTTTCCTCTCTCTCTCTCTCTCGTTTCTTTCTCTCTTGTTGCTCTGTGTTCTCTCTATCTTCTGTCTCCTCTCTTCTCTCTCTCCTTTCTCTCTCTCATCATTTCTCTCTTTCTCTCTCTCTCTCTCTCGTTCTCTCTCTCTCCACTCTCTCTTCTCTCTCTCGTTTCTCTCTTTCTCTAGTTTGTCTCTGTCTGTCTCTCTGTCTGTCTCCTGTCCCTCTCTCTCGTTTCAGTCTCTGTCTATCTCTCTCTCTCTCCCTCCCTCCTTCCGCCCTTCTCCTTCCCCATCTATCTCTTTTTCTTTCTCTTATATCTTTCTCTGTCCCCTTCTCCCCCCCCCCTCCTCTCTCTCTCGCTGTGTGAATGTGTGAGTGTTTGTCGGTCTGAATCTCCATGAATCTGACTGTCCATCTGACTGTCCATCTAGCTCTGCATATGACTGGTATTTGGCTGGCTGGCCGTTTTCCTGTGTGTCGGAGTGTCTGCTTGTCTGTCTGTCTGTCCGACTGACTGTGTCTGTCTGTCTAGCTGACTGACTGTCTGTCTGTCTGTGTGAATGTTTGACTGTCTGTCTATCTGTCTGTCTTGTTTGTCTGTTTGTGTTGACGGTCTATCTGTCTGTTTGACGGTTCTGTCTGTCTGACGGTCTATCTGTCTGTCTATTTGACTCTCTGACTGTCTGTCTGACTGTCTTGTCTGACTGTCTGTCTGTCTCACTGTTTGTCTGACTGACTGACTGTCTGTCTGTCTGTCTGTCTAATTGACTGACTGTCTTGTCTGACTGTCTGTCTGTCTCACTGTTTGTCTGACTGACTGGCTGACTGTCTGTCTAATTGACTGTTTGTGTCTGTCTTGTCTGTCTGACTGTCTAACTGTCTGTCTGACTGTCTGTCTAACTGTCTGTTGTCTCTGTCTGTCTAACTGTGTGACTGTCTGTCTGTCTGTCTCTGACTGTCTGTCTGTGTCTGTCTCTGACTGTTTGTCTGTCTGTCTGACTATCTGTCTGTCTGTCTCTGACTGTCTGTCTAACTGTCTGTCTGTCTCTGACTGTCTGTCTAACTGTCTGTCTGTCTGACTTTTTGTCTGTCTGTCTCTGTCTGTCTGTGTCTCTGACTGTCTGTCAACTGTCTGTCTGTCTGACTTTTTGTCTGTCTGTCTCTGTCTGTCTGACTGTTTGTCTGTCTGTCTGACTGTCTGTCTGTCTGTCTGTCTTCGGCTGGCGTGTCTCCCATGTCTGCATACCTTGAAGATCAGGAAGCTGGCGGTTTACCAGGACTGAAATGATGAATGGAAGCGGAGATGATGAAGATGGCTGTATTGTATTGTTTTTTTCATTAGCGATGAGTAAGTGAATGTGTGTGCGTCTCTCTGTTTCTTTGTTTGTTCTATGTCTTCTCTCTGTCTCTGTCTCTCTGGCCTTCTGTTTCTCTGTCTCTGTCTCTCTCTCTCTCTCTCTCTCTCTCTCTCTGTCTTTTCTCTCTCTCTGTCTGTCTTTGTCTTCTCTTCTCTTCCTCTCTGTCTCTTCATCTCTCTGTCTGTCTGTCTGTCTCTCTCTCTCTCTCTCTCTCTCTCTCCCTCTGTGTGTATGAGAGAGAGAGAGAGAGTAGCCAAAGAGAATGAATGAATGTGTGAGTATGCGAGAGAGAGAGAGAGTGAATAGAATGTGTATATTATGTATGTTGGTATGTGTCTGGTGTGTGTGTGTGTGTGACTCCACCTCAGACTAAAGACTCATTCATTAGTCATAAAAACCGAAATAGGTTTGCACTACAAAAAAGCATGTGTGTGTGTGTGTGTATATATATGTGTGTGTGTGTATGTGTGTGTGTGTGTGTGTGTTGTGTGTGTGTGTGTGTGTGTGTGTGTGTGAGTGCTTACCAGCGCGCACGCGCACACGCCCCTCAACTCGTATTTTGTTATCATTTGTTAACATCCAGAACGCTTTTTATGTTGTCATTCAGAATGGATTATGCTGTTTGTCGTCCACTTATTCCTTTGTACGGGGCAAAGGCCCGAATGAGAAAAAAAAACAACAACAAAAAACCCCAACCAAACAAACAAAACATTCGAATCTCTCTGTCTCTCTCTGTCTCTCTTGTCTCTGTCTGTCTGTCTGTCTGTCTCTCTCCCTCCCTCTCTCTCTCCTCTCCCTCTCTCTCTTTCTCTCTCTCTCTCCCTCTCTCTTTCTCTCTCTCTGTCTGTCTGTCTCTGTCTTTCTTTCTCTTTCCTTCCCTCTCTCTCTGTCTTTGTGTCTGTCTGTCTCTGACTGTCTTGTTTGTCTGTCTCTGTCTGTCTGTTTCTCTATCTCTGTCTGTCTGTCTCTTTCTCCCTCTCTTTGTCTGTCTGTTTCTCTATCTCTGTCTCTCTGTCTGTCTCTGTCCCTCTTTCTCTGTCTCTCTCTCTCTGTCTCTCTCTCTCTCTTTCTCCCTCTCTTTGTGTGCCTGTTTCTGTATCTTTGTCTCTCTGTCTTTCTGTCTGTCTCTTTGTCTCTCTCTCTGTCTCTGTCTCTCTCCCTGTCTGTCTGTCTCTCTCTCTATCTCTTTCTCCCTCTCTTTGTCTGTCTGTTTCTCTATCTCTGTCTTTCTGTCTGTCTGTCTGTCTGTCTGCCCCTCCTATGCCTTACAACTCTGAGAAGAACTTAACAACCAGTAAGACGATTAGATGAAGTACGGGTAAAGCACAATGCTCGTGTTGTGGCTGTTATCTACGAGTATACATGTACTGCGAAAGGTAAGAAATCGTTTACTTTGTACAAATACTCTGATGTTCTCCCCCACCCTCACTCTCTTACTCACCATCCCCCTCCCCCTTTCCCCTGTTCATCCTCCATTTGTGTATGAGATGGTGGCATTTACAATAACACGGTGTCAGTATCTGTATCTGTGTCTCTCTGTCTCTCTGTCTCTGTCTCTCTCTCTCTCTCTGTCTGCCTGCCTACCTGCCGGTCTGCCTGTCTGTCTATCTCTCTGGCTGTCTGTGTCTCTCTCTCTCTCTCTCTGTCTACCTGCCTACCTACCTGCCTGTCTGTCTGTCGCTCTGTCTGTCTGTCTGTCTATATATATATATCTCTCTCTCCTCTCCCTCTCTCCTCTCTCTCTCTCCCCTCTCCCTCTCTCCTCTCTCTCTCTCTCTGTCTGCCTGCCTACCTACCTGCCTGTCCTGTCTGTTTGTCTCTCCCTCTCTCCTCTCTCTCTCCCTCTCTCTTTCTCCTTCACTCTCTCTGTTTCTGTCTCTGTCTGTCTGTCTATATATATATCTCTCTCTCCCCTCTCCTTCTCTCTCTCTCTCTCTCTGTCTGCCTGCCTACCTACCTGCCTGTCTGTCTGTCTGTCTGTCTGTCTGTCTGTCTCTCCCCTCTCCCTCTCTCCTTCACTCTCTCTCTCTGTATCTGTTTCTTTCTCTGTCTGTCAGTCAGTCTCTCTCTGTCTCTGTCTGTCTGTCTCTCTCTCTCTCTCTCTCTCGTCCGTAGCTACCCCTCCCTCCCTGTCTTCCACCCTCATCATCTTGGCTTAACCCTTTCACTCCCTCACCCTGTCAACCACAGCCTTCAACAAGAAGCCGATGAAAAGCTGGTGGATAGGATGAGGGAATGAAACGATTCGGCTAAGATTCAGCTGCTTGGCTCGCTTGCAGGTAAGCTGGTGGATAGGGCGAGGGAATGAAAGGGAGGGAAACGGGGGTGGAAAGCCCCCATCCCATCCAACCACCCACCCACACACACACACACACAGGTGTGGTAGGGTAGGGTTGGTGATAATGTCACCTCTACACCCCGTAGAGGCTACCTGTCTGATCTCTCACCCCCACTCCACCCCACCCCCACACACACACACACAACACACACACACACACACACCACACAACACCAACACACACACACACACACCACACACACACGCACACATACACACACCTTTATGTCTATCTAACGACAGATAAGACAAGTCTGCGAAAACGGACTTGCTCTTCCGATAATACCATTGCCAGCCACTGGAAACCTCTGTCTCTCTGTCTCTATCTTCCTCTCTGTCTGTCTCTTTCTCTGTCTGTCTGTCTTTCTCTTTCTCTGTCTCCCTCTCTCTCTCTGTCTCCCTTCTGTCTCTCTGTCTCCTCTCCTCTCTGTCTCCTATCTGTCCCTCTCTGTCGTCTCTCTGTCTCCTCTCTGTCTCCTCTCTCTGTTCCTCTCTGTCCTCTCTCTGTCTCTCTGTCTCTCTTCTCTTCTGTCTCTCTCTGTCTCTTCTGTCTCTCTCTGTCCCTCTCTGTACTCTCTCTCTCTCTGTCTCTCTCTCTGTCTCCCTCTCTGTTTGTCTCTCTCGCTGTCTGTCTCTCTCACATAAAACAATTTTTATAACGAAATTCTCTCTCTCTGTCTCTCTCTCTCTCTCTCTCTCTCTCTCTGTCTCTCTCTCTTCTGTCTCTCTCTCTCTGTCTCTCACATAAAACAATTTTTATAAAGAATTTCTCTGTCTCTCTCTCTTTCTCTCTGTCTGTCTTTCTCAATAAAACAAATTTTATAAAGAAATTCTCTTCTCTCTCTCTCTCTCTCTGTCTGTCTGTCTCTTCTTGTCTGTCTCTCGTCTCGTCTCTCACATAAAACAATCTTTATAAAGAAATTTCTCTCTCTCTCCATTTTTCGCAGACTCCTTCGCCCTATCACACCCTCCCCCTTCCCCCAACCCACCACTTTCCCCCACTCCACCCCATCCTCCTATCTACTGATTTTCCACCAGCTTCTTGCTGTCTTTACGGGCCGGTTG
>JAPXFY010000032.1:35200742-35208242 GCA_030674185.1 Monoplex corrugatus | reverse complement strand
TTGAATATTGTGGAATGTTATAGCCCTGATACGGCTCTGCGCAGTCGGCTGGGCTTTAAACAGCAATAACCATTGGCAACACCTTAGATTGTGAGTGAAAGTGCATTGATATGAGAGTTCTATGGACAGCAAAGAAAACAAACCAGACGGTCTTGATGGAGGCAGACACAAGTAGATCACTCATAAGGAAGATTAGGAAAAGACAGGCAACATTTATAGGCCATTTTTATGAGGAAGGGGGATTTGGAGCACCTGGTCACAACGGGAAAGCTGGAGGGAAAGAGAGCACCGGGTAGATCCAGGGAGAAAATGCTGGACGGACTTGCAGAGTGGCTGGGGACGAGGAGGGTGGGAGAGATGCTAGGGGCAACGAGAGAGAGACAGATGGAAGTCCATGATCGCCAACGCCATGCGGCAAGGCACCTGATGATGATGATGATGGGGTGTACTTTTCTTTTCCTTTTTTTGATGTTGTTGTTGTTGTTTTGTTGTGAGTTTGTCCATTGTTGAAGTTATGTGAAACGCATTATTGAAAACATTGTATTATGCTCTGAATAGACGTGATTCTGCCTGCTGCGCAGTCGGCTGGGCTTTAAACAAAAACAACAATATCCTGACTCTAGAGATATCCTTTACAACAAAAATAATGATATTATTTCGGTAGTCCAGCTGATTCTCAGATCCCCTGTTGGCAGATTGTTATGAAGAGTTAATTAATTGTTGTCTGTTATTAATTGACACTGTTAACTTATTGTTCTGAATTCTTAATTGTTATTGTTCCCCTTCTTACATTCAAACTCCCACTACCCCTTCCCACCCCCCCCCCACCCCCCCCACCCTTCTTTTTTGTTTTTTTTTTTGTTTGTTTTTGTTCTCCCTGTGTGTTTGTGTGTGTGTGTGTGTGTGTGTGTGTGTGTGTGTGTGTGTGTGTGTGTGTTGTGTGTGTGTGTGTGTGTGCGTATAAATCACTATTGTGGACAGACATTAAATAACGATTCCATTCCATTCCAAACAAACAACAATAACAAAACAGTAGCGCCACTTTGCCGAGCTCAGGACATGTTCCACTGTTTGTTTGCCCTGGCAAAGTTGGCTCGGAGGGTCATCTGATTTCCCCCCTCCTCCCCCCACCCCCCCATTTCACCAGATTTGCATTGGAGAGCAGGAGGTGATATACATCTCTGTGGATAAAACTGATTCTGAAAGGGGTCAGGCGCCATATGTTGTTCCAGCCAAGATTTCTTTGGAATGCAGTTTCTCACACGTCGTCCATTGCTCTTGCTGGACTGCCGTATGGATTCTTTTGTGAGTGGGTGGGGTGAGTGGGTGTATGTGTGTGTGCGTGTGTGTTTGTTTGTGTGTGTGTGTTTGTGTGTGTGTGAGTATGTTTGTGTGTGTGTGTGTTTGTTTGTGTGTGTGTGTGTATATATATATGAGTGTGTTTGTGTGTATGTTTGTGTATGTATGTGTTTGTGTATGTGTGTGTTTGTGTGTGTGTGTTCATGTGTGTGTGTGTATGTGTGTGTGTTTTTGTGTGTGTATGTTTGTATGTGTGTGTGTTTGTATGTGTGTGTGTTTGTGTATGTATGTGTGTTTGTGTATGTGTGTGTGTATGTGTGTGTATATATGTATGTGTGTGTGTGTTTGTGTGTGTATGTATGCATGTATGTGTGTGTATGTATGTATGTGTATGTGTGTATGTATGTTATGTATTATATATATATAGTGTGTGTGTGTGTATGTATGTATGTATGTGTGTGTGTGTATGTGTGTGTGGTTTTTTTTTTTTTTTTTTTTTTTTTTTTAGCTTTTCTTCTCATTTCGTCTGTTGTATATTATCATATCCCTCTTTGTTTCCCCCCTTGATTTTGACCACCATTCCATTTTTGTTGATCCCCAGCAAAAGAGAATAGAACAGTGCTTACTCTCTTTGATCGCAGTCTCTGTGTGGGCCTGTTTTTTTCCTTACCTTTGAGGCTTTTTTTCTGTTGATATAATCTTGTCCATCCTCTTTTTGAAATTTATACAGAAATATCGCGAACGTGTTTGATATTGTTGTCATTTCTGGACGGAAAACCAGTACCATATAACGGCTGAAACAGTTTTGGGTTTTCACAACATCTAGATGAAATTAAAATTCTACGTAAATTTTTAAAACCAGGATCACATGAAATGTATGTTTATTTCGTCTTTGGTGGAAAGTTCGACATAAGCGACAACTTGCATTTTGCTCGTCAATGTGTGTGCATTGCTGTGAATGTACTGAGAGAGAGAGAGGGGGGGGGGAGCGAGAGAAAGAGAGAGAAAGAGACAGAGGGGGAGAAAGACAGAGAAAGAGAGAAAAGAGAGAGATGGGAGCGAGCGAGAGAGAGAGAGAGGAGGGGAGAGAGAGAGGGGGGTAGAGAACAAGAGAGAGAGAGGGGCGAGAGCGCTAGAGAAAGAGAAGGAGAGAGAACGAGAGAGAGAGAAAGAGAGAGAGGGTGGGAGAGAAAGAGAGAGGTGGAAGAGGGGAGAGAGTGAGAAAGAGAGAGGGGAGAGGGGGAGCTAGAGAGAGATGGAGAGAGAGAGGGGGGGTGGCGAGAGAGAGAGAGAGGAGAGAGAAAGAGGGTGGGATACATATATATAGAGAGAGAGACAGAAGGACGACAGACAGACAGGCAGGCAGACAGGGAGACAGAAAGAGAATGAGAGAAAAAGACAGAGAAAGACATCGAGAGAGAGCGAAAGATAGAGAGAAAGAAAGAGAGCGCGAAAGAGAGAAAAGAGAAAGAGAGAGAGAGAGCGAAGAGAAGAGAAGAGACAGATAAGAGAGAGTGAGACAGAGAGAAAAAGAAGAGAAAGAGAGAGAAAAGCGATAGAGAAAGAGAGATAAAGAAAGAAAGAGAGAGAGAGAGAACTCAGAACTCAGAATTGTTTAATTGTACATCGGCCTTAGGCCACAATACAAACGCATGGATGAAATGGGGGAAGGGATCCGGGTCTTGACAATTCCATACATATTTTCATATTAACACACACATAATATGAATTCCAGTACAATACGTATACATGTACATGTACACAAATACATATAAAAAGAATATACACTACACATTATTTACCGCAACTACATTAAGGAATCGAAAGATCGAGAGAGAGAGAAAGAGAGAGAGAGAGAGAGAGAGAAAGATAGAGACAGACAGAGAGAGAGAGAGAGAGTACATAAAATCAAAGGCAACAGCTGTGCCTGTTGATGATTTCTCAGCAGTGGGTCTCCAAACGGATGGGCAGATAACTGCTGTATCGGCACACGTCATAAAAATTAACGGCTGCTGCCCCGGAGAGGCGGAAAGGGAGAGGTGTCAGGAGAGATAGGACGAGAAAGAGAGAGAGAGGGAGAGGACAGAGAGAGGGAGAGAGAGAGAGAGTGGAGAGCGAGAGAGAGGCAAACAGCAAGAGAGAGAGAGAGAGCTAGAGAGAGACAGACAGACAGACAGAGACAGAGAGATGGGAGGGGAGAAGGGGAGAGAGAGAGAGAGATTATATTTTATGAGGGAAAGAGAGATTTTGTGAGAGACAGAAGAGGAGAGATGATGAGAGAGAAGAAGAGGAGAGAGAGAGAGAGAGAGAGAGAAGAGGAGTTGTTTATAATATTCGAGACAGAGAGAGAAAAAGAGGATATGTTTGTTTAAATTTTATGTGAGAGAAAGAGAGTTGTTTATATTACACAAGAGAGAAAGAGAGAGTGAGGGAGAGAGAGGGAGAGCGAGAGAGAGGCAAACAGATAGCAAAGAGCGAGAGGGAGAGAGAGAGGGAGAGACAAACAGACAGACAGAGGCAGACACAGAAAGAGACAGAGAGAAAACGAGAGAAAGATGAGAGCAAAGGAGAGAAAGAAGAGAGGAGAGTGAGAGCAACAGAGAGAGAAAAAGAGAGAGAGAGAAAGAGCGAGAAAGAGAGAGCGAGACAGAGAGAGAAAGAGAGAGAGAGAAGGAGAGAGAAAGAGAGCGAGAGAAAGTGAAAGAGAGACAGAGAAAGAGAGCGAGAAAGAGAGAGCGAGACAGAGAGAGAAAGAAGAGAAAGAGAGATAGAGAGAGTGTGAGGGAGAGAGAGGGAGAGAGAAGGAGAGGCAAACAGATAGCAGAGAGAGAGAGAGAGAGGGGGGGGGGGGAAGTCGAACGAACGAAAATGTTTTAATTTAATGAATATTTTCCACAGGCTTCAATTTCAGACATACTGGGTGTGCAGGAAGGAGATGGAGCGTGTTTTTAACATCCAGATGTGATTGCATCTTAATTCTATATGCATGGAACAAAAAAACACATATATCCATCGACGTAAGATGCGAATGAATAATTCGATATACACACACTTCATATGTACAAAGTAAGGAGAGATAGATAGATAGATAGAAAGAGAGACAGACAGACAGACAGACAGAGACAGAGAGATGGGAGGGAGAGAGAGAGAGAGAGAGAGAGAGGAGAGAGAGAGGGGAGAGAGAGAGAGAGAGAGAGAGAGAGAGAGAGAGGGGTTGTTCATATTATTCGAGACAGAGAGAGATATGTTTGTTTAAATTTTATGTGAGAGAAAGAGAGTTGTTTATATTACACAAGAGAGAAAGAAAGAGAGAGAGAGAGTTGTTTATATTGTTCGAGAGAGACAGAGAAAAAGAGAGATATATGTTTGTTTAAATTTTTTGCGAGAGGTGTTGTTTATATTACAGGAGAAAGAGAAAGAAAGAGAGAGAGAGAGAGAGGAGAGAGAGAGAGAGAGAGAGAGAGAGAGAGAGAGAGAGATTTGTTTGTATTATTCGAAAGAGAGAGAAAAAAGAGAGGAAAATGTTTGTTTAATTTTTACGTGAGAGAAAGAGAGTTGTATGTATTACACGAGAGAGAGAGAGCGAAAGAGACAGACAGACAGACAGAGAGAGAGACAGACAGAGAGAGAGAGAACAGAAAGAGAGAGAGAGAGAGAGAGAGACAGAAAGAGACACAGAGAGAGACAAGAGAGAGACACACACACAGAAACAGAGAGAGAGAGACAGAGAGACAGACAGAGAAAGAAAGAAAGAGAGAGAGGATTTGTTTCTATTTCATGTGTAGACTGGGAATAATACGCGTGACCCAATTTGTTTTTTGTGTGTGGGGGGGGGGGGGGGGGATGCCCCAGTAACTCAGAACAAACTGTGCCATGTTAAGACATTTCTGTTTCTTTCCATGGATTGAGTTCCCACACACCACCACCACCACCATCATCATCACCACCACACACCATCCATCCACCACCACTACACCATCATCACCACCACCACACCACTACTAATGCCACACCACCACCACCACCACCACCACCTCCACCACCACCACCACCACCCCAGTTCTAATTCAGATTCTAAATATTATGCATAACGAAATTGAGACTCGTCACGTCACACCACTGTAATTTGTTCTTTGAAATTTGACGTGTTATGAAATAGTTGTAATGTTGTTTTCGGATGTCAGAGCTTGTGCTGTTTCTATTTAAAGTCGGTGCAAAAAATTATAATGAATTGATGATTAAATGAATATTGATGATCATGATAATGATGAGTCCCTTCTCTCTGTCTGTCTGTCTGTCTATCTGTCTGTCTGTCTGTCTCTTTCTCTCTCTCTCTCTCTCTCCTCTCTCTCTCTCTGTCTGTCTTTCTGTCTGTCTGTCTCTCTGTCTCTCTCTCTCTGTCTCTCTCTGTCTCTCTCTCTGACACACATAGCCAGACACAGACACACACACACACATACACACATACCCACAGACACACAAACACATGCACACACATACATAGACAGACATACAGAGAGAGACACACACATACACACAAACACGCGCACACACACACACCTACACACACGCACACACACACACACGCACACGCACGCATGCACACGCACCGAAAGGTCATATGATTGCCACAGAACGCAGTTTGCACGTAGGAATGCAAGTGATTCATCTGCCACTGTGCACCTGTGTTCTCCAGTCAAGAGAGCGTGCTCGCGCGCACGCATGCACACACACGCATGCCCGAGAGCACGTACTTACACAGACAGAGAGAGGAGAGAAAGAGAGAGAGAGAGAGAGAGAGAGAGAGAGAGAGAGAGAGAGAGAGACACCTCGTACACAGAACACACACACACACACACACACACACACACACACACACACACACACACACACACACACACACACACACACACACACACACACACACACACGCTCACACACATACACTTACACACACACACACACACACACACACACACACACACACACACACACACACACACACACACACACACACGCTCACACACACACGCTCACACACATACACTTACACACACACATTTACACACTCACATGCACACCTAGCCAGTGTCACACAAACATAGATGGACTGAGAGGCAGACATATACATGTACACACGCAAACACAGACAGACACACACACACACATACACACACACACACACACACCTCTCTCTCTCTCTCTCTGTCTCCCCCCTCTCCCTCTCTTTCTCTCGCTGTCTCTGTCTCTCTCTCTTTCTGTCTCTCTCTGTCTCTTTGTCTATCTCTCTGTTTCTGTCTGTCTCTCTGTGTCTCTCTCTCTGTCAGTCTGTTTGTCTTGTGTTACTGCATATGTTCGTGTGTGCTTTTATGCGTGCGTGTATATGTTTCTGTCTACGTGTTTGTGAATGTCTGTGAATGTGTGTGTGTTTGAGTATGTCTGTGCGCGTGTGAATGTGTGTTTAGGAAGGGGTGAGAGAGAGAGAGAGAGAGAGGAGAGAGACAGACAGACAGACAGACAGACAGACTGGGCCAGAGAGAACATGATACTAGCTAATTTAGATATGTAACATTTCTATTGATGATATGTAAAACGACACCGTCCCATAATTATACACAACCTGCTCTCTGTCTCTGTCTGTCTGTCTGTCTCTCTCTCTCTCTCTCTCTCTCTCTGTGTGTCTGTCTCTCTCTGTCTCTGTCTCTCTCTCTCTCTCCCTATCTCTTTCTTTCTATCTCACTCTCTTTCTGTCTGTCTTTCTCACTCTCTGTCTCTCTCTCTCTCTCTCTCTCTCTCTCTGTCTGTCTGTCTCTCTGTATCTCTCTCTCTCTCTCTCACTCACTCTCTCTCTGTTTGCCTGTCTGCTGTCTCTGTCTGTCTGTCTCTCTCTCTTTCTCTGTCTCTGTCTCTCTCTCTCTCTCTCTCTCTCTCTTTCGGTCTTACTCCTGATCTTTCGTTCTTTCTTTCTCTTTCTGTCTCTCACTTTCTTTCTCTCTCCCCCCCCCCCCCCCCTGTCTCCCTTTCATCCAGATCCATTTGTCTGTTATCAGGGTAAAGTTTCAGGTAAGATCCATCACAAGGTAAGTTATACAAAATCAACAGTGAAGCAAAGAAAACTGATGTTTAGCGTACGCTTACACACAAACTCACACACACACACACACATACACACACTCACGCGCGCGCGCGCGCACACACACA
>JAPXFY010000032.1:35185742-35193242 GCA_030674185.1 Monoplex corrugatus | reverse complement strand
CCTTCTCGAAAGATCTAAGGTATTCTACGTTTTTCTTGTCATTTCTAGATTGTTCCGAAGCATTCTACACATTTCCATACAACGAAATCAAACTTAAACATATTATTATTGTCAGTGTTAGCATAAACCAAAACAAATATTCTCGATTCATATCGAGCGAATCACAAACTAATCTTCAAGAGCCAACAGCAGAGAGAGCTGAATCTACAGACACATTTTGACGTCACACTTCTTTTATCGGCATTCGCACTTTCACATTGAGTTTCTCTTTTTTGAAATGTAACAGGGTGGGAGATGTACTTTCAGCGACAAGGGATAGATTCGTACGGAGGGCCGTGATCGCCAACGCCATGCGGCAGGGCACATGATGATGATGATGATAATGATGATGAAGAAGAAGATGATGATGATGATGAGTCGACTAATCTCTGTCCCTGATATACGTACAATAAATCAATTTTCATTTTTGTAACGTTTTTGTCAAGACAGAACCTTTATTACCCAAGGATAGATCTAGTAGCATTAGGTCCCATGGGATCTGTCTTACAGCTAGTCTTGCTACTCTACACATTCAATTTAAGCGTATTAAAAAAAAGACACGAACTGCAACATGTGAAATATAAAACAAGTAATGAAATCACATAAAATGTGAAATGTAACACATTGAATGTCAAACAAGTTGTAAGAAATGAGTTGTGATAAAATATTGATTTTTTTTTTATTAATACATATGCCGAGACTTCATGCGTTGTGATAAAATAATGCCATAGTCGCACGTTCACGTGCGCGTGCGCGCGCGCGCGCACACACACACACGGGCACACACACACATACAAACAAACACACACGCACACACACACACACACACACACACATATATATATATATATCTACATACACACGCGCGCGCGCGCGCACACACACACACACACATATATACACACACACACACACACACACACACACACACATCTATATATATATATATATATATATGTGTGTGTGTGTGTGTGTGTGTGTGTGTGTGTGTATGTGTGTGTGTGTATCTAGAGAGAGAGATAAACAGATAGATAGACAGACAGACAGATACATAGATAAACAGACAGATTCATAGATAGATAGATAGACAGATAGGTAGATAGATAGACAGATAGACTGACAGACAGGCAGACAGACAGATAGATACAACAGCTCAGAGAGAGAGACAGACAGACAGACAGAGAGAGTTACTGCCCGTTATGCTGTTGGGTACACAGATAGAGGTTAGGGTGGGGGAGAGAGAGACAGAGAGGGGGGGGGGGTTGAAGAGAAGAGAGAACTAAGTGTGTGTTGGTGTAGGAACCTGGTATATTGCGTTTATTGTCTTAACCCATTCCAGCCCTTATACCTGGGGAATTGACTTGTGTTGACTTTAGTGCTGGGTCTGACTGCTTGCTTGTCAGGGTATGGTCCACTACTGGCCGCCATGGAAAACTCTGAAACTACGATAACAACAACACTTATTTAGTTACTTACTTACTTACTTACTTACTTACTTACTTACATACTTACTTAGATAATAAAAACACTTACTTTCTTACTTACTTACTCACTTACTTACTCACTTACGTACTCACTTACTTACATA
Source organism: Monoplex corrugatus (assembly GCA_030674185.1). Lineage (NCBI taxonomy): Eukaryota > Metazoa > Mollusca > Gastropoda > Littorinimorpha > Ranellidae > Monoplex > Monoplex corrugatus. The sequence goes on along the minus strand of JAPXFY010000032.1, from coordinate 35,191,615 downwards.
CTCACTTAGATAATAAAAACACTTACTTACATACTTACTTTCTTACTTATTTATTTACTGACTGACTCACTCACTCACTTATTTCCTTCCTTCCTTCCTTCCTTCCTTCCTTCCTTCCTTCCTTCCTTCCTTCCTTCCTTCCATCCTTCCTTCCTTACTTACTTACTCACTCACTCGCTCACTCACTCACTTACTTATTGACTTACTTATTTACTCACATACTCATTCACTTATTTATTTACTTGCTCATTCACTCACTCACTCACTTACTTACTTACTTACTTACTTACTTACTTACTTACTTACCTATGTATGGTTAAGAAAATATTATCTTCATCTATTTGATAGACAGACAGCTGAGCATTTGGGCAATGACTTGGGGGGGGGGGGGGGTGTCTGTCATGTGAGACGAGTTTATACAGAACAGCTAGTTGTGTTGTGATTCAGACCTTTAATTCTTTATTTATTTACTTTATATATATATGTTCCTTTTTTGAAGGTAAGATACACACATACACATGTCTTTTACATGTAACCAAGATTATTCTTGTGGTAGACTGATAAAATACCAGTATGAAATATAGACTAGGTAAAACATAAGCTAGGTAGGGCTTCAGGGGATGGAGGAGGAAGGGACGAAGGAAAGGAAATTTGTTCTTGGTGGTTTCATGTTTCTTTTCATTGATATGGTGGGGTTTTGTTTGTTTGTTTGTTTTTTTGTTTGTTTGTTTGTTTCCCCCATTGACATCAAATTTTCTCCTTCGAACACAAAAAGTTCACCATAGCAGAGTCCAATGGGAGCTCACTGTGTTGACTTTCTGGGCCTGGTTGCACAGCAGAGTAGCGAGAGGACAAGAGTAAGACGAAGTCTAAAAGACAGACAGAGAGCTAACACGTTGTTTGGTAGGAGAGGGTTTCATGGGGTAATGATAGTAACTCCCATGTCAAACAGCCAGAACGTGAGTACTTGTAGATTGGCTACGTCAATATTGACCCAGGGACCGGTGGTAAATGTAAGACATGTTTATGTGACGGTGGCTGAGATGGTTTTGTAAGTGTCAGAGCTGAAAGTTTTCACCCTAATCCTTGACATACAGTGGTCTTGTAAGTGAGTTTCGGAACTAAAAGCTCTCACCCTAATCCTTGACATACAGTGGTCTTGTAAGTGAGTGTCAACTAAAAGCTCACACCCTAATCCTTGACATACAATGGTCTTGTAAGTGAGTGTCAGAACTAAAAGCCCTCACCCTAATCCTTGACTTACAATGGTCTTGTAAGTGAGTGTCAGAACTAAAAGCCCTCACCCTAATCCTTGACATACAATGGTCTTGTAAGTGAGTGTCAGAACTAAAAGCTCACACCCTAATCCTTGACATACAATGGTCTTGTAAGTGAGTGTCAGAACTAAAAGCTCACACCCTAATCCTTGACATACAATGGTCTTGTAAGTGAGTGTCAGAACTAAAAGCCCTCACCCTAATCCTTGACATACAATGGTCTTGTAAGTGAGTGTCAGAACTAAAAGCTCACACCCTAATCCTTGACATACAATGGTCTTGTAAGTGAGTGTCAGAACTAAAAGCCCTCATCCTAATCCTTGACATACAATGGTCTTGTAAGTAAGTGTCAGAACTAAAAGCTCTCCCGTAGTTCTTGACATTCTTGTAAGTGTCAGAACTGAAAGCTCTCATACCCAGTCCTTCACATACAGCGGTCTTGTAAGTGAGTGTCAGAACTAAAAGCTCTCATCCTATACCTTGACATACAATGGTCTTGTAAGTGAGTGTCAGAAGTAAAAGCTCTCACCCTAATCCTTGACATACAATGGTCGTGTGAGAACTAAAAGTTCTCTCGTAGTTCTGGACATTCTTGTAAGTGTCAGAACTTAAAGCTGTCACACCCAATCCTTGACATGCAATGGTCTTGTAAGTGAGTGTCAAAACTAAAAGCTCTCACACTAATCCTTGACATACAATGGTCTTGTAAGTGAATGTCAGAACTAAGAGCTCTCACCTAATCCTTGACATACAGTGGTCTTGTAAGTGAGTGTCAGAAATAAAAACCCTCGCCGAATCCTTGACATGCAATGGTCTTGTGAGTGTCAGAACTAAAACCCTCTCACCCTAATCCTTGACATACAATGGTCTTGTAAGTGAGTGTCAGAACTAAAAGCTCTCACACTAATCCTTGACATGCAATGGTCTTGTAAGTGAGTGTCAAAACTAAAAGCTCTCACCCTAATCCTTGACATACAATGGTCTTGTAAGTGAGAGTCAGAACTAAAAGCTCTCACCCTAATCCTTGACATACAATGGTCTTGTAAGTGAGTGTCAAAACTAAAAGCTCTCACCCTAATCCTTGACATGCAATGGTCTTGTAAGTGAATGTCAGAACTAAAAGCTCTCACCCTAATCCTTGACATACAATGGTCTTGTAAGTGAATGTCAGAACTAAAAGCTCTCACCCCCAATCCTTGACATGCAATGGTCTTGTAAGTGTCAGAACTAAAAGCTCTCACCCTAATCCTTGACATACAGTGGTCTTGTAAGTGAGTGTCAAAACTAAAAGCTCTCACCCTAATCCTTGACATACAGTGGTCTTGTAAGTGAGTGTCAGAACCAAAAGCTCTCACCCTAATCCTTGACATACAGTGGTCTTGTAAGTTAGTGTCAAAACTAAAAGCTCTCACCCTAATCCTTGACATACAGTGGTCTTGTAAGTGAGTGTCAAAACTAAAAGCTCTCGCCCTAATCCTTGACATACAGTGGTCTTGTGAGTGTCAGAACGAAAAACCCTCACACTCTTTCCTTGATATACAGTAGTCTTGTAAATGAATGTCAGAACTAAAAGCTCTCACCCTAATCCTTGACATGCGATGGTCTTGTGAGTGTCAGAACTAAAAGCTCTCACCCTAACCCTTGATATACAATCGTCTTGTGAGTGTCAGAACTAAAAGCCCTCACCTTAATCCTTGACATACAATGGTCTTGTAAGTGAGTGTCAGAACTAAAACACCTCACCCAATCCTTGACATACAATGGTCTTGTAAGTGTCAGAACTAAAACACCTCACCCAATCCTTGACATACAATGGTCTTGTAAGTGAGTGTCAGAACTAAACGCTCTCACCCTAATCCTTGACATACAATGGTCTTGTAAGTGAGTGTCAGAACTAAACGCTCTCACCCTAATCCTTGACTTACAATGGTCTTGTAAGTGAGTGTCAGAACTAAAAGCTCTAAACCCTAATCCTTGACGTACAATGGTCCTGTAAGTGAATGTCAGAACTAAAAGCTCACACCCTAATCCTTGACATACAATGGTCTTGTAAGTGAATGTCATGACTAAAAGCTGTCCCCTAATCCTTAACATACAGTGGTCTTGTGAGTGAGTGTCAGAACTAAAAGCTCTGACACCCAATCCTTGACATACAGTGGTCTTGTAAGTGAGTGTCAGGACTGAAAGCTGTCACCCTAATCCTTGACATACAGTGGTCTTGTAAGTGAGTGTCAGAACTAAAAGCTCTCACACACCTAATCCTTGACATACAGTGGTCTTGTGAGTGTCAGAACTAAAAGCCCTCACCCTAATCCTTGACATACAGTGGTCTTGTGAGTGTCAGAACTAAAAGCTGTCACACCCTAATCCTTGACATACAATGGTCTTGTAAGTGAGTGTCAGAACTAAAAGATCTCACCCTAATCCTTGACATACAATGGTCTTGTAAGTGAGTGTCAGAACTAAAAGATCTCACCCTAATCCTTGACATACAATGGTCTTGTAAGTGAGTGTCAGAACTATAAGCTCTCACCCCTAATCCTTGACATACAATGGTCGTGTGAGAACTAAAAGTTCTTCCGTAGTTCTTGACATTCTTGTAAGTGTCAGAACTAAAAGCTCTCACCCAATCCTTGACATACAATGGTCGTGTGAGTGAGTGTCAGAACCAAAAGCTCTCCCGTAACCCTTGACATACAATGGTCTTGTAAATGAGTGTCAGAACTAAAAGCTCTCACCCTAATCCTTGACATGCAATGGTCATGTAAGTGAGTGTCAGAACTAAAAGCTCTCACCCTAATCCTTGACATACAATGGTCTTGTAAGTGAGTGTCAGAACTAAAAGCTCTCACCCTAATCCTTGACATACAGTGGTCTTGTAAGTGAATGTCAGAACTATAAGCCCTCACACCTAATCCTTCACATACAGTGGTCTTGTAAGTTAGTGTCAGAACTAAAAGCTCTCACCCTAATCCTTGACATACAATGGTCTTGTAAGTGAATGTCAGAACTAAAAGCTCTCACCCTAATCCTTGACATACAATGGTCTTGTAAGTGAGTGTCAGAAATAAAAACCCTCGCCGAATCCTTGACATGCAATGGTCTTGTAAGTGAGTGTCAGAATTAAAAACCCTCACACCTAATCCTTGACATGCAATGGTCTTATAAGTGACTGTCAGAACTAAAAACCCTCACCCAATCCTTGACATACTTATTTGGGTGACATCTCGTTTCCGGTTATTGTTATTGTTATTGTTATTTTTGCTTAAAGCCCAGCCGACTGCGTAGGGTTATTTCAGGGCTATAACCGTTTCAAAACATACACAGTACTGCAACAGGGGAAAAAATGGAAGAGAAAATTAAGTACACATATCAATGCATTCGTGCACATAATTAAGGAGATGCCCCCGGCGTTGACCACGTCGTCCAATTTATCACACAAGGGATTTAAAAAAGACAGTACCTGATGATGATGATGAGTACCTGAATACAACTTAAAACACAACTAGGGATGCCAAAATGTATGTAACAACGGGCCTTAATTATCAAAAATTGTTTCCGCGTATCACACTTCCCTGGATCCAAAAATGCTCTGAATTCATGAGCCCAATCATCAATCGTTAGAAAACGTGTCACTAGTTTTTGGTGACATCTCTTTTCGTTTTTCCTATTTCGCCTTTTCAGGTAAGATGCCTGAGGGGTTTCTGTGATATATGTGTGTGTATGTATGTATGTATGTATGTATGTATGTATGTATGTATGTATGTATGTATGTATGTATGTATACATATATGTATATATATATATATATATATATATCTTGTGTGTGTGTGTGTGTGTGCGTGTGTGTATGTGTACTGAAATGAGATCAGGACTGTGTGTGTGTGTTTATGTGTGTGTGTGTGTGCGTGGGTGTGTGTATGTTTATGAATGTCTGTGTGTTGGTGTGTGCGTGTGTGTGAAGAGGGGGGAGGGCGCTAGGAAGTAGAACAGCTGACCTCAGTCTATCCATCAGTTCACTTCGTTCGTATGGCCACAGATGTCGGCAGAGATCACATAGTTGGCTTGCTTTTCATTGATTAGTTAGTTATATATGTGTATATCGCACTATCGTTCCATACTCATTAATTCGTTGCTGTGAGGGTCCAGATCTGAATAGACAGAGAGATGGGGGAAGAGGAGAGGTGAGGAGAGAGAGTGAGAGAGAGAGAGTGAGTGAGTGAGAGAGAGAATAAGAGAGAGGTGAGAGAGAGAGAAAGAGACAGAGAGGGAGAGAGACACAGAGAGACAGAGCGAGAGAGAAAGAGAGAAAATTTCAGTACGCGTTTAGGCTCTGACCCTCATAATTGGGTGTGAAGTACAAAAAGAAATTTCAGCCAAAAATTTGACGAAAATCTTGTAAATATTAATCCCCGAAAGATCTGACTGAGTAGTGAGAGAGAGAGAGAGAGAGAGAAGAGAGAGAGAGAGAGAGAGAGAGAGAGAGAGAGAGAGGAGAGACCTGATCGGGTAGCGAGAGAAAGAGAATATGATTGTGTGTGTGTGTGTGTGCGCGCACGCGCTCCTCTGTGTGTGTGTGTGTATATATGTGCGTGT
>JAPXFY010000032.1:35155742-35180742 GCA_030674185.1 Monoplex corrugatus | reverse complement strand
ATACCATCACACCTATTCAGCCATTACTGGTGTTGTGAAGCGTATGACCTCGCTCTGTAGTAGTGTGCAGTTTAGAATGGATTACTGATTAATGCTTTGTGTGTGTGTGTGTGTGTGTGTGTGTGTTAGTGTAGAGTGTAGTGTGTGTGTGTGTGTGTGTGTGTGTGTGTAGTGTGTGTGTAGTGTGTGTGTGTGTGTAGAGTGTGTGTGTTAGTGTGTATGTGTGTGTGTGTGTGTGTAGGTGTGTGTGTAGTGTAGTGTGTGTGTTTGTGTGTGTGTTGTAGGTGTGTGTGTGTGGTTGTGTGTGTGTGGTGTGTGTGTGTGGTTGTGTGTGTGTGTGTAGTGTTGAGTGTGTGTGTGTGTGTTAGTAGTGTGTGTGTGGTGTGTGTTGTGTGTGTGTGTGATGTGTGTGTGTGGTGTGTGTGTGAGTAGTGTGTGTGTGTGTGTGTAGTGTAGTGTGTGTGTGTGTGTGTGAGTGTGTGTTGTGTGTGTGTGTGTAGGTGTGTGTAGTGTGTGTGTGTGGTAGTGTGTGTGTGTGTAGTGTAGGTGTGTGTGTGTGTGTGTGTGTGTGTGTTGTGTGTAGTGTAGCGTGTGTGTGTGTGTAGTGTGTATGTGTGTGTGTTGTGTGCGTGTGTGTGTGTATGTGTGTGAGTGTATGTAGTGTGTGTGTGTGTAGTGCGTATGGTGTGTGTGTGTGTAGAGTGTGTGTGTGGTGTGTGTGTGTGTGTGTGTGTGTGTGTGTGTGTGTGTGTGTGTGCAGAGTGTATGTAGAGTGTGTGTGTGTGTAGTATAGTGTAGGTGTGAGTGTGTGTGTGTGTAAGAGTGTGTATGAGTGGTGTGTGTGTGTGTGTAGCGCGCGCGCGGTGTGTGTGTGTGTAGAGTGTGAGTGTGTGTGTGTGTGTATGTGTGTGTGTGTGTGTTGCGTCGTGGACCCGAAGTCTGACACCTTAAGTTCAATCCTAGTCCGCAGCATTAAAGACAAAACAAAAAAACAAAAAAAACTGGCCTGTTCGCTGCCTATCCTAACCCTTTGACTCCCACCGCTGTTCACCAACTGCAAAAACTTAACCCTTTGAATCCCTCATCCTAACCACCAGCTTCCCGATTACGTTGATCCAGGTTTCTGATTATCAATTTTAGAGACAGAGAGACAGACAGAAGACAGCAGGCAGGCAGCCAGACAGGCAGGCAGGTAGCAGACAGACAGGCAGGCACAGGCAGGAGGCAGGCAGACAGGACAGACGGCAGACAGACAGGTAGGCAGTAGTAGTAGGCAGGCAGGCAGACAGGAGCAGGCAGCAGATAGACAGCAGGCAGACAGACAGACAGGCAGACGACAGGCAGGCTAGGTAGGCAGACAGACAGACAGACAGGCAGGCAGGCAGGTAGGCAGACAGACAGACAGACAGACAGAAGGACAGGTTTAAAGACAGACAAACAGATACAGGCAAGACATTTGCATAGTAATCCAGGTAAGCTCTAGTTTATCATCATCATGCCTCTGTATCTATTCAGTACATAGAAACTATCTGATACATACAAGATAACTTATATACGGTAAATAAGGCTTACCCGACTTTGTGGCTCCTACTGGACCCAATCATACGATCAGTTTGTTATCAATCTCGCCCTCGTGTGAACACGACAGTACTGTTCAACGTAAGCAAATTAATGGTCGCCCTTGGCCGAGGACACGAGATCTGGTATCTCAAGTTCATTGTTATTGTTTGTTGTTTAAAGCCCAGCCGACTGCGTAGAGCCACGTCAGGGCTATAACCGTTTCAAATCAAAACATACACAATACTTCAACGGGGATGGGGGGGGGGGGGGGGGGAGAAAATTAAGTACGCAAGTCAATGCATTCACGTACATAATCTAAGGAGATGCCCCTGGCGTTGACCACTCCGTCCAATTTATTACACAGGGGATTTAAAAAAAACATAGCTGAATATAAATTTAAACATAACTAAGGACACTAAGGAAATGAGATATGACGAAGCAATTTTAGGTAATTTTTAGGCCCGTTTTTATGTTATATACATAAAAACGGGCTATATTACCTAAAATTGCTTCGTCATATAAACATACATAAAAACGGCCTAAATTACCTAAAATTGCTTCGTCATATCTCATTTCCTAGAGCCAAAAATACCACTTAATATAGTACCCATTAATCAATCCTAAGAAAAGTACAAAAAACTTTAATCAAACACACACAGGTAAAAGGACCAGCAAGGCAGAAAATGACAGGAAGAAATGACAGAAAGCAAAGGAGGAAAAAAGAAACAAAGAGAGTGACAGAAAAGAGGAAATTTCTAGCACAGAATTTACAGAAGGTGGGGATACTATTTATACTGAAAGAGCCCGGGTTTCCCTGCGGAAGGCCGGGGAAGGGGGGGGGGGGGGCTTGCGGAGAGAGAGTCGTCGTTTATTGTTCTTTCTTTTTCTGCTGTCCACAGTGATAGTGTGTGTGGATTTACAGGGTTGTTATGTCTCATTGTGTGTCAGTCCAGTACTCAGCTATTTGCATTGTGTGTTGTAACTGTCCTGGCATACTTGATACTTGTTGACGTCTCGCCCGCTGTGGCGCCTCTCTGTCTCTGTCTGTCTGTCTGTCTCTTTGTCTGCCTGTCTGTCTCTTTCTCTCTGTCTGTCTCTCTCGCTCTCTGTCTCTCTTACTATCTTTCTGTCTCTGTTTCTGTCTCTGTCTCTGTCTCTCTCTCTTTCTCTCTCTCTCTGTCTGTCTGTCTCCCTCTGTCTGTATGTATGTCTTTGTCTCTCTCTCTCTCTCTCTGTTTCTCACTCTGTCTGTCTGTCTCTCTGTCTGTCTGTCTGTCTCTGTCTCTCTCTCTTTGTCTGTCTCTGTCTCTCTCCGTCTGTCTCTCTCTTTCTCTCTCTCTGTTTCTCTCTCTCTCTCTGTTTCTGTCTCTTTCTCGCTCTCTCTTTGTCTCTCTCTCTCTCTGTTTCTGTCTCTCTATCTCTTTGTCTCTCTGTCTCTGTCCGTCTCTTTGTCTCTGTCTGTCTGTTTGTCTGTCTCTCTCTCTCTCTCTCTTTGTCTCTCTGTCTCTCTGTGAAGACTCTCTCTCTCTCTCTCTCTCTCTGTCTCTCTCTGTCTCTCTCTGTCCGTCTCTCTCTGTCTCTCTCTCCGTCTCTCTGTATGTCTGTTTGTCTCTCTCTGTCTCACTCACTCACCCACTCTTTCTCTCTCTCTCTCTCTCTCTCTCTCTGTATGTGTGTGTGTGTGTGTGTGTGTGTGTGTGTGTGTGTACAATAGGTACATAATATATTGCCCACTGCCATCTGTCCTGTCGATTGTCTGTCTTTATCAGTGGTTGGCTGTAACCGTACACATATTTACAGAGACACATACATGCTTGGCTGTAGATAGATCTTGGTGACGTTCACATATTCAGAGACGATACATGCTTAGCTGTAAACAGATCTTAATGACGTACGTATAATTTACAGAGACGATAGACATGCTTAGCTATAGATAGATCTTGGTGACGTACACATATTCACAGAGACGATAGACATGCTTGGCTGTAGATAGATCTTAGCGACGTACAGATATTCACAGAGACGATAGACATGCTTGGCTATAGATAGATCTTAGCGACGTACAGATATTCATAAGTCTTGGTAACGTGCACATATCCACAGGGCTACACACGCCCGCTTGTTGATAGATCTGTCTAATCGTCGTGTTTCCACATCACACACACACACACACACACAACATACACAAGGGCCATGTAATCACTGTCATTTGACTGAGCATGTGACACGGATTATGACGCGCTGACGGTCTCGTATCGTCTGGAGGCAGTGTGATTTAGTCAAGAGTTTGACTATATACCTACACACACTCTTGAGCTCTTTGCCTGAAGCGAATTCTTGTGTTTTTGGATTAATTAATTTCATGAAGTGGTAGGTTACGCTCTGTGTTCTTGTTACGAACAACCGAAGAGTATTTTCTCTTGATTTTTGAGCAGTATACTTCTTGTTATTAATTTGCCTGATGCGAATTCTTGTGTTTTTGGATTACCGTAATTCATGAAGTGGTAGGTATATATGTTTTGTGTTCTTGTTACGAAGGCCTGAAGGGTGTTCTTTTGGTTTTTGACCGTTGCACCTGTGACGTTAGTGCATATATGGAATTCATTCCGATCGCGGAGACGTCGTCTTGAGAAATCGAAATTGAAATTTTTTAGCAGTATACTTCTTACTGTAAATTTGCCTGATGCGAATTCTTGTGTTTTTTGGATTAATTTCACGAAGTGGTAGGTTATGTTCTGTGTTCTTGTTACGAACTACCGAAGGGTATTTTCTCTTGGATTTTGAGTAGTATACTTCTTGTTATTAATTTGCCTGATGCGAATTCTTGTGTTTTGGGATTAATTTCATGAAGTGGTAGGTTATGTTCTGCTCTCTTGTTCGTGGCCCCGTTAGCGTAGTTGTAAGAGCGCTGAGTTCTTATCGCAGGTGTTGTGGGTTCAACCCCCAGTGAACTTTTTTTATTCAGACCTTTATTTATTCATTTACTTATATATATATATATATATATATATATATATATATATATATACATAGGCCTACATATATATAGGTAGAAAGAAACTCTAGGGAGAGCTAGACAACAGAAGGTCTTCAGAGAAGTAACCCCCTTTAGACAAGTGTTTCGGCACTGAATTCCTTACACTCTCGGGGGGCCGGGCCACATCCAGGTCATGACTCCTGGATGCCCTTCTGCTGTTGTTTTTTTTTTTTGTTTTTTGTTGTTTTTTTCCCACGCCGGGGATCGAACCTGGGCGATTCTGCGCTTCAGAACTGCGGTACGCGGTTTTACCAATGTGCTAACGGGGCACACATCATCTGTAGGGAATTTAATCCTTATGAAGTTCACTTTTTTCGTTCCTCCTTGCCCAGATCCAGCTTGAGCTCCTTTCTGCTGCCTCTGCCATCGCTTTAAGGGCTCTAGTCCTCTTCTTCCCAGAAATGGCGAGTTGTTTCATGAGATCATAAGCGGAGGTGCCCACAAACCCTCTTGCCCCGACCTCTATGGCGAAGATTTTGACCCGCAGACCTGCTTTCTTCAGGGTGCTGGCAAGACCGGCGTATTTTTCGGTCTTGTAGATATGTGCTTCTTCCATTCTGCTTTCGTATGGCACAGTGAGTTCTATCAGAATATGTATATGTTCCTTTTTTGAAGGTAAGATACACAGATACACGTACACATGTCATTTACATGTAACCAAGACTGTTCCAGTGGTAGGCTGATAAAATACCAGTATGTGCCATGATCACCATACACACGGCACCTGTGACGTTAGTGCATAGCATACATATGAAATTCGTTCCGAGCGAGTGAAACTGAATAAGTTTCGGATGTTAACATATTCATTCATTGACAAGTGTGGACGCTCCTTTCCTGTGGACTGTAGCTGGAGACGTTTGTGGCTGTCACTACCACCAGCATGTGCATGCCTTGTGGCCATGTGTAAACTATGGGTGAGTAGTACTTATCTCCCTTGCCCCGTAGGGATGCCGGGGGATGGTGGGGAGAGGGAGGGACTCTTTAACCCTTTGACCCCGGCACCCTGTTCACCAGCATCCTGCATTGTCAACCATGGTAGCAGGGCAAAAACTTAACCCTTTGACTCCCTCACCCTTTCCACCAGTTTCCTGTAGGAAGCTGGTGGATAGGGTGAGGGAGTCAAAGGGTGCTGGAAGCTGGTGGCTAGGGTGAGGGAGTCAGTGCAGGAAGCTGGTGGATAGGGTGAGGGAGTCAAAGAATGCATGAAGCTGGTGGATAGGGTGAGGGAGTCAAAGAATGCAGGAAGCTGGTGGACAGGGTGAGGGAGTCAAAGAATGCTGGAAGCTGGTGGATAGGGTGAGGGAGTCAAAGCTTGCAGGAAACTGGTGGATAGGGTGAGGGAGTCAAAGAATGCAGGAAGCTGGTGGATAGTGTGAGGGAGTCAAAGGGTGCAGGAAGCTGGTGGATAGGGTGAGGGAGTCAAAAGGTGCAGAAAGCTGGTGGATAGTGTGAGGGAGTCAAAGAATGCAGGAAGCTGGTGGATAGGGTGAGGGAGTCAAAAGGTGCAGAAAGCTGGTGGATAGTGTGAGGGAGTCAAAGTGTGCAGAAAGCTGGTGGATAGTGTGAGGGAGGGTGAAGGAAGCTGGTGGATAGGGTGAGGGAGTCAAAGGGTGCATGAAGCTGGTGGATAGGGTGAGGGAGGGTGAAGGAAGCTGGTTGATAGGGTGAGGGAGTCAAAGGGTGCAGGAAGCTGGTGGATAGGGTTGAGGGAGTCAAAGTATGCAGGAAGCTGGTGGATAGGGTGAGGGAGTCAAAGGGTGCATGGAAGCTGGTGAATAGGGTGAGGGAGTCAAAGTGTGCAGGAAGCTGGTGAATAGGGTGAGGGAGTCAAAGTGTGCAGGAAGCTGGTGGATAGGGTGAGGGAGTCAAATGCAGGAAGCTGGTGGATAGGGTGAGGGAGTCAAATGCAGGAAGCTGGTGAATAGGGTGAGGGAGTCAAAGTGTGCAGGAAGCTGGTGGATAGGGTGAGGGAGTCAAAATGCAGGAAGCTGGTGGATAGGGTGAGGGAGTCAAATGATGCATGGAAGTTGGTGGATGGGGTGAGGGAGTCAAAGGGTTAATTTTTTTGCAGTTGGTGGGTAGGGTGCAGGTGTCAAAGGGTTAAGTATAGATAGTATCCCCACAGGGTTAAGTATAGATGGTATCCCCACAGGGTTAAGTATAGATGGTATCCCCACAGGGTTAAGTATAGATGGTATCCCTACAGGGTTAAGTATAGATAGTATCCCCACAGGGTTAAGTATAGATGGTATCCCCACAGGGTTAAGTATAGATGGTATCCCCACAGGGTTAAGTATAGATGGTATCCCCACAGGGTTAAGTATAGATGGTATCCCCACAGGGTTAAGTATAGATGGTATCCCCACAGGGTTAAGTATAGATAGTATCCCCACAGGGTTAAGTATAGATAGTATCCCACAGGGTTAAGTATAGATAGTATCCCCACCTTCTGAGAAATTCTGTGCTAGAAACAGTATCCCCACAGGGTTAAGTATAGATGGTATCCCCACAGGATTAAGTATAGATGGTATCCCCACCTTCTGAGAATTTTTGTGCTAGAAACTTCTTTTCTGTCGTTCTCTTTGTTTCTGCTTCGCTCCTTTGCTTTTTGTCACGTGTTCCTATCATTTTCTGCCTTGCTGGTCCATTCACCTGTATGTGTTCGATAAAGTCTTGCGTACTTTCTCTCAGGATTGATAATTGGGTACATGTATTCAGGGCATTCATAAGGAAGATTAGGAAAAGGCAGGCAACATTCATAGGCCATTTTTATGAGGAAAAGGGAATTGGAACACCTGGTCACAACGGGAAAGCTGGAGGGAAGGAGAGCACCGGGTAGACCCAGGGAGAAGATGCTAGACGGACTTGCAGAGTGGCTGAAGACAAAGAGGGTGGACGAGATGCTTGAGGCAACAAGAGATAGAGACAGATGGAAGTCCATAATCGCCAACGCCATGCGGCAAGGCACCTGATGATGATGATGATGATGATGATGATGATGATGATGATGATGATGAAGGGTATATTTGGCTCTAAGGACATATAATGTGCAGAAGTAATCTTTAGGTAATTCAGGCCAGTTTATATGTATAGTGTCTTTAGTTATGTTTTTAGTTGTGTTTATATTTGCCTTCTGTTATTTCTTCCTCTCAGTTTCTGCCTTGCTGGTCTATTCATTCACCAGTCTCTCTCTCTCTCTGTTTCTCTCTCTCTTTGTTTCTCTCTCTCTCTCTGTTTTCTCTCTCTCTCTCTCTCTTTTTTTTTCTCTCTCTTTTTCTCTCTGTCTCTGTTTCTCTCTGTCTTTCTCTCTCTCTCATTCTGTCTCTGTCTCTCTCTCTCTCTGTTTCTCTCTATCTCTCTGTTTCTCTCTCTCTCTCTTTCTCTCTCTCTCTCTTTCTCTCTCTCTTTTTCTCTCTCTCTTTCTCTGTTTTTCTCTCTCTCTTTCTCTCTGTCTCTCTCTCTCTGTTTCTCTCTCTCTCTCACATACACACGCGCTCTCTCTCGCGCACACTTAACACACATACACACACACACATAGGCGCGCGCGCACACGCACACGCACACACACACACACTGTCACTCTCTGTCTCTGTCTGTCTCTGTCTCTCTTTTTCTTTCTCTTTCTTCTCTCTCTCTCTCTCTCTCTCTCTCTCTCTCTCTAGCTCTAGCTCTTTCTCTCATATACACACACGCGCTCTCTCGCTCGCGCACTCACACACACACACACACACATACATAGGCGCGCGCGCGCACACACACACACACTCTCTCACTATCTCACTCTTCTGTCTGTCTGTCTGTCTTCTCTCTCTCTCTCTCTCTCTCTCTGTCTTTGTGTATAGAATAGCAAGGGCAAGTTTGAAAAATGGCTTCTAGCCAATAGCTTTTACCGTTGGAAAATAAAGCGCCATTGTCATTGTCATTGTCTCTCTTTCACACACACACGTACACACACATCCCTCATATCAAACCCTATTCTTTCTCTCCTGTAAAAGGCTAGTTACTATTGAAATCCAACGTACTGTTATCTGGGTTTGTCGCGAGCACCTCTTCGTCAGATTGTGTAAAAGTTGAAAATAAAATCTGTGGTAGTTTGACCTCGCGCACGAAAACCCCATAACTTTGAAATTATTGGTCCTCGCTGTCTTCTTGTTGGGTGGGATTGTGCTGTGTGTGTGTGTGTGTGTGTGTGTGTGTGTGTGTGTGTGTGTGTGTGTGTGTTGTGTGTGTGTTTGTGTCGTGTGTGTGTGTGTGTCTGTGTGTGTGTGTGTGTGTGTTGTGTGTGTGTGTGTGTGTGTGTGTGTATGTATGTGTGTGTGTGAGAGAGAGAGGGAGAGAGAGAAAGGGAGGGAGAGAGGGAGTGAGTGAGAAAGAGACAGACAGACAGAGACAGAGGCAGAATGATTGTGTATGTACGTGAGCGTGTGGGTATATGTATATATATATGTTGTGTGTGTGTGTGTGTGTGTGTGTGTGTGTGTGTGTTGTGTGTGCGTGCGTGTGCGAACGTCCGTGTGTGTGTGTGTGTGTGTGTGTGTGTGTGTGTGTAAGAAAGAGAGTGAGAGAGAGAGAGAGGCTATTAGTTTGTGTGTCTCTATTTGTCACCTGTGTATTTGTCTACGTGTGTATGAAAATATCTATGTTTATACATGTACATGTATGTGTGTATGTTTGGGCAAGGTGATCTGTGTGTGTGTGTGGTGTGTGGGGTGTGTGTGATGTGTGTGTGTATGTGTGTGTGTGTTGTGTGTGTGTGTGTATGTGTGTGTGTGTGTGTGTGTGTGTATGTGTGTGTGTGTATATGTGTGTGTGTATGTTTTTGTGAGTGTGTGTGTGTGTGTGTGTGTTGTGTGTGTGTGTGTGTGTTGTATGTTGTGTGCGTGTGTGTGTGTGTTGTGTGTGTGCGCTGAATTCAGGATGGGAAATTCTCGTCGTTGTCGTGGTGTGGTGTGGTGGTGATCATCGTCGTTGTATTCTTGTTGTTCTTCTTCTTATTATTATTGTTATCATCATCATCATCTTCTTCTTCTTCTTATCCTCCTCCTCCTTCTTCTTCATTGTCGTCATTATCATCTTTTTGTTTTCTTCTTTTCTTCCTTTATCCTCCTCCTCCTCATCGTTTCGTCACCACTACCGTCGTCACCATTGATATCGTTGTCGTGTTTGTCGTTATCGTCGTGTAGTCTTCGTTCATCGTTTTGATGACGAAGATTTTTTTTTTAATTATGACCCTTAAAAATCTACAGAATGTGTGTGTTCTGTCTGTCTGTCCGTCTGTCTCTGTCTCTGTCTCTCTCTCTCTTTCATTCACCTTCCAGCCACACTTCATAAGCAAATTATGCACAAATGAATAATGATAACCGAACCGTGAGCGTACTATCATGCTACAACCAGATAGAACAATGACAAACAACAACAAGGTACAACAAGTAAACACACAAAAAAAAACAAACAAATCAAACAAAAAACCGACAAAAACAACAGTGAGACGACAAACAAAGCAATAAAACAATCAGAACAATGACAGCAAAACGAACAGGAATAAAAGAAAACAACAAAGCAACAAGAAGAGAGAAGAAGAAAAGAAACAAAAGAAGAGAAGAAGCAAAAAAAGAAAAAGAAAAAAAGATAGACAAAGAAGAAAGAAAAGAATGAAGAGAAAGAAGAGAAGAAGAAGAAGAAGAAAAAAGAGGAAGAGAAGAAGAAGAAGGAAGAAGAAGAGGGAGGAGAAGAAGAGGAAGAAGAGAGAAGAAGAAGAGAGGAGGAAGAAGAAGAAGAAGAAGGAGAAGAGAAAAGAAGAGGAGAAGAAGAAGAAGGAGGAGAAGAAGATGAAGAAGAAGAGGAAGAAGAAGAAGAAGAGAAAGAAGAGGAAGAAGAAGAAGAGGAAGAAGAAGAGGAGGAGGAGAAGAAGAAGAAGAATGAGGAGAAGAAGAAGAGAAGAGAAGAAGAAGAAGAAGAAGAAGAGGAGAGAAGAAGAAGAAGAATGAGGAGGAGAAGAAGAAGAAGAAGAGGAAGAAGAAGAAGAGAAGGAGGAGAAGAGAAGAAGAAGAACAACAACAAAAGAGAGAAAAGAAGAAGAAGGAGAAGAAGAGGAGAAAGAAGAAAAAAAGGAAGAAGAAGAGAGAGAAGAAGAAAAGAAGAAGAAGAGGAAAGGAAGAAAAAAGAGGAAGAAGAAGAGGACGAAGAAGAAAACCAACTAACCATACAAAACGACGACAAGACAACAAAGAAACAAACAAAGAAACAAACAAAGACAGGGTGATTAGATTTAAGGCAGCGAAAACAAGCGAGGCGTGACATAGGAGGATCAGACCGGGTGGTTCCAGGTGAACGGTTCTTTGGGAAAAAACACCTGTCCACATTTCTCACCCTGGTTTAGAGAGACAAGACGGTGGTGATGTTGGTGGGTGACTGATTTCAAACTGATACATGACACCCCCAGCATGGAGGCTTTTACACTTGATTTTTCTTACACATCTGGGAAATAATCGGAACGTCTAAAGACTATTTCTAGAGTCCGTTCTTAACTGTGGGTATTGTGAACAGTCGGGATCTACTGGTTATGAGTTGCGAATGATTTGTATCGTAGTGAAGGAGAGAGAGAGAGAGAGAGAGAGAGAGATTGTGTGTGTGTGTTGTGTGTGTGTGTGTGGTGTGTGTGTGTGTGTGTGTGTGTGTGTGTGTGTGTGTGTGTGTGTGTGTGTGTGTGTGTGTGTTTCAGTTGTGTGGGTTTGTTCGTAGAGAGAGAGAGGTGAGTGTGTGTTGTGTGTGTGTGTGTGTGTGTTTCAGTTCCTGTGTGTGTGTGTGTGTGTGTATTGTTGTTGTTGTGTTTGTGTGTGTGTGTGTGTGTTGAGTGTGTGTGTTTATTCTTTTATTGTCGATTCACTGATGTCTGTCTTTAAGACGTGTGCGTGTTCTCTCTCTCTCTCTCTCTCTGTCGTCTCTTCTCTCTCTCTCTCTTGTCTCTGTCTCTCTCTCTGTCTCTCTCTTCTCTCTGTCTGTCGTCTGTCTCTCTCTCTCTGTCTCCTTCTCTGTTCTCTTGTCTCTCTCTCTCTCTCTCTCTCTCTCCTCTCTCTCTTTCTCTCTCTTCTCTCTCTTGTGTGTGTCCATTAACACGACGTAAAAAATGGGTCAAGTGAGGGAGAGAGACATAGACACGGAGAAAAAATACACACACACACACACACACACAGACCGACCTAAGCATTGTAGTGTATGAGATGGCTTTCCTACTAGACAAGACAATCGCACACGTATTGCACACAGTGCATGTACCTGTAGCCTTGACAGCGCAAGGAACATCACGTAATCACACGAAAGGCAGGGAACACAATAGCCCCTGAACTTGTAGGCTACATACAGGTGGGAATGTCCCACATTGTTTGTTGTGCAGGTGTAAATCAAGGCTCCATAAATCTTATCCACACCACCACCCTCTCTCCTTCCCTGTCCTGAAGGTCGTGGGTGAGGGAGATGGTAGATATCTCAGCTTTTCTTTCTTCTCTCACTCTCTCTCTCTCTCTCTCTCTTCTGTCTGTCTCTCTCTCTCTGTCTGTTTGCCCCTCTCTCTTTCTCTCTCTGTCTGACTGTCTCTCTCTTCTCTCGTCTGTCTGTCTCTCTCTCTGTCTGACTGTCTCTCTCTCTCTGTCTGTCTGTGCTCTTCTCTGTCTGTCTCTCTGTCTGTCTCTGTCTCTGTCTCTCTCTTAAGGATCATTCGCACTCAGGGAGTTTACCTTTGTGCTTACCTTTTCTTTCCAGTCCCATTTTCTACGCCACCTTAATTAATGGACACAGGAGCTGGCACAGTTTTTAGCAATGCGATGATGATGTCGATGAGGTTGATAATCATGTTCCATTGAAAAATGTTGTGTCACTTACTACACACGTCTTCATGAGGAACGGTTGAATAAGTTTGGAGCAATATGCTACGTTTAGATAATTAGATATTCATTTAACTTTGATTCGATTCAAAAGGTACAAATAGCATAAAAAACGAAGTAAGCAAATAAGTAAGTAAAACAATATAGCTGAGAACTGAACGAAGAGGAACTGAATCTGGGCTAAATCTAAAATGACCAGGGAGAGAAGAAGAAACGGAGAGTGAAAGCCGGGTCTTTGTTGGTGGCGTTGTTGGGTTGATCTCCTCCTCGGTTTTTCTCAGAAAAGCTGATGGATTTGCCTCCCTAAGTTTCTGGCAACAACGCTCACCCCTCTGGTGGTTGGATGTACGTCGTCCTGGCTGACTTGAGCGTAGCTGCTAGTTTGAAGATTATCATTGTTGATGTAATCGACACTCGCTGCTTTTAGGAGTCGCGCTTTTGTCAGGGCATTAAGGAGCTCTCTTTTCACGTTTAGGTGTTTGTTTCTTACAGGAACGACCTGACTGACACTACCTTAGCTTTCGGAAATTGGGTGTTAACAGTTTTCACACAGATTTCTAGATTTGTGCTACATTCAGTGGGCTCCTTTGTTTTTAGATCTGTGATCCCCACATGTAAAACTACACAGTCAGGTTCAGGTGTCAGCTCTTCTTTTGATTTTTCAATGGCAGTCTTACAGTCCTCGATCGTATGGTCTTCCTCGTCGCCACTTGGAAACCGTAAGGAGAGCCCAGTCTCTTTCCATCCATTTCATTTAAGACGGTGTCATGTATGATGAGGATTTGTGGAAGAACATTAGACTTTGATTTGGAATGTGCAGAAGATACCGCAGTTTTGACGTCACGTTTAGATTTTGTAGAAACGTGTGATGTCATCTTTCCTTCCATTGTGTGTGCTTGCCCGATGTTCCGCTTTGGGGGGTTGAGCCGCGCATTCCGCATAGCTGGAGAATTTGTCCATCGGTGACATGGTGGTAAAGTCACCGTGGACTGCGGAATCAGTCTGGCACGCAATGGTGGTCGTAAGTATTGTGCACTTATTGACATCGCGCAGCTCTTTTGACGTTGTGTTGTTTTCTAATAAAAGTTTTCTGTCTGATCTTCTTTTTCTTCAGTGTTGAGGGCCCACAATCAAACTTGATTATTCTGGCGCCTATAACTGGGGGGTTTGCAGCAGATAAATCTGGATCAGTGGACATGTCTTAAGAGTTCAGTTCAGTTCAGTTTTAATCATGATGATGGTGGGGTGAGGGGAATGAGGGTGGTGGGGTGAGGAGGTAGGAGGGGGCAGGGGGGTCAAGAGGGGGTGGGGTGGGTGAAGAGGGCAGCATTGTAGCATGGTTGTGAGGCTGTTGATTTGTTTAGACATTTCTTGAATGGTATTTTTTTTTAATGTCTATTTCCCTTACCGCCTCTTGACAGCGGCAGCCACATGATACTGGTTGTAGGGTAAACTGATCTAAAAGCCCACGGAGTTTTTTTATTTTTGGGTGTTGTAAAATCCGACCGATATCCGGATTTGCCTCACAAAACCGAAAGGGATTTTACTGTCTCTGATTCTGTAGAATAATCCACAACTGGCCTCGTGGCGGGTGATGTAAAATCCGACCGATATCCGGTTTGCCTCACAAAACCGAAAGGGATTTTTCTGTCTCTGGTTCTGTAGAATAATCCACAACTGGCCTCGTGGCGGGTGATGTAAAATCCGACCGATATCCGGGTTTGCCTCACAAACCGAAAGGGATTTTTCTGTCTCTGGTTCTGTAGAATAATCCACAACTGGCCTCGTGGCGGTGATGTAAAATCCACCGATATCCGGCTTGCCTCACAAAACCGAAAGGGATTTTTCTGTCTTGGTTCTGTAGAATAATCCACAACTGGCTTCGTGGCGGTGATGTAAAATCCGACCGATATCCGGTTTTGCCTCACAAAACCGAAAGGGATTTTTCTGTCTCTGGTTCTGTAGAATAATCCACAACTGGCCTCGTGGCGGGTGATGTAAAATCCGACCGATATCCGGCTTGCCTCACAAAACTGCTTGAATACCTGAGTGATCTAATTCTCGACCGACTCCCACTGTCTCTCTTTCTTTCGCTCTCTTTCTCCCCCTCTCTCTTTCTTTCTTTCCTTTTTGCTTTCTCTAGCTTGTTCTGTCTATCTCACAATCACTCGCGAGCACACACGTGTGTGTGTGGTGTGAGAGATGGCAGCAACTTAGATCTACATAGACCTGCTTCACGCACTGAAGCACTGACCACGCTGCCCTTCTAAAAAGTAGGCTACGCAACAGGAAAGATGTCGATCGTTGGCAGACGCAGTAGATGTGGAAAACACCGATGAAAATCATCAAGGCATACATTGTTCCAGCAGAAACTAACTCGTTTTGTTGTTTTTGATTGATAGATCATTTGTGAATCAAATAATTTGCACTGCCTTGACCGTATTCATGCTGGTCGAGGTTTAGAACACCCCCAGGTCGGATTTTACATCCACCTGGTCGGAATTTCATGGGTGCAACTTTTTCCGTTTGACGATGGAATCCGTTTTTTCCAAGAGTCAGAAACGGAAAATCTGTTTTTTGAAAAACCTTCAGCGTCTGGGGGCTATGCCCGTCAGTATGGGGCGCTGCCGGCCCCTGGAACCCTTCCTGTTTTTCTTTTACTTTTTCTAAGTTGCACCCTTGGAATTTACTAGATAATGTACCCCTACTTCGTTCTTTACCATATTGTATGACTGCGGTACCCCTTATAACTTTGTAAAGCCCAGAAATCAATCACAGAAAGTCTACAGGTCAAGCTGTTCAAACCAGTCATCTACGAAGTATTTATGGAGACACGCCACAAAACGTGTACCTTGTGCCAAAATCGGTGGGATTTAGATCAGTTTACCCTAGCTGTGTGGAATGTTTGCCTGACTCCTGGATGGTGAAAGGGTCCGACTGGAGGTCTGTTCTTCTTGACGATCGTTGAGTTCTGGGGTCTCTGAAGGTGGTGAGGTCTCTGTCCTGGTGTTGTCTGTCCCACTGGTGGTTTTCTTTGCTTTTTCTTTGATGAGACAACGTTTTGGAGCGTGTCATTTTTCAGCCTAGTTGATTCATCTCTGAAAACGTTGAGTTATAAAGCCGCCATCTTGGCGTAGGATATGTGTGTGTGTTAGTATATGTGTGTGTGTGTGTGTGTGTGTGTGTGTGTGTGTGTGTGTGTGTGTGTGTGTGTGTGTGTGTGTGTGAGCGCTTGCTTGCTTGTGTGTGTGTGTGCGCGTGTATGTGCGCGAGTATGTGAGCGTGTGGGCGTGCATGTGTGTATGTATTTGTGTGCGTGTATGTCCATTCGTGCCTGCCTGCGCGCGTGTGTGTGTGTGTGCGTGCATGCGCATTCATGTCTGTGTGTGCAAGCATACGTGCGCATGTATGCGTGAATATGTGTGTGTGTGTGTGTGTGTGTGTGAGTGTGTGTGTGTGTGAGAGAGAGAGTGTATGTGTGTGAGTGTGTGTGTATGTGTGTGAGTGTGTGTGTGAGTGTGTATATGTGAGTGTGTATGTGTGTGTGTGTGTGTTCGACACGTCTAACTGTAACTGACACCCATACAAAGAACAATGTTGGAACTTGTAATGGCTGCTTTCTCCAAGTGGCTGCCAAGTATTGTCATTGTTATGTAGTTAGTTTCCTGCGTGTGTGTGTGTGTGTGTGTGTGTGTGTGTGTGTGTGTGTGTGTGTGTGTGTGTATGAGAGAGAGAGAGAGAATATGAGTGAATGTGTGTGTGTATGTGTGTGTGTGTGTGTTGTTTGTGTATGAGTGTTGTTTGTGTGAGTGTGTGTGTGTTGTTTGTTTGTGTGTGTGTGTGTGTGAGTGGTGTGTGTGTGTGAGAGAGAGAGAGAGAGAGAGACCATGCGCCATTCATGCATACATGCGCACGCGTGCTTGCACACACAGACATGCAAGCGCATGCATGCACACACACACGCAGGCACGAGTGGACATACACACGCACACATACATACATGTGCGCCCACACGCTCACATACTCGCGCACTCACACAAGCAAGCAAGCGCTCACACACACACATGCACATATACACGCATGTACCGATAGACACACGCACGCACACACATATATATACACATGCACACACACACTCACACTGCCACACACACATACACATATGCGCGCATATACGCGCGCGCATGCTCTCACACACAGACACACCCATGCACGCACACACACAAATACTCGCACACATTCACGTCTACACATGCATTCTGTTTGTCAGTCTGTCTATTTGTCTCCTCTTTCTGTCTGGCTCTGGCTCTGTCTCTCTCTCTCTCTCTCTCTCTCTCTCTCTCTCTCTCTCTCTCTCTCTCTCTCTCTCTCTCTCTCTCTCTCTCGCTCTCTGTCTTCCCCTCTTCCTCCCTCTCTGTCTCTCTCTCTCTCTCGTTCTCTATCTTCCCCTCTCCCTCCCTCTCTCTCTCTCTCTCTGTCTTTCACACACACACACACATATACACACCACACACACACACACACACACACACACACACACACACACACACACACACACACACACACACACACACACACACACACACACGAAAAAAGGTTGAAAACAGTAAGAGAGAGAGAGAAAAAAAAGAAAAAAAAAACTGAAAAAGAAAAGGACCCTAAACATAATCAGCCTTGGTGTGCAATAAGCGAACGGTGCAAACAAAGACCGCTTTGTCTACCCGGGGTACTGACACCCCGCAGAGACAGTTCCACCAAAACCTGGGAACCTTCTGCCACATTCCTTCTCTCAGTCCTAGAAGGTTTCTGCCTCTTTATCATGTTAGTCTGGCAAACGCTTTCATCTACAACAAGAACTTCTTGTTGGGATGCCAGGGGCTCTTTCAGTATAAATAGTATCCTACCCCCACCCTTTGGGAATCCTGTGCTGGAATTTTTTTTCTTTTCTGTCACTGTCTCTTTGTTTCTGCCTGGTTCCTTTGCTTTCTGTCGTCTCTTCTTATCATTTTCTGCCTCGCTGGTCCATTCACCTGTATGTGTTCGATATAGTCTTACGTACTTCTCTTAGGACTGATAAAAAGAGTTACATATATGTAAAACATCTATCTATTTATCTATGTTCTTCTGCTATTTCTCTTTTGATTCTATTCTTTGTCCTCATCATGATTATTCTTAACAGGATTTTTGTTACATGACTCATCAAACTGATTGTACAGACGCAGTAGATGTGGAAAACACCGCTTAAAATCATCAACAGAACAGAATAGAACAGAACAGAAGAGAAGAGAACAGCACAGAACAGAAGAGAATAGAACAGAAGAGAATAGAACAGAACAGAATAGAATAGAACAGAAGAGAATAGAACAGAAGAGAATAGAACAGCACAGAATATATATGTCTGTCTATCTATCTATCTATCTATCTATCTATCTATCTATCTATCTATCTATCTATCTATCTATCTATCTATCTATCTATCTGTCTATCTATATATCTATATATATATATATCAATCTATCTATCTATTTATTTACATATATATATATACATACATATATACATACATACATACATATATATATATTATTTTTTAGTGTGTGTGTGTGTGTGTGTGTGTGTGTGTGTGTGTGTGTGTGTGTGTGTTATTTTGAGCTGTAAGGAAATGTGAACTGCCTAATGTCAATTTCAGGTATTGTAAGCCAGGTTTTTTTTATGATACCGTGAACTTAGTTACGTCAGTGCGTTCGGTATCAGTTTTTATTTTTCTCTAATCCTTGTGATAAAATAAGTATGTGTATATTGTGTGTGTGTGTGTGTGTGTGTGTGTGTGTGTGTGTGTGTGTGTGTGTGTGTGTGTGTGTGTGTGTGTGACAGACGGACAGAGAGTGAGTGTGTGTGTGTGTGTGTATGTGCGCGCGCGCGCGAGAGAGAGAGAGAGAGAGAGAGGAGATATGCGTGCTTACGATTTTCTCAGCTCTTTATGGATAGATCTTCACGAAATGATTATCTCTGTGTCTGTATGCCTGCCTGTGATAAAACTATGTGGACGTGCAAGATTGTCTAATCTCTTTATGGATGGCTTTTTCTTTAAAATAACATTTTGAACAGAGCTGTAGACAGTTGAAAATTCACGAAAGCTTGCGTTTGGGTGAGAAATACTTCAGAGCCAGTCAAAGTCACATGGACCAAAAAATGTGCCTAAAACCAGCACTTATTTTTGGGATGTGTGTGAACATTTTCTCAGGAATATCTGACAATATTCAAAATCCGATTATACTGTTGTGACAATCTACCATTGTTCTCAGTGCACATCAAGTTTTTTGTTTGTTTGTTTTTTTGTCAACAGAAATTTCATTAAAATCACAGTGACTTTGAGAAGTACAAAATCTGGATTTTCTGCTATGATTGTTTTAGAATAAAAGTTTCTTGGAATTAAAGGAGATTTTTTTAGAATAGCTTGACCATCTTGTTTGTGTTATTTGTTTTTGTTTTGATGTATTGGTTTTTTGTTGTCTGTTATTTGTTTGTTGTTGTTGTTTTTTGGGGGTGGGGGTGGGTGAGTAAGAGGACAAGGGGAAGTGTGGAGGTGTATGTCTCTTTGGCGATCTTACCTCACGTCTTTTGACTAAACTATTGTTGCCAAAATTCGAAAGAAAAATCGTGAAAAATGGCAGACAGTTTTGGTTGAATGTGGATGAATGTTACTGATCGTGTGGATCTCATTGGTCGAAATCATGCTTCGAGTTGAAAGATATTTATAATAATAATAATAATATATTTTATTTATATAGCGCAAAATCTTGACAAAATCAAATCTAAGCGCTGAGCGTATACATGCATACATACCTACATACATATGAGCGTATACATGCATACATACATGCTTACATACTTACATACATAAATCTAAGCTGAGCGTATACATGCATACATACATACATAAATCTAAGCGTATACATACATACATACATACGTACGCACATGCATACATAATAATTACAATATTTATATAGCGCAAATCTCGACAAAATCAAATCCAAGCGCCGAAAAGACACACACGCACACACGCACGCACGCACGCACACACACACACACACACACACACACACACACACACACACACACACACACACACACACACACACACACACACACACACACACACACACACATGCATGGCCACAAATGGGGAGAAAAGAATAAAAGCAATAAAAGCAAGAATAAAACCAATGGAAAACCACAGAGAGCACATCATATACAATTATATATTAAAACAAAGTGATTCCCCTCCGAGCGGAGACAGGCTGCAGAGGGGGGTTGAGTGAGGTTAGGATTTTATGCAGAGGAGAAAAGGTGAGTTTTGAGAGCGGACTTGAAGGAGGCAAAAGTAGGTTGCTGACGGACTGAGAGAGGAAGTTTGTTCCAGGAGAGTGGACCAGAAACAGAGAAGGCTCGTGGACCATAGGTATTGAGCTTAGTGCGTGGAAAGCGAAAAGTCAGAGGATCGGAGGCAGAGCGGAGGGTACGTGAGGGAACATAGATCTCAAGTAGGCTTGACAGGTAATTGGGGGCTGCGTTATTGAGGCTTTTGTAGCACATGGTGTCTAGTTTGTACTGTATGCGCTTTGATACAGGGAGCCAGTGAAGTTGTGCCAGGAGAGGAGATATGTGGTCAGCTTTTTTCTTTTTGAGTACAAGGCGTACATACGTGATGGTATTGGAAAAATGCAGTTGTGGTTGGGGTGGGTAAATGTTTCTCTTGTTTTTATTTGTGTGTGTGTGTGTGGTTTTGTTTTGTTTTCTTTTGTTCGGATTTGTTTTTCTTCCTACATTTGTCTGTCTGTATGTCTGTCTGTCTGTGTGTCTGTCTATCTGTGTGTCTGTTTCTCAGTCTGTCTGTCTCTCTCTCTCTCTCTCTCTCTCACACACACACACACACACGCACACAACACACATTTTGTCTTTCTCATTCCCTCTCTCACTCGCTCATTCACTCATTCTCTTCTCTCTCCACTCTCTCTCTCTCTCTCTCTCTCTCTCTCTCTCTCTCCACTCTCTCTCTCTCTCTCTCTCTGTCTGTCTCTCTGTCTTTGTCTCTCTCTCTCTCTCTCTCTCTCTCTCTCTCTCTCTCTCTCTCTCTCTCTCTCGACTGCGGGTCCTATATTTTAGTAATTTTTCCAAAATATTTGAAGTAGCGTTGTCCAAGAACGACTTTGTATTTCATTTTGTGTTTGTGTAAATGCCCTTACGGGATCAATTTCTGATTCTGATTTTCTCTCATTGCCTTTCTCCTTTTTGTGGTTTCCTGTTTAGCAGGCTTGCTGGTTATGGTATGCTCTGTTCTATTCTGTTCTCTTCTGTTCTGTTCTATTCTGTGCTGTTCTGTTCTGTTCTGTTCTCCTGTTCTGTTCTCTTCTGTTCTGTTCTCTTCTCTTCTGTTCTATTCTCTTCTGTTCTGTGCTGTTCTATTCTGTTCTATTCTCTTCTGTTCTATTCTCTTCTGTTCTATTCTGTTCTGTCCTATTCTCTTCTGTTCTCTTCTCTTCTGTGCTGTTCTATTCTCTTCTCTTCTCTTCTATTCTATTCTGTGCTGTTCTATTCTGTTCTGTTCTATTCTATTCTGTGCTGTTCTATTCTCTTCTGTTCTGTTCTATTCTATTCTGTGCTGTTCTATTCTCTTATGTTCTATTCTATTCTGTTCTATTCCATTCCATTCTGTTCTGTTCCATTCTATTCTGTTCTTTTCCATTCCATTCCATTCTATTCTACTCTATTGCATTCCAGTCATTCTATTCTGTTCCATTTCATTTCATTCTATTCGTATTCTGTTCCATTCGATTCTGTTCCTATTCCTATTCTATTCCATTCTGTTCTATTCTATTCTATTCTATTCCATTCCCTTCTATTCTATTCCATTTTATTCTATTCTATTCCATTCCATTCTATTTATTCCATTCTATTTCATTCTGTTCTACTCTATTCCTATTCTTTTCCTATTCTATTCTATTCATATTCTATTCCTATTCTATTCTAATGTTTCAGAGGACCAGGCAGCGGTGGCCATGCTGACGGAGCCTCTCTCGGGTCGTCGTGACCTCGTGGAAGGGCTGGACGCAGAAGCCATCTTCGACTACCTGTCCCAGCATGGCGTCCTGGACACCAGCACCCTGCAGACGCTGCGCAGCTCTCCGGCCGTCACGCAGCGCAACGCGGCGCTGCTCCAGCACGTGGAGAAGGAGGGTCACAACGCGGTGGCGCTGTTCATCAACGCGTTGCGTCAGTCGGGGCAGCTCCACCTGGCGAGCTCCTTGGACAACACGCGTCGGATCCAGCCTGTGTCTGAAGGAGGTGCGGGGTTTTACAATACTGTATTGTAGCGTGCTGGACTAGTTATAGCCTACGTTTCTGTCTGTCTGTGTCTCTCTCTCTCTGTCTCTGTCTGTCTGTCTGTCTCTGTCTCTCTCTCTTTCTCTGTCTGTCTGTCTGTCTGTCTCTCTCTCTCTCTCTCTCTCTCTCTCTCTCTCTCTCTCGGAGGTGGGGGGTTACAATACTATACTATAGTGTGCTGGACTAGTTATAGCCTACGTCTCTCTCTCTCTCTCTTTCTCTCTCTCTCTCTCTCTGTCTCTCTGTCTCTCTGTCTTCTTCTTCTTTCTTCTTTCCTTTGGTGCCCACGATCTTGAGGATGATCATTCCGGCACATAAAGGGGGGGGGGGGGGGGTGTTGTAGACACAGTCCATTCGTAAGCTCCGATCATTTCACTACTCTCATTGTCCGTAGACATTGCTGAAATCCGTTACCGAAAGGGCCACGTGGTGTCCAGAAACTCACTGTTGGGCGGAGGCTCGCGACACAAAAGCATCGACTGTTGCTGCCTCTACTGTTTCACTTGGAAGATGGTTCCAGTCCCTAACAGTCCTGGGTAGAAAAGAGCCACCTCTGTACTGAGTTCTGGTGGTGGTGAGGCAGAACTGCTGGTTGTGGGTCCGGCGCTGTCGTGGTGGGGGTGGGACTAGCTTGCTCCTGATAATTGGGCACTGGATTAGTCCATGGTGGATTTTAATAAATGAACCCCAGGCGTGTGGTTCTTCTTCGCTGCTCAAGAGATGGCCATCCCAGTTGGTCAATCAATCGGCTGACACTTGATGTGTTGTGATATCGGTTGAGCACGAAACGGGCGGCACGTCTCTGAACGGCCTCCAACTTGTCTATGCTCTTCTGTGTGTATGGATCCCATACTGATGATGCATATTGAAGAAGGGGTCTCACGAACGCCTTGTACGACTTCTCCTTGATGGAACTGGAGCTGATCTTTAAATTACGCCTGAGGAAACCCAGCATTTGGTTAGCTTTGTTTACCGTCTCGTTGATGTGGGTGTCCCATGTCATTTCACGATGTAGTGTGAACGCCCAGGTATTTGGCTTTGTGGACGGTGTCCAGATTGTGGTCGTGCAGGACGTAGGAGTGATCCAGGGGCTCCTGCTCCTGGTGACTGGCATAGACACGCACTTTGCAGGGTGAAACAGCATGTCCCAGCTCTTCTCCCATTCTGATAGGCGCTGGAGGTCTTGCTGTAGCTGGTCTTGTTGTACGCTGTTGACTACAACTCTGTACACCGCTGTGTCACCGCAAATAGTCTTACCAGTGCCGTCAGCTTGTCCGGAAGGTCGTTGATATAGGCCAGGAATAAACAAGGTCCCAACACGGAACCCTGAGGGACTCCTGACCTAACGCTGACATAGGAGGAGTGGTGACCGTCAACTACGACTGCTTGGCGTCGATTCTTAAGGAAGCTGTTGATCCATGTGAGAGTGGAGCCTTGTATACAATAGCGTTGGAGTTTGTGGATCAGCAGACTGTGGTTAACATGGTCAAAGGCCTTTGCGAAATCCATGATTAGGATGTCTGTCTGCTTCCCATTCTCCAAATTGGTGATTAGCTCCTCCACAAACTCCAGGAGTTGGCTCTCACATGATCGCCCCCGTCGAAAACCATGTTGGCTGTCGTTGAGAATGGCGAGAGCCTCGAGGTGTTGCATCACAGAGCTGACGACTATGTGTTCTATGAGCTTGCATACGATACACGTCAGGGAAACTGGCCTGTAGTTAGCAGGGTTGTATTGTTCACCCTTCTTGAAGATGGTGTAACTATGCACTCCTCCATCAGTTGGGACGATGCCTGAAGATAACGATGACTGGAAGATGGTGGTCAGCGCTGGTCTAATTCCTCCGCAAGCTCCCGTAACACTCTCGGGCTTATACCGTCAGGACCTCCTGCTTTGTGTGGGTTTAGGTTTTTCAAGAGTCTTTTCACTCCTTCACAGCTAATGGTGATGTTGTCCATAGCCGGCATATTTGTGTCAGTCATTCCAGTCTTGAGTTCAAATTCCTCAGCCGTGTACTCGTGACCATCCCCAAAGACTGATTGGAAGTGCTCGTTCAACAACTCTGCTTGTTCCTTCGGATCTGAAGTAAGGCGGCCATCTTTCTTGAGTGGGGCAACGCCGACGTTACTTGAATGCAGGTTCTTGATGTATGACCAGAACCTCTTGTTGCCTACCTGGTAGGTGGTCGCCTCTTCAGTGAAGACAGAGTTAAGGTATCTCCAGTAGCTTCGACGGATCTGCCGTTGAATGGTGCGCCGTAGGACCTTCACCTCCTCTCTCAACTCTGCAGATCCTGTTTTCTTCATCATGCGGTATTTTCTGTCCCGCCTGTTGATGAGCTGGCGTATGCCTGGTGTGATCCATGGTTGGCTGGTCTTAGTTCTGGCTGTCTTGTGTGGTATGAATTTCTGGATTGCAGGGAGTCCTTGAATGTCTTCCACAGCCCCTCTGCTGTATCGCATTTGTCTTGTAGGTCTGCACTCAGTTCTGTAGCAGCTGTCCTAAGACTATCCCAGTCCGCCTTGGCGTACAGGGGAATTTGGCGCCGTGTCTGCTTCTTTCTCCAAGAACTGGTGCTGATCTCACAGTATGGTATGGAGTGGTCGGAGAGGCCTAGTACGACTTCAACTCGAGGGATAAAGTCTGGACAGTTTGTCAGGAGCAAATCCAATGTGTTTAGCTCTGTGGTTGGTTCCTTGACAAGCTGCTCCAAACCATTATCATGTAGCATGTTGAGAGAATCATAATGCAGGCGAGGGTACGATGACTTTGGTTTCAGTGTTGTTGTGGTCCAGTCCCAGTCTGGGAAGTTGAAGTCTCCGCCAATAAGCAGAAGCGAGTTCCGTATGCAGGTAGCCCTCTGGAGTGACGTGCCAAGGTGCCTCAAACTAGGTTCATTGCCGTCATCGGGTCTGTAGAACGCACCAACATACAGTGCTCGCCTGCCTCGCAGTCTAATGCGTATCCAGAGGAGTTCGCAGTTGTCAACCTCCAATTCCGGGGCCGCAAAGCTGTCAATATTGCTTCGAACAGCAATCAGAACACTACCTCCCCCACGATCTCTGTCTCTCCTGTAGACTTTGTACAAGTTAGGGAAGATCTCTGCTGTTGCCACAGTCGAATCCAACCAAGTTTC
>JAPXFY010000032.1:35095742-35150742 GCA_030674185.1 Monoplex corrugatus | reverse complement strand
GACAAACCAACTTACAGACCAGACACAGACAAACCAACTTACAGACCAAGACACAGACAAACCAACTTACAGACCAGACACAGACAAACCAACTTACAGACCAGAAACAGACAAACCAACTTACAGAAACAACAAGAAACAGACAAAACCAACTTACAGACCAGAAAACAGACAAACCAACTTACAGACCAGACACAGACAAACAAACACAGACAATTACAGACCAGACAACAGACAAACCAACTTACAGACAAGAACAACAGACAAACCAAACTACAGACCAATACAGAACAAACAAACATTACAGACCAAGAAACAGACAAACCAACTTACAGACCAGAAACAGACAAACCAACTTACAGACCTAGAACAGACAAACCAACTTACAGACCTAGAAACAGACAAACCAACTTACAGACCAGACACAGACAAACCAACTTACAGACCTAGAACAGACAAACCAACTTACAGACCTAGAAACAGACAAACCAACTTACAGACCTAGAAACAGACAAACCAACTTACAGACAAGAACACAGACAAACCAACTACAGACCAACACAGACAAACCAACTTACAGACCTAGACACAGACAAACCAACTTACAGACCAGAACAGACAAACCAACTTACAGACCTAGAAACAGACAAACCAACTTACAGACCAAGAACAGACAAACCAACTTACAGACCAAGACACAGACAAACCAACTTACAGACCAAGACACAGACAAACCAACTTACAGACCAAGACACAGACAAAACCAACTTAACAGACAAGAAAATAAGACAAACCAAACTTACAGACCAAGAAACAGACAAACCAACTTACAGACCAAGAACACAGACAAAACCAACTTACAGACTAAGACAAGACAAACCAACTTACAGACTAGACACAAGACAAACCAAACAACTTACAGACAAACAAACACAGACACAAACCAACTTACAGACCAAGAACAGACAAACCAACTTACAGACCAAGAAACAGACAAACCAACTTA
This sequence comes from Monoplex corrugatus, assembly GCA_030674185.1. NCBI lineage: Eukaryota > Metazoa > Mollusca > Gastropoda > Littorinimorpha > Ranellidae > Monoplex > Monoplex corrugatus. The sequence continues at coordinate 35,149,736 of JAPXFY010000032.1, read as the reverse complement.
CAGACCAGAAACAATACAGACACAAACACAACCATACAACAGACAAAAACCAACTTACAGACCAAGAAACAGACAAACCAACTTACAGACCAAGACACAGACAAACCAACTTACAGACCAGAAACAGACAAACAACAACTTAACAGACCAAAACAGACAAACCAACTTACAGACCAGAAACAGACAAACCAACTTACAGACCTAGAAACAGACAAACCAACTTACAGACCAAGAACACAGACAAACCAACTTACAGACCTAGACACAGACAAAACCAACTTACAGACCAACACACAGACAAACAAACTTACAGACCAAGACACAGACAAACAACTTACAGACCTAGACACAGACAAACCAACTTACAGACCAAGACACAGACAAAACCAACTACAGACAACAACTAAGACACAGACAAACCAACTTACAGACCAAGACACAGACAAACCAACTTACAGAACCAGAAACAAGACAAACCAACTTACAGACCAAGAACAGACAAACCAACTTACAGACCAATACAGACCAAGAACAGACAAACCAACTTAAGACCAAGAAAACAGACAAACCAACTTACAGACCAGAACAGACAAACCAACTTACAGACCAAGAACAGACAAACAACTTACAGACCAGAAACAGACAAACCAACTTACAGACTAGAACAGACAAACCAACTTACAGACCAAGAAACAGACAAACCAACTTACAGACAAGAACAGCAAACCAACTTACAGACAGACACAGACAAACCAACTTACAGACCAGAACAGACAAACAACTTACAGACAGAACAGACAAACCAACTTACAGACTAGAAACAGACAAACCAACTTACAGACCAGAACAACAACAACTTACAGACCAGAACAGACAAACCAACTTACAGACAGAACAGACAAACCACTTACAGACAGCAGACAAACCAACTACAGACCAAGAACAGACAAACCAACTTACAGACCAGAAACAGACAAACAACTTAAGACCAGAACAGACAAACCAACTTACAGACCAAGAACAGACAAACCAACTTACAGACAGAAACAGACAAACAACTTACAGACCAAGAAACAGACAAACCAACTTACAGACCAGACACAGACAAACCAACTTACAGACAGAACAGACAAACCAACTTACAGACCAGAAACAGACAAACCAACTTACAGACCAAGAACAGACAAACAACTTACAGACCTAGAAACAGACAAACCAACTTACAGACCAGAAACAGACAAACCAACTTACAGACTAGAAACAGACAAACCAACTTACAGACCAAGAACAGACAAACCAACTTACAGACAGAACAGACAAACAACTTACAGACCAAGAACAGACAAACCAACTTACAGACCTAGAAACAGACAACCAACTTACAGACCAAGAACAGACAAACCAACTACGACCAGAAACAGACAAACCAACTTACAGACCAAGAAACAGACAAACCAACTTACAGACCAAGAACAGACAAACCAACTTACAGACCAGAACAGACAAACCAACTTACAGACAGAAACAGACAAACCAACTTACAGACCAGAACAGACAAACAACTTACAGACAGAACAGACAAACCAACTTACAGACCAGAAACAGACAAACCAATTACAGACCTAGAAACAGACAACCAACTTACAGACAGAAACAGACAAACAACTTACAGACCAGAAACAGACAAACCAACTTACAGACCAAGAACAGACAAACCAACTTACAGACAGAAACAGACAAACCAACTTACAGACCAAGAACAGACAAACCAACTTACAGACTAGAACAGACAAACCAACTTACAGACCAAAACAGACAAACAACTTACAGACAGAACAGACAAACCAACTTACAGACCAGAACAGACAAACCAACTTACAGACCAGAAACAGACAACAACTTAGACAGAACCGACAGACAACCAATTACAGACCAAACCATTACGACCAGAAACAGACAACCAACTTCAAACTTAGCAGAAGACAAACCATAAGACAAACAGACAAACAACTTACACGACACACAAACCGAAAACCAACCAGACCAAACAGACAACACTTACGACAGACAGAAACAAGACAAACCAACTTACAGACCTAGAAAACAGACAAAACAACTTAACAGACCAGAAAAACAGACAAAACAACAAACCTTACAGATGAAACAGAACCCTACAGACAGAACAGACAAACCAACTTACAGACTAGAAAAACCACCAGACAACAACCAACTTACAGACCAAAGAAACAGACAAACCAAACTTACAGACCTAGAAACAGACAAACCAACTTACTACAGAAAAACTAGACAACAGACAAACCAACTTACAGACAACAGAAAAAACAGACAAACAGACAACATTACAGACCAAAAGAACAACAGACAAAACCAACTTACAGACCAGAAACACAGACAAACAAACTTACAGACCTAGACAACAAGACAAACCCAACTTACAGACCAGAACAGACAAACCAACTTACAGACAGAAACAGACAAACCAACTACAGACCAAGACAAAAAGACAAACCAACTTACAGACCAGACACAGACAAACACTACAGACAGAAAATCACAGACAACAAAGAAACAGAAAACATAAACCTTAAAGAGAAACAACTAGCAAACAACCAATACAGACAGATACGACAAACAACAACAGCTCAACACTTCAGTCACAACAAATTCAGATAGGAGTAAAATAAGCAGAACAAAACATGTAAAGACATCAGAACTACACAACAAACGGCTCAACATAGTTGTGGTGTGTGGATGATGGAGCGCGTAGTCTGTGGTAACCATGGGTACGTGTGTGTGTTTGAGCGAGTCTGTGGATGGGCTCTTGACATGTCTTATGTCTGTTTCAGATTATTTGGAGAAACAACGGCATAAAGGTACTGTACTTGTGTGTTCTCTTCGTGTTTGTTGTCTTGTGTGGTGTGTGTGTGTCATGTGTGTGTGTGTGTGTGTGTGTGTGTGGTGTGTGTGTGTGTTGTGTGTGTTGTGTGGTGTGTGTGTGTGTGTGTGTGTGTGTGTGTGTGTTTCCCAAGCATTTCTTTAACAGTTCTCTTTCTCTCGTTCTGTTGTTTGTTTCTTTACTTCTTTCTTTGGTGATAGTGTTAGTGTGATGTGTGTGTGTGTGTGTGTGTGTGTGTGTGTGTGTTTGTGTGTGTATGTGTGTGTCTGTGTGTGTACTGTGTGTGTGTTGGCTTTTCAGTGCGTGTGTTGTGTTGCTGTGTTGTGTGTCTGCATTTGTTGTCTGTCTGTGTGTGATGTTGTGCTTTATGTGTTGTGTTAATGTGTGGTGTGTTGTGTGTGTGTGATGTGTGTGTGCGTGGTGTGTGTGTGTGTGTGTGTGTGTATGGTGAGGCGTGCGGTGTGTGGAGTGGAAGTGTGAGGTGGCAACTGTGATGTTTATTGTTTTGTTCATGTCAGTTGGTGTAGTGGGTGTTTTTGGGGCACGTATGTATGCAGCAGTGTCACTGTGTGTGTGTGTGTGTGTGTGTGTGTGTGTGTGTTTTCCCAAGCATTTCTTTTTCAGTTCTCTTTCTCTCGTTCTGTTGTTTGTTTCTTTACTTCTTTCTTTGGTGATAGTGTTAGTGTGTGTGTGTATGTGGTGTGTGTGTGTGTGTGTGTGTGTGTGTGTGTGTGTGTGTGTGTGTATGTGTGTGTGTTCCCAGGCATCTCTTTCAGTCGTCTTTCTCTCCGTCTCTGTTGTTTGTTTCTGCAATTTGTCTGTCTGTCTGTCTGTGCATGTTTGCATATATATGTGTCTGTTTAAATGTGTGCGTGTGTGTGTGTGTGTGTGTGTGCGTGCGTGCGTGTGTGTGTGTGTGTGTGTGTGTGTATGCGTGAGAGCGTGCGCAGGGGGGGAGGGAAGAGGTGAGGAGGCAACATGTATGTCTTTATTGTTCTTGTTCATGTCAGTAATGGTGTAGTGGGCTGAATTATTCGGGGCACAACGTATTATAGAGTAATTGGCAGCAGCAACAGAAGAAGTAGCGGTTTTGGTTGTTGTTGCTGGTGTTTTTGCTCCGTCAGAAAAAGTAGCAGTTTTGGTTGTTGTTGCTGCTGTTTTTTGTTTCGTCCTCTAAGCCACTCCAGTGGCCACGGAATATGGGACAATTTTTCACATTGCTAAGATGATGCTGATGGGGATGATGATGATGATGATGCTACGGAGCTCCGCTCTGGATTCAGACCGCGCGTCAGGGCTGTATTCTGTGTGTGTGCTTCTTTTCACAGTATATGCTGGTGTCAACCAGGCTCGAGAGATACAGTCATCTGTGGTATTGGTCAGGAGATTTGAGCAACAGCCTCATCCGTGTTAGTGATGAGTTTCAGTTTCTCAAGATGACGTCTCCGCACTCGGAATGAAGTGCATATGCACTAATGTCACAGGTGCCATGCGATGAAGAAGATCCAGAAAGATTATGGGATAAGCCTTAAGCCTGCACATAAACCCATGATCTGGCCAGGTCCTGAGAAATGGGGGCTCGTCCAGGATTTGAACCCGATGAGACTCTATGGTGTGATTCCTGTCTTCCCAATGAGCCCATATCTCACTCAACTCTGGGCAGGAGCTGGTTGAAGCCGAAAATTCCCACAGTGATTTTGATAAGACTGAAGGGATTTGAACCCCCAACCTTCCGGTCACTAGTCCATTACGTTAACCACTGCACCATGGTCGCTGGTAGAGTAGTACTAGTAGCAGTTGTAATGAAAATTTCAGAGAAATTGCAAATTCACTGTTTTCATTCTGTACTAACAGGAGGGTTGATTTTCAAAGCAATTCTTATTTTGTGCAGGGGAGGTGACCATCATCATCAAAGTTCACGCTCTGCTGATTGTGGTTCCTGAGCGGGACTCGGAAGGGGACGTAATCGATGACAGCATGTTGGCCTCTCCCAACAGAAGCGGCATCCACCAGTCATACGATAACATGCTGATGATGGACGACGACCCTCCCAACTGTGTCACAGACGCTACAGACGACGAGGACGATTCCGCCCGGAAAAAATCCTTCTTCTGCTTCTGCTTTCCCTCCAGAGCCAAAAAGCTCAAAGGGAAAGAAAAGAAATACATGGAACAGTACGAGATGAAGCCCAGAAGCAGCAGCAAGTCCAGGAACAGCGACGGCGCTCAGAAAGACAAAAACGGTGCTAAGTCAGGCAGGTCTTCTTCGGCGAGCACGCCTCAGCATTCTTCCAGTCGACAGACCGAACCGCCAGACATCCTCTTCAGCGGGGACAGTCGCAGGAACAGCGGCAGCCCGAAGAAAGAGTGGAACGTAGACCAGGTCGACCAGAAGAACGGCATCAACGAACGGAGAGCGGGGTCCGGAGACGTCCACCACGACAAGGAGAACGCGGACCCGGTCATCATGGAGTACAACAAGCAGATGGAGCTCATCCGCCTCAAGGCCCAGAAACAGCGAGACAGGACCCGCACCACCTCGCAGTCCTCCGCCATCGTCATGTGCGAAAAGTGGAAGTCCGGGGGCCAGTACTTCCGCAAGAAGCTGACGATGTTGTGCGAGCAGTTCGAGTTCGACCTGCAGACCTACATCATCAAGTATATCGAGCAGGACCGCGGCACGCTTGTTCTGTCAGTGTGGACGGACCATCACGCCATGTTTGTGTCCAGCATCTGCATGACGAGGGAACAGGTGCGGCAGCTGCACAAGGACTACACCAGCGGGGCTCTGAGGGAGCGCTTTGACGCCTTACTACGGACCAACCAGTGTCTTCAGAAGCTGGACATTAAAGACATGGACCTACGCATCGTCATTGACGAGAGTCAGTTTCAGCAAGCGTTGAGAGAGCTGGCATGATATAGTGTGTATGTGTGTGTGTTTTTGTCTGGGGGGGGGGGGGGGGTTGCGTGTGTGTGTTTGGAGGTGTTGTGTGTGTGCGTTTGTGTGTGTTTGTGGGTTTTGTGTATGTATGCGTGCACATGCGCGTGTTTATGTATTTTTCTACGTGGCTGTGTGCGTACGTGCGAGAGAGAGAGAGCGAAAGAGAGTGTGTGTGTGTGTGTGTGCACGCACGTGCACGCGTGTTTTAAAGGTCGAAATATCTGTTCATAGGACTGAGCAGGAGTGTTTTACTACTGCGGTGAAATGTGAAGGAATGTTACATACTGTAGAATGCTTGAGCGTGTGGTAGCGATCTACAGTAGTGCTGAAGTATCGTTAGTGCTGCTGTGCAGTAGTTCTGGAACATTTGGGAGTGTGCAAAAAGAGCACTGGAGTATTCGGAGGTGCTCTACCAAGTTCTGAAGTGTTTGGGAGTGTTGTGAAGATTGTACAGGTGTGGTGGAACATAACAGGTGTTTAGGTGTCATTTTGAGACCTGTGTTTCCTAGACAGGATTCTGTGTATAACTGAATTGGTGCACTTAATTCGGACCTGCAGTGTGTTTTCTATTGGATTTTGGAAATCAGAGCTTGTTTGAACTGTGTGTATATTCTGTGAGAAAAAAATGTACAGCTCTTTTGTACACAGATGTATTTATGTACAGCTGTACATTTCAGTTTTGTCTTCCTGTTTGTCCCTGTGTCTGTTCATTTTGTGTATTGCATTGTCTGCCTGTCTGTGTGTGTGTGCACATGTCTCTGCCTTGCTTTCATTGTCTTCGTCTTCTCACAAACTCAGACATACATACACACGCACACACACGCACGCACGCACGCACACACACACACACACACACACACACACACACACACAACACAACACACACACAACACACACACACACACACACACACACACACACACACACACACACACACACACACAAAACACAAAACACGAAACACAAAACAGATGTATGTGAACTGTTTGTGCTTTACAATTGCCATAAATCTGATATTTTTAAAAACGACCCAATATATGCTACATTGCTACATTAAAAAATTATATATAAACTGACCATGCCTTTATGTCTCTGAAAACGTTGTGGATTTGGCAAAAAACATATGTGACTTATTGCCGAACTGACTACGATGATAAACCAGCGTTCAGTGGAAATGTCATTTTGAAGACTTATGTAATATATATATATATATATATATATATATATATATATATATATATATATATATATACATATATAATGTATGTATGTATACACACATATATATATATATATATATATATATATATATATATATATATATATATATATATATATGCAGAACTTTGACAATTTTCTTCTGTAACATTCATCCTTATACTTCACATCAGGTTGGTGCGAGGGGTGAGAGAGGGTTATGATAAGGGAAGTAAGCGACATTTTGGAACAAACATGTGTAAGAGGAATTCAGCATGCTTGGACAGTTCCATACATGCTCCACCTCAGTCTCAGTTTATCCAACAGACTCCTTAAGCCTGCGAAGAACTTTCAGGTGTTGGCAAGGTCCTGACACTGAGAGTGTAAAGGGACATGTGGAATGAAAAATTATACACACAATTTACTTGGCATTCCTGGCCCGCGTGCATGTCTCTCCTTCACGCCTTCAATTCCTCTCCTCCTCTGCTCCTCCAGACCTCACTTGATCCGCCACCATGAGTACCGCTCTCTCTATCGATTCATCACTGTTTACCATTTCTCAGCTCACAATCGTTTCCCAAGAACTCTCCTGCCCCCGGAAGTCCTATTTTTCGTCTTTTTATATAAAACTTGACGATATCATATAATCACTATATTATATATCAGTTTATGGTTAACATCACCAAAGTGATTGGAAGCATTCAGATGGGCAGTGAACAAGACGACTTTAGATGTTGCAGGGGCAGGATTGAACTCGAGACGTGGGATGTTGAGCCCGTGGCTCTGTCAAAAGTGCCAGCCATTTCATGTCAGAAAAAAAAGAAAAAGCAAAAAGGCAGCCCATGTCAAACCTAGACCCCAACAGTATGAGCATAGTGCTCTACTCAATAGGGCTAAAGGGACCAAAAACTTTGTGCTCTACTTCAGGATCAAACCCCTGCCCCTTAGCTGTTTCAGCTTGGTATTCGAACCAACTTAACTAATGGGGCCTTTAACCCTTCGACTCCCGCGTCCTATTCACCAACACAACAGCAAAAACTTAAACCCTTTGATTCCCTCACCCTGTCCTCAGGAAGTTGTTGGATAGGGTGAGGAAATCAAAGGGTTAAGTTTTTTGCTTTGCTGGCAAAGAAGGATGCGTGGTACTCGAACCAGCTTAGCTAACGGGGCCTTTAACCCTTTGACTCCCGCATCTTATTCACCAACAGCAAAAGCTTAACCCTTTGATTCCCTCACCCTACCCATCAGGAAGCTGATGGACAGGGTGAGGGAATCAAAGGGTTAGGTTTTTTGCTTTGCTCACATGTTTGACAAAGAAGGATGCATGGTACTCGAGCCAACTTAGCTAACAGGGACTTTAACCCTTCGACTCTTGCATCCTATTCACCAACAGAAAAAATTAACCCTTCGATTCCTTCACCCTATCCACCAGCTTCCTGTGGATAGGGTGAGGGAATCAAAGGGTTAAATTTTTTGCTTTGCTCGCAAGCTTGACAAAGAAGGATGCATGGTACTCGATCTAATTTAGCTGACGGGGCCTTTAACCCTTCAACTCCCGCATTCTATTCACCAACAGGAAAAACTTGACCCTTTGATTCCCTCACCATACCCATTACGTTTTTTGCTTTGTTCACATGGTTCACAAAGAAGGATGCTAGTGCATAGGGTGCGGGAGTCAAAAGATTAATTAAACTGTGGCCCGCCTTGGAATCGAACCCACCACCCTTTGTTTTATCTACATGGTGCCCTAACCAAGTCAGCTAACTGGTCAGCTGGAAGGTGGTAAAGAAAGGGAAGGAAGGAAGAAAGAAGAAGAGGGGTTGCGCCCCTTGATGGTCAGTATCGTCATGTCATCAGTCCAACATTTCATTTGCTCGTAATATATCTGCATATTCATAATTCTTCATAATTAGCATGTCTGTCGCCAACACATTGTGACAGTGGTATGCATTAATGGGAGTGTGATATGATGATGGGTGCCTCTTCTCTTCTTCTTCTTCTTTTTCTTTTTCTTCTTCTTCCTTCTTCCTCTTCTCCTCATTCCTTCTTCTTCTTCTTCTTTTTCTTGTTTTTCTTCTTCTTTTTCTTTTTCTACTTCTTCTTTTCTTTACTTCTCTCTCTTCTTACTACTTCTTCTTCTACTTCTTCTTCTACTTTTTCTTTCTTTTTCTTCTTTCTTCTTTTCTTCTTGCTTCTTCTTCTTCTTTTCTGCTTTTCCTTCTTTTTTCTTTCTTTCTTTTTCTTCTTCTTCTTCTTTTTCCTTCTTCTTCTTCTTCTCTTTTCTGCTTCTTCTTCTTCTTTCTTTCTTTCTTTTTCATCTTCCTTCTTCTTCTACTACTTCTCTTCTCTTTGCCCACTGTCTGCATGGTTTCTTCTTCTTCTTCTTCTTCTTCTTCTTCTTCTTCTTCTTCTTTTCTTCTTCTTCTTCTTCTTATCTCTCTTCTTCTTCTTTTTTCTTCTTCTTCTTCTTCTTCTTCTTCTTCTTCTTCTTCTTCTTCTTTTCTTCCTTTTCTTCTTCTTCTTCTTCTTCTTCTTCTTCTTCTTCTTCTTCTTCTTCTTCTTCTTCTGTCTTCTTCCTTCTTCTTTACTTCTTCTTCCTCTACTTCTTCTATCTCTTCTTCTTCTTCTTCTTCTTCCTCCTCATTCTTCTTCTTCTTCTTCTTTCTTCTTCTTCTGCCTCTTCTTCTTCTTTTCTCTTCTTCTTTTTCTTCTTTTTCTTTCTTCTTCTTCTTCTTGTTTTTCTTCCTTCTTTTTCTTCTTCTTCTTCTTCTTGACTTCTTCTTCTTCTTCTACTTCTTCTTCTTCTACTTCTTCTATCTCTTCTTCTTCTTCTTCTTCTTCTCTCTTCTTCTTCTTCTTCTTCTTCTTCTTCTTCTTCTGCCTCTTCTTCTTCTTTTCTCTTCTTCTTTTTCTTCTTCTTCTTCTTTCTTCTTCTTCCTTCTTTTTTTCTTCCTTCTTTTTCTTCTTCTTCTTTGACATCTTCTACTTCTCCTTCTTCTTTCTTCTTCCTTCTTCTTCTTCTTCTTCTTCTTCTTCTTCTTCTTCTTCTTCCTCCTCATTCTTCTTCTTCTTCTTCTTCTTCTTGTTCTGCCTCTTCTTCTTCTTTTCTCTTCTTCTTCTTCTTCCTTCTTCTTCTCTTTCTTCTTCTTCTTCTTCTTCTTCTTTCTTCTTCTTCTTCTTCTTCTTCTTCTTCTTCTTCTTCTTCTTCTTCTTCTTCTCCTCTCCTCTCCTCCTCCTCCTCCTCTCTCCTCCTCCTTCCTCCTCCTCCTCCTCCTCCTCTCCTCCTCCTTCTTCTTCTTCTTCTTCTTCTTCTTTCTTCTTCTTCTCTTCTTTCTTCTTCTTCTTCTTCTTCTTCTTCTTCTTATTCTTCTTCTTCTTCTTCTTCTCACTTCTTTCTTCTTCTTCTTCTTCTTCTTCTTCTTATTCTCTTCTTCTTCTTCTTCTCACTTCTTTCTTCTTCTTCTTCTTCTTATTGTGTGTTTTGAAACAGTTATAGCCCTGATATGGCTCTGTGCAGTTGGCTGGGCTTTAAACAAAAATAAACAGTAACAGTAACTTGCCCCATCTTGATGAAAAACATCGCTAGTTGGTCCCAGACTGCTTGTTTGTACAGGCAGACCTGGCTCATTTCGCAGCTAACCTCCATATCCGACGGCCATCCACTCCTTGCAACCTGCTGGAAGGGACAAGAGTGGCAGAATGGTTAAGACGTTCACCTGCCAATAACTAAATTCGAGGTTCCAGGGTTTGCTCCCCATAGATGCCTTGACTTTTCTCCTCAGTTTGACCAGAAAATCGAACTGAACATCTAGTCCTTCAGAAAGGGCGAAAAAACGAGTCGGACCCATGTGCCTTCTTGCTGCACTATCATGCTAAAGATCTCACAGCAGTTGAAAATCACAAAGAGCAGGGCATTGCCTGATGCCTTGGTAAAAACATTGAGAGATAAGTTGATTTCCCAGGTCATAACCCTTGAAAACCAATCAGCCTTCTTACCTTTCTGAAGTCTTGGTACAAAATGTGAATATGAATTCGAAGCAGGGGAGAGGGGATGGGGGCTGCCCTCGTGGTGCTGACCCCAGGAAAAAAGTTGAAGTCCTGTCATCTCGCTCCCGTACAACCTTAGTGTTATGGAACTATTTAGGTAGGACCTCTTGGGTCTATGTGCAGGCTTATGGCTTGTGCAGTGATCATTTTAGATTTTCTCCATCACATGACACCGGTGACGTTAGTGCTCATGGAATTCATTCCGAGTGCAGAGACGTCATCTTGAGAAACTGAAACTGAAACTGAAACTGCTGGGTTGGAGGACGGTCACCCAACTACCAAGAGATGATGGGTGCTGAATTATGTACTGTGGCTTGATAGTGCTGTCTTAATGGCTTGATAGTGCTGTCTTTACTCACTCACATCTTCCTTTGCCATGATACATACACTATACAGAACTGCCCATTTGTAGCCAGAAAATATCATGACTGTATGACTGTTATTATTATTCTACATTGCATTTGCCTTGACATTTTTGCCTTGGTTGCATCTCAGCATGTTTCACTTTCATGTTTTTTGCTTTGTCAGAAAGCAGCAGGTAAATGGTTCTGAAATATATGATAAATCGATTTTGTATGTACAAAATAAATGTCTTTTTCTATACAGGTAGTTGTGATGTTAACACAGAGTGGGTCGTTTTAATGCAATGCTTTTATGGGACCTTCCCTCTGCTGTTGTGCTTGCTTGCCTGCTACTGCTAGCAGTGTTGTCTAGAAACTGGAAAGTCACTGTGATGGTTGTCTGTTTTTCTCATTGTCATCAGTATTATCATCATATGATATAAACAGTAAGCCTGGAAACAAGAGGACATTATTTACCGTGTAAATAGTATGAATAAGGGGACACCATGCTTGAGCAAACTGAAATACAGCTCTGGAAGATGGTTAGGGTATGTATGGGTTAAACTGAGATTTTAGGTACAACTTGTTCTTTGGTCGTTCTTCAAGTATATGATACGATTCAGTGTGAAATTACGCACAGAAATACAGACACACACACACACACACACACACACAGACACACACATACACACACACACTCACTCACACACACACACACACACACACACACACACACACACACACACACACACACACACACACACACACACACACACACACACATACACACACACACACACACACATACACGCACACAGCATTCAAATTGACAAATTATGGCAATACAGGATATCCCAGTATTTCAGACATCATTTTAGAGCATATGAGATCCACTTTACAGCATAATACCTACTAATTGAAAACAACCCAATCAAAATTCACAAAAAAGCATTTTTGTTCCTGTTGTGGTGGTGGTTATTAATATTAAGTATTTACAATAGTAGGCTAAATGTTTTAAAACTTTCTTCTCTGTTCTCTGAAGAAAAGGATTACTTGTGAGTGACATTTCAATTGGTCATATTTCCTATGGTTTGTTGTCCTACAGATTTCATGTATATATCAGAACAAAGGAAACTTCATGGCCTTATACATAATACCAATGATATGATATCTGCAAATATTGATTTATATCCTTCTCTGTGAGAACAAGTCACTGTCAGCTGTAGTGTTTAGCATTTGACCAACAAGAAACTATTTACACTGTAACAATGACAATGCAATAACAATAATGATAATGATTGTTATAATGATAAAAGCAATGATGATGATGATGGTGATATTAAGTTGGTAAGTAATAAGAATCTGCCATATAAAACATCTTTATTATTATAATCGTCGTCATTATAATAATCATCATCACCATCAGCATTGTCAGAGTCATCATCATTGTAATCATCATCATCATTTTCATCATCGTCATCATTATCGTCATCGTCATCAGCGACAGTATTACTAGATGAGCCAATCCTGTCACTACCATTTATATAGTATTTCCATTCACATTGTACTAGACTGTCAATCAAGTTTTATTATCTGTCAGAACGATATATCTCCCTTCTGTCGTCTTTTTGTGATATTCCATTCTTGCTAGTAAGCCTCAAAATACTAACTATGCCATAATTATTGCTCAGCAAATAATGATTATCAACATCAGCTATAGTTGAAATGGGATATGTGTTGTTTTGTTTGCTAATCATTCTATCTTTTAAAAAAAAGAATGCCAGAAAAATTATATATTTTATGCCATAATTATTGCTCAGTAAATAATGATTATCATCAGCTATATTTGAATTAGGGCATGTGTTGTTTTGTTGGCTTATCATTCTGTATTTAAAAAAAGATGGTTAGAAAAATTATTCAGATTGATGTGGAGTGTGTATATGTCAATGTCTATAATACATGTACACACACATATAGGCATACATGCACATAGAGAGAGATACACATGCACACAGACACATACAGGCACACGCACACACACGCACGCGCACACATACACACACACACACAACACACACACACAACACACACACACACACACGCACACATATATACACATACACACACACACACACACACACACACACTCACACACACACACTCATACACAGAGGTAATGAATACATTTCCTGTAGTATTTCTGTAGTGTTAACCCTATCTATAGCTCAAGGCTTTTATTCTTACCTGATGTAGATGATCATTGTAGACATTTATGTATGTGATACTCCCATGGTACTATGGTTTGTTAGAAGGTGCCTGCAGGCCTGGAACCTCTGACGTCAGATCTCTAGGATTTCTGTAGAGGTTAGCCGCCTGCAGGCCTGATACCTCTGATTTCAGACCTCTAGGATTTGTGAAGGGTTTACCCTATCCTTAGCTCAAGGCTTTCCTTCTTGTCTGATATAGATAATCATTGTAGACATTTATTATGTGATACTGCCATGTACCTTGGATTCTCAGAAGACATCTGCAGGCCTGGTACCTCTGACTTCAGATCTCTAGGCTTTCTGTAGGAATTACCTATCTTTAGTTCATGGTTTTTATTCATCCTTGTCTGATGTAGATGATCAGTGTAGACATTCATGTGATACTGTCATGGTACTATGGATTGTTAGAAGACGCCTGCAGGCCTGGTGGTACCTCTGACTTCAGATCTCTAGGATTTCTGTAGAGTTTACTACCCTGTCCCTAGCTCAGGGGTTTCCTTCGTGTCTGATGTAGATAATCGGTGTAGACATTCATGTGATACTGCCGTGGATTGTTAGAAGGCGCCTGCAGGCCTGGTACCTCTGACTTCAGACCTCTGGGATTTCTGTAAGAGTTACCTATCCTTAGTTCATGGTTTTTAGTCATCCTTGTCTGATGTAGATGATCATTGTAGACATTCATGTGATACTGCCATGGTACTATGGATTGTTAGAAGGCGCCTGCAGGCCTGGTGGTACCTCTGACTTCAGATCTCTAGGATTTCTGTAGAGGTTAGCCCACTCCTTAGCTCATGACCACTGCCATGGTACCTTGGATTGTTAGAAGGTGCCTGCAGGCCTGGTACCTCTGAATTCAAATCTCTAGGATTTCTGTAGGATTTACCGTCCTTAGCTCAAGGCTTCATTCTTGTCTGATGTAGATGATCATTGTAGACATTTATGTGATACCACCATGGTACCTCGGATTGTTAGAAGGCGCCTGCAGGCCTGGTACTTCTTGACTTCAGATCTCTAGAATTTCTGTAGAGGTTAGCCCACTCCTTAGCTCAAGGACACTGCCATGGTACCTTGGATTGTAAGAGGGCGCCTGCAGGCCTGGTACCTCTCAAGGATTTCTGTAGGGGTTCGCCTGATCCTTTGCTCAAGGCCAAAAGATCTATCCTGTGAAGGTATGGCACTAAAGCTTTAGGCAGACTTCGTCAGTCTGACGTCTCTGTCACTGGGTGTGTGGGGATTTCTTTATGTTAAACTGAGAGATATATTTAAAATGAACACTTGGTTCCTTATCACAGATTGATGTCCATCAAATCAACAACATCCTTGATATGTAGTAATATCGATTGAATATAAAATTGATGTGTATATTTTTAGATGAACAAGCATTATTATAAAATAAACATTTTCTATCCAAACATGTCTTGAAAGTCATGTGCATATGAAGTAAGTATTGTGTGAGTTTACATGTATTTCAGTTGTGGAGTATGAAAACATGGACAAAAGATATTGATAGACTAATAGTACAATATATCTGATGTATTTTTTTACATCATGTCTAGCCATCATATCTGAATGTGACAATGACAGCGATACTTTTATTTTCCAATGGTAACATTTATTAGCTAAAAGCCATTTTGTCAAACTTGCCGATCATTTGAACATTTTGTTACAGTAGTAATTTTTACTGTCGAATCCCATTGACTTACTCAGCTTATCCATCCTCTTTAAAACCATTTGTCTCCCTCACCCTATCCACCCGCTTACTCCTGTAGGAAGGAAGCTGGTGGATAGGATGAGGGAATAAAAGAGTAAGCAGCGGTTGGAGTTTTCCTCGTATCCCTGGATTTTCAGAGCAGAAAGACACAGTTTCCTTGAATTACATGGGCGTTTTCCTCGGAAAATCCATATCCAGCTTCGTTTTGTGGTGGGTTTTTTTTTTTCCAAAGTAGAGTAAGTATATTGAGTAGAATGATTTGTGATTTCATCTGTACATGTATAGACATTGCTTAGTGCAGAAATTACATTTTGTAAGCACTCTAAATGTTTGATTTGATGCTTGAAAATGTGCCAGATTGCAGATTTTAATTTCCTAAAAACATTTTCTGAGCAGGGGCCCCCGTGGGGATGCTGGGGGCTGTTTCGTATAGATGGTATCTTCACCTTCGGGAAATTAAGTGTATGAAATTTCCCATTTTCTGTCACTCTCCTTGTTTCTGTCTGGCTCCTTTGCTTTTTGTCATTTCTTCCCGCCATCTTTGAGTTAGCATTTTCATCAAAAGAAAACTATATTAATGAACAAAAAAAAAAACCTGTTCTGAATCTGCAAGGTATTTTTTCATGTCATGTTCATCAAAGCAAAACAAAACCAAAAAAATAAAATATAATAATAAATAAATGCGTAAAAACCTGTGCTGATACTGCAAGGTTGTTGGCAACCTTTAATTCAGGGCCCCAAAACTGAACATTCTCTTTATCATTGTATTCAGCATATTCATGTTGGATTTAGGGGGGGGGGGGGGGGGGGGGGGTGCTGTTGGCAAAAAAATCATTAAAATTCCAAGTTCCCAAGTTGTATCCAGCCATGCAAGGTTTGTCTGTCACAGGGATGACTAAGACTGAGAATCTGTTGTGGATGGAACAAATCAGAAATAAACCCAAAACAGTTAGCTACCCCCAACCTCCAGCCTCCGTTCTAGTTACAAGTTCAAGTTCATATTCATAGGCCATGATTAACCCTTTGACTCCCGCACCCTCTACCAGCATCCTGCATTGTCAACTACGATAGCCAAGCAAAAACTTAACCTTTTGACTCCATCACCCTATCCACCAGCTTCCAGCAGGAAGCTGGTGGATAGGGTGATGGAGTCAAAGGGTTAAGTTTTTGCAGTTGGTGGACAGAGTACAGGAGTCAAAGGGTTAAGAGACTTCATAAAGAATACATGTATGATATGAAAAATATTTACTGCTGAAGGCCATGTAATTTTTATGAGAATTTTTAGGATGTATTGACCCTTTGTGATATATATAGAGATGATGCATATCAAATAAGATGTGAGATATAGTTAAAATTCATGACTTGAATTGACCTAAAAAAAACTACCGTGAGTGTTTGCAGTGACCAGAATAATACTGTCCTTCACTATGAATTATAAACAGCTGTCACTTGGCAAATAGACATCCTTCATATTGAATGTAAAATATGTCACATTGTAGATAGGCATTCTCACATTTAAAATAAAAGTCTGTCACATCACCCTCATATTGAATATAAAGTCTATCATATTGCATATAGACACTCTCATATTTAACAAGAAATCTATCATTCTTGTATTGAATATAAAGTTTATCACATTGCAGATAGACAATCTCACATTTGAAATAAAGTCTGTCACATTACCCTCATATTGAATATAAAGTCTATCACATTGCACATAGACATTCTCACATTTAAAATAAAGACTGTCACATCACACTCATGTTGAATATAAAGTCTATCACATTGCACATAGACATTCTCACATTTAAAATAAAGTCTGTCACATCACACTCATGTTGAATATAAAGTCTATCACATTGCACATAGACATTCTCACATTTAAAATAAAGACTGTCACATCACACTCATGTTGAATATAAAGTCTATCACATTGCACATAGACAATCTCACATTTAAAATAAAGACTGTCACATTACCCTCATGTTGAATATAAAGTCTATCACATTGCAGACAGACATTCTCACATTTAAAATAAAGACTGTCACATTACCCTCATGTTGAATATAAAGTCTATCACATTGCAGACAGACATTCTCACATTTAAAATAAAGTCTGTCACATTACCCTCGTATTGAATATAAAGTCTATCACATTGCACATAGACACTCATATTTAACATGAAATCTGTCATCCTCATGTTGAATATAAACTCTATCACATTGCACATAGACATTCTCACATTTAAAATAAAGTCTGTCATAGGCCATGAGCCAAAGCATAGATATGGATGGAGAGATGGGTTTTGTGCTCAAAAACATCGTATTGAATATAAAGTATCACATTGCAGATAGACACTCACATTTAACAAAAAATCTATCACATCCAGGGAGACACATTGAATATAAACTCTATCACATTGCACATAGACACTCTCAGATTGAATATAGAATCTATCACATTGCACATAGACACTCTCAGATTGAATATAGAATCTATCACTTTGCACATAGACACTCTCAGATTGAATATAAAGTCTATCACTTTGCACATAGACACTCAGATTGACTTTAAAATCTATCACATTGCACATAGTCACTCTCGGATTTGAATATAAAATCATATTATATTGTAGATAGACTTGAGTTGTGCAGAATGATGCTGTCCACGGCAAATCTGTCTCATTGCAGGTAGACATATGATTGTGACATTTGATTTTTGTGTGTGTGTGAATCTGATTTCTATGCTCAGAAATCATCAGTGATAACTTGACCCTAGATATGGATAGTGAGACAGGCTATGTGCTCAGAAAACATCAGTGGTAACTTGAGCCAAAGCATAGATATGAATAGAGCGACAGGCTATGTGCTCAGAAAACATCAGTGGTAACTTGAGCCAAAGCATAGATATGGATAGTGAGACAGGCTACGTGCTCAGAAAGCATCAGTGATAACTTGAGCCAAAGCATAGATATGGATAGAGAGACAGGCTATGTGCTCAGAAAACATCATTGGTAACTTGAGCATAGATATGGATAGAGAGACAGGCTGTGTGCTCAGAAAACATAACTTGAGCATAGATATGGATAGTGAGACAGGCTGTGTGCTCAGAAAACATCAGTGATAACTTGAGCATAGATACGGATAGTGAGACAGGCTGTGTGCTCAGAAAACATCAGTGATAACTTGAGCATAGATATGGATAGTGAGACAGGCTGTGTGCTCAGAAAACATCAGTGATAACTTGAGCATAGATACGGATAGTGAGACAGGCTGTGTGCTCAGAAAACATCAGTGATAACTTGAGCATAGGTATGGATGGAGAGATGGACTGTGTGCTCAGAAAACATCAGTGGTAACTTGAGCCAAAGCATAGATATGGATAGAGAGACAGGCTATGTGCTCAGAAAACATCAGTGATAACTTGAGCATAGATATGGATGGAGAAATGGGCTGTGTGCTCAGAAGACATCAGTGGTAACTTGAGCCAAAGCATAGATATGGATAGTGAGACAGGTTGTGTGCTCAGAAAACATCAGTGGTAACTTGAGCATAGATATGGATAGTGAGACAGACTGTGTGCTCAGAAAACATCAGTGATAGTACGAGCCATAGCATAGACATGGATAGAGAGACAGGCAACTGACTTCTTTCAAACACTATGATATGATTGCCCTACTAATTATAAACATGATTGCCTTGCTAACTACGATATAATTACCTTGCTATATACTGCAGAGCCTGTGAAGATGGAGAGCTGGATAACGCCGCATTGTCATTCAGCCCAAAATATTTGCTGTCTTCTCGATCTGTGTTTGTGTTTATATCTCTTGAGATGAACAACGTTGCTGTATCATTCAACCAAAAAACTGGCTGTGTTTGCCTGTCTGTGTTGATGTTTGTATCTATGAGCCAGAACTATGCTTGAGCGTCTTCTAAAGGACTGGGGTCACATCATGATTCGTCCTCTTAAAGGATGCTGTCATGTCATGATTATGGTGCTCTAATATTTTAGGGTCAGACTGGACCTGTCTTGCTGCGTTTTGCCATAAATCTGATGTGAAGGTGGGACGAGACTTATACCTTCGGTAGAAGTGTAAATATAGTTCCTCCATAAATCTGATATGCAGGTTTGGTATGACTTAAAATAGTCAGTTGAAATTCAAATATAACGTAGTTCCTCCATTGCTCTGATATGCAAGTTTGGCAAGTCACTTGGCAAGTTTGGCGACTCACTTGCACCCTGTCCTCCAGCCACAAAAACTTAACCCTTTGGCTCCCTCATCCGATCCACCAGCCTCCAGCGGGAAACCGGTGGATGGGATGAGGGAGTCAAAGGGTTAAGTTTTTGTTTTGCTAGCATGGTTGACAATGCAGGATGCTGGTGGGCAGGGTGCGGGAAAGGGTTAAATGCATGATGTAGCTCCTCCATAAATCTGACGTAAAGGTTGGACAAGACTTGTCCGTAGTTGAAGTTTGAATATAATTCCTGTATGGATGAATGATTGTACAGTCACACCAAGTGAAGGTCAAGGACTGGGCAATAGTAGTAGGAATTCTACTGTAAAGTCAACAAGGTGAAGATCAGTGGCTGTGGACAGTGTAGAGGAATTCTACTGTAAAGCTCACACAAGGTGAAGGTCCAGGGGACTGGGACAGCAGTGGAGAAGAATTTCTACTGTATGTCACGCAGTGTGAGGTCAGGGATTGGACACTAGGTAGAGTATATTCTACTGTTAAGTTACAGAGGTGAGGTCAGGGCTGGACAGTTGCAAGGGATTCCTATGTAAAGTCACACAAGGTGAATGGTCAGTGATGGAACAGTAGTAGAGGGATTCTACTGTAAAGTCACGCAAGGTGAAGGTCATGGATGTGGACACTGGTAGAGAATTCTACTGTAAAGTTACAGAAGGTGAAGGTCAGGGGCTGGACAGTGGTAGAGGAATTCTACTGTAAAGTCACACAAGGTGAAGTCAGGAACTGAACAGTAGTAGGATTTCTACTGTAAAGTCACGCAAGGTGAAGGTCAGGGATATGGACACTGGTAGAGGAATTTACTGTAAAGTCACACAAGGTGAAGGTCAGGGACTTGGATAGCAGTAGAGGAATTCTGCTGTAAATTCACCAAGGTGAAGGTGAGGACTTGGACAGAGTAGAATTCTACTGTAAAATCACAAGGTGAAGGTCAGGAATTGACAGTAGTAGGGGAATTGTACTATAAAGTCACACAAGGTGAAGGTCAGGAATTTGACAGTAGTAGGGGAATTTACTTAAAGTCACACAAGGTGAAGGTCAGGAATGGACAGTAGTAGAGGAATTCTACCGTGAAAGTCACACAAGGTGAAGGTCAGGAACTTAACAGTAGTAGAGGAATTGTACTGTAAAGTCACACAAGGTGAAGGTCAGGAAATGGACAGCAGTAGAGGAATTCTACCGTGAAGTCACACAAGGTGAAGGTCAGGGATGGAACAGTAGTAAAGGAATTCTACTGTAAAGTCACAACAAGGTGAAGGTCAGAAACTGGATTGTAATAGAGGAAATCCAAAACAAGTGCGACTGCCCGCGTTCAAGCAAACAGGAAACCAGAAAAACACGAAAATAGAATCAGAACGATATTTAATACAACCAACAAGACAGGCAAATTTTCGGCCAACTGGCCTTTGTCAAGCGTGAATGTAAGATCACAACAAACAAACAAACAGCAAATACAAAAATTAGGAGGAAAAGAACTGAAACTTCCCTGCTGCTTCGTCCGGTGGGAGGAAAATGACTCAAAATTAGGAGAAAAAGACTGAAACGTCCCTGCTGCTTCGTCCAGTGGGAGAAGAGGACTGAGAGTCGTTCCCCACTGGACGAAGCACAGGGAAGTTTCAGTCTTTTTCTTCTAATTTTGTATTTGCTGTTTGTTTGTTTGTTTATTTGGTTTGTTTGTCTTGTTTGTTGTTTGTTTGTTTGTAAGATTCATTATCACCTTGACAAAGGCCAGTGGCTGAAATTTGTGCTGTCTTGTCTTGTTGTATGAATATGAGTAGTGAGGAATTCTACTGTTTAATGTCACACAAGGTGAAGTCAGAAGTGGACAGATGCAGAGGGATACTACTTATCAGCATGTGAATGTATACATTTACTCTATGACTAATGAGATTAACCCTTTCAGAGTGACATCTATATTTGTAAAATCTGGCGCTTTTTGTATGTGTCATACTGCCTGTTCTGGGAAGACAATCTGTACAAAACATTAATCTGATAATACTTGGCGTGTTCTGTGAAATCTATGGCTATATCTGATCGATTGATTTCGCCATATCTACATCAGAAACATGTTTACAATCACTTATTTGGTTCATATTTGACACCAGTCGCTTGTTTCCATGTCAGCGAAATCATTTGCAAAAAAAAAAAAGTGTTTCTGAATTATATGATATAAATATGTCTATTTTTCTATCACCTTGGTGCATCCATACACAGACTTTGTGTGCATTATTTTTCTATCATGTTTGTCGCATGCATCACACACACTGTGTGTGATTTATTTTAGAATGCATATGTAGTGTTGTGCATACACACACACGCTTGTGTGATTATTTTAGAATGCATTATTAGTGTTGCTGTAGATCTATAGCGCGTGTGATTAAAGGATTTTACCATCGTGTGTTTGGGTGTTTATTTGGGGGGGGGGGGGGTATGTTTGTATCATTGGTTTTTTTGTTTGCTTTTGATGAGATGTGACCTTGATGTGGCTAGACAGTGTCTGCTAGAATTGTAGCCATTTGTGGTTTTAAATGCATGGACACAGTGAAACAGCCCATGCACAGACTTCATACAGCCTTTCGTGTGTGTGCTTTTTTTTTTTTTTTTTTTTTAATTGACAGACGTCTTGAAAAGTAAGTTAGTTGTTTTTCCATCTTGGCTTATCATTTGTCTTGAAGAGTAAAATGTGTGCTTTCTTTGTTGGCCTTTATTTAAACCTTCTTGAAGGTTAAGATAGAGGGTGCTTCTTTGTTGGCTTATAACCTATCTTGAAGGTTAAGATAGGTGCCTTCTTTGTTGAGCTTAGGTTACTATGTCAAAGATAAATGTTAAGATGTGTGCTTTCTTTGTTGGCTTATAACCTATCTTGAAGGTTAAGATAGGTGCCTTCTTTGTTGGCTTAGGTTACTATGTCAAAGATAAATGTTAAGATGGTGCTTTCTTTGTTGGCTTATAACCTATCTTGAAGGTTAAGATAGGTGCCTTCTTTGTTGGCTTAGGTTACTATGTCAAAGATAAATGTTAAGATGTGTGCTTTCTTTGTGGCTTATAACCTATCTTGATGGTTAAGATAGGTGCCTTCTTTGTTGGCTTAGGTTACAATGTCAAAGATAAATGTTAAGACAGGTGCTTTCTTTGTTGGCTTATAACCTATCTTGAAGGTTAAGATAGGTGCCTTCTTTGTTGGCTTAGGTTACTATGTCAAAGATAAATGTTAAGATGTGTGCTTTCTCTGTTGGCTTATAACCTATCTTGAAGGTTAAGATAGGTGCCTTCTTTGTTGGCTTAGGTTACTATGTCAAAGATAAATGTTAAGATGTGTGCTTTCTCTGTTGGCTTATAACCTATCTTGATGGTTAAGATAGGTGCCTTCTTTGTTGGCTTAGGTTACAATGTCAAAGATAAATGTTAAGACAGGTGCTTTCTCTGTTGGCTTATAACCTATCTTGAAAGTTAAGATAGGTGCCTTCTTTGTTGGCTTAGGTTACTACTCGAAGATAAATGTTAAGACAGGTGCTTTCTCTGTTGGCTTATAACCTATCTTGAAGGTTAAGATAGGTGCCTTCTTTGTTGGCTTAGGTTCTATCTCAAAGATAAATGTTAAGATGTGTGCTTTCTCTGTTGGCTTATAACCTATCTTGAAGGTTAAGATAGGTGCCTTCTTTGTTGGCTTAGGTTACAATCTCGAGGGTGAATGTTAAGATGTGTGCTTTCTCTGTTGGCTTATAACCTATCTTGAAGGTTAAGATAGGTGCTTTCTTTGTTGGCTTAGGTTACAATCTCGAGGGTGAATGTTAAGATGTGTGCTTTCTCTGTTGGCTTATAACCTATCTTGAAGGTTAAGATAGGTGCTTTCTTTGTTGGCTTAGGTTACAATCTCAAAGATAAATGTTAAGATAGGTGCCTTCTTTGTTGGCTTAGGTTACTACTCGAAGATAAATGTTAAGACAGGTGCTTTCTCTGTTGGCTTATGACCAGTTTAGCAGCTTAAGGTTAAAAAAGAACTTTCTTTGTTGGCTTAGAAGAAATCTCAAAAATAAAGATTGAGATTGGCGCTTTCTTTGTTGGCTTTTAAGTAGTCTTGAAGGTAAGATCTAAATTCATCTTGCTTTATGAGTATTTCACTATTGCTTCATAACCTTAAAAGCCAGATAAAACCCACACTTTATCCAAAATCATTAGCTTCCAAATTTGCTATGTTAGCTTACCATTTTTTCTTTATCCAAAATCATTAGCTTCCAAATTTGCTGTCTATGTTAGCTTACCGTTTTTAAAGGGTGTATCATTTCATTTCTTCAGCATCAGTAAATTTATTGTGTGTGTGTATTTATTTTCAAGGTGTAAATTTCATGATGGATGAATTGCATAAATTCGAAATGGATTCCTAATTCAGATGAGTAAGCCATTTACACGTGGGAGAAAAACTCTTAACTGCATCTCATACAGAAATCGTTGAGTTTCATAGACTGATGAGACCTCGCTTCGTACTACAAATCAGTCTAAACCCTCTTCGTGAGAACTCAGTGAGGCAAGGTGGAGCACACACATACGAGAGACAAAAACAGATTGATAGACAAAAAGAAGGCTTTACAGCGGAGCCATAGTGCACATGAAGAAGGCTTTACAGCGAAGCCATAGAGTGCACATGAAGAAGGCTTTACAGCGGAGCCATGGTGCACATGAAGAAGGCTTTACAGCGGAGCCATGATGCACATGAAGAAGGCTTTACAGCGGAACCATGATGCACATGAAGGCTTTACAGTGGAGCCATGGTGCACATGAAGAAGGCTTTACAGCGAAGCCATGGTGCACACAAAGGTTTTACAGCGGAATCATGGTGCATTACAAAGAAGGCTTTACAGCGGAGCTATGGTGCACACGAAGAAGGTTTTACAGCGGAATCATGGTGCATACAAAGAAGGCTTTACAGCGGAGCCATGGTGCACATGAAGAAGGCTTTACAGCGGAGCCATGGTGCACATGAAGAAGGCTTTACAGCGGAGCCATGGTGCACATGAAGAAGGCTTTACAGCGGAGCCATAGTGCGCATGAAGAAGGCTTTACAGTGGAGCCATAGTGCGCATGAAGGAGGCTTTACAGCGGAGCCATGGTGCACATGAAGAAGGCTTTACAGCGGAGCCATGGTGTACATGAAGAAGGCCTTACAGTGGAGCCATAGTGCACACAAAGAAGGCTTTACAGCGGAGCCATGATGCACATGAAGAAGGCTTTACAGCGGAGCCATGGTGCACATGAAGGCTTTACAGCGGAGCCATGATGCACATGAAGGCTTTACAGCGGAGCCATGGTGCACATGAAGGCTTTACAGCGGAGCCATAGTGCACGTGAAGAAGGCTTTACAGCGGAGCCATGGTGTACATGAAGAAGGCCTTACAGTGGAGCCATAGTGCACACAAAGAAGGCTTTACAGCGGAGCCATGATGCACATGAAGAAGGCTTTACAGTGGAGCCATGGTGCACATGAAGAAGGCTTTACAGCGGAGCCATAGTGCACGTGAAGAAGGCTTTACACCGGAGCCATGGTGCACATGAAGAAGGCTTTAAAGCGGAGCCATGGTGCACGTGAAGGCTTTACAGCGGAGCCATGATGCACATGAAGAAGGCTTTATAGCGGAGCCATGATGCACATGAAAAAGGCTTTACAGCGGAGCCATGGTGCACATGAAGAAGGCTTTCCAGCGAATCCAAGGTGTACATGAAGAAGGCTTTACAGCGGAGCCAAGGTGTACATGAAGAAGGCTTTACAGCGGAGCCATGGTGCACATGAAGAAGGCTTTCCAGCGGAGCCATGATGCACATGAAGAAGGCTTTCTAGCGGAGCCATGATGCACATGAAGAAGGCTTTACAGCGGAGCCATAATGCACACGAAGAAGGCTTTACAGCGGAGCCATGATGTACATGAAGAAGGCTTTACAGCGGAGCCATGGTGCACATGAAGAAGGCTTTACAGCGGAGCCAAATTGTCTTCAGTCTGTGTGAAATCTGTAGATTCTGTAGTAAACGTTTTCTTCCTTCATGATGGTGTGTCTGGAACTAGGGTGGACTGGACTGTTGATTTGAGGTGTTGTGTGCAATAGTAGAGCTGCAAAGACAGCTGGGACGGTTATTTTGTGATTCGGGCCTTTGTTGAGTTGTATAATTTGCTGTGAATGAACTATGTCAGTATTGTTTTTGGAGTATTTGTACGTCTGTTTGAATTGCCGTTAAATACACCGTTACGCCCACATTGTCCATACTGCATCCAGCGTACTGCTATGTTGATATTGTTTGATGAAGTTGTTTTGTAAAGTGGGATTGTTGTCTGTACATTTTTAAAACTTCTATGGGACTGATGTGATTGTGTGTTTGGGTGTGAATTTTATTACATACTATAGACTGGTGTGTTTGGGTGTGAATTTTGTTACAATTTTTGTTGTAAATGTAAATCCATTACTGCGATTAGTAATGCAAAAGAGCAGCTTTTTTTCTGGCTTTCTTTTGAAGAAGTGATTGTTTTTGGAAAAAAATGATAAAAATTGTGGTTTGAATTGAACAAATGATTCTTTTGGAAAAAAAATGTAAAAATTGTGGTTTGAATTTTGGCCAAAGGGGAACTTGATTAACAACCGTCTTTTGGGAATCAAGAGTGCATGCTTAACCCCTTGACCCCTGCACCCTGTCCACTAGCATCCTCCATTGTCAAACATGCTGGCAAAGCAGAAATTTAACCCTTTGACTCTCTACCATATCCGCTATCTTCTACAGGAAGCTGGTGGATAGGATGAGGGAGTCAAAGGGTTAAATTTTTGCGGTTGGTGGTTAGGGTGCGGGAGTCAAAGGGTAAAAGAGTGTTTGACAATGCCTTTTGTTATGAGTATTTGACTCAGTTTTTTTTTTTTTTCTTTTTTAATGTATAAAGTTTTTCTGACTACCTTATCAATCAGTGTAAAGAGTGTTTGACAGTGAGGTTTTCTTTTTTCTCTCTCTCTCAACACTTGAACAAAAAAATAATGTATTGCACTTGGGGTTACGTTGTTCTTTTTGTTTCTCAATTTCATGTATAGCGATTGTAAGTCATGTAAGTATTTATTATGCCTTTAGTTAGTTGACATTCCTTGGTGTGTCTTTGTGCGTAAGGGGGTGTATCATTCTCTTTGCTAGTTTCTACTTCATGGGTTGGACCACAGCATGTATGGCGATTGCTTACTCTGAGATATTTGTACACTCAAAGCATACATAAATCTGTGTCACTTTTGTCTCCGTGATGCCTTCTATACAATATCATGCTTGATCATTTCTGATTACTATCATTGGCATTAGTTCTTTATTTTTGTTCCAGCATAGAAAAAATGCCCCTCCTCCCCCCTCCTGTCATCATAGATTTTGTCCATAGTGATAGTCATTGGTGATAGGTATGTGGATAAGACATCCGACTTCCAGTTGGAAGGTCCGTGTTCAATTCTTCCGGGGTGTGTCTCACCTGGTGGGCCAAGGGTGGAGATTTGTCCAGTCACCCAGGTCAACATGTGTGCAGACCTGGTAGTGTCTAAACCCCTTTGTTATATACACATGCTGAACGTCAACCATGTAGTTAAAGATCCTTTAAGTCGTCTCGGTGTCCTGTGACTTTATGAAATCATGAAAAACATCCTGCGTGCTTTTCCTGATGGTGTATGCTGACTGTACAGTCTGGCAGTGTGGGCAAATCAGTGTATGCACACATTCGAGAAAATTGAGGAACCCAAAAAAAAAAAAAAAAAAAAAAAGTGTGTGTGGGAGGGGGGGGGGGGTATCATTTTAATTTTGACATGAGCCTCTTTCTCGTGTGTGTGTGTGTGTTTGTGTGTGTGTGTTTGTGTTGTGTGTGTGTGTGTGTGTGTGTGTTTTTCTCTCTCTCTCTGTCTCTCTGTCTCTCTGTGTTGTGTGTGTGTGTTTTTTTACTCTTCTGTCTTTGTCTCTCTTTGTCTGTCTGTCTTCTCTCTTTCTTTCTTTTGTGTGTGTGTGTGTGTGTGTGTTAGAGACACAGAGAGATGTATACTCCCACATAAATAAAAAAAAGATTTTCTCCCTTTGATGACATTCTAGAAATGATTTCCTTGCCAGGCAAGTCACTATTAAACTTTGCAATTTGTAATTTGTAAGCTGTTGACCAATAATTACTTGTCCATTTTTACATACAATCATTTACTTTGGAACAATCAGTGTTTGTACTTTTATTCCACAGCAGACCTTTTTATTATCTTTTTTAAAAATGACAGTGCAATAAATTTTCCTCTTCAGCATCAAAGGTTGTGTCAGTTTGCCTTCAGAGCCTTTTGAGGACATTTTTTTTTTTTTACATGGGATATTTTTTTTAAAAAGATATGAAATGATCATATGCAGCTCATTAAAAATGAATAGGAATAGGAATGACTTTTTTTGTTCACCTTCTTGTCCGCCCTTTCTGTTCTCTTCCAAAGATGCAAAATGAATCAGGTTTTTTTTTTTTAGAAAAAAAAAGTTTACAATTTTATAATCACAGAATTGAAAGACTGCGTCCATTTCTATTTTGAGCGAAAGATGATAAGTAAGAAAAGTCATTCTCATCATGGATTATCTGGTTCCTGTTGATGAGCATGGGTGTGTTGTTTATTCATTTATTTATTTATTTATTTATTTATTTGTATTTATATTCATTTATTTATCTATTTGTGTGTTTATATTCATTATGTTGTCATTTGTTAAATATGTTCATCAGGTTGATTGTAGTCTGTATATTGATTATTGATTGTTGATTGGTCTGTTTGTATGTTTATGATTTTTTTCTTTTTGTTTTTGGTGTATGTATTTTTATTATCCAATTGTACGTATTAATTGTGCACAGGATTGATTGGTTGATTGTTTGTTTCTTTCTGTACATATTTCGTTTACTAATATGCATCATTTAGTACGTATGCATTGATGCGTTTATACTGTATTTTTGATCAGTAATTTAAACGATGAATTTTTACACAGGATGGTAGTTTCCAAATTGTTTGATGGCCTGAAAGCTACAGCATTCAGTAGTGTGTTGGTTACATACTGTGTAATAATAAATCATCATGATAATGACTTATTATCTATTTTTTTCTGTGTCGGTACATCCTGTTCTGTAATATGATGTTGAAATCTTTCAATGACAATGATTGATAATCATCTGAATTTTTTCTTTCTGTGTCGGTACATTCTGTTCTGTAATATGATGTCGAATCATCATAAAATGATTTATTATCTATTTTTTCTGTGTCGGTAGCATCCTGTTCTGTAATATGATGTCGAATCATCATTAAATGATTTATTATCTATTTTTTCTGTGTCGGTACATCCTGTTCTGTAATATGATGTGGAATCATCATTACAATGATTTATTATCTATTTTTTCTGTGTCGGTATATCCTGTCTGTTTTTCTGTGATATATGATTGTCGTAATTCCCTTAATTGCCTTGACTACATCCTCATCGTTCTCTTTGGACCAGCTAAATCGTGAAGGTATTTCCATGGACTGAACGACGCCACAATGCCTTTTATCAAAGAAATATGTTTTTTTCCCAGTTTGATTCCTTTTCATTTTGATTTTGACCAATCTTGAATCTTTTTTTTTTTTACTTCATTTGTCACGGTTTTTTGGTTCTTCTTTTGCCAAGTAGCGCAATTCCGGAACGGTTTGTTTTGATGTGTGTCCATGTAGTATTCTTTGAACTTTTGTTTCTTTGTTTGTTTGGTTTTGATTTTAGATTGAAAATAGCAGGTTGCGAATGGTGGACAGCTGTTATGACCCGTAATTGTCAGCAGAGCAGAAAAGCAACAGAATAGAATTGAAGCGAAAACTGGAAGTGAATGTAGTGTTTTTGGCAAGAAGTTTTATTTGATTGTGTGATGAAGATTGTGTGGTTTGAACTGTGAATATGGATACTTTTTCCCTTTTTTTAAATTTTTTTTTTATATCATGTGATGAAGATTGTGGTTTGAATTATGAATATGGATACTTTTTTCTTTTTTGTTTGTTTGTTTTTGGTTTTGTTCAGCACTGATATAAACATGGAGCTAATAAATAGGTGCTAATGCTTCCGCTTTGGAAATAGTGTGCCCTGTTGTTTGTGTATCTTAACGTGTATATCTACTCACAGACTCTATTTGTATATTCTGCTTATAAGCTTCTGTTTATAAATTCTGCATATAGACTCTACTCAAAGATTATACTTATAGTTATAGATTCTGCTCATAAATTCAACTAACTTTATGCTGCTTGAAGACTTTGCTTAGAGATTCAACACATCTATTATCCGATAGATTCTAATTAGAGTCTATTTAACATGGAAGAGGGCTGATGGCTCCACTACACACAGACCTCATAGATTCTATTTAACACCAACAGATCTTACTGAACACATAGATTCTACAGTACATTATCATCATTATTATTATTATTAGCTCAAATTTTTCAGCTCAGAGTCACAATATATCTCTGTGCTTTTAGCTTCTTTCTTCTGTCTGTTGTTTGGGTTTTTTGTTTTGTTTTTTGTATGTGTGTGTGTGTGTGTGTGTGTGTGTGTGTGTGTGTGTGTGTGTGTGTGTGTGTGTGTGTTTTATATCAATTTATAACTACAGTTCATCCTCAGATTACCAGATAGTACAACATTATGTGCTCAACTTTTGTGTGTGTTTATCTCATCATTTTTGTTTTGTTTTGTTTTGTTTTGTTATTGATTTTAATTCACTACTTATCAATTTTTAGAAAATCTGTCCATGAAAAATTTTTTGCACTTGTCCTCCATGCAAAAAAAATAACACCAGTAATGATCTGGAAGATGACGCCTCAAGCTTATGCAAAAACTCTATGCATGGTCGAGGTCTTAAGCATTCTGCCAATTGCTTGTCAGTAGTAGTACTAAGACATGTTGCACTCTTGTGTGTCTCCTAAATTCTGATCATTTGATGTCTTTTCTTTTATTTCTGTTTATAAATTTCATTCCTTGCATTATATTTGATTTTTTTAGTTCATAGTTTTTCTTTGTCATTTTTGACGTAGTGTTTGCCCTGATATGGCTCTAGTAGTCGGCTGGGCTATTAGCAATATGAACTTGACCTTGTCTTAGGCAAAAAGCATGTAAAACCTTTAATTTAGGTAGAAGCTCAAAACTACATCTTGTTGGGTATATATATATATATATATGTGCAGGATAGTACCTTATACCAGGATCGCTTTAGATCTTTTTTCTAGTCACATGGCATCTGTAGTATTGGTGCATGCAGAATTTATTCTGATCACAGAAAAATGCTGTCTTGAGAAAAAAGGAACTGGTGTGATGAAAATGCTCAGCAACTGAGCGCTTAGCCTGAGCCTTTAATTTAACCCTTTGACTCCCCCCACCCCATCCTACCAGCATCCTGCATTGTCGACCATTACTAGCAAAGCAAAAACTTAACCCTTTGATTCCCTCACCCTACCCACCAGCTTCCTAAAGGAAGCTGGTGGATAGGGTGCGGGAGCAAGGTTGTTAACCTCAGGAGTCGGTACCAGCTTTACTTTTTTTTTTTACCAAAGTCACATCATGAGGAAAGGAGAGAGGGAGCCAAGAAACACTAAGCTGACACCACAAATAGTTTTTAAAAGTTGTGCGGCCGGAACTGAACGAATGGAATCTTAAGTCCACATCTCTCTGAACTGGACCCCCAAGACAGTTTAAGGGAGGTAATTGATAAGTCAGCAGAAGAAAAGTAATTATACATGTATTAATGGGAATCTTTGAGTCCACATCTCTGTCAAGGAAGCAGTTGGCCCCCAAGAGCAGTTGAAGGGAGGTAATTGATAAGTCGGCAGAAGGCAAGTAATTATACATGTCTTGAAAGGGGGAAAAAACGGTATATACAGAAAATCTTCATACTAGGTGGGACAAATGTGATATCGTGGGACTGGACAAAAGTTGATAAGTAGAATGGTAATGGAAATATGTTGTGGACAAGGAGAAATAAGAATTTTCAGCTGTTTGTGTGCAGTAAATCTTCTTTAACCCTTTCATTCCCGCAACCTGTTTAATTAACAACATCCTACATTGTCAACCATGATAGCAAAGCAAAAACTTTACCTTTGATTCCCTCACCCCATCCACCAGCTCCCTGCAGGAAGGATAGGGTGAGGGAGTCAAAGAGTTAAAGTTTTTGCATTTGGTGGATAGGGTGCAGGAATCGAAGGGTTAAGATGAGAGAAGCAGATCAGGAAGGACCTGGATTTATGGTCTGAAAGAAACTTTGATGTTAACACAGCATTTTCTCCACTTCCAAGTTTTCAGTTTGTTGACAGTCAGTTCTTTATTCCCTCGACTCCCATGATCGTAAAAGCAGAGAGGCAAAAGAAACAAGAACGAAAGAAAAATAAATAGTAGAATTATCTGATGGTTTGTCTTTGGGATCAGGTTCGTGTTTTTCTAATGATGTGTTTTGTCATTGTAGGTTCATAGGCATTATTTTTTTTTGTAAGTGTGTGTGTGTGTGTTAAATGTTATGGCTGAAAGGTCTTTGAAAATAAATGATTCATTTTCATTCAGAGAGAGAAAGAGAGAGTGTGTGTATGTGTGTGTGTGTGTGTGTGTGTGTGTTAAATGTTATGATTGAAGGGCTTTTGAAAATAAACGATTCATTTTCATTCAGAGTTTGTGTTTGTGTGTGTGCATGTGTGGTGTGTGTGTGTGTGTGTGTGTGTGTACGTGTTTGCGTGCATGCATGGGTGGGGGTGGGGTGTGTGTGTGTGTGTTAAATGTTATGGCTGAAAGGTCTTTGAAAATAAATGATTCATTTTCATTCAGAGAGAGAAAGAGAGAGAGAGAGTGTGTGTGTGTGTGTGTGTGTGTGTGTGTGTGTGTGTGTGTTAAATGTTATGATTGAAGGGCTTTTGAAAATAAACGATTCATTTTCATTCAGAGTTTGTGTTTGTGTGTGTGCATGTGTGTGTGTGTGTGTGTGTGTGTACGTGTTTGCGTGCATGCATGGGTGGGGGTGGGGGTGTGTGTGTGTGTTAAATGTTTTGATTGAAAGGACTTCGAAAATAAATGATTCATTTTCATTCAGAGTGTGTGTGTATGTGTGTGTGTGTGTGTGTGATTCATTTTCATTCAGTGTGTGAGTGTGTGTGTGTGTGTGTGTATGTGTGATTCATTTTCATTCAGTGTGTGTGTGTATGTGTGATTCATTTTCATTCAGTGTGTGAGTGTGTGTGTCTCTCTGTGTGTGTGTGTGTGTGTGTTGTGTGTGTGTGTGTGTGTGTGTGTGTGTGTGTGTGTGTGATTCATTTTCATTCAGAGTGTGTGTTTGTGTGTGTACGTGTTTGCTTGCGTGCATGTGTGTGTGTGTGTTTAAATGTTTTGATTGAAAGGGCTTCGAAAATAAATGATTCATTTTCATTCAGCGTGTGTTTGTGTGTGTGTGTCATTCATTTTCATTCAGTGTGTGTGTGATTAATTTCCATTCAGTGTGTGTGTGTGTGTGTGTGTGAGATTCATTTTCATTCAGTGTGTGTGTGTGTGCGTGTGAGCGAGAGAGAGAGAGAGACAGTGTGTGTGTGTGTGTGTGTGCACATGCAGAATCCAAAAACCAACTGAAAAATAGACTGACAAAATAGATTGTGTATGTGTGTGTTTGGCATTTGTGTGTATATGTATAGTTTTTTTTTTTATGGAAAATTTGTGTGTGTTGTGTTTGTGTGTATATGTTTTTTTCATGTTTATGTGTCAGTAGAACATTTATGTTAACCTGACAATAAATGGTTTATGATGGTTGTGTATTTTTTGTTTGTGGTGTGTGTTTGTACGTGTCTCTGTGGCTCTGCTGTTTTGCGTATGTGTTTTTAGTGTGTCTGTGTGTGTTTGTGCGAGTGTGTGTGTGTGTGTGTGTGTGTGTGTGTGTGTGTGTGTGTGTGTGTGTGAGTGCATTTTGTGTTTATGGGTGTATGTTTAGTTTGTGTGTATGTATGTATATTTTTGTATGTATACATGTATGTGCATGTGTGTATACAGAAAGACAGACAACACCCTCTCATGTTTGTATGTATGTGTGTACATGTTTGTATGTGTATGTGTGTGTGTACAGAAAGACAGACAACACCCTTTAATGTTTGTATGTATGTTTTGTATGTAAACATGTATGTGTAATGTGTGTGTGTACAGAAAGACAGACAACACCCTCTAATGTTTGTATGTATGTGTGTTATGTGTTGTGTGTGTATACATGTATGTGTGTGTGTGTATATGTTTGTGTGTATACATGTATGTGTGTGTGCGTGTACAGAAAGACAGACAACACCCTCAAATGTCTGCTGATGTGACCGTTTACTGTAACACAAAGCCAAATACTTGAAATCAAACAATTTACAATGACAATCATGAACATCAAAGAAACTCTTCCCTAAAGAAAACAAATGTATGGAAAAAAAAGATGAACCATTCACAGCACTACCAAAAATAATCATAAATAATGCTCTTAAATGACTGGCCACCATCTTTAAATGTAAACGTATGTTGATGTCTTCTTATTTTAAGTTACAAAAATAATGCTGGTAAAAACTGGTTCCAAGCATATATGACTAACAAAAGCATATTAACTCTTCGACTCCCGCACCCTATCCACCAGCTGCAAAAACTTAACCCTTTCATTCCCTTACCCTATCCACCAGCTTCCTGCAGGAAGCTGCTGAACAGGGTGAAGGAATCAAAGAGTTATTAAGTTTTTGCTTTGCTAGCATGGTTGGCAATGCAGAATGCTGGTGCACAGGGTGCGGGAGTCAAACGAATAATTAATATACATGAGTACTTATGAATATGCATGTACTCCACACATGGTCCTACATCGTAAGAAAATGTCAGGAGTCTAACCCAAAACATTTTCACCTTCATTCGTTATTGCTATTGTTATTGCTGTTTAAAGCCCAGCCGGCTGCATAGAGCCAGATCAGGGCTATAACCATTTATAAACGTACAATACATCCACAGGAAAGAAAAGGAAAAATCAAATAGACATAACAATGCATCCACGCACACAATCTAAGGAAATGCCCCTGGCGTTGACCACTCCCTCCAATTTATCACACAAAGGATTTAAAAAAAACCTTATACCTGAATACAAGTTCAGACATAACTAAGGACTCTAAAATATACATAAAAACAGGCCTAAATTATCCACAATTGCTTTTGCATATCTCATTTCCCTAGAGCCAAAAATGCACTTAATGCATGTACTCAATTATCAATCCTAAGAGAAAGTATGTAAGATTTTATCGAACACATATAGGTGAATGGACCAGTAAGGCAGAAAATGATAGGAAGAAACGACAGAAAGTAAAGGAACAAAGCAGAAAGAAAGAGAGTGACCTTCATTTGTGACACAATGCAAACTCCCAGTTTTATCAAAGCATTCAAATCATGAATGATTATAAGAATAAACTGACACAAGCTGTAAAAGTATACAATACCACAAAATGCCATTCATTTTTGTACAATACCATGAAATACCATTCATTTTTGTACAATACCACAAAATGCCATTTTTTTGTACAATACCACAAAATGCCATTCACTTTTTGTACAATACCACAAAATACCATTCACTTTTTGTACAATACCACAAAATGACATTCATTTTGTATAATACCACAAAATACCATTCATTTTTGTACAATACCACAAAGTGCCATTCACTTTTTGTACAATACCACAAAATGCCATTCACTTTTTGTACAATACCACAAAATGACATTCATTTTTGTATAATACCACAAAATACCATTCACTTTTTGTACAATACCACAAAATGACATTCATTTTTGTATAATACCACAAAATACCATTCATTTTTGTACAATACCACAAAATGACATTCTTTAGGGAACGGTCATTAAAACTTTTGTTATTGTGGTTTAAAGCCCAGCTGACTGCGTAGAGCCATATCAGGGCTATAACCAGTTCAAAACATATAAAACTTCAAAGGAAAAAAAATAAATTGAGTACACATATCAATGCATTCATGCACATAATCTAAGGACATGCCCCCGGCGTCCAATTTATTGCACAGATGATTTAAAAAACATACCTGAATACAAATTTCAACATACCTAAGGACACCAAAACATATACATGTACCCTAAGAGAAACAGGGTTCGTACACATCAGACCTTTACCAATATAAGGACCTTATAAGGACCTTATAAGGACCATTTTGGTTCTTATAAGGACCATACTCGGCATATAAATCAACCTATTTTACCTACTCTGAGTATGACCAACGTGTAAAATTCAGCACAAAAACATATGTTGTATATTAACACAAGACTTAACATAGGAGTGCAGGACACCGATTCGCCCATTGAAGCCAGATGTAGCGAAATGGAACAAACGAAGCATCTTGCCTTCCTGGAATCTCCGTCTCTCCTGATCCAGTACTTATAGCGATCTTCTTTTAACCAACGATCTTGAAAAGAACACTTTCCTGGCATTTTGATAGCTTCGAAAATGTCGGTCAGATTCACTTTCCAGGCATGCGCACTAAGCCAGTACCGAGAATTACTTCCCTTTATACGTCGTCGGCTACGGCCTCTTCACTAAGTCAGGTCCAAGATTTACCTCCCTTCACATTTCGTTTGCTACGATCTCGTATGTCGGTGAATGATCCAAAATTTTTATTTGTTAAATATTTTCACAGTTTACAACATCAGGAAATGTGCACTTACCGCGATTTATATGTGCTTATAAAAATATTGAAGACAATTTTCATTTTATAAGGACCTTAGTGCTTTTTATAAGGACCTGCTGTGCTAATATAAGGACCTATAAGGCCTTATGAGACTCTACGTCAAATATAAGGACTTATAAGCACCTATAAGGACTGTACGAACCCTGAGAAAGTATGCAAGACTTTATCAAACACATACAGATGAATGGACCAGAAAGGCAGAAAATGATAGGAAAGAGATGACAGAAAGCAAAGAAGCAAGGCAGAAACAAAAAGAGTGACAGAAAAGAGGAAATTCTAGTACAAGAATTTCCTGAAAAATGGGATACTATTTATACTGAAAGAGCCCCCAGCATCCCTCAGCAAGGCAGAAATGAGATGACAGAACCAACAGAGCAAGGAAATTTCTGGCACAGAATTTCCAGGAAGCAGGGATACTAAAGAGCATCCTCACAGGGGCAGGATTACAGAAACACAGAAATGTCAGACCCAAACAGAACACAGTGATTAACCCTTTGACTCCTACGCCCTGCAGGAAGCTGGTGGATAGGGTGAGGGAATCAAAAGGTTAAGTTTTTGCAGTCGGTAGATAGGGTGCAGGAGTCAAAGGGTTAAAATCTCTACTGGGTTGTGAACCAGTCTGTGGATTATACAAACATCAGAACCAAACAAAGCCCAGTCACCATAATCTCTACCAGCAAATCATTTTTTTCCACCTCTCACAACACTTCCAATGTGCCATGTACACGATATCAATCAAGTTGGAACCAGAAGAACAAGCAAACCAATGTAAGCGCGTATTTAACAAAACAAGACAAAACAAGCGCAAATTTTCGGCCAACCGGTCTTTGTCAAGCGCGAACGCACGGTCACAAACAGACCACAAACACCAAACAACGGATAATAAAAACAGGACTAAAAACTTCCCTGCCGCCTCCTCGAGTTTTTAGTCCAGTTTTTATTATCCGTTGTTTGGTGTTTGTGGTCTGTTTGTTACCGTGCGTTCGCGCTTGACAAAGGCCGGTTGGCCGAAAATTTGCGCTTGTTTTGTCTTGTTTTGTTAAATACGCGCTTACATTGGTTTTCTTGTTCTTTTGGTTTCTGTTTGCTTGGGCGTGGGCAGTCGCACTTGTTTTGGATCAATCAAGTTGTCTACAATCCTTTCACTTACTGCTAGGGCATGGAATAGACACAACCCTGAAACCAGTTATCTTTGGTCGTCAATACATCTTTCAATTACTTTCCTAAATCGTATATTCTGGACAAAATATGGCTGTCAAAAACCTCTTAGCTGCCAACACACATTGTACATTATGAATACATTACGTCTGAAATAACAATTTTTTTCTGCCAAACATATCTCATGTTACTGTATCAGGCACAATACAGACATAACATGGCTGAAAAAAAATCTTTTAACTTTCTACTCATGTTGCACATTATGAATATATTATGGCTGTAATAAAATTCTTATTTGCCAAACAACTCTAATTTCACTACAACTGGTACGATACAGCGACAGTATGGCTGTCAACACATTTCTCTGCCATTAACACAAATAACCTTATCTTATCAACTGTCCGTCTTTCTCTCAACTCAAACAGATGATCACCAGGCCATCAGCATGGGGCCAAGTAACTCATCATCATCATCAACATCAGGTGCCCTGCCGCATGGCGTTGGCGACCATGGACTTCCAACCATCTCTATCTCTCATTGCCCCCAGCATCTCCCCCACCCTCTCCATCCCCAGCCACTCTGCAAGTCCGTCCAGCATTCTCTCCCTGGGTCTACTTGGTGCTCTCTTTCCCTCCAGCTTTCTCGTTGTGACCAGGTGCTCCAAATCCCCCTTCCTCAAAAAATGGCCTATAAATGTTGCTTATTTTTTCCTAATCTTCCTTATGAGTGATCTACTTGTGTCTGCCTCTATCAAGACTGTCTCGTTTGTTTTCTTTGCTGTCCATGGAACTCTCAACATTCTTCTGAGAAACCACATCTCAGCTGCCTCGATCCTGCTCTGGCTTTGTTTGCTGACTGTCCACGCCTCGCATCTGTACAACAGTATTGGTTCTATATAACATTCAAGGACTCTCTTTCTGATGTTAATTGATAGGCATTTGTTGGTAAGAATGCTTGTCATCTTCTTGAATGCTGTTTTGGCTTGGCCGATTCTGCCAGCTATTTCCGATGTGCATCTGCCGTCTGATGAAATGACCGTTCCCAGGTATTTGAACTTATTAACCTGTGTCAAGGTTGTGCCATTTGCTGTTATTTTGCATGAGGGGATTTCATGTTTTTTACTGATCACCATGACTTCAGTCTTCCTGCTGTTTAGTAACTAGCATCCTAAATACACTGGTTTAGAAAAGGCATGACTGAACATCACCAGACAACAAGACAACAACGCAGGGCCTCCTCAACATGGGGAGAGGGGCCTTGAGGTGACTTGATAATAAAAACTCCAGTGGGATTTCTGACACCGGGACTACAATGAATTAACCCTTTGACTCCAGCATCCTATCCACCAAGTGCAAAAACTTAACCCTGTGACTTCCCTCACTCTGTGAACCAGCTTTCTGCAGGAAGCTGGTGGATAAGGTGAGGGAGTCAAAGGGTTAAGTTTTTGCTTTGCTAGCATGGTTGGCAGTACATGATGCTGGTGGACAGTGTGCGGAAGTCAAAGGGTTAAGTTTTTGCTTTGCTAGCATGGTTAGCAGTGCATGATGCTGGTGGACAGGGTGCGGGAGTCAAAGGGTTAGAGCAATATTTGGAGAGCCAAAAAAAACAACAAGTATTGGAATAACGGCACAAAAGTGATGTTCAAAACAGTATCAAAATATTCTCTTTTAAATTATATAAAAAGACATTAAGATTTTTTACTTATCACCACAACTGCTGTGTTATGGACAAAATATGGCTAATGTCTAACAGTTCAGTTATTGACACAATTGATGTGATTTGAACACACTTCTAAAACTAAAATCTCAGGTTTTCAATGGATCTTCTGGTTCTTGACGAATCCAGAGTATGCTCCCTGCATAGCCAGCAGTTCTTGGTGATCTCCCTTCTCCAGCACCTGCCCGTTTTCCATGATGAAAATGATGTTGGCGTTCTGGATGGTGGAGAGACGGTGGACGATGACGATGCAGGTGTGACCCTCTCTGGCATTGTCCAGAGCTTGCTGTACCAACTGTGGATGAGAAAAGAGATAATGGTGACTTGTTAACCCCTTGTGTCGCATGCTTTCAACATTTCATTTCACCTCTGCCAAATGGATAGAAAACTTTGCATTAACCATGACAATGTGTATTAAAAGTGGGGTAAAGGTTGCCCCCTAACTCTAAGGTCCTAGGAGAGTGTGGAGGAAGATGCTTCATATTCTGTCTGTGCCAGCATTATCAGGGGGTGCCCATCTCCTCTCCCTTGCTGTTCGACCTTCCCTAACCCTAAAAAAGGGTCAGTACCCATTCACAGCTGGGTAACTGGTTCCAGCAAACAGAAAAAGTGAAGTAAGTCAAACAAAGAGATACAGGATGAGAAAGAGAGAGAGAGGGTGAGAGAGAGAGAGAATGAGAAAGAGAGAGAGCAAGAGAGAGAGAGAAAGAGAGTGAGACTAGAGAAAGAGAGAGAGCGAGAGCAACAGCGAGAAAGAGAGAGCAAGAGAGAGAGAGAAAGAGAGACTAGAGAAAGAGAGAGAGCGAGAGCAACAGCGAGAAAGAGAGAGCAAGAGAGAGAGAGAAAGAGAGTGAAACTAGAAAAAGAGAGAGCGAGACCAACAGCGAGAAAGAGAGAGAGTGAGACAGAAAGAGAGAGAGAGCGAGATAGAAAGAGAGAGAGCGAGACAGACAGAGAGAAAGAGAGAGCAAGAGAAAGAGAGCGAGAACAAGAGAGAGAGAGAGAGAGAGGAGAACAATGTACACATCATCCCTGTCCATCTTAACTGTCTGAGCCCGAACGTACCGATATCGGTACCCTGCTCGCACAACGTTTCAGCCCGAACGTACCGAGAGAAAGAGAGAGCAAGAGAGAAAGAGAGCGAGAACAAGAGAGCGAGACAGACAGAGAGACAGAGAGAAAGACAGAAAGAGAGCGAGAACAAGAGAGAGAGAGGAGAACAATGCACACATCATCCCTATCTTAAAATAGGTTTTAAACACAACAAAGAGTTCCTTCCACTCTAAAGGACTATGTATAAGGTGTTCTGCATCTTTCCAGCAATACAAACTACAATGAAAATAACTGAGCTAAAATCTTAAACAAATAATAAAATAAGCACATAAAAAAATAAAAACAAACACACACAAAAATAAACAAACAACACATAAAAACAAATAATACAATAAAACATAAAAATGAACAGATAAAAAAAAAAAAATAATACAATAAACACATGTAACAGAGTGCCTTGCTCTGTTACGATCTTTCCCATTTACCGACAACGCTCAAAGGCAACGCCGTGTAGCGTGCTTGCCTAGCTCAAAACCGCCTTGCATTCTCTTGGCCAAATTATACTGTTATCTCACAGCCTCTGCCTATCCATAGCTATGCATTGAACATTCCAAAGATCTAACCAATACATGATGCATATAGATAACACACTGCTAAACAATGAGCAGATCTACAATGTGTACATGTATTCTGACGCGGGCCCACGACAAGATTTTGTCGTCATCTCCAGTCAGTATTACGTTGTCGTCCTACAGAACGTAGAGGAGACAGTCTTTAATCTATGCCGCCTCCCGCCAATTGTAGTACAACCACCGTACTAATAGCCATTGTGTGACCCGCGGAAACCCACGTACAATGACCGCAGGTTATCTTGCGGTGTATGGAGCCCGGGGCGGACTGTCTTTGTTTCATGCCGCCCTTCGGTGTTTGTGGCGTAATAGCCAATAGCCACCAACAAAACCACCAGACGAGTATGCCGGTTGTGTATACCGAGGCACTGCACTTATGTAAGACCCCCATTAATTAGACCTCCATTAATTTCAAACAGAGTTGACTTTTCGCCACGCCCCAAGTGTTGATTGATTGGATAGGTGAGAACAACCAATCAGACCTTATTATCTGAAAGGTTTGAAAGTATGACCATGCTCGGTTCCCAAAGTATAAAATAACAAGGCGTGTCATAGCGTGTGCTTTTCCACCGCCACTCTATCTCACCAGAGGTGCCCTTTCCTGCCACCACTCTTGATCTCACAGCAGGTGATCAACTTCACGGCGTTACTATAGTAAGTTCTGGATTCTTATCACTTTATTATAATTTGTCATTTGCAGTAAGCTTAGACTTTAGTGTCTCTTATTTCTTTAGATTCTAGCTCGAGTCTATTGAGTACCGCGCTAGATTTGCAGAATTCGCACAGCAAGAAAGTATGTTTTGATCTAAACGATGTGCTATCTCACAAGATCTGTAGCACTTAGCGTGGCGGCCACCATCGTGAAGATGGAACTGAGGTTTAAATGTAATAACCACTATAGATTTAGCCCCTATTTTCATGTGGCTATTGTAGGACTATTGACAACCATATTCTGCCAAAAGCCAAGATACAAGGCATTTTGTGCAGAGGAAGAGTATTTTATACTTGACAAGGTTGTATTTTTACATACTGACATGATGACTGATGAAACACGTGCTCAGCTAATTGATCTGTTTAGTGTAACCCTTAGCTGATCAGCACCATTGATAATCATGTATAGAGTGTTGTTTTGATGACATGGTTTAATAGTAGTATGCTATACTATTTTGTTATCATTGTCTCTAGCACTTGATCTAGAATTATACTTAATCACATAGAGATAATGGGTAAAAGATTACTCAAGTGTGTTGTTCTCTCAACACTGCTGACTGCTATTTGATTAGGTGCTGTTTGTGATGACATAGTTCTCATTGTCAAATAGGCCTACTATGTCATCACCACTGAATATTAACTGTCTGAAAGCTACCAGGATGCAATGCATTATTGTGCACTATTTTATACTTGATAATGTTGTATGTGTGTACATAATGGTAGTTGATGAAACTTGTGCTCGGCGAATTGATCCAATTGTTGTATCCCTTGTCTGCTCAGCACCACTAATCATTATAAAATGTTGCTTTGATGACATAGGTTAACTAGTAATATGCTATGCTATTTTGTCATCACTATCTCTAGCACTAGACATAGAATTACACATAACTACATGGAGCAAATATTTAATGGATGACCCAAGTGTGTTGACTGCTATTCAGTAAGGTAGACCTACTGTTTGTGACGGCAGCTGCCATAGTCAAATACTATGTTGTCGTCACCACTGAATATTAACTGTCCAATAGCTGCCCACTCAGATGTTATGTTACAACTAACTCAGCCCATGGTGGCCGAACAGCTTAATATGACTGTGCATTATTTTGCCAGTACATTATTGAAAGTCTGCTCTATGCTAAGGCTATCGAACAAGCAGTATGGTAGTTTATCCTCAACTTATCAAAGGGTTACTCAATGTTTTGTCACCAATTATTTGTTCCATGTTTACAAGTGCTAGTGCTTTAGAGTGTAAATATTGACACCACATATTTTGGTATAATGTAGTACCTCTTTACACAACATTTTGTTTCAATTATTTGTTACATGTTTACAAATGCTAGTGCTTTTGTTTGTAAATGTAGACATCTTCTGTTAGAATGTAGTAGTTCACTCTTGTACATTGACATTGGTATTTCACAAAATGTGTACTTTGTCATTGTATTTATGAAACCTATTTTGTGTCTTACAGGTACTGTCTTCTTTGACGTCTTCTTCTTTGACGTCTTCTTACCTGTCTCCTTCCTCGTCTTCTTTTCTCAATAATAAAGAGTCAAGTAGCAAAACGAGGACTTGTCTTTTGATTGAGAGACTTCCCTTTCTGCTCTGGATTCAAAGGACCACCACAGCAACCATCACCAAACCCCTTAACCCACTCGCTCCATCTCACCTGGCGCGACAAATCAAACTCACCTACAACCAAACCCCTTAACCAACTCGATCCATCACACCTGGCGCTGCGATTCATCACCCTCCTTACCCCCCCTTACCACTCGACCTATCACACACATAAAAATGAACATATAAAAAATAAACAAATAATGCAATAAACACATAAAAACAAATAATACAATAAACATAAAAATGAACACATAAAAAATAATAATGTAATAAACACATAAAAACAAATAATACAATAAACACATAAAAATGAACACATAAAATAAATAATGCAATAAACACA
Organism: Monoplex corrugatus; assembly: GCA_030674185.1. Lineage (NCBI taxonomy): Eukaryota > Metazoa > Mollusca > Gastropoda > Littorinimorpha > Ranellidae > Monoplex > Monoplex corrugatus. The sequence goes on along the minus strand of JAPXFY010000032.1, from coordinate 35,106,085 downwards.
TAAAACAAATAATACAATAAACACATAAAAATGAACACATAAAAAATAAATAATGTAATAAACACATAAAAACAATAATACAATAAACACATAAAAACAAATAATACAATAAACACATAAAAACAAATAATACAATAAACAAAATAACATAAAACTACACAAATAATACAACAAAGACATAGAAACAAATAATAAAATAAACACATACAAACAAACACATAAAACATATAGTCCTATAGCGAATTATCTTTAACATGCCGTTACTTCTCATGTTCAGTGTTATGGTTAGCTAATTTTACTGTTTCAATTGTTAATTATGATAACGTCATTTGTGAATTTTTCTTTCTCGTCTTGTTTTTCTGGGTTTTTTTTTTCCTGAAGATTAACCATTTCCAAGTTTCCTCTTTTCTTCTCATGCATCTTTTTTTTTCTTTTTTTTTTTTTTTGTCTAAAATCACTGTAGTAAATAGACATTAAATCAAAGACCACCATCACATAAAACATAAACAATACAATAAACACACAAAAATGGACATAAAACCAAATAAGCAAATAAAAAAACCACTGACCTGTTAGCATGGTGAAGTGGTTAGCACACTGGACTACCAACTGGGAAATTGAGGGTTCGAACTCTCATAAATCTAAAAAAACAAAACAAAAAAAACCATACTAAACACACAAAACAACCACAGTAACAAAACACATTCCAACAGAACTCAAAACAAGCCATCATCATCATCATCATCATCATCATCATCACCATCATCACTGTCATTATTATCATCATCATCATCGCTATCATCAAAATTCTTATCGTCGTCATCATCATCACAATCGTCATCATCATCATATTTGTCATTATCATCATAACTCAAAACAAACCATCATCATCATCATCATCATCACAATCATCATCACAATCACAATCATCACCATCGTCGTCGTCATCATTATCATCACATCATCACCGTCATCATCATCACCATCATCATCATCACTATCATCACCCCCGTGGAGATGCCGGGAGCTCTACTTTGCTTTCTGTAATTTTTTCCTATCATTTTCTGCCTTGCTGGTCCATTCACCTGTATGTGTTCAGTAAAGTCTTACATACTTTCTCTTAGGATTGATAATTGGATACATGTATTAAGTGCATTTTGGGCTCTAAGGAAATGAGATATGCAAAAGCAATTTTAGGTAATTCAGGCTTGTTTTTATGTTTCAATGACCTTATTTATGTTTAAATTTATAATAATAATAATTACAATATTTATATAGCGCAAAATCTCGACAAAATCAAATCTAAGCGCTGAAACAGACACACATGTGTATGTCTGGCTTTAGTTGTCTTGGTCACTGGCTGTTGCTTATTCAGATTAAAGGTCTTTTGTGTTACACTGATGTATTAGAGTCTTGTCTTTTTGCACACACACGCACACACACACACACACACACACGCATGGCTATAAATGGGGAGAAAGAATAAAAGCAATAAAAGCAAGAATAAAAAGCAATGGAAAATTATAGAGAGCATATTCAAAGTGTGTTTTTGAAAAATCCTGGGTGATAAATTGGATGGAAGTGGTCAACGCCAGGGGCATCTCCTTAGACTGTGTGCGCAAATGCACTGAATGTGCACTTAATTTTCTCTTCTTTTTTTCCTGTTGAAGTATTGTTGTGTGTGAACTGAAATGTTTATAGCCCTGATATCGCTCTACGCAGTGAGCTGGGCTTTAAACAATAATAATAACAATAACAATAATCCCATATCTCATCATCATCATCATCATCATCATCACTGTCATCACCACCACCATCATCACAGTCATTCAGGGCTTAAAACAGGAGGAGGAAAAAACCACTGAAACTAGGGGGTCCGGGAAAAATCGGGGGCCATAACTTGCGCGCCGTTGTCATGAACGCTTGCAAGCTGATCACGGATGCCTTGCTTTTTTTTTTCTTCTTCTTTTTTTTTTTTTTTTTTAGACAAACTGAAATCGCGGAATTCCGCCCAGACGCGGAACGTTTTAAGCCCTGGTCATTACCTGCGCAATGAAGCGATGAGCTCATGGATGTTGGCCGTTTTACATGATGCGATGACATCAGCCATGGGGATGTCCTTCTCCAAGCTACACAGGACGTTCTCCCTATGCGCAGTCAAACAATATGGGCTCCTGACTGACGACACTCAGCATGGACCTCAAGACGCTGATGTTGTAGTCAGTACGTCCACTCCATCGATCTCTGGAGACACAAACACTTTGTCAGCACAGAAAAGGATCACATGGATTTGTTTTGTCAGCAAAGGCAACACACTGGATTCACCATTTCACATAACTTATTACAAGAGGTTTTAAAAAACCTGAATAGAAATGTAAACATAACTAAGAACACAAAAACGTATATAAAACTGGCCTTAAAATACGTAAAATTGGTTCCATACATCACATTTCTTTACAGGAACCAGAAAAAACGCGAAAGAAGAATAAGAACGCGTATTTATACAACAAGACAAGACAGGCGCACATTTTCGGCCAACTGGCCTTTGTCAAGCGTAAGATTACAAACAAACAAACACCAGATACAAAAATTAGGAGAAAAAGACTGAAACTTCACAGCTGCTGGGTCCAGTGTGAGAAAAGGAATAAACTGACTAAGATGACATCATAATGTCACACTTGTTTTGGATTACATTTCTTTACAGCCAAAACCGAAGTAAATACAATGCCAGAGGCTTATCCATAACCACACAAGCAAACATATGATATATGTACTTTATTCTTTCAGGTGTCATCTACTCCTTCTGCCTGTGACACCTGTGAGTACACGTGGACAGACGAAAGAAAGAAAAAAAAGAAGATACTGGTGACATACCTTTCCTCTGGGCCATCTTTAATCTCTACTTCAATCTCATCTTCCTTCTCTCTACTCTTCGGAGTATGCTCATCACTTCCCTCTGCCGTGTTGTGTCAGGAGTTGTCTCCCTTGGTCACCTCTACACTAGATCTCTGGACATAAATAAGTTATAAATAAAATGATAAACAAAAAATACACAGTGTACATACACAAGACAAAAATTAAATAAATAAGATGAAAAAATGTATTTATGAATTTACAAATACTTACACCTAGAAATCAATGAATTTCAAAAATATACAGACAACTAAATGATCACTAAAATAAATCAACACAATTAGTAAATGTGTAATAAAGGGCATTGTTACTACAGTCTGTCAATAACCAATTTTAGAAATATTTCAGTCTCTTCTGAAGATTTTATCAGGCTACACTGCTTGATCTTATTCTTATTCTTATTTTTTCAAGCCAAGCCAACCGCACAGAGCCGTATCAGGGCTATAACCATTTCAAGATATACACAACATCTGACTGGAAAAAAGAACTGGAAAAGGAAATTAAATACACATATCAGTGCATGCGGGCACATAATTAAAGATATATACAACTAGCATTGACCATTCCATACAATTTATCACCAGAGGATTTCAAAAAACAAACCTCTTCTTCTTCTTCTTGGCGTACGCTGCTACACAATCATCTGAGTCCGGGCGATGAATGCAGCCGTCTTTTCCAGCTCCTGTCTGCAGCCATGGAGTTTGGTTGTCAGCAGAGTGTCTGTCGGCCACACGTCCTGTCTTGCCACCTGGTGAAGGGGACATCTTTGGAATATATGCTCTGTGGTTTGGTCTTCTTGACCGCAGGGACAGGTTGGGGAGGGTGCCAGCTTCAGTTTGCGGTACATGTGGCTGTTCAGCCTATTGTGACCAGTGCGCAACCTCACCAGGACAACTTGCTGCTCTCTAGACAATTGGTGGTAAAAAAACAAACCTGAATACAAATGTGAACATAACTAAAGACACTAAAGCATACATAAAACATGGAAATTACCTAAAATTGCTCCTGCATAGTGCTAACATTTCCATAGAGCCAAACACAGTCAATACATATACCCAATTACCAATCCTTCCTGAAAAGAAAGCATGTAAGGCTTTATTGAAATACATATAGGTATGGACAGCAAAGAAAACAAACGAGACAGTCTTGATGGAGGCAGACACAAGTAGATCATTCATAAGGAAGATCAGGAAAAGACAGGCAACATTTATAGGCTATTTTATGAGGAGGGAGGATTTGGAGCACCTGGTCACAACGGGAAAGCTGGGGGAAAGAGAGCACCAGGTAGACCCAGGGAGAAAATGCTAGACGGACTTGCAGAGTGGCTGAAGACAAGGAGGGTGGAGGAGATGCTTGGGGCAACAAGAGATAGAGACAGATGGAAGTCCATGATCGCCATGCGGCAGGGCACCTGATGATGATGATGATGATGATATAGGTGAATGGACCAGCAAGACAGAAAACGGTCAGTAACTGACAAACTCTGATAAGAATACCTTTATTATAACAACATAATAACAATAGCAATAATAATGACTAGCTCTTGTAGGTACTTTCTTTCTACTTTGTTCTAATGTTGGTACTTTTTAAAATTGATTTTTGAATGCATATATGGACTGAATTCCACAACAATATATGTTATTGTTAAATAATATCGCATTTGTGGCAACCATGGATTCTGCAATACATAATTATCTAGATCAAATGAATTCAACAATACATGCTATTGTTAAATAATAATATCGCATTTGTGGCAACAGCGGATTCTGCAATACATATCAAGATCAAATATACTATAGGCCTTTTGTGCATTATTTGTCAAAGCTAAATTTTAACAGTTTTAATTGTTGTTGGTCTCTGTTTGTTGTTGTTTTTGTTGCTTTTGGAGAGGGGGAGGGGGAGAGTGTGTGTGAATCAAGAAGACTTTTGAAAGAGCTGAGATCAGGTCACCTCACCTCACCGGGATCGGGGGCAGGAGCCATGCTCAACGTCACAAGTCTTCTCCAGGTCACACGATTGAGACATCTGTGGACGACCTCCTGGATCCTCAGACCACAGACATCAGCGATGTTTGTTGAAATAGGAGGTGTGCGGTCGTCCCTTTCTTCTCCTCGCATCAACTTTCCCCTGCAGGACCATTGATCTCAAATCTGTTTGGGCGTTTCTGATCGCATGGCCTACATATTTCAGAGATCAGGCGTCTTTTAAATATATCTAGGTACTGCATTCCAGTGTTGTGAATATAAATTATCTGCTAGTAAATTTCTGCATGTTTACTTTGCAATAGGTCCTATCTAAGTATCTTACGTAGACTATTTTCGCTGTTTCAGGATTTAGCTGATGTACTCATTTCAAACAGCTTTACAACAATGATAGCATAAATATCATTCATAATTCTAATCCTCTCCTGCTTACCTGCGACCCATTTACTGAGAAAACGATACACTTCGTGTCTACCTTGTGTATTTAGTTAGTAATAAGGTCTTTTGTCTCTGTCATGGGGAACCTAAACTGCACCACTAAGCCTCGGCTTACATAATTAACCCTTTGACTCTCGCACTCTATCCACCAAACCTGCAAAAACGTAACCTTTTTAGTATAATTTCACTCCCTCACCCTCTCCACCAGCTTCCTGTAGGAAGCTAGTGGAGAGGGTAGGGAAGTGAAAAGGTTGTTTTTGCTTTGCTAGCATGATTGACAATGCAGGATGCTAATGGACAGGGTGCGGGAGTCAAAGGGTTAAAAATATTTCAACAACTGAACAAGAGGTACCCTTTGTCTTCTACAATTCAAAGACGGCAAAAGCATGTTTGTTTTAACCCTTTCAGTACTCACACCCTGTCCACCAGCATCCTGCACCGCCAAGCATGCCAGCAAAGCAAAAACTTAACCCTTTTACTCCCTCACCTTATCATAAACCAGCTTCCTACAGAATGCTGTGGATAAGGTGAGGAAGTCAAAGGTTAAGTTTTTGCAGTTGGTGGACAGGTTAAAGCCTTTCCACAAACATGGATTGTGACTCATTCGCCTTAAGCCTATCTATAGGATAGTATAGCAAAGTACTTGATTTGGCTCTGACTAACATGCTATCTAAGTATCTTTCAGTCATCAATGTAAATTTTGTCCTTACCTGCACTCTGTCACACTGTGACTGTGTCTTAATTCAATTCAACACTTGTAGCGATAAAACAGGCGGGGGGGGGGGGGGGGGGGAATAGAAAAAGATAAGAAGAAAAAAAAAACCAGGTCACTTGGCGGATCTGACCTGTGACGTGGACGATGAATCAAGAATGCAACTACTGACGTCGGTTTCGTCAGTTCTATTTTGAAGGATTTTCCGTTAGGGATGGCCCGCAAACGTCTCATAGATGATTTCAGATGTTTGGGGGATGGTCCCCCCTTGGTAGCGCGCGCGTCCTGTTCAGCGTGATTTCTTTTCCGGTACAGTTGTACCATAATGGAAATATGGGTACACTATGTACTCACTCCACAACGCAAGAATTCAGTGGATTGTCTCTTTGATAAACCGAATTCATACAAGCTGACTTAGTCAGCTTTTAAGTTGGTTTTATGAGTGACAGTAGTATTGCTTTTTTTGGACCTGATTATCACACATCACACGCGTGCGCGCGCCCGCACACATACATGTACTGTCACACGCACACGCACGCACGCGCACACACACACTGTCTCACACACTGTCACACACACGCACGCCCGCACACGGACACGTGCACACACACACACACACACACAACATACATACACACTTACTGTCGCACACACGCACACACACACACGCACAGCAAAACACACACACATACTTCATTTATACATATATAATAATATATATATATATATATATGATTAGCTGTCACACACACGCACGTGCGTGCGCGCGAACACACCCCACACACACACACACACCACACACACAAATGCAACACACACACACACAACACACAAACACACACACACACACACACGTGTACACACACACCACACACACACACCACAACACACAACACACACAGACACACACACACAACACACACACACACGCACACACACACACACACCACACACACACACACACACACACAACACACACACACAGTAGAATCAGAACACATATTAGATTCTAAAAAATAAAACAAGACATTTGAGGCACACATTTTAAGCCAACTGGCTTTTGTCAAACGCATACAAACGACAACAATGAATAAATACATACAAACAATGACAAAAAAAACACTTTTTTTTTTCGGCTGTTCATGTGTTTACTGTCTCCTATTTATATGTAAAAACGCAACCGAACATAGGAACCAATGATTCATAACTCTAAATTCGTATGACCTTTTTCTTTTGTTTGTTTTGTTTTTCTAAACGACGGAAAAGTTTAGAATTTGCTCAAGAGCGATTCGTTGCACTCGAACAATTCCATATGCGCTCCACCCACTACGTCTACCAACACTTTTCTGGCAAACTCGCTGATCCTATGCGAAAACCCTTTTGCACTGAGCAAATACCGTAACATTCTATAACATACGACTGGCAGTTCATGAACTTGGTTCTGTGTTAGAATGTTCACTTTATACAAATTTCTCCAATACCCAAAGCCTGATACTAACTGCCCCAGACAGCTACGTCCTTGATATACAAACTAAGGCTTTAACTCTTGGAAAACAAAATATACACAGAATGTATGTATTTGTTCAAAAGTATTATCTGTCCACCATCTGCTCTTTGAATGTCCTATCTTACTTACGACATATAGAAATAACAATCTTGATTTTTCATGTACTGACGCTAGAGATATCTTTACAACAAAAATAATGATATTATTTCGGTAGTCCAGCTGATTCTCAGATCCCCTGTTGGCAGATTGTTATGAAGAGTTGATTAATTGTTGTCTGTTATTAATTGACACTGTTAACTTATTGTTCTGAATTATTAATTGTAATTGTTCCCCTTCTTACATTAAACTCCACTACCCCTTCCCATCCCCTGTCCCCCACCCCCTCCTTTTTTTTCCTGTGTGTGCATGTGTGTGTGTGTGTGTGTGTGTGTGTATGTGTCTGTGTGTGTGTATGTGTCTGTGTGTATGTGTGTGTCTGTGTGTGTGTCTGTGTGTGTGTGTGTCTGTGTGTGTGTGTCTTGTGTGTGTGTGTCTGTGTATGTGTGTATGTGTGTGTGTGTCTCTGTGTGTCTGTGTTGTGTGGTGTGTATGTGTCTGTGTCTGTGTGTCTGTGTGTGTGTGTGGTCTGTGTGTCTCTGTGTGTGTGTGTGGTATGTGTGTGTGTATGTGTCTGTGTGTGTGTATGTGTCTGTGTGTCTGTGTTGTGTGTGTGTGTGTGTAGTTTCCTTCTGTCTTTTGCATTGTGGTCTTGTAATGGTGTGGTGGTGTGAGGTGAGTGGGACTGACTGTCAGTTGTACGATGACATCAGGGGTTTTAGTGGTAGTTGAGAAGTCAATTTTTGCTGTGCTATGTGTTACCATTTCGTTGTACGTACACACTATGTTCCAATGTAACTAGTGTGTGTGTGTGTTGTGTGTGTGTGTTGTGTGTGTTTTGTGTGTGTGTGTGTGGTGTGTGTGTGTGTGTGTGTGTGTGTGTGTGTTGTGTGTGTGTGTGTTGTGTGTTGTGGCGTGTGTGTGTGTGTGTGTGTGTGTGTGTGTGTGTGTGTGTGTGTGTGTTTCGTAGTGTTGTGGTGGTTGTTGTGTCGTCGTGTGTTCGTGTGTGATTGTGTGTGTCTGTGTTTTGTGTGCGTGTTTCAGTGTGTGTGTGTGTTGTTTGTTTGTATGTGTTTGTTTGTTTTGTGTGTGTGTGTGTGTGTGTGTGTGTGTGTGTGTGTGTTTGTGTGTTGTGTGTGTGTGTGTGTGGTGTGGTGTCTGTGTTTTGTGTGCATGTTTTCAGTGTGTGTGTTTGTGTGTGTGTGTGTGTGTGTGTTGTGTGTGTGTGTGTGTGTGTGTGTGTGTGTGTGTGTGTGTGTGTGTGTGTGTGTGTGTGTGTGTGTGTGTGTGTAGTTCGTAGTGTGTTTGTGTTTGTGTGTTGTGTTGTGTGTGTCTTGTGTGTGTCTGTGGTGTATATGATGTATGTGTGTGTGTGTGTGTGTGTGTGTGTGTGTGTGTGTGTGTGTGTGTTGTGTGTGTGTGTGTGTGTGTGTGTGTGTGTGTGTTGTGTGTATCTACGTGCGTGTTTTTAATCTATTCAAGCTGCTTACGGACGAATCTATACAAACAAACAAAACAAAAACAAACAAAAAAATCAGGAAAAATACACAAGACAACAATTAGACAATGTATGAATGACACGCTTGTCATATTGGCAGATGTGATGCGTCTAGTGTGTCGGCTTCAGCCTGCACCGATGGCTAGCACAGCTGCTTGCAGCCATGCGAAAAGAAGAGCAGAAGGCGTAAGTCTCTTCCTGTCAGTACATAGCCTCTCCATCAGCAAGCCCTACGCTGTGCCTCCTCGTGGCGACAGGCGGTAACTGAGCACCTCACGGACTCAGGCTGAATCTCGAAGGACTCGGAGGAGGTCTGGCCCCCAGACGTGAGGCACGCAGGCCCACCGGCGTGTGGATATGCCTTGGTGCCCACGAACCAGACCCCCAAGCTATGGGTGAATAGCTCCACTGCCTTGTGACGGACATCTCGGGAGAGAGTAAGGCTAGCGGAGAGACCGTACACAAACCGACGGAAGGCAACGGGAAACCACCATCGTAATTTTTCCCAGGTTATCATGGACAGAAACAGAAAAATAAATCACGACAACGACGTGAATAGGTGCTCCTATGGAGCAGCTTCGTCCGGTAGGGACCGTCATGCGGCGCAGGTGACACCAGACCGTCAGCAAGTTACTGCGAACCTAAACTCAGATTTAAAAACATCGAAGTTGCAACGTGGAATATAGAACACTGTTGCAGAAGGGTAAATTAGAAAATATCAAAACAGAAATGGAAAGGTTAACATTGGTATTTTAGGACTAGGGGAAGTGAGATGGAAGGGGGCAGTCATGATAACATCAGGAGAATACACAGTGATATACTCTGGTGGTAACTCACATGAAAGAGGAGTAGGCATCATGATGGACAAAGACAAATCAAAAGCAGTTAAGGGATACTGGGCTGTGTCCGACAGAGTTTTGCTGGTCAAGTTGGGAGGCAAACCATTTGATATCAACATCATTCAGGTGTATGCACCATCATCCGCAAATACTCGGGAAGACATCGACAACTTCTACGAAGTATTAGAGATGGCCAAAGTCCAATGTAAATCACAAGAAGTTACAGTAATAATGGGAGATTTTAATGCTAAAGTGGGACAGGAAAGGGTGGAGGATATAGTTGGACCCCATGGCCTTGGTACGCAAAATGAAAGGGGTGAGAAACTTGTAGAATGGGGACAGATGAATGAGTTCATAG